>JANAVB010042018.1:1569572-2316719 GCA_029216955.1 Iris pallida | reverse complement strand
AGATGGCATTACCGCTGATGACGCTTTCCTTTTCCGATACCATCGTCAGCCTTGGGAATACGACACCATGCCAGCCTGTCGGAGGGCGTTGGCGAGAGTAGACGGGCACGACTTCTTTGTGTCTGTTCCTTATTTACCGCTAAAGAAGTGAGGGGGTACATATTGATGGCATTGAACCTCCCCTCCTTTTATCTGAGAAAATGCTCCTTTGGCTGTGCAATATTCGTCCAATGCAACTAGTATATCGTTACCGTAATAACGTATACCCGGAGCCCTACTTGCCCAGCAGGTTCTCCCGCCAGTTCGGGTATAGCCAGCTGTTCCTTGATTGTCCCAGTGCTTGCCTAGGCTTTGAGGGCAGTATCCTTGATAGTATCAGGGCTTGGCATTATTACAATGCGGTTCATACCCGAGCCAGCTTCTCGGTCCCCGATGCTAATACGTCAGGGGAGATTTTGTACATGGCGGCCCTCTATCATGTTACGGCGAGCAAGCCTCCCGTTAATTTTGACCTGAGTACCAGCTTTATTGTCGGTACTGGCTTGGCCGAGAAGCCCGAGGGGTCCAAGAAGAGAAACAAAAAGGCGAATATGGTTCCTGTGCCGGACTCGGAGTCCACGACGGTAGGCGAAGAGGATGAGCAGAATGTCGATGATTCGTTCCATCCCTCGGACGAGGAGGTGGGGGATCAGCCACCTATTGTGCCGGATGATATGGTGGCGGGGCAGCCGCCTGTTGTGCCTGGTCCTTCGCACAAACGAAGCAGGCATATGTTCACTGATGATGGCAGAACCTACTCCACGAAGCGAGCTGTGGTAAGACGCCGCAGGCTGTTTATTGAGGATGTTGACGCTGTTTCTGAGGTGATTTGAATTTCAATTACCTTCTCCTTCTTTTTCTAAACTATGGCCTAATCATTTTCTTTTGCTCTTTGTAGGCGTCAGAGGAGTCGGTTTCTCGGGACCCGACCGCTGAGGTCGATCCGGTCCTGACCTCTTTGGTCAATGATATATGTACCGCTATCATTTCTGCTGGCGTTCTTCCGGAGGCGGCCGAGGAGTCCCACCTTGCTGAGACCTCAACCCATGGGGACGGGGGCTTTACTGCACCTGTCCCTGAGACAGCTGAATTTTTACGGGGTGACGCTGAACTGGCTGGCTCCCATTCAGGGGTAGCTGGGGCAGAAAAACTAGTTGAATTCAACTTGAAGGTCGCGGGTGAGAAGACCACGTCAGCTGCGAGCTGCAGCCTCCATGCTCCTCCCATGGTAAGATAAGTCGAATCTTAACTTGTGAGGAGGCCTATCTGCTCTATCATCACATCCTTCGGATTACGTCGATTGATGGTTGCTTTGGACGTACAGGTCCCGCCCCTTTATTGTCGGTGATGGACATTGTCGGGGCGGACTCTACCGGAGGGGATCTGATGGAAGCACGTGTGCCTCCTTCTCTTCCAACCTATGTTGAGGGGCCTCCAGCTGGGTCGAGTTCGGGGGCCCAAGTGGCGGCACAGCCGGGGCAGGGAACAATGCTTCCTGCGTCCTCCTCTGCGAATATGGTTTCGGGGGTTGACCTTTCCGCCTTACCGAGTATCCAAGCTGTTCGGGCGGCGGAAGAGGAGCTAGCCGCTATTCATGCGTCTTTTCGCACAGAATTTGTCTCCGATGCTACTCCTTCGACACTGCCAGCCACACTTTCTTTGACGCCGTCCTCTACAGATGTTTTGGATGAAGTGTCACAGGATGTGGTTGACAGCTTTTTCCGCCACCTAAGAGGGGGGTTGAGGCAGCTGTGGAGAGGGGGACTCCCTTTGCTATGGCCCATCAGTGCGCCGGTGGCCAAATCGACATCCTTAGAACACTTCCTGGTGGGGGGGATAGCTGCGTTTCTGGAGCCCAAACTGCTAGAGGCTGATCGACTTGTGACCCAGTTTCACGTGCTGCGGCAAGCTGATCGGTCTGCGAAAATAGATCAAGAGCGCACTTTCCTCATAACCGCGGTGGAGAAGGTGAGGCTTGCTCGGGATTCGATCAAGCCGACCATACTGAAGGACCGCCGTGATCTGTCCCAGTTATACGATCAATTGAGCCGAAGATTGCACGGCTCGGGAAGCGACCGCCTTCCGCGGGATTATCGACACCAGGGAGCAGATCCTCGAGCTCCAGAGAAAGCTGGCCTTTTTGGAGTCTGAGCTCGAAGCCGCCCATACCGAAAAGGGACTTGTTATCCAGGAGGCTGACAGACTTAGTCGAGCTTCTGCCAATCTAGAGCTCGCCCTGAAGAAGATGGAGGATGGCTGGCGGGCACACATGTATTTTAATGATGCAGAGCGGTTGTCCCAGGAAGCGGAGCGCCGAGCTAAGTAGTGGCTTGAACGGGGGACCGCCTTGGTGAAGGACCGCCTCCTGGAATTATGTAATGCCGAACCATAGTCGGCCTTTCTTCTTTTGTTATGTTCTTTTTGAGTAGAACATGGTCCCAGAAAATGTAATGCTTTTTGGCTTCCAAATAAAAGAGTATACTTTATTCTACCCTTTACCTGTACTGCTTGTTATGCTTGTGGTGTTATGGTGGTGTTTGCCCCGCATGGGGGACTTGTTTGTGGACCTGTTACCCTTGGCATACCTTGGTTTTAGGTACGGATAACAAGTTTGATTGGGGATACTTAGAACAGTTACACGGTAAGGTGGTTATGGACGCTCCTGGTATCGGGAGAAAGAATGCCATGGAGCAGCTGGGCTCCTGGGGCATGATGAGAAATGATGCGCATGTACTAGGAAACTTAGTACAGCATGGGATATTTGTGGGCCTATTATCCTTGGCGTATCCTGGCTTAGGATATGGATAATAGGATGAAAGAGAACCAACATACTTACTCTGAGGTAATGAGGATATGGCAAGTATGGGGGTTTTATCGCGGAGTCTTCCTACTCAGAGGTAATGAGGACATGGTAGGAGTGGACTCAACGGAGGATATTTGTGGTCAACAGAGGACATTTGTGGACCTATTATCCTTGGCGTACCTTGGGGTTTTTTTGGTACAGATAATAAGCCGAGGGAGGACCAACATATTTACTCAGAGGTAATGAGGACATGGCAAATATGAGGGTTTCTTCGATGGAGCCTTCCCACTCAGAGGTAATGAGGACCTGGCAGGAGTGGGCTCCATGAAGGGGTACATAGAATGAATCAGAGGTAATGAGGACATGGAAGTTCTATGTAGAGGGGTGATTTGTTTTTGGCGGAAGTAAAACGACTCAGAGGTAACATCGACGTGGTCGTTTTGGAAATTTTGTGGATCTGTTACCCTTTTTGTGCACTGAGAGAGCGGGTAGTGGATCATGAGGGAGGAGCTCTTTCAGAGAAAGAAGTTTAGAGGTATGGTCATACATGACTTACTATCTAAAAAAGTGACCGAAATGTAAGTTCAGAGGCACCTGCGAGTACATAACTTGATAATCTGAGATATTTGGAGAATGTGAGTTCAGTAGTACGAAAGAGTACATGACTCGGCGATCTGGGATATTGTGAATGTGAGTTTAGGGGTACTGGAGGGTACATAACTTAGCGATCCGGGATATTGTGAATGTGAGTTCAGCGGTACCGGCGGGTACATAACTCGATAATCTGGGATTCTGTGAGTTCAGTGGTACCGGCGGATACATAACTCAATCATCTGGGATTTTGTGAATGTGAGATCAGCGACACCAGCGGGTACATAACTCAATAATCTGGAGTGTTGTAGATATGAGTTCAGCGGCACTGGCGGGGTACATAACTCAATAATCTGGAATTGGGAAAATGTCGTTTAGACATAATATTTCTTCAGGAACATGCCGTTGACGGGCAACATGAGCAAGTCTCTGTTTTGTTTTGCTAGGCGGTAAACACCGTTGGAGAATACGGCCTCAATGATAAATGGACCTTCCCATTTTGGCTAGAATTTGCCGGTGGTTTTGTGAGTCATGATCATCGGCCTCCGAACTGCCAGAACGAGATCGCCCACTTGGAATGTGCTGATTTTGACCTTCTTGTTGAAGGCTCCGGAGATGCGTGCTTGGTAAAGCTCGATTCGTTGCTGAGCCAAAAGGCTCTTTTCATCTAAGGCCTCCAACTCTTGTAGCCGGCGACGATAGTTATCGTCTGTCGTCAATTGGTAAGTGAGAGCGACACGGAGCGAAGGTATTTGAGTCTCCAATGGGAGAACTGCCTCACTCCCGTACACCAAGGAGAATGGTGTGTTCCCTATGGCTGTTTAGACTATGGTACGGTACGTCCATAAGCATTCACCAAGCTTCTCGTTCCTGTCACGTTTGTTGGACGATACGAACTTTTTGAGAAGTTTGATGATTGTTTTGTTGAATGCTTCTGCCAACCCATTCGCTGCTGGGTTGAATGGCATTGAAACAATATTCTGAATTCGATGCTTGTCGCAGAATAGATAGAAGGCGTGGCTTGCGAACTGCGAACCATTATCGTAGATGATCCTTCGGGGCAGTCCAAAGCGATAGATGACGTGATGCTTGAGGAAGCTGATCACATTTGAAGTCTTCACTTCTGCAAGCGGAACAGCTTCCGCCCATTTGGAGAAGTAATCTGTGATGGCAAGTATGAAGCAATGTCCTCGGGAAGAAGGTGGAGCGATCGGACCGATGATATCCATTCCCCATGCTTCGAATGGCCAGGACGCCACTGGCGGATGTAGAAATTCGGATGGTTGGTGGATAAAGTCTGCGTGGACTTGGCAGGCTTTACATTTTCTTGCATAGTCTATCGCATCTGCTACCATCGTGGGCCAGTAGTAGCCCATTCGACGAAGACGGTCTTGCAATTTAGGGCCAGGTTGATGGGCCCCGCAGATACTGTCATGAGCTTCGCGTATAGCTTCTTTGGCTTCTGCGTTTGACAGACACCGAAGCAATAACACTTCGTAGGATTGGCGATACAGCATTTTTGTTTCTGTATCATAGAAGAATCTAAGAGAACGCCTTCTGATAAAGGTGGCTTCCTTTGGGTCCTCCGGCAGAATGTCGTAGACTACGAAGTCAATGAATGGTTGGTTGTCTAGTCTTGTGCTTTGTCGATTGTCTGAGCGGAATAACTCACCATAAATTGAACGTTGTTCTTGGGACAGACCAGTTCGTGGCCTATCACATCCACCGAATGATGAGTATGGTTTGGCACTGCTAAGGAAGCGGCAAGGCCTGCTAGGGCATCGGCTTCGATGGTTTGGAGTCTGGGAACATGTTCGATGAAGAATCCCTCAAATAATGAGATGATGTTAATTGCTATTTGGTGATAGGGGATCATGTCTTCATGGCAAACTTCGTATGAACCCCGGATCTGATTGACGAATAACTGCGAATTGTCGTATGCTTCAAGAGATTCTACCCCTAGCTCTCTTGCAAGTTGGAGGCCAATGACCAAAGCATTGTACACGGCCACATTGTTAGAGCAGGGTTCTGTGAGGGAGTAAGCACGATTGATCACCAATCCGGAAGGAGAAATCAGCACCACCCCGACTCCGACGACGATGTTATCCTTGGGTCCGGTCCTTGAGGCACCGTCGAAGAACATCCGCCATATATCATCGTGAGAGGTTGTATGAGAGTCGGCGACCTCATCTGGGATGTCTTCGTATATTTTGGCCGACTCCGGGCCTGGGTGGGCTGCTAAAAAGTCTGCCAGAGCTTGACCTTTGACAGCCTTTTGCGGGACGAAGATCATATGGTAGGGGGACAGTAATATTACCCATGTAGCGAGGCGAGAGCTGAGTGCCCCTGGTTTAGTCATGAGGACCTTGAGGGGGTTAACTCATGATATCACATGTATGGTTTGCTCCGTGACATAGTGTCGCATCTTTTGAATGGCGAACACCAGGGCGAGGCATTCCTTCTCCACGGCAGTATATCGGTGCTCTGGCCCGATCATCATTCGGCTTAGTAATATAGCTTGCTCATGGCCTGTATCGTTGTTTTGTGCCAGCAGAGCGCCAAGGGAATGCTCCATTGCTCGTACATAGAACAGGAATAGTTTTCCAGCAACCAGGGCCACCAGGACTGGAGGGTTCGACAAATATTCTTTGATGCTGTTGAAGGCACGCTGACATTCTTCGTCCCATACGAATGAGACGCCCTTCTTCATGAGATGGGTGAATGGCTGACAACGCCCGGAGAGGTTAGAAATGAACCTTCTGATGTAAGCTAACCTCCCTTGGAGGCCTCAAAGTTCTCGGAGATTTCTCGGAAGACCCATCTCCATGATTGCCTTCGTCTTCTCAGGGTCTACGTGGATACCCTGGGAGGTAATGATGAAACCCAAGAACTTTTCGCTGGATACGCCCAAGAAGGATTTTGTGGGATTCATCTTCAGGTTGTGTGCTCGCATCAGGTCGAATACAGTCCTCAGATCCTGGAGATGGTCTCCCTTACAGCGACTCTTGACGGTGATGTCATCAATATAGCACTCCACAATCTTGCGCAAGTGGTCTCTGAAGATGATACTCATAGCTCTTTGATATGTGGCGCCAGCATTCTTTAAACCAAAAGGCATGACTATGTAGCAGTATGTGCCAATCGGTGTTCGAAATGATGTATGCTTTTCGTCGTTAGAAGACATCTTGATTTGGTTGTACCCCGAGAAACCATCCATGAATCACATGTGTTCGAAGCCGCATGTGTTGTCGATCATGATGACTATGATAGAAAGGGGAAATTCATCTCTGGGACAAGCCTCGTTCAGATTGCGGAAGTCGATGCAGATTCGAATCTTTCCATTCTTCTTGAGGACCGGTACTATGTTGGCGACCCAGTCTAGATGTTGCTCCTCACGTACGGAGCTGCTGGCTATCAGTTTGTTGACTTCAGCTTCGATCGTACCCATGATGCCAGGCGGAAGCGTTTGTTGTTGTTTGACTGGCTTTGCATCTGGCCGAATGTTGAGTTTGTGAAGAGCACTATCGGGGTTTAACTCTTGCATGTCTTCATAGTTCCAGGCGAACACATCAATATATTCTTTGATGAGTTCCAGTAGCGATTCTCGCTCTTCGTCTGTCAGGCTTTTTCTAACGAAGATTGGTTTTGGAGAAGAGTCGCTGCCTAGATCCACTTGCATGACCTCATCTTCAGTAGGAGGCTCTTTTGTTCAAACCGCTTCTCACATTGTGCATCCAACTGTTGAGCCCATGGCTCTAATTCGAGGAGTTCAGAAAAGTCTTCACCTTCTTCGTAAGCATCGGCGAATGCCATATTGACTGACAGGACTTGTCTGAATACGTCTCCGATACTGACATCCGAATCAGAAGTTGGTGACCCGGTTGAATGTGAATGCCAGTCGCATTCCTCATCTGAACTTTCAGGGTCGTTGCGGGTGTAACATACCCTAATCTACATCGAGTCTTACTATAGTAGTCCGTGGTTTGCCAGCCGGGACTGGGGGCTTTAAAGGTAATCGTCGACCAGTGCCGTAGTTCAAGCCTGGCGTAGTCTCCAGATCATTCCCTATTTTTGCATGAGGTATTTGGATTGGGGGCTATAAAGATACAGAAGCAGTCTTCCGGCATCTGTGGATCATCCTTTCGGCCGAAGATGATTGGATGGTCCCCTCCCTCGATTATGCGGTAAGCGTCTTCACTGGAGTAAGCTGATTTGTGGTGTAAACATTTGTCACCTGTGTGTGTAGGTGAGTGCCTATACCGTGTTCCATAGCATACATTGTACAAATTGCTTATTAAGCTCGAGGTAGTTCAAAGATAGCCCTTTATTGATGAAGTAAGGTATCTTTTCTAGCAGGATTACATCATCTGCGGAGGGAACATCAGTGTGGGCAGCCACATACTTAGCCAGTTCCGGTTCTTTTTCAGCCACCCCTGTATAAATGAAGACTGAGAGGATGACCTGGGCAGCTTGATCATCAGGGGTTCTGCTGGTGGAGCAGAACGTGGAGTTGTTGGCTGACTAGCGACCCCCAGTTTGGTACTCGACGCTGGGCGGAGAGTGGTTGGCTCGCTGGACGCCCCCGACTTTGCATCGGGGTGACGATTCTTCTTGGGAAGACGTATCGTCATTGGTCTGTCGGAGGGATTGAGCTTCTCTGTTTGTTGCTGGCCGACTCTAGGCAGTGATTGTCAGTGGCTCTGTTGTAGGTCATGGCGCTTGGCCGGACCTTGTAGCCGGATTATATTTGTTCTTCTTGTGCCGAGAGGCTGATTGCGTCCTTACGCAGAGTGGCTGTAAGGGGTGCGGACTTGCCAGGTTTGCGAGCTTGGAGGTGGATCGTCAGAAGTTCTTCTGATCCTGTGGCTGTCTCGGTACGAGCTTGCACATCTCCTTCACCAAGTTGCCTCTTCGACTTTTCGTATAAGAAGGAGTCTGAGTAGTAGGATTCGACCCCTTTGAAGGGATCGATGTCGGCAAATTCTGTCCTCACGAAACCGTGTTTGTCGACATACTTGAAGCACTGGTGCAGCGTGGAAGGCACGATCATGTAATCGTGTATCCAAGGGCACCCCAAGAGGATATTGTATGAAGTGTTCGCATCTATGACGTAACAGGTTACTTCTGAGTGTAGATCGCCAATTTGGCACTTCAAGCAAATCTTCCAATCGGGTAGCTCCTGCCCGAATTGAAGCCGCTGATGGCGGTGGTTGTTGGCATCAGGCGATGCATAGGAATGTGGAGATGATGTAACAGACCCTTCGGCATGATGCTTATGGAAGAACCAGGATCAATGTGCATCCGATCCACCTTCACGTCGCGATGTATCTAGTATAATATAACAGTCGATCGTGCAGGTTGGTTTTGATGAGCATATCCTGTAGAGTGAAGACGATGTTGGACATCGCTCCCGTACAAGCGCTGTCTTAGAGATCTGCAGGCGGGCTCTCTCCCGTGAGGTTGACCTAAGCTAGATATGCGTCGGCGTTCTGGAGTTGGTCGCTCAAAGCCGCGAACATCCTTGGAGAGTCTCAGAAGCTCGTATAATGATAATTTGGCCGGTATGTTGGCCAATTGCGCCAAGATGTCAAAGTTGTAGGACCTCTCCAGCCCCTGAGGTGCCTCTTTCCGAAGGGATTTGCCAAAGCGAGTCTCCTTCGGCCTAGGCTTGTCGGTCGTTAGAGGTTGGGAAGGTCCCAGAGTGTCACAGTGGCCGGCTGATGCTCTTCAGCCGAGTTATCTGACGTAGGTTGGGATTGAGCACCAGACCGTGTGACGACAGCTGTGGCTTCTTCGATATCTACCAAAATTGTACGGTAGGATCTGACCTTTCCACCCTTCTTCTTGCCAATAGGGAGTGGTACGGACTGAGTTACTTCTGGTACCAAATCTGGATGGACCAACATGACCTCCCCTCGTGACGGGTGAGGGGTACCAGACCAGTAGGTTGATCTCGAGGAGACGAAGATTAGCAATCTCCATTGTTGTCCGAGGGATGGGTACCGCCGTCTTGAGTCTCTGTTGGAGGGAAGCTGCCAAACTGTACAGACACCATGTTGGCTGCCACGGTTACCTCCTCGAAGTCAATGGCCAGAGCCTTTGAATCGATGAGATGTTGGATGTATCGCTTCAGTTGGTAGCAGTCATGTGTAGCATGATGGACGTAGCGGTGGTAATAGAAGTACTTTGGGCTCTCCATTTCTGACGGCGGAGGTTCTCGTCTTGGTGGAGGGAGCTGAATTCTATCTCCTTGTATGAGCATGTCCAAGATGGGCTTGACAAGGCCGTCTTCAAAGGATAGGTCATTTGTGGCCATTGCTTGTCTGCCATTTTGACTCAGTTTTTGGGCTGTGTCGGCCACCATAGCCTGCTTGCCTTTGTTTTTCGATTGTTGGTGGAGCTACCCCCATTGTTGTTGTTGGCATTAGGACGCCTGCCTTTGTCCTCCCTCCGAGATGTGCAATCCCAGTTGGCGAGCCTTCTTCAACCTGTCCTCGGTGGTGGCACTGATGATAAACGTCTTCTAGTCCTTAAATTAACTTTCACCCATCCAGAGGCTGATTGTTGGAAGTAGTCTCTTTTGGCAAATTTAATTAAGAGGAATCCGGATTACCGGACGGCAACTTCATAGCGGTTTGGCGAAACCGCTCAATATAGTTCTTGTCAGCTCTTTCTCCCCTTGAACGACGTCCATGAGGGTGGACATGGTGATGTCCTATCCTACTTCGTAGAATCACTCCAAGAACATGCGCTTGAAGCTGGCGAAGGAGTGGATACAGTTGTCTGGCAGGTTACGGTACCAGTCGAAGGCGACCCCTTCCAATGCCCGATGAATAATCGTGTAAGAATGGCATCGTCATGGGGTAGATGTCGGTGGTGACCTCAAAGTAAGTGATGTACCGACTTGCAGAGGTCTTTCCATCATATGGATTGACGTAGAATGGTTCATACTTTGGTGGGAAGGGAACATCTCTCCATGTACGGGATAGGGTTGTCGTATCCTGAGGTCTTGGCAATTTTCTCGGGCGTGGAACATGGCTCGGAGATCCTGGACCTCTTCTTGCCTCCTGGCTTCGTCTGCAGGGGTAGGAGCCGACATTTCAGGAGGAATATTGCCCGGGTTTGGTGCCGCTGAGTTTGAGTCTGCATTGACCGCGGGACCTAAGTTTGTTTGGCTAGGTATCCCTCCTTGTAGAGTAGGGAGGGCTGCTTTGATCTCGTCTACGATTTGACCAAAGTACGTAGTATGGCCTCCAGAGTGTCGATGCGTTGGCGATCACTAAGACCATCCTGTTCGTCATTTGTCATGAATGCCGTCCTGACATGAGTAGAAGTGGAAGGGACGGTGGATGACGTATACTCCGAATCATAACCCTGTAATGAGAAGTCATCGGGGTATTGGAATGTCTTCCTCTGGTTCGGACTCAGAAGGAACAGTACCCCCAGCTTCCGAGTTTGCCTCATCTTAGGAATTGTGGTCGTCCTCGGGGACGTCGGATTTGCTGCATCTGATGGGAGAGTTGTTTCCCCCAACTCGTCTTCTTGGAACATCAGATTGTCGTGGAGGTTCGAAGGAGTGCTACCCACAGCTCCAACAACCCCCAGTGATGTGGACGATCAATCTTCCACTGTAGCAGATTTCGTCTTTGAATGGTACCTTAGAAAACTCGGTGGTGGGCACCCTCTTAGACGACAGTCTCTTAGTCTTCGGGCTGGAAACGTTTGTCTTCTTCCCTCTCCCATCGACGAGGATTTTCTGAGCAGAGTTGCAGGAGATGACGGAGGGGTGCCTCATCCTCTGAACATGGTTGTTGCAGTCTGTGGAAGACGGACTGTCGGTCTTCTCGTACCGCGTTATTGCAACAGCAGTTGACGATGATTTGGGTGCAGTGACGTCGCGGAAGGATTCTTTGCACCCCGAGGCCCCATCTCTTTCCTTGCGTTTGTGGAGGATAGCCTCACGCAAGTCAGATGGGTCCGAAACGACCATGTTTGCTCCCTAGATTTTGGGAGACTTTTGGGAACCATTCTGTCATTTTGCCGCCGGGGGCTGGACTAGAGTGGTTATGTACAACTTCCCATCAGAGGCCGTATAACAGTATGTGGAACGCTCGGATGGTCAGAGGTTGGGTCAGCGGACTGAGCTTGCCAAGCTCGCGCTGCCCTAGACTTCTTCACTCTGGTGCGTGAGGGCACATAATAGGAAGAGTCTAAGTGGTGCTGGAGAGAGTCAGATATATCTTCTCGGGAGCACGAGAGATCAGAACCATAGGAGAGGCGGTCGAAGACTGAGCCGCGTGGAGCAGGCGGCATGCGGCTGGAATCAATAGTCTACATGCGGTTGGCAGTCGTAGCCGTATGGCTTTCTTCATGTGGCTGGAAGTCTCAGCCGCATAGGTCTTCCTATGCGGCTGGAAATCCTGGCCGCATGAGTGTTATGCATTGGGCTGGCAGTTTCGGCCGCATGGACTTTATTCATGCGGCGGCAATTTCGGCCGCATGAGTCTTCTTCTTGCGGCTAGCGCTTTTGTTCGACTTCTTCCTGGAGCGCATAGAATTACTCTTTGCCCCTGTAAGTCCAGCATCGTAGTGCTTTCCTCTACCGAACTTGGGGACAGCAGAGTATTCTATGGCTTGAAGTGAGGCCGCATGAGAGTTGCCTTCGCCGTCTTGGGCAGCGGAGAGTACTCCGTCCAGAGCTTGGGGAGGAGCAAATGATTTTGGCCTCCACTCCCTGCGAGCCTTCTTTGCGCGGGTTCGCTTCTGGATCGGGCCAGCGCTTCCGTCGGAGAATTTCTTCAAACGCCTGTTGGTCGAAGCGGACGACCATCTTCTGTTGTGTGGAGCCAAGTTTGGCTGCATCCGATTGCGTCACCAACTCCTCAGCCGTAGAGAAGTTTGTCCCAGCAGAGTTGCCATCGTGTTTGCCATGAAATATAAAAGAACAGAATAATTATCGGAGGACTGGACTTTTACTTCACAATACAAACTCACTTGTACAAAGAAAGCCTAGGACGAAAACCTAGGTACAGCAATTTAAGTACAATTATTTATTTTAGATTCTGGGGGTTACGATAGAGGCTCGGGAAAGCGACGACAGCTCTGCCTTACTCCTTGGACGATCGGATGCAGCCTTGGCTCTGGAGAAGAACTGCTTGGCGTTGATAAAAATGCTCTCCTTGTTCTCTCTGTATAAGCTCCTTTGTCCTTTCGATCTCTGTATATTCTCTCTCTGATTCTCTCTGGATCCGGGGGGTGGCGTTTGCTAGGGAATAGCACCTTGCTATTTAAAAGGGTGGAGGGCATCATTAGTGTTTTGCAATGATTGCCCATTCTCAAAAGTCGACGGCCTGAGAGTTAATTAATCTGGGCCGTCCATCTCGAATATAATAGATTTAAGCAATTAATGTGATTGCATTAAATCTCTGTGGACAATAAATGTTGATTGCACGAATATTTGCGACTTGTAATGGCCTGCCACGTGTCTAATTTGCTCAATTTGATTTGATCTGGGCACTTATGGTGATTGCAACAAATCTGATTTTGTTAGGATTTGTTAGCACCCATAATTAGGAAGATAAGACTGCCACGTGTCTCAATCATCGTAAAAGTGCCACGTGTCTCCACTGGGTCATCTTGGCAGAGCCGCATATGGGTGGGCCGCATGAGGATGAACGGCTGCATGAAGATGGACAGCCGCATGGGGGTGAACAGTCGCATGAAGATGGGCAGCCGCATGAGGATAGGCAGCCGCATGCTGACGGCGGCCGCATAGAGGATGCAGCCGCATGAAGATGGATGGCCGCATGAAGTGGGCGGCCGCATGCTGACGTGCGGCCGTATAGAGGATGCAGCCGCATGAAGATGGGTGGCCGCATGAAGTGGACGCCGCATAAAGTGGCGACCGTATAAATACAGCAGCCGTATGCCTCGGGATCTGATGAATTCTGCCAGCTGTGAGAAGATTTTCACCTTTTCCCTAGGAACGCGCCATTATGTCAGTCATTATTGTGCCTTTATGTCAGAGCTGTCTTTGTCAGAGCTGTCAGCCGTAGGATATTAAATACAGCAAAAGACGAAGGAAAGAGCTGTTGAAGGCCACGTGGCACCTCTCTGGGCCGTATGGAATTATTCGAGCCGCATAGACTCTTGAGCCGCATGGATCCCTGAGCCGCATGGGGATCCTTGGCCGCATGAACCTTTCTTTATTCTTTTTCATGCTTCTACAGTCCTTTGCAATCTCTAACTTCTTGATTCTCTTTCTTAAAAATCTCAATTTCAAATCCATGGCCCCAAGAGCAAGACCGCCGCCGGCACCAAGGGCAAGAAGCCCGCCGTTTGTCAACGGCTGATCACGCAGAAACCACCATCCCGTCGTCGGTGGCATCCCGACAGACCAATCCTTGTGGCTCCGGCCATGAAAGGTAGAATACTACCTAACTTCGGCCGTGAGTTCGCCGGAGAATAAGACTCGAACTTTAAACTTCACGCCCACCTTTATACGTGCCAGCATAGAAATTGAAATAACAAAATATGCCCACATTATACGTGTCAGCGTAAAAAGAAAAACATACGCCCACGTTCATATGTGTCAGCATAAAAAATAAAATACGCACACGTCAATACGTGCCAGCGTAAAATTCAAAATATGCTCACGTCAATACGTGCCAACATAAAATTCAAAATACGTGGGCTCCCTCTGCCTTCAAACGAGCTAATTCTGCCTCAACTTCACGAATTCTATCATTGTTGATGAATTCTCATATTTGAAGTTTTATAGGCTTCTCTCTGAATATCCAGCTAAGGTTTAGCTTCAGCCAAAAAAGCTTTTTTTGGCGACTTTGCTACTGTATTCTTGGAGAGATTCATTGAAAGTGGTCTCCTGAGCGATGTATTCAGCTGATAAAGCGTCATACTCGCTTTGGATGAGACTTTCAATAGTTTTATTTGACAGCCTTAGATATTCTCTAATGGTTGTTCAAGTACCTCCACTACCTTCTCTAATGTCGCTGCTCTCTCTGCATCATTGAACATGGCAACATTTCTGATCGTGAGAGCGATGGCAGCCTTCAAGCTTTCATAATTAAGGCCTTTCTTTAAGACCATCTTGATTAAGGCTGCTAAAGTTTTATAGAAGGTTTCAGTATGGATCTCAACTAAGAGATTCATTTCTGCATTCGAGCTCGGAGTCACAGCGAGCTCTACCAGATCCCTTTTCTGAAGACTAGGAGCAGATGTTGTTGCTTTGGTAGCAGACTGAGATGAAGTCAATGTTGTCACTGCTACCATGGCTAACTGATCTCTAGGAGCTTCAGGGATAATATCTTCAACACTTTTTACTCCAGCCGTTTCTGGAGTCGAAACTACTTGAGTTTCAGTGGCGGCGATTGTTGTGGAAGGAATGGTGATCATAGTAACTGACTTGGTTCAGACATAGTCTTCCCAGGAACTTGTGGATCAGTAGCAATAACGGAGGATGTTATTACAATGTCTCCAGCTTCAATTGATGAGTTAACCATATCCTCATCACCTTCATGGGCTGCCGGCTCTTCAAGCTCTGGAAGTACTTAGTTGCAGTTGTTTCTTCTGCAACTGGTTCTTCGTTGAAGTCTGTCAGTTCTGCCACAGCTGCTTCTTCATCTACAGTTTGTTCTTTTGCAGTTTATTTTTTCTCGCTCTCAGCAAGAGAATGCAATTCTGGCTGGGCCTCCACGGGAAGCTCTTGTTGTACCTCCATAGATGGAGGACATTCTTCTTGAGCAGAGTCTTTGGAAGAAGAATCCTCTTCCTCAGACTCCGTATTTTCCTCATAAATAGTTTCTTGAGGAGAAGGAGAAACAGGCTTTGATGCAATGATAACACCTACAAAAATTAAGCAAAATAATTTAATATACAAAATCATAGTACATAATTTTTATAGATTTTGTGTAACTTTTACCTGGAGTAGGTGCAGGACGTTCCAAAAGTTCGTCAAAATCTTGATCCCAGTCTTATCATCGAAGGCAAGAGCCGGTTCATCTGATGGGATGAGTCCTGGATCAACAGTATGAGTCGTGGCAATATTCTCAAAAGCTTTTGCCTTTTGTGGCAAAGTCAGATGAAGTAAGGAGCTGAGACGTCCAGGGGATAAGACCCCGACAACTTCTGTTGATACTGTTGGTTGGGATGCCGAGGATCCTTCTCCAGGATGAGTTGAAGAAGATGTAATGTGTTGAGGCTCCTCGACTGGAGTGTCGCTCTCTGGAGTAGCGGCTCTCTTAGAAGGCCCTTTGACAATAACCTTCTTCTTCTCTGGGAGGGTCTTCTCTGGAAGGGTAACAGCTGCACCTGATTTTTTCGAGTTTTTTCGATAATAATAGGTCCCACAGCTATTTCCCCAACTCCGTAGGGATTACTTCCAAATACTCATCTGGAATAGTAGCGTCATCGGGTATGTCTGGAAGTACCCTGACTGGTTCTTCAACGTTCCTTCCTTGGGCCATCGAAGACTCCCCTTCATATTGTAGCCATGGGCGAAGGAGCGGATGGATGCATAAAAGCGAGCATACGTATGAAGTATTCATAGCTTGGTTGTACTTGTAGCAGTGGATACCCTAAATTTAGCACCGGTACAAGCAATGCTAAAGTATCTTCAGGCTCTTGCACCATCAATTAGCTTCCCATAATGGTAGAAGCTGGGGAGGGATTACCAACATGAAGTTGATCATATCCAAATTGGCGAACGAACCGACTTGGTAGATACGATTCAAACGTACAGTTGTCTTCATTATGTACATCAGATGTGAGGGTCTGACGCACATTAGCCATTTAAAAAGGGCACAGGTAATGAAGTCCTCCTTCGTCTCTATCTTTAAATTGTACACGAGGCAATCGGCTGGAACTTGTGGCCTGGTGCAGAAAAAGTTTATCCATAAGAATAGTTCAGCACTAGTCGGGTATCTGCCACTGTAGTTGCAGTCCATATGGCTTTATTGAATTTTTGGAGGAAGACCTCCGTAACATCTCTAGGGCAGGGTGGCAACAAACTGCAGTTATGATGCAATAGATAGCCCATCAGATAAGTATAGGGCATCTCTACCCTAGGAAAATCTTTTCGTGAGGAGCATTGTTGATTAGCTCATCACCAAAGGTCCGTAAACCTACATTTACTCGACACATCATTGCCGATAGCAGGTTGATTCTGACCTTGAACACCAAACATACTGCCGACCACAATACGTTTCGGTGAATTCTGTCTGCTGTGCTGATCCCTGGCACAACCAATCTCCGCAGCCACAGAGAAAGAAAGCCTGCCAGCAAGGCTTTCCTTGAGATCTTCTGACTACCATGCCTCAGGTAGCTTAAGGTTTCAGTCCCCGCAGGGATGTCGCCAGTCTTAGTGGACAATACTGGTCCGAAGACTTATGTGAGATCATCAAACTATGGATCAGATCTGAAGGATTATTGAACAAGGGTTAATGGTTGGAGCCTTGTTTTTCTGGAATCTCCCCTTCTCGTTTTTGGGTATCCTATTCTCGAGGTAGAATAAATGGTTGTCCATTTATTTGTATATGCCAAATGCGACCCACTCTCATACATAGTGGTGCAAATTAGATAATGGCACATCAGTTCTTGGTAGACCTAACTAATTGAGGATTTTTCTCTCTGATTTATGCTAGTTCCCGGTTAGAGGGAACATACTCTTCATAGGGAGCTTCACCCATCGGCAGCTTAGAGATAAAATGTATCTCGTGCAGTGCAAGACCCATCTTACCTAGTGGGGTTGCAAAAGTTCCTGATGAACTCATATACAACTCCATCAAAGCCAAGAACAGGTTACTATTCATCGGTATACCCTGGCTCGTAGAGGCTACCGCTTCATAAAGGCCGATGGATTCCAAGTCCGTCTTGAAGTTCTTCATGATCCAAGCACTAAGCTGAATCCAGTTCTGATTATAAGGAGTCAGCCACCCTGGTAGCCTAGGGTTGGCTTGAGGATATAATAATGCGGCCTTCATGAACTTGTTAATAAACATTGGGGTCTGCACGGTTGGATCAGAGCTGAATCTTCGCTCGGTGTGAACCCAGGCAATAGACCGGAAAAAGGGACGACACCACCACTAGGAGTACTGATGTGGTAGCCCATTTCATTGGCTTTATCCCGCTTGAAAATGATTCTGCCGACATACCATGACTGCTGGGAGTCAGGTTCCATAGCATCTGTCGAGGATGGGTGGCATGGACAAATACAGATAGGGGATAATCTCTGGCCATGTCTAGGAGATACATTGCTCTCTCTCTCCAAACTTAAACACCCAAGCCTCCTTCTTGGGGTGTGTTTGTGACTGGAAATCTATCGTATCCCCGAACAAGAAGGCTGGTTTCAAAAATTGTTGATCATCTAGTGATGCCAACAATTCTCCATTTATCATCGACAACATCATTCTGTTCCCCTGAGATGCTATTAGCTGTTGTCTCCCTTCAGGGTATTCTGGATTTGACTGAGGAAACTCCACATGGGACAAATTCTCCAAGTAATTTGAGCCCACCATACCAGCTGGTGAGCAAATATTTCTGCAAGCGGATGAATTTGCAAGTCCACTGCCAAAAGAAAAAAGAAAAATCAAGTTAGTAAAAATCTAATTTGAATTTTTATGCAGATGACTTAGTCTAATTTTACACATCAAGATTAAAGACTCTATACTAGAGAGCTTGACTATGCAAACTTTACGCTTATGCGCAAAAATTAAGTTGATAATTTTTTTAAGTGTAAAAGTTCTTTTTTTACGCAAAGTCTTTCACTTGTAAATTTTAGCTGGCACGTATTGATGTGAGCGTATTTTGAATTTTATGCTGGCACGTATTGACGTGAGCATATTTTGAATTTTACGCTGGCACGTATTGACGTGAGCGTATTTTATTTTTACGCTGACACGTATGGACGTGGGCGTATGCTTTTATTTTTACGCTGACACGTATAACGTGGGCGTATGTTGTTTAATTTCTATGCTGGCACGTATAAACGTGGGCGTGAAGTTTAAAGTTCGAGTCTTCTTCTCCGGTGAACTCACGGCCGAAGTTAGGTAGTATTCTACCTTTCATGGCCGGAGCCACAGCAGGGTTGGTCTGTCGGGATGCCACCGACGATGGGATGGTGGTTTCTGTACGATCATCCGTCGACGAAGCAGCGGCGGACTTCTTGCCTTTGGTGCCGGCAGCGGTCTTGCTCTTGGGGGCCATGGATTTGAAACTGAGATTTTGAAGAAAGAGAATCAAGAAGTTAGAGATTGCAAAGGACGAGTAAAGTTCTCTCTCTACTCATAAGGCTCTATTTATAGAGAAATTTGAAATAGGTGCAAATTCTCGACTTTTACGCGGACTATTGGGTATCCCGAATTCTACGCGGACTGTTGGGTTTCCCGTATTCTACGCAGACTATTGAATATCTCAGATTTTACGCTTCTGTTCAAATTATTTCAAATTTTGAAAAAATTTGAAAACTTTGAAGGGGGTCTTGTAGGAGCGTAAAAAGTACTTCATAGACCGAGTCAAAGAAGTTGAGAGCTTTACACAAGTCAAACAGAGTCAGACTCAGATTTTACGCAGAAATCAAACAGAGTAAAACTCTACGCGAGCTACTTTACGCGAGAGCATCCTCAAAACTTTACACGGGAGACAAGCTGTCCACATCGCATTTAATGCACGTGATACTGTTCTGACATAATAATTTTCTAACAGCGGACATCACAGAAGTCGAGAAGATTTGATTTACACCAAACCTAACACTTGTCGTTTAGTGTGCAAATGGGCTACTTTACGCTCAAGAGATTGCTTCTTTTACGCACAAAAGCTATTCGAGCTTTTTACGCTCAAGGCTGTTGTGCGCGTAAAGTTTATTTGAACTAATTTTACGCTCATGGCTATTTTTCGGCCACTTTATGCAGGAAGTTTATTTTGGGCTATTTTACGTCCAGTCTGCTACTTTATACAGGAAGTCTATTTTGGATTATTTTTACGTCCAATCTTTTCTGGCTACATGAGAACGTGGTCAGCTTACGGACTTTCATGCCAGACTTATCGAGGAACATGCGTACGTGCTCTCCCTATTTTTTGAAGTAGTGGAACACGTGTCACTATGCGTAGAGATCAAAAGTCTACATGGGACACGTGTCATCACGCGTAAAAGTTGATTTTCATCGTGGGTAACAGTTACCCAACTTTGTTACTTTTACGCACAGAGGGTCTAGTCTATAAATAGCCTTATTTTTAACAAAAGATAGAATGAGGAGAGATACATGAGAGGAGATTCTGAGAAAACTCATACTTACAGAGTGATATTCCTAGAAGTATTTTTTTAACTTTTTTTCAAGAACAGGGTGAAGCAAAGCAAGAAAGCATTCGACTGTGTCATCAGTACCGTTGTTCGATACCTTTCTGGTGACTTAGTTCTTCCGATTGTTTATCTTCTTCAAGCAGTTTTCTTCATCATCATCGTATGGTCCAAGGAACAAAGTGATCGCCCTCAGATCAGACTTCCATAGCATTACTTCCCAGAAACAATTTGTGCTTTTGTACTCTTTTTTAGTTTTCTTTCAATAGCCAATTTTAGGCATTTTGTTAAGTGAAACACTTATAATTAGTTGCATATTTATTATTTAGTATTGCATATCTACTGCTTGTTTATTTTTTTTCGTTCTTTACTTGCATCCTTATTTATGATTTACTTACCGTACTTTCAGTTACTATAATGCAATTGCTAGTTATACTTTCCTTCTTGTCTTTTAATATGCATATGGACCTAGTTTTAGCGGACTACCTTCTGTCAGTGACATTCTGGAGGGAGAAGACAGTTAGATGTATGGGCTACCCAAATCCAAAAGTCGTAGCAACTGCGTACAACGGTAGTCGTGTCACGATGGTCACTAGCCTCGAGTTATATGGACTGATGGGTCACATGGGCCGCTAGCCTCAAGTTATGCCGGCTAATGGTAATGGTACTTGACA
Organism: Iris pallida; assembly: GCA_029216955.1. Taxonomy (NCBI): domain Eukaryota; kingdom Viridiplantae; phylum Streptophyta; class Magnoliopsida; order Asparagales; family Iridaceae; genus Iris; species Iris pallida. The sequence continues at coordinate 2,296,303 of JANAVB010042018.1, read as the reverse complement.
TGTGCGTATCATGAGTTGTGAGCTAGTCATGGGGGAGTCAGCCTTTACCTGCCCATACATTAAGATGTCTTCTAAATTGAACACTAGAAAGGTTAGGAGACCTTAGTCAATGTCATGTCACATTCCGTTCTAGTCATGGCATGGAATAATGTCACATCACAAAATAGTGTGCTACCCCTTGTCCTTCTTTGGTTGTATGGGTAGTCCGCTATTTCGAAGGAATATTGGGCCGTATTATGGTTAAGACACTTTACTTTTACTTTGTGAATTTATGGCATATTTTATATTCAGTTTATATTGATTGTTCTTCATGTATCTTGTTACTCCCTCCGAGGACCTGGTGAATTCTCCAGGTGTGCTTTTGGGACTTTCCGCAGGTGCTCTAGCCAAGACCATGATCTACTCTTCTCTATCGAAGCTAATTGCTTTTGGGATCGTTTTTCCTACGCTTGACTAATTCTTCATTGTTTATATATTTCTTCTCCTTTAAAATAGTTGGTAGTGGATTTATCTCCGCCCAAAGTTTTGTACAAAATGACAAATTATTAGTTGAGCTTATATCATTATTCTTTTATTTTGTAGATGAGATTAGTTATTATGGTTTACTGCATTTTACAGATTATGTATACATACGAGGATTCTATATATTGGAGTATATCGTATGTATGCAGCTGGCATGTCTACGTACTTAGTCCTAAGTATTTTGGGACTGGAATGTTACTATTTTTGTGGTAGCCCATGCAGGTCAAGTTTGTCGTTTCGGTTACGTTACTGTACCGAGCGGGCCTGCATATAGGATTTGAGAATAGGATCTCATCCACGTGCTTGATCTCCTTCCTTGATTCGAATTTTTGCACTCTCGTTTGACTATCATGATTTGCATCTTGCTTGACTCCTTTTCTACATGAATCTTATCTTTCTTTCGTGCTTAATAGAGGTTAGGAAGATAATACTAGGTAGACATGTTCCATTTTTCTATCACACCACTAGCTTAACTCTTGTTATTTGGGTAGAATACCTCACCACCTAGTGACCCATTGTCCTTACGACCCTTTAATGATATATAATGGACTGGTGCTAGTAGGTTTACCTAGACTATAGAGTTAGAGGTTCGTACCTCATGGATCGACCAAAGCCTTAGATAAGAAAATAGTAGGATGATTGTATAAGCACAAATACCGACAAGACTTAGATTCTTAAGGAACTTGAAGTATTTGTGTTTTCCTTCAATCATTATCCCACGTACTTATATTTTGGACTATCCTGACCAATGCTGTTAGTGTAGCCAAGTTTTGTAAGCTTATTCTTTTATTGAGCTTATTTAGGACGTATTTTTATTGGATGCACCCATTAAACATATTCTCTAACTAGAATCAATGTGCTATGGTCTGATCAACCTTAATGTACTTCATTCGCTCTTCATATAATTAATCTACGTGGATTGAGATATAGTTAATCAATATACTTGCCCTTTAGGATCTCATCCATGACTGCTTGACAAACTCTCTTTTGAACTAGTCAACCGCCTTTGAACCCCGTGAATTACACTCAGTCATATCTCCCTCGAACCTTTTTTTTTTGCCTTCACCTACTACGAAAAAATGAACGCTTATGCTTGATAGATAGACACAGTGTATTTCCTTAGTTTTTCATACCACCTATGGCCATGATAGTTGTATATACACAAGTGTAGCTAGCCATCGGCCAAGCCATATGACTGCAAACTCATCTTGAGTTACTCGATCTTCCCTCAATCCTAGATCTATTATTGGGACATTCGATCGTTTGACACATGAAATGAATAGAACCGTTCCTTAACTGTACCCTAACCTGGAAGACTATCTTCTCTATAGGAACCGTGCCTCCTAAGTTTCCAAGTTATTTTGTCCTTGATATGCTTGATTTCTCAATATTCAATATTTTATGTTTTATCTTGATTTACTTAGACCCAAAATATCTTTTACTTTTCGTGCGATAATTAGCGACCCTTATTTATTATCCAAATTCGACCACTATCATTACACCTAACCAAATTTTTCCCCCAATTGTATCTTCTCTCTTTGAGGATTTTTTTAATTTATTTTAACTCCCCTGTGATTCATACAACCTTGTTTCTTATTTTGATTTTCATATGCGAAGGTAAAAATCGTATCATGACACCCTTCGGTTAGAAAGGGGTTAGATTAGAAAGCCCCATAGAGAAGATTAGAAGTAGCATTAAATGAAACGATTGTGTGACATAGTTGAAAGTGCTATTAAATGGAATTAAGAGAGGTGATATTAAGTTGATGAGATGGAATGTTCAAAGGATAGTGTTATTGCGATTGACAACAAGGTTCGAGATTACTCAAACATTGAAGATGGATTTTATTTTGGTACTTACGTATAAATTTACATTGATAAATGAGTACAAAATTTCTAGTAAGAAAATTTTGACTTGACTTAGAAAAAAAATTGATTGAAGGGTTTGAATTTCAATTTCGAGGAAATTATAGCTTGAGAAGATATAGTGTACGTTAGAATTCAAAAGCTTTGGACTGATCAAGTTCCACTACGAGATATAAAAAAAAAATTGGTAAGTTAATTTGGAGGAAATGATGAATTGAATAAAGAAAAGGGAAATGAGCTTCAAGGAAATAATTTTCTTTTGTGAATATAAACTTTGAGAGTAAATGACGAGTTGAATATAAAGGGCGTTGATGATTATGTTAAAATGCGAAGTTGAGGGTTATGACGATATCAAACAAAAATTTAGATTTTGAATATTGAGTTAGTGATCGTAATTTTGAGACGGAGGAAATTCTTGCCTAGTTGTGAGTTTACACATTTTTAGTTTGATGGTCAATACTGATGGATTGTCATGAGATTCTAAACCATATATGTTATTTTATTTTTCCTGGTTACCCAAATTGCAATTTTCTAAATTGCCTATTTATGTTGAGAGTCAATTTTCTGTCCAATAATTTGATCATATTTTATTTTCTCATCAAGAAACCCTTGTATCTCCTCCAGCATACCTATACTAGTTATTTCTAATTTCGAGGACAAAATTCTTGTACGTTGGATAGGATGTAAACCCCCTAAATTTCTCTATAGATTTATTTTATTTATTTTTATATTCGTACGAGATATAGTCACATCCATATACAATATATGGAAACCAGTTAAATAGTGACATCCTACATACATATTAGTAAAAAATATTAAATGTACATATGAAGTTGAATAGGTCTTCCACCATACATGAACCTTGGACCGTAACCTGTATGGGTACACATATATTTGTAATAAACCCATATATGCGATTGAGTGACATTGTGGACGAAATATATTTTCATGGGCCTAAACCTATATATATATATATATATATATATATATATATATATATATATATATATATATATATATACACACGCCGTGAGATCATATAGTTAATGCAAATATCTGGGACTATGCTCTATGCATGTGAGAAGTATGGTTTGGGCTCTTAAGGCTATATAATAAAATTTTATGCATGTTGTTTGCGCCTTCAAGGCTACATGTGAGTAACATTTATTTGTTTGGAATACTTCCTCTCTCCCAACCAACACCAATCATAATGTCCTATATAAACCCTATTAAACTAAGTCCAAGCCCTCATACTTTTTCACAAGCTCCTAACATTCAATCAGTCCAAACCTTTCCTCTAACCATTTAATTCTTAGACAAAATCGCCCATTCCTTCCTTAAAAGCCCGCAGTACAAATGTTTATATTCTGTTTATAAAACCACCCTAAACAAAAGTTTTACTCTCAATTCCTTAAAGCCCAACCAAGCCCACATATTATATGCTCTACTCATGTATATATATACGTGCTAGGAAAAGGGTAAAAACCCTAGCCACACAAGTGTCTTCTTTCTCCTTTCTTCTCCGCTCACCCATAGAAAACACCAACCGCACCCTTCGTCTTCGTGCCACTTCCACCCGCATGCGGTGCCGCAACCTACAAGTGGCACAGCACAACCCCGTGCTAGCCTGTACCCGAGCACGTGCCTATCGGCGTTGACTGGACGCATGACCCCTCTGCCAATCCTCTCCACCATGGTGCTCCGCTGCCGACGAGCCGATCGGTGTGGAGCTCTATGCCGTTGAGCTGCAAGATTTCCTCTGCATTCTACTCCTCGCGGACGTCACCATGGCTCATCTCGCCGAGCATGATAACCACCACCGCCACGCCCACGTGTAGACGAACCGGGCGACGACTACACCCCGACGGGTGCTTCCTTGGCTGCTTCTCGAGTCTCTACGACTGCAGCACGACAATAACACTTGTCAGTTCCATGCCAACCAGGCGTCGATAGCCGACGTTCCTTTCGAGCTCGATCGAGCCCCAGTCAACCAACGAGCTATTGCAGACCCCACAGCTTCGACAGCCTTGCGACTACACCGCCTACCATGTCAACAACAACCCGGACCTCCTCTGTCATCGCCATATTTTCCACAACTTGAAATCTTCTCCGTGTGAATAGGTAAGAGTTCTCATCTGATCCTCTTATTCCAGTAGAGCGATTGAGTTTCTGTGTAGAAGCTTAACATAGTAATGGTAGACAGAGAAAAAAAAGAAAGGAAAAAAATAATATAGTAGGAATAATATGATATAGCACTGCACCATTTGAACTTGTTCCCACATGTTGCTATTTCCATAAAGTAGCAACTTCCAAGCTTGTTTGCATTAGGGCTGTTTGGTTGCCCGGGGTCGCATGAAAGTGGCTTGGAAAAGTGGATTTGTTTGCAACTGCTGGCTTTTACAGCGTTTGGTTTGGAGTAACTCCAAGCCTGCATCCGTCCCATCTGGGCTAAGTAGTGATGATATTTCTCCCATCCTTTACTCCGTCCACCCCTCCTTGAAGCGGAGGAAGTCACGAGAACTGGAGCGGGGGAGGAATAAAGTGGACGTCAGTTGCAGCTTGCAACTCTCTCTCCTTCTCGTTAGTCTCCGGTCACCTCCTTCCTCTCCCGCCAAGGTGAGCATATCTTTTGCTAAAAATTGGTAGAAATTAGTAGATCTGCTGTTGTTTTGGGTTGGAAAAGGGGAAAAATGAGGAAGAACTTAAATTTGTGTTCGAAAAGTTGATTTTTTTTCTTCATGGTTTTGGGTCGATCTCTATTGTTTTGGGTCGATCCCTGTTGTTTTGGGTTGGAAAACGAGAAAAATGAGGAAGAACAAATTTTTGTGTTCGAAAAGTTGATTTTTTCTTCATGGTTTTGGGTCGATCTCTTGTTTTGGGTTGGAAAACGGAAAAAATGAGGAAGAACATAATTTTGTGTTCGAAAAGTTGATTTTTTTTTTCCAGAAATGAGGATCGATCTCTGTTTTTGTTGGTCGATCTATGTTGTTTTGGGTTGGAAAAAGGAAAAAATGAGGAAGAACATAATTTTGTGTTCGAAAAGTTGATTTTTTTTCTTAAAAAATGAGGGTCGATCTCTGTTGTTTTGGGTCGATCTCTGTTGTTTTGGGTTGGAAAACGAGAAAATCAAGAAATACATCATTTTATTGTCGAAATGGTGATTTTTTCTTCAAAAATGAGGGACTGCCATGATTTTAATTTTGTTTCTGTGCATGATATAGGGACTGCCATTATTTTTATTTTGATCTTCTGTACAGGATGTATGTTTTGACAAAATATATTCTTGCAATGGTTTATAAGGATTCAATGGTGGAAAAATTGAATGATATAGGATATGTATGGTTTACGGTCCTTTATTTTTGTTATTTGTAGTCGATTTGTCGAATCCCAATGATCGTTACTTAATGCCGCTGTCGCTAGTATAATTACTATTATAACTATAATTTTGACTCTAATGGAGATCGAGGGCAATGACCGACAAGGAATTGCAAAGAACCCTCCCTAATTAGAGAATAGTGAAGGCAAGCGCACATGTATCGAATTTTGATGGCATGACCAAATAATTGTGTCCATTATCTAAGGATGAGTAGTGCTGCTTTCTATGGTCTCGCAAATATTTTGCGTTCCAATGGGTCGCTCTATGATAGGTTCTATGTCTGTGTGGAAGAACAACTTGCCATATTTCTTTACATGATGGGACACAAGGCAAAAAATAGAGTATGCGGCATTGAATTCATTCGAACCGAAGAACCAATTTCTAGGTATTTTAATAAAGTCCTAGGTGCAATCTGTTCTATTCAAGAATGATTTGTGAAGCAACCTGGGTCTGAAACTCCGATGGAGATAAGGAATGCAGCATAATGGTTTTCTTATTTTGAGGTAAAGTTAATTAAAAAATTCAGTTTATGTTATATAACCTACTAATATTATATGTTAAAGATGGATTTTTCGTTGAAATGTAGGATTGTATAGGGATGATAGATGGCACCCACATCCAAGCTACCCTCCCAGCCTCTATAGTGGCGAGGTTTAGGGGTAGAAAACAAGTAACATAAAATGTGTTAGCAGCTTGTACTCCCGACAAGAAATTCACGTATGTCTTGGCAGGGTGGGAAGGTTGTGCTAATGACATGACAATTTTAAAGGATGCCCTTTCTAGGCCATCTCCACATGGCCTGAAGGTTATTGCAGGTAAATAGATTGAAGCATTCACTACCATATACGAAATAAAAAATCTTACAATTTCATGCCTGACGCTTTTTTACGTATAGAAAAGTATTACTTGGCTGATGCTAGCTACACTACCATGCCGGGTTTCATTGCCCGTTATCGTGGAGTTAGGTACTTCAATCCTAAGAGGGATCGTCACCCTACCAATACGAAGGAACTGTTCAACCATAGGCATTCTAAGTTGCGTAGCAAAATTGAATGCGCATTTGCCACCCTCAAGAACCGATTCTGCATCCTAGGGTAGAAAAAATTCCATGACTTTGAAACACAAGTTGATATTGTACTTGCTTGTTGTGTGCTGCACAACTACATACTTGGAGTTGATCCTAAAGACGAGTTAGTTGTGGATGAACCGTATTTAGGTGAGATGGAAGTCACGGAGGACAACTTGTTCGAGTATGAACAATACTCCCAAACTAGTACGCAAGACCAACGAAATGTGAAGAAGGCTTGGGAAGACATGCGTGATCAGATTGCACAACACATGTGGCATGATTACTGCATTGGACATGGTAGGGTATAAGTGTTACAAAATCCAAGTTTTTTTGAAATAGTGATTGATATTAGTAGCAGTTTTTTTGATATCTTTGCCATATGTTGTATTAATAGCAGTTTCTTGTACTGGTTTTTTGTAATAGCTTAAACATGATATATAGTTTGTACTGTTTGGCAATAGTTTCATTGTACATGTTAACATGTGAGATGGGTGACAACTTTCCCAAGTACAAACATTTTCAATCACATGCCGGTAGCCCTTTTGTACCTCCTAAACAAATAGGAGGTCACTTGGTACGAGTATGGGTGACACAACCGAAGGAGGACAAGAGCGGGTGACACAACCGAATCCCATCCGTCCAATTGTAAATCCAACGCCCGACATAAATTGGGGAGGTAATATTGACCCTTTCATGGATTCATATTCCTTTGTTGTTAGCCAAGGATCTAATCCACAAGGTTACGATGAGGGCAAGTTGAATCTTCTCAAAAAAACAAACCAAAGAAGCCATCGAATAGTGCGGGTAAGAATGTTCCAAAACATGAAGGAACGCCCGATAAGCGTTGGGAGGATGAACATACGGAGGAACTTTTGAAGGTTCTTGCTAGGGAGGCCGAAGAGGGGGGAAAATGTGGCAAAGCCTTCAGAAACAGTTCCTACACACTTATATGTGCTATAGTGAATGCCAAGTTTGGTACTTCATATAGCGTTAGCAATGTTCAAAACCATTTGTGTGGTTGGAAGTCTAAGTGGCCAGATATTTTGAAGGCCAAAGATTTTTCGGGAGTCGGATGGAATGAGGATCTTTGGATGGTCATTTTGGATGAGGAAACACACGAAGATATTAAGAAAGTAGTTATGTTTTTCTTACTACATATGTGACTTTATAATTCCAGATTTCAATATAACTAAATCTGATTTTTACTTGCGCAGGCCAAATCCAAACTAGCCCAATGGGTGAACGTCCCTATTAGAAACTTTGATTTGTTGCAAATTGTATGCGGAGATGATCATGCAAGAGGGGACAAAACAAAGGACCTCAACACAAAATGGGGACCAAGGAAGTGCATTGATGTAGATACTCCTCCTCCTAGTGGCTCACAACATAACGCTACGACCTCCCAATCTATGAAATCCACTAGTGGAAAACGTCATAGAGAGGGTAATGTGGGAAATGAAGCTATAAGTCAATTTGTGGGGAGTGTTACTTCAATGGCGGAGGCCCTTAGTACGGGGTTCAAGAGCCCCATAAAGAAGATGGGTGCTCAACTATTTGCTTTAGAGGGATATGAGTCTAATGTTTTGATGAATGCCTACAATTTTCTTTGCGCGGACAACTTTGAAGCAAACAAGTTCATAGGGTTGCCTGAGAAATTCCAAAGGGCATGGCTAGACAACTTCATGCAAGAAAACTAGTCTTGCATGAAGTGCTCACAAGGGGCTTATGTTGAATGCTTTAAAACCATGATGCAACTGCTTTTATTTTGTAATATTTGGTCACAAATTGCCTAATGCAGCATGATCTACTGCTGCTATTTTGTAATATTTGCTAACTACTGCTGTCCTTTTACAATATTTGCCTTTTGTGATATTTTGTTACTATTTCAATAGTAATGTTTTCATATTTCAGTCAATACTCAGTCTGAAGGTTCTTTTCATATTTCAGTCAATACTCAGTCTGAAGTTTCTTTTCATATTTCAGTCAATACTCAAAATGTTTTCATGTTTTCATATTTCAGTCAATACTATTTCAATGATTCAATGATTAATTTTCCAAGTGTTGTTTTATATGTTTCAATGATTCATTTTTCAAGTGAAGTTTCAATACTCAGTCTGAAGGTTCTTTTCAGTCTGAAGGTTCTTTTCAGTCAATGATTCATTTTTCAAGTGATGTTTCATATGTCAGTCCATGCAGTTTTAATAGGTATATGTGTTAATAATGTTTAAAATCTTTGTAGCATGTCATACTACGTTGTTTTGAAAGGGAGAAAGCAAGGAGTGTACACAACCTGGGCTTAATTTACATGCAAGTGAATGGGTTTAAAGGCGCTTGTTATTTCAAGTGCCATGATTATGAGGAGGCTAGGGGTTACTTCACTCGAATGATAGGGATCGATGAACTGGTCCTAAGGGAGAAGATGTAGTTAATGGCCACCCAACGGCCATTATTGCTATGTTGGGTTTTCTTACGTTACTTGTTTTACTTTTGATTCGGACCTATATTATGTAGGCCAAGTCTATTATGTAAAACAAAGTCTATTTTGTAATTGGGGCCAAACCTGCTGCCTCATAAAGCTACTCGTGCATGTAATGATAATGTTTATGTAATCTTTGTTTGCAAGGGTTGTCTTTGAATGAAATATGAAGGTGGAACCCATATTAGAAGCTAAAGTTGACGGCCTCCCCTACCAAATTGGTGATGGATGGAGGTAGCCAACTTGTAGCTAAGTTTTAGACAATGATGAGGAGGGGCAACCTTTGAGTCTAAAACATACATCCGTTCCGACAACATAAATGAGGAAGGTGCCCCACGATGAGAACCAAAACTTGATGGCCACCCCCACCAATTTGGTGATGGATGGAGGTAGTCAAGTTTTTAAATTGGCGATGATGAGTGGGATGGTGAATCCTTTGAGCCAATTACTATAATATCATTTTTATGATGTGGGCTAAGTTTTTAAATTGGCGATGATGAGTGGGATGGTGAATCCTTTGAGCCAATTACTACAATCTCATTTTTATGATGTGGGCTAAGTTTTTAAATTGGCGATGACTTGTGGATGGTCAATCCTTTGAGCCAATAACTACGATATCCTTTTAATGATGTGGGCAATATCATTTTTGGCCTACTGTAGTTTGCATTATTGGTCTGGAAGACCTTAATTGTTTATGGAAGTTTCTATATGAAGTTTGCATTATTTATGGCCTACTGCAGTTTTCATTTTTGGCCTACTGCAGTTTGCATTATTTATGGAAGTTTCTATATGAAGTGAGTATAAACTGCAGTTTGTATTATTTGTGGAAGACCTTATTTTTGGAAGACCATATTTGTGGAAGTTTCTATATTTTTTGAAGACCTTATTAGTATAAACTGCAGTCTCTATTTGGCCTAATGCTAACTTTCTATATTTGGCCTAATGCTGCAATTAGGTCTTCCACAAATTAGGTCTCCAAACCAAACGCTACAAAAGCCAGCAGTTGCAAGCAAACCCACTTTTCCAAGCCACTTTCATGCGACCCCCGGGCAACCAAACAGCCCATAATTGGTCTGGAAGAAGTGTCATTTTCTTAGCTTCTTCACTTTTCTTGAGTATGTTTAGTTTATAGTTGAATATCTGCTGTATTTGGAGTTTTTGAATGGGCTATGATGAAACCCAAAATTTGGGCTTTATTTGATTAATGAAGACTTGGTAGCTGTTTTAATTTTTGATTAGTGAAGACTTGGTATTTGAGTATCAGTTTTATGCAAGAATCTGTTCTTGGTTGTATTTGGCAACCAAAGATGTATTTGAAATGCAAGTGTCAGTTTTATGCAAGTATCAGTTTTATGCAAGTATCAGTTTCAACTGGCCTACTGCAGCAGGAACTAATGTTGTCCTACTGATGTATTTTGTGTTTCAATGATTCAATATTTTATATTTCAATGATTCAACTGTTGTTTCATATTTCAGTCCATGCAGTTTTTAATAGGAAGGTGAAACCTTGGAGTATCAGTATCTGCATTTCTAATCACTTGGGAATATGCAGTTTTCTATTGTGCAGTTTTTGGATATGTTATATGGGCTATATGATATGAGAGGGTAGTGATTTAAGTTTGTTCCAAAACATGAAAGGCTGGCTAAAGCCAATAATATATGTATTTGCATACCAATTGTTTTTGCGTATCGGTTGCAAAATTTTGAGCCCCATTATGTTGTTTATTTTAAGTTTTTTTTCTTTCTTTTTAAGATCAGTTGTTTGGAGCAACATTTCGGGTTTGCTTATAAAGAATTACTTAATCTGGTTTTTATTTCAATTATTGGTTTTTTGGAGTAACATTTCATGGATCATAAGCAATTCGACATGTTTGCTTATGAAGATTTAAGAATGTGATGCTGCAATTTGAGAGGTTTGCTTATGAAGAATTAGTTATATTGGTTTTTTAAGAATGTGATGCTGCAACATTTCGGGTTTGCTTATGAAGAATGATTTAAATTGGTTTTTTAAGTATGTGATGCTGCAATGTGATTTAAGAATGTGATGAGATTTTAAGAATGTGATGCTGCAGATTTAAGAATGTGGTCCTACAGATTTTAATGCTGGTTGCTGCACATTTGCGGATCATGTTTGATAAGATTCCATCAATTTTGATTGCATTAGTTTCTTCATTTGATGTCCAGGAAATTTACTGCTGTCCAGCGTTTGAGAGTTGTATTTGAGTACCAATTCTTCTTCAATTCGAGAGTTGTATTCGAGTACATTGTATTTGAGACTTGTATTTGAGTATCAATTGTTCTTCATTTGTTCTTCATATGTATTTCAATATTGTACTTGAGAATCAGATATGAGCATCAATTCTAAATTTTCAGTGGTAACATTATCCTATTTAATTGTTTGGTGATTCTATCACTTGTGGGCTGTGAACCAAATATTGAAAGCGTGCATTTTAGATCCCACCTACACTTTCAAGTGGTCATCCAAACAAACTACATTGCAACTCTTTACTTGCGGGAGGACAAAACCCATTGTACCCAAACACTTTTTGGAAAGTGGAATGCATTGTAAGTGAAATGAGTTACACCCTCATGAAAGTGTCACTTTCACACTTTTGCGGGGTTACCGCGATCGAAACAGGCCCTTAGAAGCAAATAATAATAGGAAAGTGACACCAAACTATTTTTATTTATATAAGAAATTTTGCCTGGATGGAAGAGCCTATGTATTAGCTAAGCAGAATATGACCAGGGCCAGTGCTTGGATTTAAAAGATTTTAAATGGATATTTCTTTACAATTTCTTAAACTTGTTTTTAAAAGATGGACAATTTGTAAATATTAAATTGCTAATAAGCCTTAATATATAATATTTTATGAATAGCATATTCTTACAGATAATCTTATATATCTCAAAACTCTGTATATGAAGTTATTTTTATAAATAGAAGAATATATATATATATATATATTATACATATATATATATATATATATATATATATATAATATATATATATATTTTTTATCTATATATATATATATATATATATATATATATATATATATATATATATATATATATATATATATATATATATATATATATATTTATATTTATATTTGTCATTATGATTTGAAAAGAAAAAGAAAAAAAAAAACCTATATTATTGAAAAGTTTCGTATTTATATGTATTATCTAATATATATATATATATATAATATATATATAATATATATATATATATATATATATATATATATATATATATATATATAATATATATATATACTATATATATATATATAAAATATAAACATAATTAGAGTTTTTGGTCTAAATGATTTTGTAATATTTTTCAAATATTTATCTAAAATATATTTTAATTTATGAAATATAGTTTTCTACCTAAAATTATATTTTACAACTTAGAGTTTTTAGCCTAAAAATATTTTAGACTAATAAAATGTGGTTTCAAAATTGTTACATATAAATTATTTTCAAGTAGTTACGTAAAATTATTTTAACTAATAAAATATATTTTCAAGTATTATAATAATTTCTTCACAAATTCTCACTGTCTGTCAATCCTGATCACGACTAATCAATACTTTCTATTTTCTCGCGAATTTGGACCTTTTGCAACGACCATGGCAATCGAACAAATCAGGATATTTTAGATCACCACACCAAGCGTCACACCAGGAAAGATACCTTGTCATATTTACTGCTTATAATTAGTTGCATATTTATTATTTAGTATTGAATAGCTACTGCTTGTTTATTTTTTTCGTTCTTCCACTTGCGTCCTTATTTATGATTTAATTACCGTGCTTTAAGTTACTATAATGCAATTGCTAGTTATACTTTCCTTCTTGTCTTTCAATATGCATATGGACCTAGTCTTAGCGGACTACCTTCTGTCAGTGACATTCTGGAGGGAAAAGATAGTTAGATGTATGGGCTATCCAAATCCAAAAGCCGTAGTAACGACGTACTATGGTAGTCGTGTCACAACGGTCACTAGCCTCGAGCTATGTGGACTGATGGGTCACGTGGGCCGCTAGCCTCGAGTTATGCCGGCTGATGGTATTGGTACTTGACGTGTGTGTATCGTGAGTTGTGAGCTAGTCATAGGGGAGTCAGCCTTTACCTGCCCATACATTGAGATGTCTTCTAAATTGAACACTAGAAAGGTTAGGAGACCTTAGTCAATGTCATGTCACACTCCGTTCTAGTCATGGCATGGGACAATATCACATCACGAAATAGTGTGCTACCCTTTTTTCTTGTTTGGTTGTAGGGGTAGTCCACTATTTTGATGATGGGATATTGGGTCGTATTATGGTTGGGATACTTTAATTTTACTTTGTGACTTTATGGCATATTTTATATTCAGTTTGTATGGCTTGTTCTTTCTGTATCTTGTTACGTCCCTCTGAGGACCTGGTAAATTCTTCATGTGTGCTTTTGTGACTTTCCGCGTGTGCTCTAGCCAAGACCATGATTTACTCTACTCCATCGAAGATGATTGCTTTTGGGATCGTTTTTGCTTCGCTTGACAAATTCTTCCTTTGTTTATGTATTCTTTTCTCCTTTAAAATAGTTGGTAGTGGATTTGTCTCTGCCCAACGTTTTGTACAAAATGACAAATTGTTAGTTGAGCTTATATCATTATTCTTTTATTTTGTGGATAAGATTAGTTGTCATGGTTTACTGTATTTTACTGCTTATGTATACATACGAGGATTCCATATATTAGAGTATATCATATGTATACAGCTGGCATGTCTACGTACTTAGTCCGTAGTATTTTGGGACTGGGGCATTACGAACCTTGGTATGAGAAAGTTGTTCTCGATATGACCTATAGTTCATAGGTCAGATTGTTTGTGCTCAGCCGGTAGAGCGCATATCGAAAAAAATGTATTGTTAATACTCGACGAAATAACTACAATAGGTATCTTGTAACTATTAGCAAATAAATATACGACAGCAAGATGGACATGTAGTGTTCTTCATCGGTAATACTGTCAGTGCAAGGATAACTTGTCAACAAGCTTCCAACGGTTTCTTCGCTTAGCATGCGGGAGTAGAATGGAAGACGAGTCTCTAACTCCTCGTACAGCTCCGGTCTCACCTGTCTCCATCCTTCTTTGTCGGAATAACCAACATGTCTTGCAAGCACATGAAATCCGTAATAGACATCCGACGACACATCAACAATAGACCAAATGTAACTATAAATCTCAGGTTAAAAATGGTTAATATACAAACCTGCTGTGTATCTATCCTCGATATCTTCGCTTGGCATGTCCGTTTTCTTTTTTTTGCTTCGAATGGCAAGCTTGCTCTTCCGTGCTGTACCGGCAACAATACTGATAAACGTTGTAGACTAAGCTTGCTCTAAGGTTCGTTCAACTTGCTCAAAGGATGATGCATATCTCTTAGTTGACCCCATCATTCTCTTTTGTGAACTACTCATTCTTGTTTGAGGCCTACCCTTAGGATTTGAAACAACGGATGGCTCATGCATTTTAGATGTCACCGAACATGCAATTTCTTAGATTTTAAGCTCAATGCACTCCCGCTCCGCTCCTATTAAGGCACACCACCTTGCGTGGAGAAGTTTCATTTGTGGCAAAGAGAAAAATCATCGCCACTTTTCACCACGGGCATTATGTCACGACCCGCACCCGCTATTCGGAATGCGAGGGCATGCACAAGTCCAGCCTACGTCGCAGTATCGACGTTAGAACGATGTCTAGCCTGCAATAATAAGTGCTTATAAAATAATCATTTTATTGCTCATTCACATTTCTAAATCAATTATAAAATTTACAAGATTTGTATTTATCCAAATACAATGTTTTATAAATTCTAATACAACAAATCTAAACTATCTAACTAGTCTCTAGGTTTTGGCCTTCAAGATATCTCTAACTCCATCCGAAGGAACCCAAAGCAAGAGAGCAAGTCATCAAAAATCTGTCAACTAAAAATATATATCTTGTCAGGATTGGAACAAGTTCACCATAACACCATATTACACAATATAATATACATACATGATCATGAAACAATAATAAGGAAAACGAACTATATGCATGACACGAAAGATTATAGCTATAACATAAAGACAACATGATAGTTGACTCGATGGAAAGGAAATGAATATAGCAACAAGAGGTCACGTGTACTATGTGTTACCAACGTTCAATATGTGGTTGGGTTAGGAATCGAACAGTCAACACGTGAGGTGTACTGACTGAACAAACACTGTTAGACGGTCCCCTGACCGAATAAACTCTAGGCTACACTAGGGTACTACCAGTCTACTAATCGTATTCTCCCATCCGACTATCTCATAAGTACATGTCAAACACGATTAATATTAACAACACGATAAACGAGAATCATGATAAACTAGAAATTAGGCATGAACATGTACATATACTCTAGCGACTCTAACTCTTGCGTCCAAGTAATAATCATGACGAATCTATAACAGTGACAATAAAAAATATGAAGATGTAATAGTGAAATAACGACAAAAGATACATGCAGTACAAAATAAAGGTAATATATTGCCATAGTGAAACTTTTCTTGCTCCGAAAAAGGATGCAGTCGCGACTCAAGACGTCGTAGCCCGATCTATCCTGTCACATAAATGATCATAAGTTAGATATAAAAATCCTACTCTAAAACCCTAAAAAGTGGCTAATGGTTTATTATAATTAATTCTATTTACTTATAGAATAAATTAATAAAATACTAATTTAATCTAATATAATTCTGAAATAAGGATTAAACACAAGTTTTTGGCCCGAAAAAGTCACGGCTTCTAATTCGAGAACTATAGCACGCAAATCGAGACACCTCATTGACGAAGTAGTCAAACAAAACAAACTCTATGACTTGAGTATGCACCCTATTAGATTTTAGTGCCACGAGAGCACTGGAATTGACCGTGCCACAAAATTATGCTTTGGTCAAAAGATATCGCCATCAAGGCTAACCGTGACCAAATCGATCATTCAACAACCAAAACGGAGTTCTACGAATTAATTAAAATATATAAGAACTTATTAATTCCTGGAAAAAAAATATCGTATATCTCGGTGTTATCTTTCTGAAACTTCAAACGGTTCATAATTCTGATTCATGGTGCTCCTGGAATCTCGAAAACGTTGAAACGTGTCAAATTTCGGACAACCAACACTCCATGAATTTTCCAAAAATTTAGGTTCAAAAATTATGAAATTAAATTATATATTCAGAAACTATACCTCAATACGCGTCCAACAAAAAAATGGCACATGCAAATCACATCGGAGTTCGCGGCAATTACTTCGGAAAGTCGGGGAATCATCAAGATCAAAACTCCAAAATCGGCCAAGAAAATAAACTAGGATTTTTGGAGATATATATATATATATATATATATATATATATATATATATATATATATATATATATATATATATATATTTTAGAATCAAGAATCATATATCTAGGTGTGTGAATACTAGCTACAACATGTGGCCGGATTGGGTCTGCACAAGGTTATGATCAGTTTTACTTGCCTTGTTCTAGCTCTAGATTTACAGCTTACCCTGCCATGATACTCACATGTACATTTCATGATTTCTTGTATATTCTCTCTATTTACTGCTACATGTTCAATATCGTCTAATTAGAACTGTTATTTGAGATTTGTACTCGTTCCGCTCCTGACTGGATACGTTATGAAATATTACAGATGTTGATGCTAACTGAGGTGGTTCCCACTATTCTTCTCTATGAGTTGCCTGGTAGTTATCCTTAGTTAGTCCTGTTGTTCCTTCTTATTTTTTCTGTCTTATGATCATTGTAGATTCTAGTTGTTCTAGTGATATTGTTATTATTTTTTGTCTTATCTTCCTTAGTTTTCGTGATGTGACATGAGTACATTTCTAGTTATGGATTCTTAGATGTTGTAGTTAGTATAGTATACTTGACAGCGTTCTACCGCCGATACCGCGGCGTAGGCTGGGCGTGGCCCACGTATTCGTACCCGTATATCCGGGTGCGGGTCGTGACACGTTTTATATATATATATAAAATATATATATATATATATATATATATATATATATATATATATATATATATATTATATATATATATCTATATAAAATATATATATATATATATATATATATATATATATATATATATATATATATATATATATATAAAATATATATATATATAAAAAATATATATATATATATATAAATTATATATATATATATATATATATATATATATATATATATATATATATAATATATATATATATATATATAAAATATATATATATATATATATATATATATATATATATATATATATATATATATATATATATATATATATATATATATAAATATGTATATATATATATATATAAATATATATATATAAATATATATATATATATATATATATATATATATATATATATATATATATATATATATATATATATAGGGGAGAAAGAGAGAGAGAGGCAGTTGAGCACCGACAGGTGGGCACCCCAGCTGACTGGATGCTGATGACTGTGTAAATAGTTATTTTAAATTCAAAATTTTATTTAAAAATCATTTTAGCACGAAATAAATCCAAATAAATTGCAAAAAAAAAAAACCAAAAACTTCTTAGAAAATTCTAGAAATTTTTTTCTAAGTATCTAGAACCTAAATAAAATATTTGATACAAAATATCATCGTATGGCCCACATTAATTTCTAAAAGCCTATAAAAATAAATTCTATAGGTTTTAATTATCTAAAAATTCATTATAGAAAAATCCAAAAAAATTCTAGATTATTGTAGAAAATAGTTTTATTCAGCTAGATCCCAAATAAAAATATTTGGTCCAAAAATAATCCCGGACGACCTCGTAGTAAATATTAGAAGCCTTTAAAAATACTAAAACTTTATAAATAAATATCTAAAAATATCCAAAAATTATAATAAAATATGAAATAGATAAGTAGCACTTATATATGCTATATAAAGGCTATATGACCATAGTATGGTCATAGATCACCTATGAGCTTAGCCATAACTCCTATGATCATAGAAATTGATCGTAATTAAATAAATAAATAAAAATAAAAATTCGGGAAGCGGGCTTATAATTACAGACAACTACCTCAATGTTCATCAATAATACCTACTGGAATATGAATGGATTGACGACAATATTCATTAATCTCATGTGCACAAGAGAGGTCCCGTGTATGTCGATGTACACACCCACAAATCTCGAGATCATACCTGACAATCTTTAACCTATCAATCTCCTCAAACAGTAATGCCAACGCCTTGTGAGATATCACACGTATTAAAGCATCCAAGAGGGCTTTCTTTCTATGCTCATGTATCTTTGATGTAAGAAATGCATGCCGGCTCACTCGTCTTCTACTTTTCCTTGAACAAGTACCATGCGGCATCATAACTGTCTTTCGTACAGGCTCGCCATCACATTTCCAATCAATGAAGAATTTTTCAAAATGGTCCATGTCAAGTTTACCATCCACCATCCAGAACTTTAACTTACATTGGGATTGGATATTACGATTGACATGCCAAGTGCATAGTAGTGTATGCGCTTGAGGAAATACGACTTATATAGCATTAATTGGGACATTTTCTCTATCGGTAACAAAAACTGACGGCTCTCCATGACCTGTATAAAATGTTTTAACTTTCTCCAACACCCATGTGTAGTCTTCAAGTTTCCCACTCTTTATGAAGCAGAAAGCAACTAAAAATATTTTCTACATAGAGGTGAAGCCAACAACATGAAAGAGAGGCAACTTGAACTTATTGGTCTTGTATGTGCAATGAAGAACTAACACGTCGACGAAAGACCTAGCCAAATATGTACAATCGGGATGAGCCCAAAATAGTGAAATGACTTCATTACTCTGGGGATGTCTTCTATGGTACTCAATATAATGATTATCGGTAAGCAACTTCAACCCTTCCTGCATCCCCATTCTTGATTTCATCCGAACGGCATTTGATTTGGATAGGGCATTGTAAATTGACTTCATTGTTGACTTGTTCTTCTCATCTTCATGTCGTATGACGGAATATATTTGTCTTGGTGCAACTCCAGAAGTGGACAAATCTTCGACTATCTTCTTCTCAATATTGTTCAACCGTGCGACATATGGATGACCCAAAAGTATTTTCGTAATAACATGATTGTGGATTCCATTCTTGACTTCAACGGTCCACTTCGTATCTTCTACGTTTGTAATATGGATCTTGAATGGACAACCACATCTTCTCGTACCAACATTCTGTTTGAAACTTTTCTTTGGAGAACTGTATCTTTCTTATGGCATCTGAACAAACCACATCTTTCACATCCAACCACTACAGTTTTTCGTCCCGGGCAGTTTCGAACCGATATGGATATCACAATAACTATATTATATTTCCAGTCCAACTTTTCGACACCAATCTAGCACTTCTTCGCTTGATTTAAACCAAATATTGGCCGAGAATAAATTACCTACAACGGCAATTGGAGGAGGTACCACAATCTCGAAAGATGATAAGCCCTACAATAATTAAAGTTAATAAAACTAAATAAAATTAAATGCAAAAACGGCTACAAATAAATAGGACTACAGGCAGTATGACAATCCTACAAATAAATAAGACTACAGGAACTCTGACAGTTCTATATTTTTTTAGGACTGACACATTATTGACAGTCCTGTTTAACAAGTGGACTATCAACTCTTTGACAGTCCTGCTTAATTTTGGGACTGTGCCCATTTCCCACAGTCCTGCTTCCTACAGATACAAAAATAATTTTTAAAATTAATTACCAAGAGTGCTTCCGAAGATGGGATACGTTCTTCGGACGAAGCGGGACATGAACTCAATATTTATATGTGAAAGTAATGTTCGAAACCATAATCATATATTAATTCGATGACATACCAAATAACGATAGAATTCGATAAAACTATAACTACACTTTTCACCCACAATATTCACAAAATCTAGGTTGAGAAGAATTTTGAGCTAGGATTTACTTATATGACCTAGAAATTTTTGGGGAAGAAGAGGACAAGAGAGGAAGAAGAGAGAAACACAAAAAAGTTGGTTTTTATACCGAAATGTGGGCTGGCCCTACGCAACAAATAGGAGTGTCAAACTTGTAACTATTTAGAGAAAAAAAATTGGGCTAGCCCCTAGCAAATGTTGGAGTGCCCTTAGAATTAGACCAAAAAAGTACTTGGATTCCTGAAGGCCTATAATCAATTACGATCCGAAGGCCTATAGATTCAGTCCAAAGGCTACATCTCGGTCTAAACCCACCTCGCTTAATATTCCAGCACAAAGAAATTGAATCGCTCCCCACGTTACTTGAATTATCAACTTCCGAGAGAATATGCCTTACTCTTACCACTTGAAGTAGAAGTCCTATATATATATATATATATATATATATATATATATATATATATATATATATAGTCATGACACGCTCCCGGAATAACCGAGTACGAGTTCGTGTCCAAGCCCAGCCTATGCCGCGGTATCGGTGGTAGAACGTTGTCTAGTGCACACAATAAAATCCTCCACAAATACAAGTGATCACAGATACAAATCATACTCGGCAATAACACAAACAAAGGAAATAAGAGTATAATAGATAATGAAAATAATAATATCTAAATCCAATAACAAAGAGATTAAAATCCAGAATAATAATATGGTCCATCCAGGAACAAATCTAGTCTAACTAAGAAAGGAAACTAAACCATAATAAAAGGTAAATCCAGATCCCTCCAGAGATCTATCATGGCTCCTGAGTCTCTATACCAACATCATCAGCACTATGCTCTGATGGTCCATAATAAGAAGTGTAGATATACTCGTCCTCACCTATATCAACGATCCAGTCAAAAAAAAAGCAGAGTACAACCATATTGTGTTTAATGTTGTTAGCACAAAATAAATTAGAAATAATAAGAAACATTAACGATAAAGAACTAGCAAGATATGAACTAGACATGGAAAGCAATAACCACGAACGAGTAAGCTAATGTAAAAGAAACATAAAGATAAAGAATTGAACTATGATCAAGAACAATAGAAACAACCATGTGTGTGTGAAATACCATTTGATATATGAACGACTGGATAATACGGCACATCATTGTTTGTAAAAACAAAAAGTGTTTGATTACAAACTGAGAAGAGTATAATTTAATCTCTGGAAATGTACAACTGTAGGAATCTGATCAGAAGACGATCACTTTATCCCTTGGACGATGCGATGTCAAAGAAAAAAGCCTTTGGAGAGTGTTGCAGCAAGTGTTCAGGAGATTATGATCATTAGTGATTCTTTCAAAGTGATTTGGAACTCTATTTATAGAGTTTAGAGATAACTGTTAAGTAGTTATCCTGATTGGCGCACACTATAATTGGCGTGCCATTCACCCAGTCGTTCGAACGGTTGGTTTAAATGCTTGGATGTGTGTTATTCTGCGAGAGAGATGCGCTTGTATAACCCCTCTTTCCAAAATTTTTGAAATTTTTTATTATTATTTACTTGAATCAATTTTTTTCTTTGGCAATGTAATACTTTAGTTGCACTATTCACGAATGAGTCTTTTTATCCTCCCCTACTCTCGGTTCAAAAGATTTTGGTTGCTATCTTTGCATATTCCCCCTCATAAATTCTTAGTTTTCATGTTATACGTATACCTCCATATAAATTAGCATGTAACTATGGATAATTGTATAAAAGCCCCTATATTATTTAATACTACAACCATGCATAATTCTATTGTAGGAGCATAAAAAGTACTTCATAAGCCAAGTCAAAGAAGTTGAGGACTTTACGCAAAGACAGACTCTACGCAAGACTCATTAAAAAAACTCAATTGAGTCAGATTCAAAATTCTACGCGAGCTCTTTTACGCGAGAGTCATTCTTAGCTTTTGCGCGAGGGACAGGCTGTCAGACCATGCATTTAATGCGCATGATATCGATCTGACAGTATGATTTTCTGACAAAATATTGTACAGAAGCCGAGAAGATTTTGTCATCAAACCCAACATTTGTCGTTTAGTGTGCAGATGGGCTACTTTATGCTCAAGAGATTGCTTCTTTTACGCATGAAATCTATTCGAGTTTTTACGCTCAAAGCTTTTGTACGCGTATAGTTTATTTGAGCTAATTTTACGCTCAAGGCTACTTTTCAGCCACTTTACGCGAAAAGTCTATTTTGAGTTATTTTACGCCCAGTCTGCTACTTTACGCAGGAAGTCTATTTTGGGTCATTTTTACGCCCAATCTTTTCTGGCTACATGAGAACGTGGTCTGCTTACGTGGCTTTCATGCCACACTTATCAAGGAACGTGTGTACGTGCTCTCCCTATTTTGTTGAAGTTGTTGGATATGTGTCACCATGCGTAGAGATCAAGACTCTACATGGGACACATGTCATCACGCGTAAAGGTTGATTTTCATCGTTGGTGATAGTTACTTACGTAGAGACCCAATTATGTTGCTTTTTACGCACAGAGGGTCTAGTCTTTAAATAGACTTATTTTTAATATAAGACATCATCAAGAGAGATACAGGAGAGGAGATTCTGAGAAAACTTATACTTTCAGAGTGATATTTCCAGAAGTATTTCTTCAACTTTTCTCAAGAACAGGGTGAAGCAAAGCAGGAAAGCATTCAACTGTGCCATCAGTGCCGTTGTTCGATACCTTTCTTGTGACTTAGTTCTTTCGATTGTTCATCTTCTTCAAGCAGTTTTCTTCATCATCATTGTATGGTCCAAGGAACAAAGTGATCGCTCTCAGATCAGACTTTCATAGCAATACTTCCCAGAAACAATTTATACTTTTGTACTTTTTCTAGTTTTCTTTCAAAAGCCAATTTTAGGCATTTTGTTAAGTAAAATAAAATGGCGACTCTGCTAGGGACGACTTTCTCCTCTGACGAGAAAGTAATTGCTCAATATGAGGATGTGTCGGTCGGATCGACAAAGAAGACTCTGGTTGTTCACTTCGACCAGACTGTTTACGAAGAAATGCTCCGAACTGGAAGTAGTACTCGCTGCTCCAATGTTCAAAAATTGCGGAAGGCGCGAAAAGTTTGGATTCCTAAGTCCAAAGCATCCTCGGATCTCCCTGCTATCTCTGAAGGCAAAGGAATCCTTCCCACTCCTGTTGTAGAGGCTCCTGTCTGTGACGAGGCAATCTCTACTTCAGTGATACGCCCCGGGCATAAAAATCAGCCTCCCGTCTGTGACGTGGTAGACTCCTATGTTTTACGCTCTGCGCGTAAAAATTAGTCTCCCGTCTATGACGTGGTGGACTCCCAAGTTTTATGCTCTGTACGTAAAAATCAGTCTTCCGTCTGTGACATGGTAGACACCCAAGTTTTATGCTCTACGTGTAGAGACAAATCTTTCGTCTATGACGTGGCAGATGTTCATGTTTTGCGCTCTACGCGTAAAGGTAAATCTCATGTCGGAGACATGGTAGATAAAGTTCACAATGATGCCTTTGCATCTAAAGTGAATTTACCTGCACGCATGCAGCGTAAAAACAAGAATTCTATTGTTGGTAAAACTTCAGTTTTTCACCAACAACCTTCTTATACTGCTTTACGCAAGGTACCAAACCTTTAAATTACGCGTAATGCTGATGGAGTTCTTTGTGCATAAAAATCCCAGGATTTACGCACGTAACTCTAGGCGCATAAAAATATACAGTTTGGTTCTGCTAATACAGCCAGTAATCTTCTTTATACGCAAGGGACTAAACGTTTCTCTGTCCCAAATATAATAAAGAAGACTACTCCCTCCACTCCTTCTGATTTACGCGAGTTGCTCGTACAAAAGCGTAAAAATAGAAAATCTCCTGTGACACTCCCCCAAAAAAATTACCATTGTGAGTGTCACCAGATTGTAATCAAATATTGCTGTTCGGCTTCTAAACGATCAGTTTTTGACTGATTAAGCTACAATGTGCCTCAGCAATCAGTTGATGATCAAGGACATGAGTTGTCCTATGCATCAGTCAATATGGCATCTTATACCAATAGAGGATGACGTCTAAGACGTAATTCGTCCCGGACTCCAAGCCAACAACGGTTCAACCAACTTCTTGATAGTTTTGAAGGGGTATATCGGAATACTCGATCAAGAGTTTAAATATCGTTACAATCTTCAGATTCAGAAGCTGGGGGTACCCAGTCGTGGGAGTCAGAAACTGATAGCGTTGATTCATACCTCTACACCAATCCCTCTGTATGCTCAAGGAAGGTTGAATCCTATGCTATCGGAGATGAACCGGAGACGTCAACTGCTAATACAGAACAACGTCTCTTTGCAATTGAGCAATCACTGAAGGACATGCTTGCCATGATGCAAAGTATACATCAAATAATAATGACTCAACAAACTGTTCAGCCGGTAGTAGTAACACCGGTACAGGTAGCGGCACAAACTCAAGATAGTCAAGAGGTTGATACACCTTTGAATAATCTTAGTCAAGAGCCTACTGTCAATCAAAATTTTGTATCTCCAGATCCTCTCATTCCAGAAGATGTACCACCTCCGGTGGGGGTCATGGTACATCCAATAACTATTCAATCGAATGTGCTTCCTCAAACTAGTGAAGCTATTCAAGCAGTGCGTGAGCTAAAAGCACAGTTTGAAGTTCTGAAGCACAAGGATCAGCTCCAGAGGTTAGGGATTAAGCAACCTTATCCTTCTCATTGGAATGATGTACCCTTTCCTTCAAAATTCAAGCCACAATCGATGGTGTTATTTGATAGAAAGGCCTCTCCTAGTCAATATATCAATTATTTTGATATTATGACTATGCATCTGTAGAAGAATGATGATCTTCTCACTCGAGTTTTTATCGGGTGTTTGACGAGTTCAGCTTATGACTGGTATCGCAGTCTATCCGACAATTGCATATCGTCTTTTGACGTGTTTAAAGCAATGTTTATCTCCCGCTTCTATGAAGGAGGCATGGACATGAATATATCCTCCTTAATAGAAATCAAACAAAAGGAGAAGGAAGATACTCGGACATTTATCGAACGTTTCTGACATGCAACTTTGAAAATGCCTCCTGGTATGCCAGATTCAGCATTAATTGATACATGCAAAATAAATCTGTGACCTACTATTGCTGTCTTCACCGGCTATCAATTCACAGATTAGGCCTCGTTCATTATAGCAGTAGTTTTAGCCGAGACCAATGGTAGGTTGGCTCGTGAACATGGAATGATTTTTGCCTCAGAAGACAAAAGAAAGAAAGCCTCTTCAGGTAATAATTCCGGCAATCGTAATAGGAAAGGAAAGGAAACCCTAGTGGTTAATCTTTTAAAACCCAAAACAATACCAAATAATCAGGAGTCTTCCAAACTAAAAGAAGAGTACTCTTGTGATGACAGTGATATCCCAGGAATATTTCAATGTCTTGTGAAGAGTGTCAAACTCCAGATTCCAGAGCCAAAAAGACCTAATAAGGTGAATCTGACTAAAATTCCAAATATTGTATTTATCGTAGATACATAAATCATCCTACCAAGGCTTGCTATGTTTTAAAGAAGAAAATCTAAAAGTTGATAAATGCCAATGCCATCGCTTTAACCAATGATGAGCATACGGTCACAACTAATATGATTTCTCTTCAATTTGGAGGTTTTCCTCCACAGCAAGTTCCAGATGGAATTGTCCCAATTCCTAAAGCAACAATGAAGATTGTGAATCTCTCGCCTGCTAGAGAGCAAAGTGAAGGATTATTGCCTCTCACATTAAAAAATGATGAAATCATGTGGGTATATCCTGACTTAGTACCTGAAATGGAAGATGAAGATAAAACTTCAAAATCCAAGAAAGGTAGAAAAGTCAAAACTTGTAATATGATTTCTCATGTTGTTACTCTAGATCATGATGATTTGGATCATCTTTGGGATGGCATTCCTTTGGAGGATAGGATGAGGGGTTTGAATATACGCCCTCCAAAATTTGGCTCCTCCTACCAAACTCAAACTTACTCATCGGCAATGGTTAGCCATGAATAGTGTCCCCTTATACAGGGTACAACAAGTCTTTACTGCTTATGAGAAAGCTCCTACGGGGATTTTTCCCTTCTGTCCTGAATACTCCTACTCCTGTGGTTGCAGAGGTTTCTGTTTCTTCTTCCTCTGTTGAACCATCTATTGAAAGTCCGCTACCCACTCACATGTACAGTCAACAATCAGTCCATCTTATGAAAAAAATGGGCTATGACTTTCAAAAGGCGGAAGGCTTGAACTATGATAAAGGAATACGACTTCCTTTACAAATTCAAGGTCAAAAATCCACTGTTGGATTGGGTTTTGAGGTCCCTCATAAAAATCCTCGCAAGAAGAAGACTAAGGAAAAGAAGACTAAAACCTGTAATATGGTACTTTATTCTCCTGAGTCTGAAGAAGAAACCTTTGCTAGTACGAGATCCGAGAAAGAGTACCACAAAGATTATGAAGGAACTTCTAAAGAAGCGGAGGACGTTGCTGAAACACTTCCAGCTCAACCATCTCCTGTTCCTGTCGAGGCAAGGTCTTCTAAACCATCTGTGGTTGAGAAAGGGAAACAGAATGAAGTACGCTTTGACGTCCCATTGAAATTTGCTTTAAATCAAGGGGTAGTGACGAAACCCTATAAGTTTGATATTCTAGCCCAATTAGCTAATACTCCGGCTAGACTTTCTATCTTTGAGTTGCTTCATTTTTCTAAAGAAAGCCGAAAAACTTTGAGCGAAGCTTTGCTAAAAGCAGACTCATGCCTAGCTCAACTCAAGAGTCCTGACAATATACCAGTATCGTGTCCACAATGTCATAGTGTGATGGAAGCAATTCCTAACATTACCTTCACACAAGAAGAGATGTTGTTGAAGCATAATAAACACGACAAGCCTCTGTGTTATACAGGGTATATTGAATCTACTGAAATTGACAGGATTTATATTGATCATGGGTCTTCTATTAGCATTATTCTTCAGAGTATGCTACAACCCTTGAGGATTCCTACTAGTGATTTGACTTACACTAGTACCACAATAGTTGGTTTCAACTCTGAAAAGAGTAAACCATTAGGGAAGATTCGTCTGAAGATTCAAATAGGTGATCTTCGAACTATGGCGACCTTTTATGTTATCAACTCAGAAGTATCTTACAATATCCTTCTTGGAAGACCGTGGATACATGAGCATAACATTGTGCCTTCAACTCTCCACTAATGCTTCAAGTATGTGGATTCTTAAGGGATTGTGAAGACCGAATTTGCAGTTATTAATCCTTTTAAGGGTGTTGAAGCCTATTTCTCTGACTTAATACTCTACAAACAGGAGCAGGTGAAAGAAATATCTGATATGGCTGAAGATCGGTCGCCTGTAGAAGATCAATCTATCAATGAAGATCCTCCAGAAGATCAACCTTTGAAGATTAAAGTCAAAGGACGAATCCAACCCCAACCTGTCAAAGATGAACCTCTGATGATCAAGGTTAAAGAAAGAACTCGAGCTTCGTCTGAGAAATCTGTGAAAATTCCAGTTAAGAGCCAAGTTTAACCTCTCATAATCAAGGTCAAGGGACGTACTTCTCGTACAAATGATCCAGAACCATTGATTATCAACCTTGGCAAGTCTACGATGAAGACGGATGACGGTCCGTTAATGATCAATCCAAAGCGTAGTAGTCAGTTTGTAAATGATGTAAATATTGAGCATTCTGTACTTTCTCATATTAATGAAGATTTCCTTTTGGGGTACATGGCTATCAAATTTATTGAAAGAATAACTTTATCTGTTGATGATCAAAGTCATCAACATAAAAATGACATAAATACAGTGGAAACCTTATATATTAATCATAAGGAAAATTTCTTTCCTCCTCATGTCGATGTTGGACCTTATGCTCAAAGGTTCTTAACATCTTCTCCATATCTTCCTCCTGTAGCCTCATCATCACAAGCTTATGTAACTTATAGACGTCACGAAGAATCTTATTTTTTGATTCCGTCTAATAAGAAAAACAAGGGCCAAATTGTATTTGGTCTAGCTAGAAATATCCCTGTTACTCAGACAGATGATCTCAGAGAGAAAGATAAAGGAAGAATCCGAATTGATAAATATAGTCAACAATCTCTTAAGATTATCCAGAATATGGGATATGATTTGAAGACTATGCAAGGTCTCAATCAAGGCAAAGGTAGACGGTTACCATTATGTAGTGATCTATTTTACCAGAAAACCCGTCATGGGTTGGGATACGATCCATCCCACATGTGTAACGATGATATACAAGAAGAATTTTCTTCCAGTTCTTCATAATCCTCAGATTCTGAAGAAATCCAGTTCATCGAATCGGTTACATCCCACATGTACAAAGAAGATATGGAAGAAGAATTTTCTTCCAGTCTTTTATAATCCTTATATTCTGGAGGAAACCATTGTGATGAACCTGAGTGTGTCTTCTCAGTCAACATGGTTCAAACTGATGGTGAATCTGAGCCATTTGAAAATGACCCTTGGGGACAACAAATGGACACTCAGTGGGAGATTCGTTTTGAACAACGACAGCCACCTACGAAAGATGAAATCGTCCAGATTGATGTTGGAGACGAAACTACATCTAAGTCGATATTCATCAGTAAAAACCTTTCTAAAGATGAAAAGGAAGAGTTGATAAAACTGATTAAAAAATATATCGATATCTTTGCATGGAGTTATGAGGATATGCCGGGTCTAGATCCTAAAGTAGCTACTCATAAACTCAATATTCTTTCTAATGTCAAGCCTGTAAAACAATAGCAGCGACATTTTCGACCAGATATGATGGATGCAATTGAAGCAGAAGTCAAAAAGCTGATCACATGTGGTTTTGTTCGTGAAGAACAACACCCAGACTAGGTTGCCAACATTGTTCCTGTTATGAAGAAGAACGAAAAAGTTCGAGTTTGCATAGATTTTTGGGATCTTAATGCAGGTTGTACAAAAGACGAATTTCCACTTTCGATTACCGATGTCATGATAGACAATACATGTGGTTTTGAATGCATGTCTTCCAGGGACAGATTTTTAGGATACAATCAAATTAAGATGCATCCAGGAGATGAAAAGCATACCGCTTTCCGTACACCCCTTGGAGTTTACTGCTATACGGTTATGCCATTTGGTCTGAAAAATGTCGGTGCTACGTATCAACGGGCCATGAGCAATATCTTTCAAGAGTATCTACCAAAAACAGTTGAATGTTATATGGATGACATTGCTGTCAAAAGTCGATCAAAAGATGATCATATTCAAGACTTGAAGACAGTATTTGAGTTGATGCGTCAACATCAACTGAAGATGAATCCCACTAAGTCTTTCTTAGGGGTTTCTAGTGGCAAATTGTTGGGATTTGTCATCACTTCTCAAGGTATCGATGTTGATCCTGACAAAATCAAATCGATTCTTGAAATACGTCCTCTACGTAATCTAAAAGAACTCCGTGGCTTCCAAGGTCGTATTGCTTATATCAGGCGATTTATATCAAATCTTTCTGGGAGATGTCAACCTTTCTTCCGTCTATTAAAGAAAGGTGTATCATTTGTTTGGGATGAAGCATGTCAAAAAGCCTTTAATGGCATCAAGCAATACCTTACAAATCTACCTGTCCTGGTACCTCAAGTGGTGGGAAGACCATTTTTGCTCTATGTTCGAGTCTTGGATCATTCACTTGGTGCTCTTCTTACACAGAAAAGTGATAAAGGTCATGAACAGGTAATTTATTATCCTAGTCGAATGATGGTCGGAGCTGAACACAGGTATACTCCTATGGAGAAAGAATATTTGGCCTTGGTTTTTGCTGTTCAAAAGATACGACATTATGTGTCCGGACAAACTATTCATGTCATATACAGAATAAATCCTAATCGGGTATTGATGAGAAAATCGAGCATTCTTAACTCTAGGTTAGCCACCTGGGCGATGTTGCTTACTCCTTATGATATGGTCTATGTACCTCAAAAATCAGTGAAGGGTCAAGCTTTAGCTGATTTCTTAGCAGCTCACCCTATACCTGAAACATCTAAGCTATATGAGGACATTCCAAATGAAGTCGTAGATTGCAACATGACTTTGAAAGATGACATTTGGCAACTATATTTTGATAAAGCATCACGGGTTGGACCTAAAGGCAATATTGTCTCCGGAGTAGGTATTATCTTGGTCTCTCCTGATAAAATGGTCATATACCGTGCTTATTCTCTTAATGAACCATGCTCCAACAATGTGGCAGAATATAATACTATGCTAATTGGTCTCTAAGTAGCAAAACAATTGGACATTGAGTTCCTGGAAGCTTATGGAGACTCTCAACTGATTGTTAATTAGGTCAGAGGGGCATATGAAGTCAAAAATCCTGACCTTATTCCCGATCATCAAGTGGTAATCGAATTGGTTCTTTTATTCAAAGGGTTCTTCATTGAATTCATACCACGTTCTCAAAATTTGAAAGCTGATGCTCTTGCTAGTTTAGCTACAGACTTAGCTGTTCCAATTAGAAGACAAAATACCATTACTTTGTTAGATCGAGACTTATTCTGTGTAAAGAATAATTTGTATATCGAACAAAGTTATACTACAGAATTAAGTTTTCAACAAAGGGATTGGAGGAGTCCATTCATTGATTATGCGATTCATGGGATCTTACCTGAAGATCCAAAAGAAGCTGCATCAATCAAGAGACGATCATTTCGATTCTACTACGATTCTTCTTTACATATGTTATATCGTCATTCTTATGACGGACTTTTGCTGCATTGTCTCTCTGAGAATGAATCTAAGCAAACACTCCATGAAGCTCATGATGGTGTCTGTGGTGTCCATCAACCAAGTCTAAAATTACAGGATCGTATTCGAAGAATGGGATATTATTGGCCTTCCATGATAGCAGATAATATGGATTATGCCAGACGGTGTAAAGCATGTCAGATTCATGCCGATTTTATTCATCAACCATCAGAATTCTTACATCCTACAGCAGCTTCTTGGCCTTTTGAAGCTTGGGACATGGATATTATTGGTCCGATTAATCCTCCTTCTGTCAAGGGACATCGGTTTATACTGGCTATAACCGATTACTTTTCTAAATAAGCGGAAGCGATTCCCCTTGTTAAAGTGGAAACATCTAATGTGGTTAGCTTCATCAAACACCATGTCATTTATCGTTTTGGGATTTCCCGAAGGATAATTCATGATAATGGACCCCAATTTGTCAGTCAGGCATTTTATCGATTCTGTGACAAGAATCGGATCCAAAATCTGGCTTCTACGGCTTATAATCTAGCTGCTAATGGTTTGGCTGAAGCTTTTAACAAGACAATCATTAAACTTCGTAAAAAGTTCGTCTTTTCTAATAGACGTGATTGGAATGAGAAACTTGGAGAATATTTATGGGCTTATCGAACGACAGTCCGAACTCCTACTAGGTTTTACACTATTTTCACTGGTTTACGGACGTGAGGCTGTTCTTCCACTGGAAATCCAGATTCTATCTCTTAGAATAGCCATTGCTAATGAGCTAACTACAAAGAATAATGATCGATTGAGACTTCAAGAACTTGAAGGTCTAGACGAGAAGCGTCTTCAAGCACAATAGCACATCGAGTTATATCAAGCCCTCATATCTCGAGCTATCAATCGTAAAGTTAAAGAGAGGGTATTCAAAGTCGGTGAGCTAGTTTTAGCTGTCCGAAGACCGATGGTGATTACTCATAAGAGCAAAGAAAAATTCCAAGCAAAATAGGAAGGTCCTTATGTAGTTGAGTCGTATTCTCCAATGGTGCATATAGGTTGTCTAAACCTAATGGAGATTTGCTCATGATGCCAATTAATGGCAAATTCTTGAAGAAATATTATGTCTGAATTTCTTCTTTATTCCCTAGCTACCAATGTTTGGTTAAGCTGATTATTTGTCTCCTAAAAGAGAATTTTGATCATCTGTCTAACCAGATGATTAAAAAAAAGGAATTTATTATTTATCATGCTCTCATGACCTCTGAATAAATATTAAGTCTACTTCTTTTCTTATCTATCATGTCCATATGGCCTCTGAATAGATATTAATCTATTTTTCTTTGAGTTGTTACGATCTATCACGTTTATATTACCTCTTATAGTATTGTACACTCTAAAAAGAAAATAAGATTCATTATCTATCACGTCCACATTACCTCTGGATAGATATAACTTATTGAGTTTAGAAGACTTGTCATGTCCATATTACCTCTGATAAGTGTTTTCTATCTCATACCTATTGTTTAAATTCAAAATAAATGATAGGGTCACAAAATAAATATTTCATTCATTTCTTGAATATATTACAGAATGAAAAAAGATAGAAGAATACAAAATTTGTATTAAATACAAAAATGCCTAAGGCGGAGCAGATATGTCTTCGAGCAATTTTTGCAGCCCTGCAAGACGCTTTTCATGAGAGCTTAGCACAGTTGTAGTAGCTATGGTGCGTCGAGCTTCTGGAGTGCAAAGATAGGAGAATTCGGCGAAAGTAGCTATCATTTTATCCTTGGCATCATCAAGGGTTTTAATAACATCTTCAACACCGAAAACCTTCTCTTCCAAAATTGAGCTCTGCGTCAGATGTTGGTCTCTTTTCGCAATTATCTGCTCTCTTTCTGCCTTTAAGCGAGCCAACTCCGCCTCAACTTCACGAATTCTATCATCTTGCTGATGAATTCTTAAGTTTTAAGTCTCATAGGATTCTTTATGCATCTCTAGCAGAGGCTTGGTTTCA
Source organism: Iris pallida (assembly GCA_029216955.1). NCBI lineage: Eukaryota > Viridiplantae > Streptophyta > Magnoliopsida > Asparagales > Iridaceae > Iris > Iris pallida. The sequence goes on along the minus strand of JANAVB010042018.1, from coordinate 2,263,096 downwards.
TTCAATAGAGCTCTTTCTCTGGCAACTTCACTGCTGTAGTTCTGGAGAGATTCATTGAAAGTAGTCTTCCGATCGATGTATTCAGCTGATAAAGCATCGTACTCGATTTGGATTAGACTTTCAATAGTTTCACTTGACAGCCTTAGATATTCTCTAATAGGCTGTTCAAGTCCCTCGACTACCTTGTCCAGTGCCGCTGCTCTCTCAGTGTCATTGAACATGGCAACATTTTTGATTGTGAGAGCGATCGCAGCCTTCAAACTTTCATAATTGAGGCCCTTTTTCAGGACCATCTTGATCAGAGCCGCCAGGGTTTTGTAGAAGGCTTCAGTATTAATCTCAACTAAGAGATTCATTTCGGCATTTGAGCTTGGCATGGCGGCAATGTCTACCAAGTCCCTCTTCTGAAGGCTGGGAGTGGGTATTGTTGTTGCCTTGGCAGCAAGTTGAGTTAAGGCCATTGTTGATGCTGCTACCATGGCTAACTGATCCCCAGGAGCTTCAGAGGCCATGTCTTCAGCACTTTTTTGGATTGTTTCTTCCGCCATTTCTGGAGATGAAACTACTTGAGTTTCGGTGGCGGTGATTGTTGTGGGAGGAATGGTGATCATAATAACTGACTCCGGTTCAGACACTGTCTTCTCAGGAACTTGTACTGGATCGGTAGCAATAACGGAGGATGCTATTATAACGTCTCCAGCTTCAGTTGATGAGTTGACCATATGTTTATCACCGTTATTGGCTACATGCTCTTCAAGCTCTGCGAATACTTCAGTTATAGTTGTTTCTCCTGCAACTGTTTCTTCATCAAAGGCTGTTTCTTCTACAGCAGCCGCTTCTTCATCTGCAGTTGGTTCTTCTGTAATTTCTTCTTTTTCTCCTTCCTTAGCAAGAGAAGGCAATGTTGGCTGGGCCTCCACTGTAAGCTCTTGTTGTACCTCCATAGATGGAGGACATTCTTCTTGAGCAGAGTCTTCTTTTGAAGAAGAATCCTCTTCCCCAGATTCTATGTTTTCCTCATAAATAGTTTCTTGAGGAGGAGGAGCCACAGGCTTTGCTGCAATGATAACACCTACAAAAAATTAAGCAAAATAAGTTAATATACAAAATCATAATACATAATTTTGTATAGATTTTGTGTAAATTATATTTACCTAGAGTAGGTGCAGGACGTTCCAAAAGTTCGTCATAATCATGATCCCAATCCTCATCATCGAAGGCAAGAGCCGGTTCATCTGATAGGATGAGTCCTGGATCAACATTATGTGTCGTGGCGATATTCTCAAAAGCTTTTGCCTTTTGTGGAAAAGTCAGATGAAGTGAGGAGCTGAGACGTCCCGGATATAGGACCCCCACAACTTCTGTTGAGGCTCCTCGACTGGAGTGTCGCCCTCTGGAGTAGCGGCTCTCTGTCTAGAAGGCCCTTTGACAGTGATCTTCTTCTTCTTCTCTGGGAGGGTAATAGATGTACCTGATTTTCGTTTTTGGGTTTTTTCGATAATAATAGGTCCCGCAGCTATTTTTCCAGCTCCCGTAGGGATTACTTCCAGATACTCATCTGGAACAGCAGCATCGTCGGGTATGTCTGAAGGTACCTTGACTGGTTCTTCGACGTTCCCTTCCTTGGGCCATCGAAGACCCTCCTTCATAGTGTACCCATGTACGAAAGAGCGGATGGATGCATAAAAGCGATCATACGTATAAAGTATTCGTAGCTCGGTTGTGCTTGTAGCAGTTGATACCCAGAATTTAGCACCGGTACAAGTAGTGCTAAAGTATCTCCATGCTCTTGCACCATCAATTAACTTTCCATATTGGTAGAAACTGGTGGAGGGATTACCAACGTAAAATTGGTCATATCCAAACTGGCGAGCGAACCGACTTAGTAGATACGGTTCGAACGTACAGTGGTCTTCATTCCTATACATCATATGTGAGGGTCTGATGCACATTAGCCATTTGAAAACTGGCACAGGTAATGAAGTCCTCCCTTTCCCTCTATCTTCAAATTGTACACCGAGGCAGTCGGCTGGAACTTGTGGCCTTGTGCAGAAAAAGTTCCATCCATGAGAATAGTTCAGCACTGCTCGGGTGTCCGCCACTGTAGTTGCAGTCCACGTGGCTTTATTGAATTTTTGGAGGAAGACCTCTGCATTATCTCGGGGCCTGACGGCAATAAACTATAGTTATGATGCAATAGCCAGCACATCAGATAAGTATAGGGCATCTCTACCCTAGGAAAATCTCTTCGGTGAGGAGCATTGTTGATTAGCTCATAACCAAAGGTCCGTAAACCTGTATTTATTTGACACACCATTGCCGATAGCAGATTGATTCTGACCTTGAACACCAAACGTACTGTCGGCCATAATATATTTTTGTGAATATTGTCAGCTGTGCTAATCCCTGGCACAACCTATCTCCGCAGCCACAGAGAAAGAAAGCCTGCCAGCAAGGCTTCTCTTGAGATCTTCTGACTGCCGTACCTCAGGTAGCTTAAGGTTTCAGTCCCCGCAGGGATGTCTCTAGTCTTAGTGGACAGATATTGGTCCAAAAAATTATGTGTAATCATCAAATTATGGATCAAATCTGAAGTAATTATTGAACAAGGGTTGATTGTTGGAGCCTTGTTTTCTTGGAATCTCCCCTGCTTGTTCTTGGATATCCTATTCTCGTGGTAGAATAAATAGGTTGTCCATTTATTAGTATATGCCAAATGCGACCCACTCTCATACATAGTGGTACAAATTAGATTATGGCACATTAATTCCTGATACACTTTGACTAGATCAGGATTCTTCTCGCTAATCTCTGCTAGTTCCCGGTTGGAGGGAACATACTCTTCATAGGGAGCTTCACCCATCGGCAACTTAGAGATGAATTGCATCTCGTGTAGGGAAAAACCCATCTCACCTAGTGGGGTTGCAAAAGTCCCTGTTGAACTCATATACAACTCCATCAGAGCCAAGAACAGGTTACTATTCATTGGTATACCCTGGCTCGTGGAGGCTACTGCTTCATAAAGGACAATAGCTTCCGGATCCGTCTTGAAGTTCTTCATGATCCAGGCACTAAGCTGAATCCAGTTCTGGTTATAAGGAGTCAACCACCCTGGTAGCCTAAGATTGGCCTGAGGATATAACACTGAGGCCTTCATAATTTTTTTAATGAATATTGGAGTCTGCACCGGTTGGATCAGAGCTGAATCTTCGCTCGGTGTGAATCCAGGCAATAGACCGGAGAAAGGGACGACACCACCACTAGGAGTACTGATGTGGTAGCCTATTTCGTTGGCTCTATCCCTCTTGAAAATAATTCTGCCCGGCCTTCCATGACTGCTGGGAGTCAGGTTCCATAGCATCTGTCGGAGATGGGTGGCATGTATAAATGAGGATAGGGGATAATCCCTTGCCATGTCTGGGAGATACATCGCCCTATCTCCAAATTTGAATACCCAAGCCTCCTTCTTAGGGTTGGTTTGTGATTGGAAATCTATAGCATCCCCGAACAAGAAGGCTGGCTTCAAAAATTGTTGGTCATCTAGAGATACCAACAATTCTCCATTTACCATTGACAACAGCATTCTGTCCCCCTGAGCAGCTATTAAGTGTTGTCTCCCTTCAAGTTATTATGGATTTGATTGAAGAAATTTCACATGGGATAAATCCTTCAAGTAGTTTGAGCCCACCATACTAGCTGGTGAGCCAAATATTCTGCAAGCGGATGAATTTGCAAGTCCACTGTCAAAAGAAAAAAAAGAAAACTCAAGTTAGTAAAAATCTAATTTGAATTTTTACGCAGATGACTTAGTCTGAATTTTACGCATCAAGATTAAAGACTCTGTACTAGAGAGCTTGACTGTGCAAACTTTACGCTTATGCGCAAAAATTAAGTTGATAAATTTTTTTAAAAGTGTAAAAGTTCTTTTACGCAAAGTCTTTCACTTGTAAATTTTACACTGGCACGTATTGACGTGAGCCTATTTTGTTTTTACTGCTCGCACGTATTGACGTGAGCGTATTTTGAATTTTACGCTGGCACGTATTGACGTGAGCGTATTTTGTTTTTACGCTGACACGTATAGATATGAGCGTATTTTGATTTTTATGCTGGCACATATTGACGTGAGTGTATTTTGATTTTTATGCTGGCACGTATTGACGTGAGCGTATTTTATTTTTACGCTGACACGTATAGACGTGGGCGTATGTTTTTACTTTTACGCTGACACGTATAACAGTGGGCATATTTTGTTATTTCAGTTTCTACGCTGACACGTATGACGTGTGCATGAATTTTAAGGTTCGAGTCTTCTTCTTCTCCGACGAAACTCACGGCCGAATTAGGGTGTACTACCTTTCATGGCCAGAGCCACAACGGGGTTGGTCTTTCGGGACACCACCGATGATGGGATGGTGGTTTCTGTGCGATCAGCCGTCGACGAAGCAGCGGCAGGCTTCTTGCCCTTAGCGCCGGCAGCGGTTTTGCTCTAGGGGGCCATCGATTCGAACTGAGAGTATGTAGAGGAAGAGAATAAAGAGAGATCGAGATTACGAGAATGAGTAAAGTTCTCTCTCTATCGGCAAGGCTCTATTTATAGAGAATTTTTTTGAAATCGGTTCAAATTTCTGACATTTACGCTGACTGTTATATATCTATACTTTTACTGCGGACTGTTGAGTATCCCGAACTCTACCTAGATGACCGTTGGGTATCCCGAATTCTACGTGGACTATTGAAATATCCCGAATTTTACGCTTCTGTTCAAAGTATTTCAAATTTTGAAAAATTTTGAAAACTTTGAAGGGGGTCTTGTAGGAGCGTAAAAAGTACTTTATAAGCCAAGTCAAAGAAGTTGAGGACTTTACGCGAAGACAGACTCTACGCAAGACTCATTAAAAAACTCTATTGAGCCAGATTCAAAATTCTACGCGAGCTCTTTTACGCGAGAGTCATTCTCAGCTTTTACGCGAGGGACAGGCTGTCAGACCATGCATTTAATGCGCGTGATATCGATCTGACAGTATGATTTACTGAGAGAATATTGCACGGAAGCCGAGAAGATTTTGTCATCAAACCCAACACTTGTCGTTTAGTGTGCAGATTGGCTACTTTACGCTCAAGAGATTGCTTCCTTTACGCATGAAAGCTATTCGAGTTTTTACGCTCAAAGCTTTTGTGCGCGTAAAGTTTATTTGAGCTAATTTTACGCTCAAGGCTACTTTTCAGCCACTTTACACGGGAAGTCTATTTTGAGTTATTTTATGCCCAGTCTGCTACTTTATGCAGGAAAGTCTATTTTGGGTCATTTTTACGCCCAATCTTTTCTGGCTACATGAGAACGTGGTCTGCTTACGTGGCTTTCATGCCACACTTATCGAGGAACGTGAGTACGTGCTCTCCCCATTTTGTTGAAGTAGTGGGACACGTGTCACCATGCGTAGAGATCAAGACTCTACATGGGATACGTGTCATCACGCGTAAAGGTTGATTTTCATCGTGGGTGACAGTTACTTGCGTAGAGACCAATTATGTTGCTTTTTACGCACAGAGAGGCTAGTCTATAAATAGATCTAGTCTATAAATAGACTTATTTTTAATACAAGACATCATCAAAAGAGATACAGGAGAGGAGATTTTGAGAAAACTCATACTTTCAGAGTGATATTCCCAGAAATATTTCTTCAACTTTTTCTCAAGAACAGGGTGAAGTAAAGCAGGAAAGCTTTCGACTGTGCCATCAGTGCCGTTGTTCGATACCTTTCTGGTGACTTAGTTCTTCCGATTGTTCATCTTCTTCAAGCAGTTTTCTTCTTATCATCGTATGGTCCAAGGAACAAAGTGATCGCTCTCTATAAACCTCCTTCCCCCCCCCCCCTAAATTTTTATGAAATAGGTTATCACTTATATTTTTTTACTTATACGTTAAATCGTGTATATGATTAATTTTGGGGTACAATTAAATTATATATGTACGCTTGTGATTTTTTAAATATTTATTTTTATATGTATGTGTGTAGGACTAGGAATATTATAATAGGTGTATCAGCTATTTTGTGTTATATATACTAATGTTAGGTAAATATATATGTTGGATAAATAAATTTAGATAGTAATAAATAAAGCTAATGATATAGTATTATTTAGTAGATTATTATTAGATAATAATCATATTAATTATTAAGTAGTCATTATTGATTTAATGTTTGATGCATGATTCCTTAATCATTGAATTCTTTAATTATTAGCTAATCATTGATAAAAAAATTAAGTAATGATTGGATGATTGTTTAATTAAGTGATTAATATGTGTATTCCCTGAGCATTTCCTTTCTTCCGAGAATGAGAAGGAACGTGGGCCGGTTCTTTTTAGTATTAGTTGAATATTGTTTTCCTTTCTTTTGAGCGGATTCTTCATCCCAGTGTGGGTCCTACATTTTAACTATGGTCTATTTTAAAACTCTGGACCCTATCTAAAAATAAAACAATAACTTTCTTATGGAAGCAGTAGCATTATACAGCAGCAGGCCCTAGAAACCCATCGTTCCCTTCGTGTCCAGCGCGCAGGCTCATGTCCGTTGCGTGTCGGACACCTTTTCGACTACCAAATTCAAATAAACTACCACCAATGTGACCCCCACTACCACTCCGACGACCTTTCCCAGCCCAGGGCGTCGCCGCTGCGGGTCACCGTCGATCGGCCAGGGCCGCCGCAGAACCGCGTGCGCGGGGCCAATCGAGCCACAGAACGAAAGCAGTGACAGTTGCGAACCAAATTCGTGATCGAAATTCATCCTCGTTGCTCGATCATTTTCTGAGATATTTCTTCAGGTATGTTCCCGATATATACGCCTTCGATTCCCATCAATTAGTTTGATTTTAGGTAATCTATATTGCCCGAAAAATCGAACCCAAGTTCGATGAAAACATGTCCCAAAAAATAGGATTGACAACAGTCGAACTAGCCTAATTTGCATTTAATTATCTTCCAGACCATGCATGAATTCAAAAATCTAATTGAAGGCAGTTATAGACAACATATAGGACTTCACGACCCTTTTTGTGGATTTGGAAATCATCGACTACGTGTCGAGAAATCGAATCCCGAAGTTTACCGAAAAATCAGTTTTCCGAAAACACGAAAACCTTCGATACTACGTGCGTCCCGCCAAACTAGGCGACGTAGTCGCGAACTGAAAGCATCGAAAGGTGCGTATCGACTTCATGGACGTGTGGGCTTTGACGGAATTCAAATTGGTCGCGTGTGCGCGACGAATTTGATGCGTATCCATCGGAATTCACCGTATCCGCCTCTGTGCAAATTCTCCAATTACTTCGTGCACGTTCGTCAGATCGAGACAAAACTTGCGCCAACAGGTCCGTATCATTTTTCTGGTCCTGTATGCCAAGTTTGGTGTAATACCTGTGGTTCGTATTGCGTATCTTGGTATACGTATACGTAATTTGACCCGTATTGCATGTCTCCCTGCTTGACTTATTCTAGCATTTCATTGATTGGCTTATTCTTGGGTTGGTTCAGCTTGGCTTGGTCTGCTTTGGTTCATCATGAACCAAAGGTGAACCCTCCTACCTACCACCACCCTCCTTATTTATAACCATTTCCTTTTCTCTCTCATCATTATTTCCTTCCTTCTTCATTTACTCTCCACCATTACTTCTTCAACCACCAGGAGGGAGAGAGAGAGCTTAGGCAAGTGAAAACTTGCTTCATGATGGATCTCAAGTTTTATTGTTCTATTCTCTTCCTTACTAGATACTAAGCCTCTTTAGAACTGGGCATTTTGGATTTGATGGATGGATTCTTGTAGATCTAAGTTTGTAACTTTTTGATTTTTCTTGGGTTTGATCTCAAAAACTTTCTTATTTTCGAAAACTAATGGTTCTATGTTGTAGAGAATTCAATTTCATGCAGTTTTGGCTTTTGTTTCGCTTAATTTTGACTTCGGATGAGTAAGTTATGGCCATTACAAGTTTTCGGAACTTTCATGGCTGAACTTGCCGTTTGGGGACAATGACCCCCATGCGCCCGGGAGGCCATGCGCCGGGAGGCCATGCGCTATGAAGTCCCGACAACGCATCCCTTAACTCCGAGCGTGTCTTGCGCGTAGGTTCCCTACGCGCATGTACTGAAGACGCAACGTGAGTTTCCCACGCGTCGATTCGTGCAGGAATCTCACGCGCCGATTCGTGTAGGAATCCCACGCACCGATTTGTGCAGAAATCCCATGCACCGATTGGTGCAGGAATCCCATGCGCCGATTGTGCAGGAATCCCATGCGCCGATTGGTGCAGGAATCCCACGTGCCGATTTGTGCAGGAATCCCACACGCCGATTTGTGCAGGAATCCCATGCGCCTGTTTGCCATGAAATATAAAAGAGCAGAACAGTTCTATGGGAGGACTGGACTTTTACTTCACGTTACAAACTCGCTTGTACAAAAGAAAGCCTAGGGACGAAAATCTAGTTACAGCAATCTAAGTACAATTGATTATTTTTGATTCTAGGGGGGTGACGATAGAGGCTCGGGAAAGCGACGGCAGCTCTGCCTTACTCCTTGGACGATCGGACGTAGCCTTGGCTCCTGTGACGAGATGCTTGGTGTTGACGAAGAAATGCTCTTCTTGCTCTCCTCGTATTGCTCTTCTGGCTTCTCTCTCTCTGGATTGATCTCTGTGTATTTTTCTCTCTGATTATTGGGGGAGCGTCCTTTTGCAAGGGAATGGCACCTTGCTATTTATAATAGTGAGGGGCATCATTAGGGTTTACAATGATCGCCCATTCTCTAAGTGGCGGCGGCCTGGTAAATGATCAATCTGGGCCATTAATCTTGAGCGTGAAGGATCTGGGCCCTTAATGAGGATTATGCCATATCATGTCAGTAATTAATGTTGATTGCAATAAATCCCTATCATGATGATTTGCTGATGTCCGCAAATCTAAATGAATCAATTTAATTCATTCTCTTGCCACGTGTCCCAAATTATTGGGATCTGACCCAAAATTTGATTATCTTTAGGACACGTGTCCTGTCATCATTGTTGAGCCGCATGAGGAGCGTTCATATTTGGGCCGTATGAAGGTCGTCATGACCGAGCCGCATGAAAGATTTCATGACCGAGCCGCATGAATAGTCTCTGTACTCGAACCGCATGAAGGTTGTCATGACCGAGCCGTATGAATATGTTCATGACCGAGCCGCATGGGGGTCTTCATGGCCGAGCCGCATGAGAGTCTTCATGACCGAGCCGTATGGGTTTCTTCATGGCCGAGCCGCATGGGGGACCTTCATGATTGAACCGCATAGGTTTCTCTGTACTGGCCGCGTGAACTCGTCTAGTCTGGCCGCATAAACTTGCCCCGAAGCTGCAAAGATTTTCTACAGTTCCCTAGGAAGATAGTGCTCTTGTGTCAGTCATCATGACTACTTTACGTCATGGCTGTCAGCTGTCAGCTGTCAGCCGTCAGAGCATTAATTGTGTTTGAATGACGCTGGGTACAGCTGTTCTGAAAGGACACGTGGCTTCCCACTGCGGGCCGCATGGAGTCCACTCGAGCTGCCTATGTATTTGAGCCGCATGGGACTCCTGAGCCGCATGCGGCTCCTTGGTCGCATGGATCATTTTTCTCTTCTTTTTCATGCTTCTACAGCGCCGATTTGTGCAGTAATCCCACGCGCTGATTTGTGCAGGAATCCCACGCGTCGATTGGTGCAGGAATCCCACGCACCGATGGTGCAGGAATCCCACGTGCCGATGGTGCAGGAATCCCACGCGCTGATGGTGCAGGAATCCCATGCGCCGATTGGTGCAGGAATCCCATGTGCCGATGGTACAGAAATCCTACGCGCCGATTCGTGCAGGAATCCTACGCGCCGAAATTGCTCTATTTTACTATTTTTGCCTGTTTAAGTTGTTCTGTAGCTAGAATCTTGAAAAACTCAAAACATAAAAGTTGTAGATCTTTTCCTTAGCTTCAAGAATGTGTCACTAGTTATTTTATGCAAGTTTCTCTCCTTCATGATAGGGTAAGAATAGAATACGATAATGTCCCGTTGTGGCGCACTCTTGGCAAGCAAACTGACATGATATATCATGACATGTTGTTACGACAGCTAACCTAACATGACAAGTATAAAAGATCTAGACACCGTGGGCGATCGTATTTGTACAAATAAACTGGTACTGTCTTGTATCATGTCTAGGATGGGGATCCCTGAGTACCACGGTCAGGGGTACCTACTGAAATTGACTAAGGCTAATTACTAGAATGATTCAGTAGTCATGAAGAGATTCCTAGCTACATGCAATCCCATTATCTGGGCGCATTCAATAGACTTGTAGCCTACCGACGAGTAGGGCACATTTCCAGCACACAGTCACGTGTTGCATTCTTCATAAACGGACATTCGACCTGGATAACCGGATGGTCTGCAGGGCTTGTGGCTGTTGGGATAATCTCATTGCATCTTGCCAGTAACTAGGCCTGTGATAACCCTAGTTAGTTAAAGTATCAAGCCGTACTTATTGCTTGGCCGTGATTGATTGGATGGAGTCCAGTCCAGTCTAGTTTGTCATGATCCTATACAAGATTGTATCATGACATGATTTCTTGTATCGATAAATGATGGGGTACCAAGTTCTGTTCAGATGAAGGGTTACAACCCCGGTCCTTATTTGGTTTAATGGTTGTAACTTGGCTATTTGAATAGTTCCGTGGTTATCTTATCATATATCGTTCTGATTATTGATGCTTGCCTTAAAAATGAAGATCAGGGGTCCAGTTCTGTTTAGGCGAAGGGTTACAACCCCGATCCTTGTTTGGTTTAAGGGTTGTAACCTGGCTTCCGGAGCAGTTCTGTGTCCTCTCTTCGTTTATTGTCTTATTGCAATCCTATGCCATGTTCGTCATGTTTTACCTTACCTTAATACCATGATTATTTATACTGGCCTTAGCAATAAAGATCGGGGGTCTAGTTCTGTTCAGGTGAAGGGTTACAACCCCGGTCCTTGTTTGGTTTAAGGTTTGTAACCTAGCTCCCGGAGCAGTTCTATGTCCTCTCTTCGTTTATTGTCTTCACTGTACCAATATTATTTGAGATGGGTTTCTATTCAGGTGAAGGGTTACAACTTCGGTCCTTGTTTGGTTTAAGGGTTGTGACCTGGCTACTTGAATGGTTTCCTCGTACTCAGTTTACTGTTGTTATCTCCATTATTATCAATTCTTTATTTATTATCTTTAATATTCTATTGTGATATGCTGGTTTTAGTTCCTAAGTGAAGCCCCCTTTGTAGCACTTGCTCTTTCTGTGGTCTGACCCAGCTGGTTTTGTATGGCCAGATATCGGAGCAGCTCTAGAGGATCTACCTACCTTCCAGCCAGATGGTGACCACCAGGCGTAACCTTGGCAACGAGTGGGTTCCTTTTTGTTCCCCTACTTTATTGTAAAATTATTCTTTTGAGGCGTTTAGCCGACGAGCACTTGTTAGCTCGATTGTACCTTTATTTACTGTCTGTCTATGGGCTGTAACATGATTGATAGATCCTAGGGTTGATTATGTATGACTGAACTCTTGCTAGTCTTGACATTTTGTACGACTAGCTTCATGATCATCTAATATATAATGTATGGGACGCCTTGCTATTATAGATTTGGTGCTCTGACATCTTGTAACTATTATTGCTTACTGGAGATTGAGACAATAGGCTTGTTCATGACCATAGGAGACTGTTGGCTTGTAGTTAAACCCTCATATATCTAGACAGCCGTGATCGTATAGCAAGGTGGGTTGCACTTCAATATACGTAGCTGGCTATGTACGCCCCCGCTCTCCAGTATTTTGGTTCTGGGGCGTTACATGGTTTAAGTGGTGGCCCATGCAGGTCTTGTAAATCAAGATATGTGAGGGTTTACCGAATAGATGTCTCAATCAGCACCCGCCCTTGATCTCTGCCCGTATCTTTTAATCCCTGAGATTATCGACCTGATCACATGCTTGTATCGTTGATCTGTCCTGGTCGTTCCTTATTATTTCCTATATCGTCTTCTTCAGCGGCATTATTCCTGGACCTGCCGATCAGCAAGGCGGAGCACCTCTCGCGGACCAGCAGCAACCTGGAGATCAAGCCCAGCATTCAGGAGTAGCCTCCAGAGTCATGCCTACTGAAGGAGAGCCACCAGTTAAGCTATTGCCTCACCAACGAGCTAATCAGACGCGAGCCCCTCCTCGGGCGGATTCCTCCTTTTGCCCATCCAACCTGCAGAGCCTGATGATGGCACTTTGGTGGGTCTCATCAGGTCCCTATTAGCCTCCCAGGATCGTCGAGGAGATGCCTTGCACCAGGCGGTGGCAGATGCTTTGACCAGAGGAGGTCATCATGGTAATAGCGCGGCCAACAGCTTCAAGCGCTTGAACCCTCCCTTTTTCGACGACAGTGAAGATGCGATTGCTGCAGATGCATGGCTTCAGGACACAGAGGTGATCCTAGAAGCATCCAGGACTCCAGAGAACGAGAAGGTGGCCGTGGTACGCCTACAGCTATTGGATCTTGCCCGCAGCTGGTGGGCGGCGTAGGCCGTTGGATTATGGCCCCTTTTGCCTGGGCAGTATTCAGAAAGAGATTCCAGACCAAGTATTTTGATGCTGTAGCTCGGTATGATCTACAGACGAGGTTCACCAATCTGAAGCAGATGGGCAGGACGGTCGACGGATATGCGGTCGAGTTTTTAAGACTTAGTCGGTTTGCTCCCACATTGGTAGCAATCGAGTTCGATAGAGCCCAGCGGTTCCAGCAGGGACTTCACCTGGAGATTTTGCTAGCAGTAGAACAGTTTGAGCTTCAGACTTTTGATGCAGTATTGAGAGCAGCTAGGAGGCATGAGTATACCTTCCAGAGGATCGTGGATAGGACCGGAGGTCGGAAGCGATCCCACGGTCAGATGAATCAGTCATCAGCACCAGCCCCGGCAGCCAGGGCTTTAACCATTGGAGCTCCGAGGCGGGCGCCCTCAGTGACGTCGGTTCAGTATTCCATCCCGACGTACCCTCAGCAGCAGAAGCAGAAGCAGTCTTCCGCAATGGGATGTTCATACTGCGGGAAGCCAGGGCATGTGGTATCAGAGTGTCGCAGAGCACAAGGTTTGTGCTTGGTTTGCGGTGCCCTGGACCACAGGGTTGGGAACTGCCCTAACAGGGGGAGTTCATCGGCCTTCTCTAGTCCTTCAGTTAGAGGACGAGCACCATTCCAGCAGCAGCAGCAGCTGCAGTACCCGTTCCCGAGGCCATTGCCGACGCAGGCCCAGGCATTCCAGCAGCAGAGATCGCAGCAGTATGCCCAAACGCAAGCCATGATCCAGAACAGGCAGAGGAATTTTCAGCAGAGTGGACCCGCACCCAGAGGACATGGTCAAGTGCTGGCTTTGACCATGAGAGAAGAAGGAATTGCACCAGGTGAGGTAGTGGCAGGTACTATTCTCGTCAACACCTTTCCAGCTTCAGTATTATTTGATTCTGGAGCCTCGCATTCATTTATGTCTGTACGATTTGCGACACGGATAGGATTGGAGCCCAAGTCATTATCAGTAAGGCTCAATATACTTACTGGTAATGGACTTGTGGGAGTAGATGGAGTGTTTTCCTCATGTCGGATTGTAGTTAGCGGTAGAGAGTTCTCCGCTAGATTGATAGAGTTCCCAATGGCCGATTATGATGTGGTCTTAGGAATGGATTGGTTGAGGGATCAGTATGCTAGGATAGACTGCCATATCGGCAGGGTTGTTTTTAGCATTCCAGGCGAGCCAGAGTTTTCCTTCTTCTGAGGCGAAGTTGAACCTTCTCCTCCAGTATTGCGGATGGCAGTAGCAGCAGTGCAGTTACCTCGGATAGTCGAGGAGTTTCCCGATGTTTTCCCCGAAGAGCTTCCAGGGATGTCGCCAGAACGGAAGATCGAGTTCACCATCAACTTGATTCCCGGAACAGCCCCAGTGTCAGAGAGAGTCTACAGGATGGCGCCGTCAGAATTAGAGATATTGTATAAGATGATTGAAGAACTTAGAACCAAGGGATTCATTTGTGCAAGTGGATCGCCTTGGGGAGCCCCGATGCTTCTTGTAAAAAAGAAGGATGGTACGTCCAGATTATGTATAGATTATCGTACCTTGAACTCAGTGACAATCAAGAACAGATACCCTCTCACGAGGATAGATGACTTGTTTGATCAACTCAAGGGGGCAGCAGTGTTCTCGAAGATTGACTTGCGGTCAAGATACCATCAGATCAGAGTCAGAGAGAAGGACATCCCGAAGACAGCTTTCAGATCTAGGTATGGGCATTGGAAATTCATTGTTATGCCATTTAGAGCAACCAATGCGCCGGCTATATTCACGGACCTCATGAATCGTATCTTCACGCCTTATTTGGATCAGTTCGTGATTGTGTTCCTAGACGACATCCTGGTCTACAGCAAGAGTGAAGTGGAGCATGAGCAGCAACTCCGAGTTGTCCTCCAGATTCTCAGAGAGCACCAGTTGTATGCCAAGTTCAGTAGATGCGAGTTCTGGCTCGATCATATTTCATACTTGGGTCATATCATCACCAGAGGTGGAGTGGAATTGGATCCCCAGAAGATTGTGGCCATTGAGACATGGCCAGTGCCCAGCACGGTTGCAGAAGTTCGTAGTTTTTTTGGATTGGTCGGCTACTACCGGCGATTTGTTTCAGACTTTGCTCGGATCTCAGCGCCATTGACCTAGTTGACCCGCAAGGATGTGCAGTTTGCTTGGACAGCAGAATGTCACGATTCTTTTGAGAAGTTGAAGCGAGGCTTGATGACGGCTCCTATTCTCACGCTTCCAGATGGAACCGGAGGATTTTCAGTGTATTGTGATGCTTCAGGCAGAGGTTTAGGGTGTGTTCTGATACAGCATGGGAAGGTAATAGCTTATGCGTCACGACAACTTCGTGATCATGAGAGGAATTACCCAACCCATGACTTGGAGCTGGCAGCCGTGGTGTTTGCGCTAAAGCTTTGGAGACACTACTTGTATGGGGATAGGGTGGAGATTTTCACCGATCATAAGAGCCTGAAGTATGTGTTCACTCAGAAGGATCTTAACATGCGTCAGAGGAGATAGCTAGAGCTTCTTGTGGATTATGATGTCAACCTGTAGTACCATCCTGGGAAGGCCAATGTTGTTGCAGACGCATTGAGCAGGAGAGCCGGAGTTTACTTTCTGACAGCGCAACCAAAATTGTTAGCAGATCTTCAGAAGATGGGTATAGAAGTTGTCCTTCCTACCAGTGTAGCATTGATGGCCGGCATGCAAGTTTAGTCCAGTATAGTTGAGAGAATCAAGATAGCTCAGTCCTCCGATTCTAAGCTTCAGTGGCTTAGGATAGAATGTGTAGCAGGGCGAAGACCAGAATTATGTATTCATGAGGACGGTACACTTCGACATGGTAAGCGTCTTTGTGTACCCAGTAGAGATATCAGATAGGAAGTCATGACCGAAGCTCACAGTTCTCAGTATTCGATTCATCCCGGTGGCACGAAGATGTACCGAGATATTCGTCAGCACTTTTGGTGGAATGGCATGAAGAGAAGATAGCTCAGTTTGTCTCTCGGAGTTTGGTTTGCCAACAGGTTAAAGCTGAACATCAGAGGCCAGCTGGACTACTTCAGCCCTTGCCAATTCCAGAATGGAAGTAGGAGCATATAACCATGGATTTTGTGACTGGATTACCTAGATCCCCGGCTAGCAGAGATGCTATTTGGGTTATTATAGACAGGCTCACGAAGGTGGCGCATTTTCTCCTATTCAGAATTGGTCAGTCGACGGCTCAACTAGCAGAGATGTACCTCAGGCAGATCGTCAGACTCCATGGTGTACCAGTCAGTATCACCTCGGACAGAGATTCCAGATTTACGTCATACTTTTGGCATAGCCTGCAAGTGAGTTTGGGGACGCGCCTCCAGTTCAGCTCAGTATATCACCCACAGACAGATGGCCAGTCGGAACGCATGATCCAGACTCTTGAAGACATGTTGAGATCTTGTACGCTCGACTTCGGTGGTTCGTGGGAAGATCACCTACACCTGGTAGAATTTTCGTACAGCAACAGTTTCCAGGCCAGTATCCAGATGGCACCGTTCGAGGCACTGTATAGTAGGAAGTGTCGATCCTCGCTAGCATGGGACGATGTCGGAGAGAGACAGATGCTCGGTCCGAAAATGATTGCTCAAACCGTTGAAGTGATCAGAAGAGTCAGATTTCATCTTCGAGTTGCCCAAGATCGCCGGCGTCATTGGGCCGATTCTCATCGGCGCCCTCTTGGGTTTTATGTCGGTGACCATGTATTCCTGAGGATTTTGCCTAACCACGGCGTCATTCATTTCGACGTACGGGGAAAGCTTAGTCCTAGGTATATAGGACCGTTCGATATTCTGGAGCAAATAGGAGATGTATCCTATCATCTTGCTCTTCCACCGTCGCTAAGTGAGGTGCATAATATGTTTCATATATCCCAACTGCGACGGTATATTCCGGACCCGAGCCATATCCTGGATCATTTAGAATTGGTTGTTGGTACCAACCTTTCGTATGAGGAGAGGCCCGTGTCTATATTGGACCGAAGAGAGAAGATACTCAAGAATAAGACTATCAAGTTAGTCCGAGTTGCTTGGGGTCATCACTCTTTGGGTGAGTCAACATGGGAGCGTGAGGATGATATCCGATCACGATATCCCGACCTGTTTGACTCGTGAGGTATAATATCTTTCTTATGCCTCATGCCTTCGATTCCTTGCTTGCATGAATAATTAATTGATTGCTTGATTAGTATAGCTTGCCTGTGAATAGTATAGATTTTTCTTGTCCCTCTAACCTCTTAATTAAATTCCGAGGACGGAATACTTTTAAGGTGGGTAGAGTTGTAATGCCTGTGGTTTGTATTGTGTATCTTGGTATACGTATACGTAATTTGACCCGTATTGCATGTCTTCCTGCTTGACTTATTCTAGCATTTTATTGATTGGCTTATTCTTGGGTTGGTTCGGCTTGGCTTGGTCTGCTTTGGTTCATCATGAACCAAAGGTGAACCCTCCTACCTACCACCACCCTCCTTATTTATAACCCTTTTCTTTTCTCTCTCATCATTATTTCCTTCCTTCTTCATTTACTCTCCACCATTACTTCTTCAACTACCAGAAGGGAGAGAGAGAGCTTAGGCAAGTGCAAACTTGCTTCATGATGGATCTCAAGTTTTATTGTTCTATTCTCTTCCTTACTTGATACAAAGCCTCTTTAGAACTGGACATTTTTGGATTTGATGGATGGATTCTTGTAGATCTAAGTTTGTAACTTTTCGGTTTTTCTTGGGTTTGATCTCAAAAGATTACTTATTTTCGAAAACTAATGGTTCTATGTTGTAGAGAATTCAATTTCATGCAGTTTTGACTTTTGTTTCGCTTGATTTCGACTTCGGATGAGTAAGTTATGGCCATTACAAGTTTTTGGAACTTTTATGGCTGAACATGCTATTTGGGGACGATGACCCCCATGCGCCCGGGAGGCCATGCGCTGTGAAGTCCCGGCAACGCATCCCTTAACTCCGAGCGTGTCATGCGCGTAGGTACCCTACGCGCATGTACTGAAGACGCAACGTGAGTTTCCCACGTGCCGATTCATGCAGGTAACCCACGCGTCGATTTGTGCAGGAATCCCACGCGCCGAATCGTGCAGGAATCCCACGCGCTGATTTGTGCAAGAATCTCATGCGTCGATTGTGTAGGAATCCCACGCGTCGATTGGTGCAGGAATCCCACGCGCCGATTTGTGCAGGAATCCAACGTGCCGATTTGTGCAGGAATCCCAGGCGCCAATTTGTGCAGGAATCCCACGCGCCGATTGGTGCAGGAATTCCATGCGCCGATGGTGCAGGAATCCTACGCACCGATTGTGCAGGAATCCCACGCGCCGATTGGTGTAGGAATCCCACGTGCCGATGGTGCAGGAATCCCACGCGCCGATTCGTGCAGGAATCCCACGCGCCGGAATTGCTCTATTTTGCTGTTTTTGTCTGTTTAAGTTGTTCTGTAGCTAGAATCTTGAAAAACTCAAAACATAAAAGTTGTAGATCTTTTCCTTAGCTTCAAGAATATGTCACTAGTTATTTTATACAAGTTTCTCTCCTTCATGATAAGGTAAGAATAGAACACGATAATGGTCCGTTGTGGCGCACTCTTGGCCAACAAACTGACATGATATATCATGACATGCTGTTATGACAGCTAGCCTGACATGACAAGTATTAAAGACCTGGACACCGTGGGCGATGATGTTTGTACAAATAAACTGGTACTATCTTGTATCATGTCTAGGATGGGGATCCCTGAGTACCACGGTCAGGGGTACCTACTGAATTTGACTAAGGCTAATTAACTAGAATGATTCAGTAGTCATGAAGAGATTCCCAGCTACAGGCAATCCCGTTAACTGGACGCATTCAATGGACTTGTAGCCTACCGACGAGTAGGGCATATTTCCAGCACACAGTCACGTGTTGCATTCTTCATAAATGGATATTCGACCTGGATAACCGGATGGTCTTCAGGGCTTGTGGCTGTTGGGATAATCTCATTTCGTCTTGCTAGTAACTAGGCCTGTGATAACCGTAGTTAGTTAAAGTATCAAGCCGTACTTATTGCTTGGCCGTGATTGATTGGATAGAGTCCAGCCTAGTCTAGTTTGTCATGATCCTGTACAAGATTGTATCATGACATGATTTCTTGTATCAATAAATGATGGGATACCAAGTTCTGTTCAGATGAAGGATAACAACCCCGGTCCTTGATTGGTTTAAGGGTTGTAACTTGGCCATCTGAATAGTTTCGTGGTTATCTTATCATATATCGTTCTGCTTATTGATGCTTGCCTTAACAATAAAGATCAGGGGTCCAGTTCTGTTCAGGCGAAGGGTTACAACCCCGGTCCTTGTTTGGTTTAAGGATTGTAACCTGGCTCCCGGAGCAGTTCTGTGTCTTCTCTTCGTTTATTGTCTTATTGCAATCCCCATGCCATGTTCGTCATGTTTTACCTTACCTTAATACCATGATTATTTATACTGGCCTTAGCAATAAAGATCGGGGGTCCAGTTCTGTTCAGGCGAAGGGTTACAACCCCGGTCCTTGTTTGGTTTAAGGGTTGTAACCTGGCTCCCGGAGCAGTTCTGTGTCCTCTCTTCGTTTATTGTCTTTACTGTACCAATAGTATTTGAGACAGGTTTCTATTCAAGTGAAGGGTTACAACCCTGGTCCTTGTTTGGTTTAAGGGTTGTGACCTGGCTACTTGAATGGTTTCCTCGTACTCAGTTTACTGTTGTTATCTCCATTATTATCAATTCTTTATTTATTATCTTTAATATTCTATTGTGATATGCTGGTTTTAGTTCCTAAGTGAAGCTCCTTTTGTGGCACTTGCTCTTTCTGGGGTCTGACCCAGTTGGTTTTGTATGGCCAGATATCGAAGCAGCTCTAGAGGATCTACCTACCTTCCAGCCAGATGGTGACCACCAAGCGTAACCCTGGCAACGAGTGGGTTCCTTTTTGTTCCCCCACTTTATTGTAAAATTATTCTTTTGAGGCGTTTAGCCGACGAGCACTTGTTAGCTCGGTTGTACCTTTATTTACTGTCTGCCTATGGGCTGTAACATGATTGACAGATCCTAGGGTTGATCATGTATGACTGAACTCTTGCTAGTTTTAACATTTTATACGACTAGCTTCATGATCATCCCATATGTAATGTATGGGATGCCTTGCTATTATATATTTGGTGCTCTGACATCTTGTAACTATTATTACTTGCTTGAGATTGAGACAATAGGCTTGTTCATGACCATAGGAGACTGTTGGCTTGTAGTTAAACCCTCATATATCTAGACAGCCGTGACCGTATAGCGAGGTGGGTTACACTTCAATATATGTAGCTGGCTATGTACGCCCCCGCTCTCCAGCATTCTGGTTCTAGGGCATTACATTTGGTCCAATTCTGAGATAGTTGATCGGATCGCCGTTTTGCGGGCCCTACGGTCCGATTCAACGGACGATTTTGTGCACGGCCCACCGGAATCCAAAACTGGACATACCGTTGGGTTCGTATCATCAAAACGAATCCGTAGACATGTAGTTTGACGACTTTAGAGACCATTGACTATGGCACACTTTTCGGTATAAAGCGGGTCCAACGGTAGACACCGTTTTTGCCCGAAATTACCGTTTTGCCCCTGTATCCAAAATTAGACTTAAGGACAGGCAATCCTAGCTATTTTGACTATTCTGAGAATACTGGCAATGTCTGTTTCAGCTTTTGGAGACAGTATGATGATGTGGATTTTATGGCTTATCAGTTGATGACATTTTGTGGATTTACGTGCAACCACCAGGCAAGATACCTTGCCTCCCTCTACAGTTTAATTCCATATTTATAGTTTTTATGTTATTATTATATTATCATTAGATACTTTATTTGTTATAGACTTTATGTGATTTACGAGCTTTCTAGTTGGCTTGATTTATCTAGTTTCTACATACCGTGTTCACCAGTTTATGGTCTTGCTTGACTTGACAGTGTAGTTATACTAGACTTGACTGTGTCTTGACCGAGTCATACCTTGTCTCACTAGTACCTTGCTTGAGTCGTGTTATAGAACGAATACGTGTCACTGAACTGCTAAATCTTTGATATTGTTTCCTTGGCACCAGAGAGTCCACTTGGGACGAGGGTGTTTTTCTTGATCTGTTTATATCCGTTAGTCCACACTCGGGACGAGGATGTTGATTATTTGCACCAGAGAGTCCACACTCATGACGAGGGTTTGACTTGACTTGTACCAGAGAGTCCACTCGGGACGAGGTTGTTTACATCAGAGAGTCGACACTCGGGACGAGGATATTATACTTGCTCAAGAAATTCCACACTCGGGACGAGGGTTAGTGATTAGTTCAAACCTGTGAGTCCACTCAAGACGAGGGTTTGGTATTCCATTGATATCGTGTTTGTTTGTTCATCCAGCAGTCCAGTTACGTGTAGTTGTTCTTGTATTCCAGTTCATAGTCCCCTGTAGTAGCCACGTGTCGTTAGTCACTTATTAGCAGAGTGGTCATAGTCTCTTGCCATGTTAAGGGTCGTTCTTTATTATATCCTAGTTTATATTATCATGCATGATTAAACTGCTAGATAGACATATTTATATGTATCTTGCTATGTCCTCTGAGGACCTGATGATCTCTTCAGGTTAGCGGTTGCATGGAGTTAGTTAGCAGAGCGGGATGGTAGATGATTGTAATACATAATTCAGGTATTTGCTTGTGATATTTCCTTATTATCCTTTCGTGCATTATATTCCATACCAGGATATATTCTGCTTATTTTATAGACTCATATTGTTCTTGGAGTCTAATCGAACATTATGCTAATGGGCTACAGACTATGACCCATAATTGTTCATTCATGTTTTATATTCTTATTGTGGATTGAGATATAGATTGTATTGCCATGATTTGGCAGTATACCAAAGCCATGACAGCGTTTACGTATTCGAGAGTGGCTGGTGTCCGCTCGATACGTAGCTGGCTTGCTCAGGTGCTCGCATCCGAAAAGCGGGTGCGGATCGTGACATTCTCAGATCAGACTTCCATAGCAATACATTCCAGAAATAATTTGTACTTTTGTACTTTTTCTTTTTTTCTTTCAAAAGCTAATTTTAGGCATTTTGTTAAGTGAAACATATATAGTTAACCAATAAAGTATATTTAATAATAAGGTATAACTAATACACTAATAGGTTAGTTGGTAAATAATAATAATAATAATAATAATAATAATAATAATAATAATAAGTATTTATATATACAACTATATATATAATGTGAGGATAATTTATGAATAATTTTATTTTTAGGTGAATCATGCAATTGAGACATGGACCTTGACCCTTAGAGTACCAACTCGAACAATCACCACCAGGCAAGTATACCTTGCCTTTCTTTACAACTTTATTTACATGCTTATTCCTCTCATTATCGAGTTCTTCTAGTTGATTATTGACATGTGTTTTGCCTATATCATGTATACTAGTTGGTTATTTCATTGATATATAGTCCTTGCTCACAGTTAGCCTTGTAGTTCATATTGGACCTATTCTGCCATGTACTTGATTGAGTCGTATCGTAGAATGAGTACGTTGTAACTGAACTTCTATTTTCTTGTTTCGATTTTCTCAACCTGCGAGTCCACACTCGGGGCAAGAGTTGAATGTTTTGCACCTACAAGTCCACACTCGAGACGAGGGTGATTGTCTTGAACTAACCTGCGAGTCCACACTCGGGACGAGGGGTAGTGATTTGTTCAAACCTGCGAGTCCACACTCGGGGCGAGGGTTTGGTATCCCTTGATCTTTTGTTTTCTTCCAGCAGTTCACTTATGTGCAGTTGTTCTCAAATTCATGTTTCATAGTTACTTGTCATTCTCTGTCTCTTTCCTTCTTATTTTCTTCATACATGATAAACTATTAGATAGGCATGTTTTATGTATTTTCTAGTCCCCTCAGGACCTGATGATCTCTTCAGGTATTTGATGAGTGGCTGCATAGAGTAGATGGATAGTTGATGATTGTGTTTGCAGAAATCAGGAACCAATAGTGGTACTTATTCATTCTTCCTTATTTATATTTATTTCTATGACTTTCTGCTGATATAGCCTAGTTTTGTAAGCTCTGTTATTATTTTTGAGCTTGATCGAACATGTGTGTTACAGGGCGACTGACTGTATTGCATATTGTTCATTCTTATTATGTTACTCTCTCAGTGGATTGAGATATAGTTTTGACTGGCCATGATTATATCTATTATCATAGTCTAGACAGCTTATACGTATTCAAATTTGGCTGGAGTCTGCTTGATACGTAGCTAGCTTACGCACGTGCTCTCATTCCGAAAAGCGGGTGCAGGTCGTGACAAGTTTTTTGGTAGCCTATGCAGGTCAGAGCATATCGTCTCGACTACGTTACTGTGTCGAACGAACCTGCAAGAGTGTTAAACATGAATAGGGATCTTAATCCACACTAATTTGAAAATTTCTCCTTGAATTTGTTTATCACCTTTGAACTCCATATTCGAGCTCGATCATACTCTTCTTGAATTTCTTATTATTGTTTTTCATTTTTCCTATTTTGAAGAGATGAATGATTGTGTCTGGTGGAAGTTAGAAAATTAGTTGATCAATATCCTTATGTAATTTAGATAATTTGTTTATGATTGCCTTGGTGGATAAGATGGGGTGTAGGGATACTATATGTCATAGAAATGTAGTGTTATTGAAAGTTTTTTTAGGACGACTACTGGTAAATAAAATTATGAATTTATTTGGAATATAAAATCTTGCTAAAATTTAAAGTTTTGATGGAGTAGGTGTGACTTAAGGTGGGTAGACAATCTCAGTAGGAAAGTTGGTTTGGAAAAAAAAGAGAAGAAAAGAAATGTAGACTTGAATGGACGAATTTATAAGGATGTAGTTGAGATAAATTTGACTCCGAACATGTGACGATTAATTTTGTCGAGGATATGAGAGCAAAAGTGTCAAAAAAAGAGGCTTATATTGGAAGGTATGTATTCAAAAAAAAATGTTGAATTTACATAGTCGAGGATACGACGAAGAGAAAAGGACAATGGGATGCATGCACGATAGTCGTAGTAGTATATTGGTTTTACAAAATAAGATTTGGTCTTATACTAGTTTATTAGTTGCTAGACTAGTTATCTTAAAAATCCTTGACAGATGCCATGACCATGAGAATAATTAATAGCTAGCGGGATCCCGTCTTCTACCATCACAGATGGGCTTTTTTTCTTAAATTTCGAGGACGAAATTCTTTTTAGGTGGGTAGATTTGTAAACCCTCTTCCCAAAATTTTTGAAATTTTTTATTATTATTTACTTGAATCATTTTTTTTCCTTTGGTACTGTAATCCTTTAGTTGCACTATTCATGAATGAATCTTTTTATCCTTCCCTACTCTCGGTTCAAAGGATTTTGGTTGCTATCTTTGCATATTCCCCCTCATAAATTCTTAGTTTTCATGTTATACGTATACCTCCATATAAATTAGCATGTAACTATGGATAATTGTATAAAAGCCCCTATATCATTTAATACTACAACCATGCATAATTCTATAGTTAACCAATAAATAAATTTAATAATAAGGTATAACTAATACACTAATAGGTTAGTTGGTAAATAATAATAAGTATTTATATATACAACTATATATATAATGTGAGGATAATTTATGAATAATTTTATTTTTAGGTGAATCATGCAATTGAGACGTGGACCTTGATCCTTAGAGTACCAACTCGAACAATCACCACCAGGCAAGTATACATTGTCTTTCTTTACAGCTTTATTTACATGCTTATTCCTCTCATTATCCAGTTTTTCTAGTTGATTATTGACATGTATTTTGCTCATATCATGTATACTAATTGGTTATTTCATTGATAGATAGTCCTTGCTCACAGATAGCCTTGTAGTTCATATTGGACCTATTCTCCCATGTACTTGATTGAGTCGTATCGTAGAATGAGTGCGTTGTAACTGAACTGAACTGCTATTTTCTTGTTTTGATTTTCTCAACCTGCGAGTCTACACTCGGGACGAGAGTTGACTGTTTTGCACCTGCGAGTCCACACTCGGGTCAAGAGTGATCATCTTGAACTAACCTGCGAGTCCACACTCGGGACAAGGGGTAGTGATTTGTTCAAACTTGTGAGTCTACACTCGGGGCGAGGGTTTTGTATCCCTTGATCTCTTGTTTGCTTGTTTTCTTCCAGCAGTTCACTTATGTGCAGTTGTTCTCAAATTCATGTTTCATAGTTACTTGTCATTCTCTATCTCTTTCCTTCTTATTTTCTTCATGCATGATACAATGTTAGATAGGCATGATTTATGTATTTGCTAGTCCCATGAGGACCTGATGATCTCTTCAGGTATTTGATGAGTGACTGCATATAGTAGATGGGTAGTTGATGATTGTGTCTACAGGAATCAGGTATCAATAGTGGTACTTATTCATTCTTCCTTATTTATATTTATTTCTATGACTTTCGGCTGATATAGCCTAGTTTTGTAAGCTCTGTTATTATTTTTGAGCTTGATCGAACATGTGTGGTATAGGGCGGCCGACTGTATTGTACATTCTTCATTCTTATTATTTTACTCTCTTAGAGGATTGAGATATAGTTTTGATTGGCCATGATTATACCTATTATCATAGTCTAAACAGCTTATACGTATTCGAGTTGGGCTGGAGTCTGCTTGATACGTAGCTGGCTTGCGCATGCGCTCCCATCCCAAAAAAGGGTGGGGTCATAACAGCTTGGTCGTAGGCAATGTCACATACACATTTTTCGAGATTAGTGTCATGCACATCATCTAATTACTTTTGGATGATTTGATCAAATAGTGCCAACTGTTAAATGGCGCCGAATGCTTCTAGCGGTTTAGTGCCCTCTGTTTAATGTAATGATATTTGATTATCTCGTGCCAAGTACAAATTGCAGGAAGGCAGCTGTCAGTTATTATGACAAATCTGACACAATCTTCTCGAGCGTCATGCATTCAGGAATCGAACGAATTTTCCTCGACTGACATGCTGTCAGTAATGATGACAACTTTTTCAGCTTCTCGAGAAAGTTTGCCACGTGTCGGCCAGCGCCACCTATGTCCAGCGCCAGTTGATGTCGTGTGCCATCTGATGGCTAGTGTCATTTGATGACTTGTGCCCTGTTGAGTAGCGCATGATGATGATTATAATTTTTAGGCTTCTATAAGACTCCCTTCAAAGTTTTCATATTTAAAAAGCTTCAAAATTTGGAATACTTTGAATAAGAAGCGTTTCTATGTGATTGACGCATAACAGCATCATAACTGACCCCAAGTTTTGGGCGTAGGAACACGCGGCTGTTATGAGTAGCTTTAGGCTATAAATAGCCGATAGGAGAGAGAAAACACTTTTACTCGAATTTTCTTCTTTTCGAGATCTTTATTTTCTTCAACTTTCGAAGCTTTCGATCAATCAAAATGGCCCCAAAGAGAAACACAGCTGAGAAAGAGAAGAAAGTGACCGGAGCCACTTTGATCATGCCTCCATTGATGGTGCCGTAACATGTCATGCCGTCGACGAGAGCCGAGAAAGCGAACCCCGCTCCTGAAGGTGAAAAAATCGATCGAAGAATATGACAATAGAATTCTCGTGCCATTCGCATATAGCGCGATCAAGGGCCAACACCGATCGCATCTTTCAGAGTGTTGGTCGATGCTTGTGCCATGTGCAACCCGTGTCACCTCTTTTAGAGTGTTAGCTAAAAAACAATCATAAAAAATGATGCCCTATGCCATTTGTCATCTTTTAAGCATTATGTGCCATCCGCGTAATGCACAACTCATGTGCTGACTGACTGATGCGCCATCTATGAATATGATTTGAGAACTGTCGCACTGCATGAGCTATCTTTTTTAGAGAAAAACTCTGTTGTAGAATTAAAATCACTTGTTGCTTACAATCTTTCATGACTCTAACTCTTATTTCTTTTTGCCTTTCTGCAACATCTATAGTGATGCCAAAAGCTGAGGTTGTCGTCAAAGAGGAAGTATTATCTTCTTCTAACAAAAAGGAACAGATAACCATTAAGGAGGAAATAAGTCCTAAAATTGAAGTCACTGTCAAGGAAGAGATAATTCCAAAAGCCGAAGTGGATATCAAGGAAGAGCTAGCACCAGAAGATAGTGGTATAGGAAGCTCCAGCTCCTGAAGACCCTGATCAGCTGGACCCTTCATATGCACGATGGTTGAGGGGATGGTACTTTCCCTATTATGTTCATCCTCGAGCAAATGAATAAAAGCATCTCATCTTCAGTGTTTCTTGTTTTAATGTAGCTTTCATATATTCCAAGGTGTAGTTTACTTCCAATGTAGTCCTTTACTCCTTTTATGGAGAAATAAATAAAAAATATTTATGTTTGCTCATTTGTTATGATTTTGTATATTTACCATCTTTTGTGTATCTGAGTTCTGTAATAAGTTATAGATACAGATAGTAGAAAATGTAGACGTGACAAGTTGTTTGATGTGGATAATAGAATTCAAAGGTAATGTATATGTGAATTCATAGATCTATTAATTATCCTTGGGCCAACAGGGAGTCAATGATAGGATATCTCTTAAAATAGTTGTGTTTCAAAAGATGATGCTTGTAATTATGTAGTAGATATTGTGGGTCAATGAAGATATATCATAAGATCTGGATAGAATCCATTTTGTATACGAGTAAATAATTCAAAGATTTGAAGTATGTACAATATTTGTCAAAAAATACAGCACACACTTTCAAACATGATACTTCTTCAGGAATTTGTCGTTGATAGGCATCATAGCGATTTGGCCGTCCATCCCCGATAGTTGATAAGCTCCATCAGAGAAAACTTTGCTTATAACATAGGGACCTTCCCACTTTGGCTCGAACTTGCCCTTGCTCATGTGTGTCATAGTCATAGGACGTCTGACGGTAAGGACTAGTTCGTCTTTTTGAAATGGTCGTACTTTGACTTTACGGTTGAAGGCTTTTGAGATACGAGCTTGATATAGCTCGATGTGTTATTGAGCTATTAGCCGCTTCTCGTCAAGTGCTTCAAGCTTCTGAAGTCGAAGACGATCATTATTTTCTGTTGTGAGCTCGTTGGCAATGTCTATTCTTAGTGATGGGATTTGAATCTCCAATGGCAGGACAGCTTCGCATCCATACACAGAAAGAAAGGTGTACAACCAGTTGGAGTGTATACTGTAGTACGATAGGCCCTAAATACATTCTCCAAACTTTTTGCTCCAGTTATGTTTATTAGTGGAAGTGAACTTCTTGAGAAGCTTGATGATCATTTTGTTGAACGCTTCTGCCAAACCGTTAGCTGTAGGATTGTAGGCTATAGAAGTAATATTGTTGATCCGATTGTCATCGCAGAATCGAGTGAACTTCTGACTGATGAATTGAGGTCCATTGTCATGGATAATTTGCCAGAGAATGTCGAACTGTAGATCACATGATGTTTAATGAAGTTGATGATACAGCTTATCTTGACTTCGACTGCAGGTACAACTTCTGCCCACTTTGAGAAGTAATCAGTTATAGCTAGGATAAATCGATGTCCTTGGGATGAAGACAGATTAATGGGACCAATGATATCCATGCCCTAAGCTTCGAAGGGCCATGAAGCTGCATTCGGATGCAGAAATTCTGATGGTTGATAATGAAATCCGTAAAGATTTGACATGTCCGACATTTTCTTGAATATTCAATGGCATCTGATACCATAGTTGGCCAATAATATCCCATCTGTCGGATCCGATCCTATAGCTTAGGACCAGGCTGATGTGCACCACACACACCATCGTGGGCTTCACGTAGTATCTGTTTTGCTTCATCTCCCGTAAAACAGTGTAAGAGCATACCATCAAATGATCGCATGTATAGTATTTTGGAGGTATGATTGTAGTAGAATCTGAGTGATCATCGACGGATTATTGTGGCTTCTTTGGGATCTTCAGGTAAAATATTATGTACCGCAAAGTCAATGAAAGAAGCTCTCTAGTCTTCACTCGTAGGGCAAATCTCGACTAAATTACTGGATTCCAGATGCAAATTATTCTTGATGCAGAATAATTTCTTGTTAATGATGACGATCATCTATTATCTTTTTACAGGGATCGCCAATACTGCTGTTAGATTAGCAATCGTATCGGCTTCTATATTGCAAGCTCGGCATACATGTTCAATGAAGAAGCCTTTGAATGATGTAGCCAGCTTGACTGCTGCTTCATGGTATGGAACGAGATCTTGATGCCGAACTTCGTAAGTGCCTCTAACCTGATTGACAATCCATTTAGAGTCTCTGTATAGTTCAAGATATCCGATATCCAACTATTTAGCTAATTGGAGACCGATGAGTAGAGTATTGTATTCAGCGACATTGTTAGAGCATGGCTCGTTTAGGGAATAGGCTCTTTGAATGGCCAGTCCTTCTGGTGATACCAGAACGATTACAACTCCAGCGACAATAGTGCCATTGGGTCCAATTCTGGATGCATCATCGAAGAATAGACGCTAAACAAGGATTCCTTCTGAAGTCATATTAGATTCCAGATTTTTATCAAAATTTTATTATAGAGTTTAGAAGTCTCAGGAATTGGATGAGCAGCCAGGAAGTCAGCTAGGGCTTGACCCTTAACAGACTTTTGTGAGATATAAACCATATCATATTGCACTAGTAGTATGGCCCATGTAGCGAGTCTGGAATTGAGTGTACTGGGCTTCTTTATCAAGACTCGGAGAGGCTTGACTCTCGAGATGACATGAGTGGTCTGGCCCGTGATATAATATTTTATTTTCTGGACAGCAAACATCAGGGCTAAATATTCTTTTTCTACTGGGCTGTATCGATGTTAGCACCGATCATTGTACGACTGAGATAATAGATGGCTTGTGTAGGAACGAAGTCGTAAAGCAGAATACTCTAGAGGGGGTGAATAGAGTACGCAGCAGAATATTGCTAATTAAAAACCTGTTAGCAGTAAGATCACAGAATTAAATCAATAATCACAAAACAACAACTGCAAAAGAAATAGATCAGAAGGCAAACGCAAACACAACGATGTATACTATTTTTTCTCTTGTGAGGACTAGTCCAGTCGGAAGAACTCTAGCTTCCAATTGAATCCACTATTGGAAAATCTCGCAAGTTTTTATACGAAGTCCTTGCAACTACTACAAAATGCGAGTTTTGGTACGAAGAACTCGACCAACTTCAATTTTGAAGAGTCTTTCTTCAATCAAGCCTCTGATTACAATTTTTCTGAAATCTTCTAGACCGCACCGTACCGGCAAATTGACAAGAGAATTGTAACTGGCTTGGAATTTGAAAATGAAAGCTTTTTAGAAAGAAATGCAAGCATAGAAGAGAAGAGATGAAAGTGAATGAGTGATTTTAAATGATCAGAATTCTTTTCTATTTATAGTTTTTCCAAAGACAGAACTCTGGCAGAATTCGGACAGAACTCTATGTAAAAATTTGCAACTGAAGGGAGACCAAGTTTTTTAAACGTTCGAAAATCAAACTGGTCACTAACCGAACTCTGGACGAACTCGGACCGAGTTCTGTCAGGGTTGGTCAGGGTTTTTCAAAAGTAATTTTTTGGGCGTTTTAAAATCCTTCAGAAGCTTTTGTAAATAAGGGATTTTTAAAAACATGTCTTTTTTTAAAAAACGATTTTGGATAGCCTATTTGCCAGTACGACTCAGTGTACAATGTATTCCTAGACTCAATAAAAGTAAAAATTACATTGCATAAAGAAATACAGACTCGAGTGGAAAACAAAGCTTCGGTCTTGAACTGAGTAGATATCCGATCTTGATCAGTGTCCAAGTGTCCAAAACGTCTTGAGTAAATATCTGAATAGCTCCGTATATCGAGACAGAGTTTAATCAATTATTAAAATCAGGTTTGACCATGACCAATGGGCCAGCATATCTCCTCCATTTTGATAATTAACAAACCTTGACTGATATAATATCTTTGGTATCTTTGATAAGACAAACGAATTTCAGCAAAAAAAAATTGTTCCTGTTATCTTACAAAGAAAAGATTAAGATGTTAGATCTTATTTCTCCCCCATTGTCACTTAGCAAAATAATTGCAAAAGAGAAAGCTCCCCCGCAATATATGCATAAGCAATAATCAGTGAAGAAACAAAAAATTATAAAAAATATTTATGGTGTTCACATGCATGGTATATTAAAAAAAAATATCGAAGCATGATAAAGAGTGCTATAACGAGATATGCTAAATAGTACTAAACTGATATAAATCTCTAAAGTAGAGAATAGAAAACGATGTTTAACAGACAAACATCACAGAAAATGTCACAAAAAGTTCTAAAACTAGCACAAATAAAAGTACGGATACTAGCTTGGAATGTTGGAGCATTTCTAAGTAAAGAAAGACAATAAACAGTCACAATAGTACGACAAACTACACAAAAATGTCTAAATCACATCTCATCCTCATCATCATCATCATCAGTAGTAGTAGTCCTAGCACGACCACTATGTCTAGAAGGACCAGCTCCAGATGTGACAGCTCCAAAGGTGTGTGGTGTAGCACCCGAACCACGGTACCAATCATAAGCATTCCCTAGATGGAACAGAGAATGGACTGCCTCATCCTCAATGCGGTAACTAGATACAGCAGGGTCTCTAAAAGAGAACTGGCAGAATGACCCGTCTGAGCAAATCGGAGATCAGCATTTTGATCAGCCTGGAACCGAGTTACGTCACGGAACTCATGTTCCCTGGAAGTGTCAACAAGGAAAGTCTGCATATCCGAAAGGTGCTGGTGGATACCTTCAAAAGTCATAGGGTAGGTCTGAGGAGGAACAGGGGCAGTAGAAGCAGGAGCAGGAGGTGCAGGAGCAGCAGTAGTGCTGCGACGAGAAAGCTGAAGATACTTGGGCTCAGGGTCTAGAACGCAAGTGGATAAATCGATATCAAAATGCTGAAAGATTCGAGGGATAAGCATCGCATAAGAGAGATTGTAGTCTCTTCCGTGACATCTTTCCATCATCTGGATGATAGTCTTAGGGGAAGAAAAAGGAATCCCCTTAAGAATGTGATAGAGGGCAGATAGCTCAAGTGCAGTGACAACATCTTTCGAAGTAGATTTCGGAAGAATAGTGGAATAGATGATGCGATGTAATTCGTAGTTAAACAAGTTCAAGTTATTGGCCTTGAACTTTCCAGGACGAGCACTTGCTGGCGCACAAAGCTCATTCTTGAAACTAACAAGAGTCGTGCCCTCGGGAAAGTCGAAGTCAGTGATGTCATCGAGCGGGGCACCTTCATTTTCAATACCAAGGATTTCTGCTAGCAACATATCATCGAACTCGATATCGATCCCGCTAACACGAAGTTACAGTAAAATAGTCGAAGGACATTAATAGCTATAGGAAATTATTAGGTAACGAGATGGTGTAACCCTAATACCTCAAACAAAGGACGATGATCTGGAAATATATTCCATTTGATCGTGGCGCCTGTGTATATTGTATGCATGGCAAAGTCGGCAAACCATAGCAAAGCTTGGTCATGAGTTTTGAAGTAAAACTCATCTGACATGCCGTCACCCGATTGGATTGAGGAAAAGAGGGAATCCGTATTCAGATCTTAAGATGATGCCTCTTCACTGGCATTAGTCTTCTTCCTCTTGGAAGGATTGAATCCTTTAGGCATTATTTCCCAAAACTAGATAACCCTACGAAATTGAAAGTGAAGGGAAGAAGGAGTTATACCTTCTGAAATTCAAGTATGTTATAGAGGGATGAATTCTCCGCACGAATCCAAAGTTTGGATTGATTTCTCCACGTAGATTGGAAGCAACAAAGTGGAGAAGAACTAGGGTTTTGGGGGACTTCGGGCGGCTGTTGCTGCTGTTATGATGAAGTTTGGAAGAGATGAAGAGGAGGGGGCGTCGCTTTCTGACTAAAAAGTATATAACACCAACAGAACTCTTGCCGAATTCGGACCGAACTCAGGGACGAATTTGCCTAGGAATCTCCTGAGTTTTAAAAGGAAAAACTTGTGGGCCACATCCTTTTCATCAACTCATTTCAAATATTTAATTCAAAGTTTAGTAATTTTAAACTTCAAATAATATAATTAATATAATTTTAAAAATTAACTTTCGTTACTCGGCATCTGTTTCAGATTAGCTGTAAGAGTACTGTCCTAGCTAACGAGAGTTCACCGGGGAACAATTAAGTACCGCTTCGCTTTGACCGTAGTCGTGATGACAGACAGACTCTTTATAGGCTTGTCTCGAAAATAGTTATTTAGTATTAAAAAAATTAATTAATAAAATAAAATTAATTAATATTATTGACATCTAAAATTCCTGGTTCTCGACGTAAATAATTGAAACGATCTTCCGCTAGAGGTTTTGCGAAAATGTCAGCCAATCGATTCTGTGTGTCTATGTATACAAGGTCTATATCTCCATTTTGTTATGATCTCTAAGAAAACAATGTCGAATCTCGATATGCTTAGTACAAGAATGACATACTGGATTCTTAGTCAAATTAATAGAACTAGTTATCACAAAAAATGGGTATGTGTATGAAATGTAATCCAAAGTCTTCTAAAGTTTGCTTCATCCACAAAATTTGTGCACAACAACGTCCTGCAGCAATATACTCAGTCTCAGTTGTTGATAATGCGACAGAATTTTGCTTCTTGCTAAACCAAGAGACTACAGCTTTTCTAGGAAATGACATGTGCTGCTGGTACTTTTTTTATCTACTTTGCATCCAGCAAAATCAGCATCAGAATAACCGGTTAGGTCAAACGACGTGGTTTTAGGATACCATAAGCCGACAGAAGAAGTGCCTCTGAGGTATCGGAAGATACGCTTAACTGCGCACAGATGTGATTCCTTAGGATTGGCTTGAAAACGTGCACACAAGCAAACACTAAACATAATATCAGGTCGACTAGCAGTTAAGTACAGTAAGCTATCGATCATCCCTCGAAACTTACGTATATCGACGGATTTGCCTTGTTCAACAATATCAAGCTTGGTTAAAGTCGCCATTGAAGTGGTAAGTGGTTTGATTGCTTCCAGGCCAAACTTCTTTAATAAATCTTTTGTGTACTTTGCTTGATTTATGAACGTCCCATTGTTGGTTTGTTTGATTTGCAGTCCTAGAAAGAATTTTAGCTCTCCCATCATGCTCATCTCAAACTCATTCTGCATATACTTTGAAAATTCTTGACAAAGAGATTCATCAGTGGATCCAAAAATAATATCATCTATCAAAAGAATATTGCTATTCAAAGATTTTATAAACAGTATAGTGTCAACCTTTTCCTTTGAAAAACTATTGTCAAGTAGAAAAGAGCTTAGACGATCGTACCAAGCACAAGGGGCTTGTTTCAAACCGTATAAGGCTTTCTTCAACTTGAAAACATAATTAGGATTTTTAAAATCAGTGAAACCTGGAGGTTGAGCTACATAAACTTCTTCTTTTATAAAACCATTTAAAAATACACTTTTAACATCCATTTAAAATAATTTGAAATTATGAAAACATGCAAATCACTACTAAAATAACCCCTTTTAGCGACGTCAGAGTACGTCGCTAAAAAGGGCAAATACGTCGCTAATTTCTATTAGCGACGTATTTAGCGACGTAAAATAGATGTCGCTTATAGGATTGTCGCAGATTACAATTTGGTCATAATTTGTCGCAAGTTGCAACGTCACTTCTAATGTCGCTAGGCGTCGCTAATATGAGCGATAGATAGCGATGTCAGCAAACGTCGCCAGTATAGCGACGTAGGGCGACCACTTAGCGACGCCGTAAACTTTACATATGATGACATGGCATGGCAGCCACGTCAGCATATTAGCGACGCCTAGCGACAACTTTAGCGACGTTGGCTCTCAGGTGGTCATATACACGTCAGCATTATAGCGACAGATAGCGACGTTACGTCACTATTTTGCGACGTATAGCGACGTGTATCGGACGTCACAAAACGTCGTAGAACGTCGCTATACGTCGCAGATATTATAAAAAAATTAAAAAAAATATTTGGTATTTTTGTTATGCTGTGTGTCTGTGTTTACAGTATGTGTGAAGTGTAGTATTCGAACCATCGACAGTTTCGTTTACTGTTCTATGTTTTATCTTGGATAGAAAGAGCAACATTTCAGGGTACACTTCTCATAGCTTCCTCTTCACGTCCTTTACCTTCTCGGGATCCTTTACGACGTCCCGAGAAAGTGAACGACGTGAAAATGAAGCTCTCAGAAGTACACCCTGAACTGTTGCTCTTTCTATCCAAGATAAAACATACGACATGAATTGAAACTGTCGATGGTTCCGATCACTGTATTTCATATTCACTGTATACACAGACACACATCATCACAAACATACACATTATATTTTTTAAAATTTGGACAGCACCTCCTTTGTATATCAGATCATCGCTTATAACCCAGCGTAGGTATATTTGTCATCCCTGTCGCAGATATCATCACAATTAACAGTCTTCCATCATAACAGTCTATAACTAATAGATGAATAACAGTCTCCCATACATCATAACAGTCTACAACTAAATATCATACATGTACTCAATGAAAATACCAACAAATTAAATATCACAAACATACATGTCCAACAAACGTACATGTCCAACAGAGTCAATTAATAATAAAAATCAGTGTACAGAACGGTCAATGGGCCCATAAGGCCAATAAATACAAAGATGATAAAAAAATATACTGGATCACTGAGGACCCCGACCGCGCATCTGGGATAGAATGTAGTCATACTGCTCCTGGGTGAGCTACACCGTAGGGGCAGTAGGAGGCAGTGCAATGTCTGGAGTCGGTACCGTCGATGGACCGGGAGGACATATCTGCTCCAGCTCTCGTAATCGTTCAACATAAATAGCAAGGGTACTCACTACCCTCTCAGTACTCGCCTCAAGCGAAGCCGAAACCTGAGTGAGTGAGGCAGACATGCTCCTCTGCGATCCCTCCAGCTCGACTTGTCTACGCTCTGTGTGCTGCGTAGACTCGGTGAGAGTGTGCAAGCTGGCAGCTGTAGCCAGATGCAGACTCATCAGCTCCTGTATACTGTGCTCGACCGCATCAAATATCCGGTGACGATCGGAGGGTCGGATCGTCGCTCGACCTGCATCAGAAATCTGCTGCTGCAACTCGCGATACAGCTCCTCGATTTGACGACGAATATCCTCAGCTTGTGACGATGCCTGCGAAGCCGGAGACTGCGTACTGACAGAGGGGGCCCGGGATGACTTCGAAGCCAAATACGTGCCGTAGGATCCCCTACCGTAGTACGTACCCTTCTGAGGACCGCCAACGGCGGTCATCCAGAGCTCGTCCGGCGATGGAGCTGTAGGCGGCTGGGAGGAAGTACCAGCCCCTCCCTCTGCTTGTGCACTAGCAGCAGCAGCCGCCTCCTCCTGTAGCCGAATAAACTCGGCCTAGAACATGTTTGCTAATGTGTAAGTGTTTGCTAAAGTCTATATTGATATCTATTTTCCTGTTTTCTAAATTATAGTAAATTAAAATAAAGAATAGAACATACATATGCCTGCGTCGCCCTCTCGTCAATGAACTTCCCAGCCCTCCGATGGGTGACCAGGAAGACGGTCACCATGTTCGGGTCCTCACCTTTTTTTACCTGTTAAAATATATTATCTATTATTAGTATTAAACATCCTATCGAACTATATATAAATTAATGTCCGTCATATGAAACGTACCAGATGACGAAAATGCTCCGTCATCGGAATAGAGCCACCACACCACTTACCAGCGCTCGACCGTGCCACCTTGGCCTTGTCAGACCGCTCCTGGTACTTGGGCTCGCTGAATCTAGCCTTCATCGTAGCCCACTGCTCTGGCATGATCCAACCATGGATCGGCTGTCCGGAGCGATCACGAGACTTCTGGTCGTGTATCGCATCACGTATGAGCTTGGCTGCGACGGCAAAAAATTGGCTCTCGATCCTCGCCGCCTGGTGTGGTGGATAGAAATAGGTCCTCTACAAGAAGTAAAATACAAAAGATGTATAATATACACAAATGATTATTAAAATTTAAAAATAAACAAATTTTTTACCTTAAAGTGGGCGAACTAAAAGGCCTTCCTATCTGCAGGAGCATCTGAGTAGTTAATCCAAGGCCCACCATAGTTCTGTCTCAGAAATACCCCCAGCTGTCTCTGTACTGCAGAAGGCCGATATCTATACAATAATAATTTTTCATGAATATATATGTACATATAATCATTTGAGAAATATATATTAATTAATTAACTTACTTTATAGGCCCGTTCGTCCAAATCTCCATACGCGTCTCGCCCGGGGGAGCGCATGGAGGGTCGCTCTCACCTCCTGTCTGGGCAGGATCAGTCTGATCGCCGTCCTCCATATGCTCGGTGTCGGCTCCTCCCATGGAGCCGTCGGCAGGAGGAATGCTGGACGGCGGATCAGGGATGCTGGATGCGGGATCAGAAAGGCTAGACGACGAGGGAGGAGTCGCCAACCTGCTGGAACTGCCCTGTCCCGGTAATGGACCGGGAACAGAATGGTACAATGGCGTACTCGGAGATGAGGATGATGGTACAGAATCTCCATCCCCAGCCCGAGGCTGACAGGACTGCCTAATATAAAATCCTCCGCGTCGTCCAGATGGTCTAGTCATACCTGATAATAACATATGACAATAAAACAAAAAAACATATTTATATGATAGACATCACAGATTT
The DNA here is from genome assembly GCA_029216955.1 of Iris pallida. NCBI lineage: Eukaryota > Viridiplantae > Streptophyta > Magnoliopsida > Asparagales > Iridaceae > Iris > Iris pallida. The sequence goes on along the minus strand of JANAVB010042018.1, from coordinate 2,225,609 downwards.
TTGAAAATATCATAGTCACAAATAAAAGTGTCAATAAAGTGTCACTGAAGTGTCACAGATTTATATGATAAAAGTGTCACTAAAGTATCAAATATGATGATAAAATAAACGTACAGATTTAATCCTCTTCTGAAAATTTATCTAGTTCGTTTAGCTCATCTACTTCTTCTTCTTCTTCTTCTTCTTCTTCTTCTTCTTCTTCTTCTTTCTCCTCCATATCTTCACTTTCATCTGCATCTTCCTCTTCAGATAATTCTACTTCTTCTACACAATTAGATGTGTAATGAGGAACTTCCGTCGTGTCCACTTCTATAATATTTGTTACAAGAGGTAGTTCATCCTTTTGATAAGCTATATCGTCAACCTCAAAGGTATTTCTAGCTTTGGTCTTGCATACTGCCCACCAGTCCGACCTTGTTGTTCCCCGTTTAGGATAACTTGTGAAGTACACGAGCTAAGCCTGACTTGATAGGACAAATGGTTCATAGGCTTGATATCGACGCCGATAGTTTATATCAACAAGACCGTGCTTGTCTACTTTCCAACCTTAACCTTCAATCGGATCGAACCAATCACACCTGAATAACACAATCTTAACAGGCTCTATTCCATAACTATATGTCAGCTCCATGATCTCCCGTAGCACGCCATAGAAATCGTTGCCCGCATCAACATCTCTGTAGTTCGAAGATCTGATACACAAACAGCTATTTTTGGTGGAGTCGAGATCCACAAAGTTGTCTCTGATCGGGCAAGTTGTTGACTTGAACCTAAACCCATTAACACAGTAGCTTGGCCATATTTTTGCAGCATAAATTGGTCCCTTGGCTAGCATTCTAATAGACTCATTCTCAAGTCTTGCGTATGGACGATCAACCTAAATACCACGAAAGAAGCAATTAAGCTCATTCTCAATCAAGTGCATATACAGAAAGGTAATTACAGAGTTCTCAAGTCTTACATATGCACTCAACCATGATGGAAAATAATGCCTCATTTCTTGTTCTTGTTCTTCTGTTATGTGTGGCCTACCTGACCTCACATCATCATTAAATATGCTGAAAACAACATCGTTCAATTAATGTAATAGTATAATAATCAACACTATTAAAATAATGTAGATGTATTAATTACTTGCCCCTCCAGTTTTTCTACTTCCTTCTCGTCGCAGTTGAGTAATACAAACACCTGAGCAGCCCTTAGCTCATCATCGTTCAGATATCTCTTCTTCATTTTACCCGATGGCTTTCTTGGAGCATTGAATACCTTCAGTATTGTATCATTACTTTCATGATCTCCATCGTCGTTTCTGGAAGCTCTCGTTCTATTAGTTGCAACATGAGGCTTGAAATACATCGAACAAAAGTTTGTCATCTCCTCGAGAACATAGGCTTCACAAATAGAACCCTCGACCCGTGTCTTACTTTTACCTTTCTTTTTAGGTGATTCAAATGTCGCTCGAACGGGTACATCCATCGATATTCGACGGGTCCACCAACACGTGCCTCATAGGATAGATGAATCGGCAAATGCTCCATAGAGTCGAAGAATCCAGGAGGAAACAACATCTTTAGCTTGCACAGTATTACCGCAATGTCCTTCTCTTGCTTTTCTAGACGATCAACGAGCAATTTCTTAGAAGAAAGATCCCTGAAGAATATACTAAGCTCCGTCAATAGATCCCAAACTGCCTGCGGTAAGAATTCCCGAAATACAATCGGAATTAACCTCTCCATGATTATGTGACAGTCGTGGCTCTTCATATCCGTCAATTTGTTTTCCTTCGGATCGACACATCTTCTCAGATTTGACACATATCTGTCTGGAAATTTTAGGCCCTGGATCCACCGACAAAGTCTCACTTTATCCTCCTTGTCCAGCGAGAAAATTGACTTCGGCAGGAACTGTTTTCCATTCTGCTCTATCAAATGCAACGCAGGGCGTTTGCATATTTCTTCTAGGTCCAACCTGGACTTGGGATTGTCTTTCATTTTTTCCTTTACGTCCATCACAGTATTAATTATGTTATCAAATACATTCTTCTCAATATGCATGACATCAAGATTATGTCTGATCAGATTGGTACTCCAGTATGGCAGATCCCAGAATATGCTCATCTTTGTCCAGTTATGATCTCTACCAAATCCATCGCACTTGTACCCAGTTGTAGGATCTTCGATAGCACTTGGAAAATCTTTAACCTCCTCCTATATCGTGGCTTCGTACCACCTTGGCGGTAGATCATCCTTCTCTACAACGCCGGCACGGAATGCATTCTTGTTCTTTCTGAACGGATGATCTTTTGGCAGAAATTGTCGATGACAATCAAAGAAGCACGGTTTTCCTCCGTGTTTCAAGCGGAAAGCCTTACTACGGTCCATGCAATACGGACATGAGAGACGGCCATGAGTGCTCCATCCAGATAACATTCCATAGGCTGGAAAGTCGTTGATGGTCCACATAAGGGTTGCCTTCATCTGAAAATTCTGCTTCCTGGAAACATCGTACGTGTTAGCGCCTACTTTCCATAAATGATTCAACTCATCTATCAAAGGCTGTAAGTACACATCAATGTTCCTCTTGGGATTGTTCAGACCAAGAATTATAACGGTTAGAAACATGTACTGAGTCTTCATGCACATCCAAGACGGTAGGTTATACGGAGTGACAATCACAGGCCAGTACGAATACTGGGATCCCGAAAGACCAAAAGGAGTAAAACTGTCAGAAGATAGTCCCAACCTGACATTACGCGGATCTGAAGCAAAATTAGGATACACTTGATCAAAGTGCTTCCACCCTTCTCCATCGGATGGGTGATCCAACACTCCTTCAATCTGTTCTCGCATGTGCCAACTCATATTTTCGGCCGTCTCTTTCACCATAAATAATCTTTGCAACCGCGGCGTTAAAGGCAAGTAGTGCATTGAATCGGTCGGTCTTCTTGCACCGGTAGACCTTCCTGTACTAGTTGTCTTATAGCAATCAGTACCACGAAATCTGCACACATCTGCATCCTTGTCGCCTTTGTAGTACAGCATGCACCCATTGCGACAAGAATCAATTTTCTTGTATCCCATCCAGAGCGATCTCACCATCCTCTTAGACCGGTAGAAGTCTTTAGGCAACTTAGCACCCGCCGGCAAGATCTCTATAATCAACTCCAACACTCGGTTGTAGCATTCTTGTGGCATATTAAAATCTGACTTAATGCTCAACAGTCTTGTAACAACCTCCAACGGTGAATGATCCTCACAACCAGGATACAATGGAGTCCTTGCATTCTCCAGCAACTCCATGAACTGTGCAGCATCGACGTTCGGTGCCTCCTCAGGTGCATCATGAACGAAACTAGGCCCCACAGTGTCGAAAACCATGTTCACGCATCCGTCGTCGTATGCATGATTATCTGAAACAAAATTAGGTCCCGCATGCATATACGGCTCAACATAAGGCTCTGACTCTGATGCTAAAGACACAAGTTCTCCGTGTACGGTCCACTGATGGTAATTAGGCGTGAAACCCCTCGAGTAAAAATGCTATGTCACTTCCACTTCTGGATAATATTTCACGTTATGACATTTCACACACGGACACTTAATTTTGGTGCCATCTATGTACTGAGGGAACGCCTTAGCAAACTGCAGGAACTGCTCTACTCCCGCTATGTATTCATCCCGCACACCACACATATCATCAGGACGACGATTGTACATCCATGAACGATTCCACAAGTAGTAATTCATATCCATTTGGAAATAACTATACAAAGATGGACACACATTATCCAACAGGCACAAATTCGTATATTATGTCTTATTATGGGACACACATTAGTAGCGAACAGTTACTAATAACAATGATATACAATCTAGGTCAAACTAGATTGTACTAAGTCAAACAAAGTCAAACAAGGTCAAGCTAAGTCAAATAAAGTCAAACAAGGTCAAACTAGGTCAAGGGTTGACCTATAGTTGACTTTGTCAACTCTTAGTCCAATCTAGGTCAGATGTTGACTCTACTTTGACTTTCAGTCAAAATAGTCAACCTTGGTCAAACAAGGTCAAATCTAAGTCAAATATCCTATTTTTAGTCATTACCTACCAAGGTACCCTTTACCTTATCGCTATTGGTATCCCAATACCAATACCTTAAGTTGGTACCCTTTACCTTATCGCTATTGGTACCATTTACCTTATCGCTATTGGTATCCCAATACCAATACCGCGGTAACATGGTTGGTACATTAAGGGTCTTTGACAAGATGACATATTTCGAAAAGATATATCCTTATATATAGTTCTCCTACGGATTTTCTTTAACATTACGTAGGAGAACTATAAGGATATATCTGTTCACAACATGTCACCTCCTCAAAGACCCTTAATTTGACAACCATGTCACCCTCTCAGTCATATCCCTGAGCTACGATGCAGCTGCAGGCATTTAACATATCACGGTTTATAAAAATAACTAATAAATCTCTATCCTAACTAATAAATTAATATCCTAATTTAACATCTAATAACTCTCATATTTCTGCAGCTACGATACAGTTGCAGGCAGTTCCTTCTAACATAAACTAATATCCTAATCTAAACTAACCCCTCTTTAACTGAAACTAATATCTAAACAATGTTAATCATGAACTGTACACTACTACCTAACATTCACATGAACTATCTATCTCAAACTCTCTATCATAACTAATAAATTAATATCCTACTTTAACATCTAATAACTCTCATATTCCTGCAACTAAAAGGCAAAACCATGGTATATACATGGTTTAAAGTATCGGCCGATACCGATCCGATACGGCCGATACCGATACGGTTTGGCATGTTCCGATCCGATACCGACCGATACCAAATATTGACCGATACCGACATTGGGGGTCTTTGTTCCGGTCAATTCGGCAAAACCAATCGGTAAGGGTGACTACTATTTCATATAATTTCAAAACTACTAAGAAATAACGTTGAAATACTTAAAAATGTGCCTAAATGTATAAAATATATATTTTTAAATGTAAATAATTTATTAATAATTATTTGTTTTTCGATACCAAAGTCCGATACTCCGATACGATACCGCCGATACTATCGATATCGCCGATACCAATACTCATAGGAATAGTCCGATACCGATTCCGATATCGATATTGTGAACCTTGGGTATATATCGTCAACATTTCAGATTCTTAAAATGAATTTCAAATGGATTTTTGATTGTATATATATATGTGTATTTGTGTGTATATACATTGTATACATATATATTTATATATGTATTTGTGTGTGTATGTAAGTGTGTGAGTATATATATACATGTATATATGTAGATATGTGTATTTATATATATAGGTATATATGTATGTATTGTGTGTGTGTGTGTCCTGTGTCACAGAGTCGTGTCCGAAATAAGGTTAGGGTCCTGTCCCCTGCCCCCTGCCCCCTACCCCTGCCCCCTCCCCCTATAGGGTATCCTATTACCATAGACTAATCTAGGACACTCTTAAGATACTAGGATATCTAACTATCCTAGGATACCAAATTCTAGCCAAGATACTAACTTAGGGTACTAACTTAGGGTACTAACTTCTAGCCCATATCCTAATATCCTATTATCTTGATACCCTCAAGATACAGCATAATCTAACTACCCTAAGATATCTAACTTAGGATACTAACTTATCTAGGATCAATAGGATACTAACTAACCTATCCAAGACACTAACTAACCTATCTAGGATACTAACTTCTAGTATCCTAAAATATTAACTCACCTATCTAACTCTAGGATACTAACATCCTAAACAAGATATTAAATTAGTGCCTAGGATACTATCCTAAATATCTAACTTAGGATACTAACTTATGGATACATATCTAAATCCCTCTCACCTTTCTCACTCTCAAACACACATACACACACACACAATCTAACACTTATCTCAATATCCCTCTTCACTCACACTCACACTACCATACTACCACACTACCACATCTAAACCAGCCATCAATCACACAACTACCTATATATTTACTATATTATATATATATATATATATATATATATATATATATATATATATATATATTATATATATATATATATATATATATAGGCATACATATATAAAAAAAAAATATATATATATAGGCATACATATATAGGTTAAGATATTTACATATACTAGGCTATAACCAAGGGGACACAATATATACATTCAACAAGTTATGCATTTATATACTAGAGAGACAGAGAGTGTATAGTGTCAAGTGTGCATATACAAGTGTCATGTGTGTACGTGTCTCCCAAACCAAACTCGTGTCCAAATACTCGACACAATGTGTCCAAAAATAAACCAAACTCAACACATCCAAAACTGGACACAGTGCACGAACCTAGTGTGAACCAGTACGAGAGTGATTTCTCACTCGACATGAATCCAATGGGCACGAGTCTTTGGAGACACGATGTGTGTCCGTGTGTCCGTGTGTCCATGTGTCCGTGGGAGAGGAGGAGGAGGAGGAGGAGGGAGAGGAGTTAGGTTATGGTTTACCTGAGGAAGAGGAGAAGGAGCTCGGATTGGGGGAGGAGGAGCTCGAGGAGGAGGATCTCGAGGAGGAGGAGCTCGCCGGAGGGGGAGGGAGTCGCCGGGGGGGGAGGGGGTCGCCGGGGGTGGGAGGGCACTGACAGAGGGGGAGGGAGTCGTCGGGGTGGAAATTATAATTTTTGAGTGAGAGTGTGGGGGAAAGAAGGAAACGGTGTGCCCTAAGTAAAAATATTAGCGACGTCAAGTGTTGCAGTCGCTAAACGTCGCAAAATTGGCAACATATGCTAATAATATGTCGTTGAACGTCGCTATTCAGCGACGTAGTAAACTCCTGTCGCGGAACGTCGCTAGGCAGCGACGTTTTGCGACGTGTATATAAAGCTGTCGCTATATTTCATAACTAGCGACGTCATTTCTTGCCGTCGCTAAATTACGTCGCTATTAGATGATATTTTAGTAGTGATTGCACATAACATGCGAATGGATTCTAATCTCGCAACTGGGCATAAGTCTCATCGTAGTCGATACCTTTTTTCTTGATTGATCCTTGAGCTACGAATCGAGCCTTATGACGAGTCACTAAACCATTCTCGTTCAGTTTGTTTCGGATTACCCAACGAGTGCTAATGACCGGATAATCAATGGGCTTGGGAACAAGTTTCCAAACTTGATTCCGTTTGAATTGGTTTAATTCCTCTTGCATAGCATCTAACCAAAAATTATCACTATATGATTCTTCAATATTTCTGGGTTCAAGCTGTGAGATAAAAGCAACACAGGAATTTATATCTTTATTAGAGGAACGTTTACTTATACCCTTGGTAATCTCACCAATTACCAAGTCCTTTGGATGATCTGCCAAGAATCTCATCTCTTTTGGCATATCCTCAGGATTGCTGGTTTCGACTTCTGGTTCTGTATGTGATTTGCTTGAAGACTCAGCTGGTGCTTGGTGTGAAGGTTCTGCATCTTTGTGTAAAGGTTTTACAGTAGTTATACTTTGTGTACTTACGTCTTCATTATCGTCATCGACTGAATTTTGATTTAGTTAATCAACCTTGACATTAATTAATTCTTCGATGATAATGGTTCTCTTATTGAAGACTCTGTACCCTTTGCTCTTTGTCGCATAACCTAAAAATATACCTTTATCGGTCTTTTTATCAAATTTACTCAGGTTGTCTTTAGTATTAAGAATAAAGCATTTACAACCAAATATCTTAAAATATAAAACAGTGGGTGTTCTATCAAACCATAACGCATAGGGAGTCTTCTTCGATATAGGTCAAATCAGAACCCTATTGAGAATATAGCACGCTGTATTGACAGCTTCAGCCCAAAAGTATCTAGGTAGACTAAACTGGTTCAACATTACTCTAGCCATTTTAGATAGAATCATGTTCTTACGTTCTACAACTCCATTTTGTTGTGGAGTCCAAGGACAAGAAAACTCATGCAGATAACCGTGTGTGTCACAGAATTGCTTGAACTCTACACTCTCAAATTCGCCGCCATGATCACTACGAATGCGAGTAATCATGAAACCTTTTTCATTCTGTACTTTCTTGCAAAAGGTGACAAATTCTGACAAAGCAGCATTCTTGTGTGCAAAAAAATATATCCACATGTATCTAGAGAAATCATCTACAATGACAAATACATATAATTTACCACCTAGACTAGCAATTCTACTAGGTCCAAATAAATCCACATACAATAATTATAGAGGTCTAGTGGTACTTACAACGTTCTTGGACTTAAATATGGGTCGGGTGGCTTTGTTCTTTTCACATTCGCTACATACCATATCCTTCTTGAAAGATATGTCCGGTAAGCCGCGTACCAACTTTTTTGTGGATAGTTTTGAAATTGTGTCCATGTTTGCATGACCGAGTCTCATATGCCATAGTTGACTCTCAATGCTCTTGGCCATCAAGCATATATCTGTTGTGTTAGCATCTTCTAACATATAGAAAATATATATGTTGTCTTCCCTGATACCTTCAAAGATAGTACTACCAGTTGAGCTATCAACTATAGTACATTTGTCTTTGACGAAGTTAATGCGATAACCGTGATCAGCTAAATGGCTTATGCTGAGCAGATTATATTTTAACTCGGTAACTAGACAAACATCTTTAATCACAGGGTAGGGAGCCTTACCAATGTCATCGATACCGATTATGTACCTTCTCAAATTATTACCGAAGGAGACGTATCATTCTTTATTCTTCTTCGACAGTGTTACGAATAATGATGCATCATCGGTCATGTGTCGTGAGCAAACGCTATCGAGGATCCATTAGCTTCTAGCATGTGAAGGGCGTCCTACCTGATCGCAAGCCATCAAGCATACATTTGCAGCAGCATCTGATTATTTGCCTTCTCAGTCGCTGGCTTCGCTCTCATGCCATATGCTTATATTGGCGTACTTCCTTGATGTAGATCTCTTCAGGTAGCCTTTGTCATATTTGTTTCTTTTTCTTGTTAATAATGATGTTGTTGCATAATCTTTCTTCATATGTCCTTTCTTCTTACACCCGTAGCAAATAGGATCTTCTTCGTTGTTGTTGCTGTTGCTGTCTTTTTTACTTCTATTGAATCTCATGAACTTCTTGAATTTTCTTACCAGAAGAGCTTGATCTTCAGAGTAAGAGTCGCTGTCGTCAGAATCATCTTCGACAGTTCTTCTATGTTGAGCCTTGAAAGCGATCGACTTCTCTGACTTCTCCTTTGGTGCAACATCTTCAAAGTCTTAAAGTTCCAACTCGTGAGAGAGTAGCTTACCCATGAGTGTTTCCAGAGACATTATTAAGAGACTGTTTCCTTCAATGAATGTTGTAGCCATTAGAATCCAGTTTTTCGTGAGAGCTCGTAGAAGTTTGCGAATCTTCTCATGGTTATTGTATTCCTTGCCTAATGAAGACAAAGGATTTACAATATTAAAGAATCTCGTAAACATCTGAGTGACGGATTCATTTGGCTTCATCTTGAACGGCTTGTACTCTTGAGTAAGTCTGCTGATCTTTGACTCCTTGACTTGTGTTATTCCTTCGTGGGTTACTTCGAGAAGTTTCCACACTTCATTCGATGTTGTGCAAGTCGACACCCTGTTAAACTCAGTTCTGTCTAAAGCACAAAATAAAGCGTTAATAGCACGTGCGTCAAGACTTGTCTTTTTTTTGTCATCCTCAGTATATTTATCATTGGGTTTATCAACTAAAACACCCACAACAGTAATACGAGGAGGCTTTTTGTAGCCATCAATAACTATAGACCATAAGTCAAAATCAAGAGATTTTAAGAAGAAACTCATCCATGTTTTCCAATAAGTGTAGTTTGTACCGTCAAACAGTGGAGGTCTGTTTGTGGCTTGGCCTTCACCTGTGAATTTTACAGTTGCCACGTGTTATACTGTGATTTATATAGCAATCAAGAATAATTGAATATAACTGTAATTTTACCTTGCTTTACTTGTATAACCCGCTCTGATACTAATTGTAGGAACGAAGTCGTAAAGCAGAATACTCTAGAGGGGTGAATAGAGTAGGCAGCGGAATATTGCTAATTAAAAAACTTGTTAGCAGTAAGATCATAGAATTAGATCAATAATCACAAAATAATAACTGTAAAAGAAATGAGATCAGAAGGCAAACGCAAACACGGCGATGTATATTGGTTTTTCTCTTGTGAGGACTAGTCTAGTCGAAAGAACTCTAGCTTCCAGTTGAATCCACTATTGAAAAATTCTGCAAGTTTTCATACGAAGTCCTTGCAACTTCTACAAATGCGAGCTTTGATACGAAGAACTCGACCAACTTCAATTTTGAAGAGTCTTTCTTCAATCAAGCCTCTGATTACAATTTCTTTGAAATCTTCTAGACCGTTCCGTACCGACAAATTGACTAAAGAATTGTAACTGGCTTGGAATTTGAAAATGAAAGCTTTTTAGAACTCTTTGGAAAGAAATATAAGCTTAGAAGAGAAGAGATGAAAGTGAATGAGTGATTTTAAATGATCAGAATTCTTCTCTATTTATAGTTTTTCGAAAGGCAGAACTCTGGCAGAATTCAGGCAGAATTTGGACAGAACTCTATGTAAAAATCTGCAACTGAAGGGAGACCAAGTTTTTCAAACGTTCGAAAATCAAACGGTCACTAACCGAACTCTGGCCGAACTCAGGCCGATTTCTGTCAGGGTTGGTCAGGGTTTTTCAAAAGTGATTTTTGGGCTTTTTAAAATCCTTCAGAAGATTTTGTAAATAAGGAATATTTTTCAAAAACATAAGTCATTTTTTTAAAATGATTTTGGATAGCCTATTTGCCAGTACGACTCGGTGTACAATGTATTCCTAGACTCAATAAAAGTAAAAATTATATTGTATAAAGAAATACAGACTCGAGTGACAAACATAGCTTCGGTCTTGAACTGAGTAGATATCTGATCTTGATCAGTGTCCAAGTGTACAAAACATCTTGAGTAAACATCTAAATAGCTCCGTATATCGAGACAGAGTTTGATCAATTATTAAAATCAGGTTTGACCATGACCAATGGGCCAATAGCTTGCTCATGACCTTCTTTGTTCTTCTAGCCTAATAGAACAGCCAGAGAATGATCCATTGCTCGAACATACATCAGAAAGGGTATTCCTGTGACTGGAGGCACTAAGACTGGAGGGTTCATCAATTACTGCTTTATGTCTTCAAATGCTTACTAGCATTTTTTGGTCCAAACGAAAGACACACCTTTCTTCATTAGTTGAGTAAACGGTCTGCAGCGTCCAGTGAGATTTGAGATCAATATTCTGATGTACGCAAGCCGTCCCTGGAATCCTTGTAGCTCTTTTAGGTTGCGTGGAGGATGCATCTCTTGAATGGTTTGACTTTCTCGGTGTCAACGTGTATACCCTTGGAGGTAATATCGAATCCGAGGAATTTGCCACTAGAGACTCCCAAGAATGACTTGGTAGGGTTCATCTTGAGTTGATGCTGGCGCATTAGATCGAAGATAGTTCTTAAGTCTTGGATGTGATATTCCTTTAGACGACTTTTGACAGTAATATTGTCGACATAGCATTTGACTGTTTTCTGCAAATGTTTGCGAAAAATGGTGCTCATGGCCGACTAGTAGGTTGCACCAGCGTTTTTAAAACCAAATGGCATGACGGTATAGCAGTAGACTCCCAGAGGAGTACAAAAAGATGTATGTTTTTTATCTTCGGGGTTTATCCTGATCTGATTATATCCGAAGAATCCGTCCATGAAAGACATTCGCTTGAACCCGTAAGTATTGTCGATCATGACATCAGTGATCGAAAGAGAAAACTTATCTTTGGGACAAGCTTCATTAAGTGTAACCACCACTTTTCCAGAACATGGGTATTTTTGACTTTTCCTAATTATTGCTATTATTGTAATTTCAAGTTATAATTGGAATGATAAGTTAGTTTTCAAAACTAGAATTTAAATTTTGATTAATTATCTAAAATATTTAACTTGGTGCATGTATTATATTTTGAATATGGATAATGGTTAGCTTTAGATTAGAATGGTGGTTAGTGATCCTAGAAGACCCAAACCAACTTGTCATGACAACCCAACTAGATGATTAGGACTAGTCTAATTGAACTATAGTTAGTCTATAACTAGATTAGAAGAATTGGTTAGAAGGCTTAACAAAACAATTAATTATGAAAGAAGGTTTAATCCCTAAACTTGTCATGACACATAGAAGGACTTTATAGACATTACATACAAGTCCAAAACCCTAATCCAACCTATTTTGGGCAGCAAACATATTCCCCTTAGCCTATAAGTAGAGTAGCTTCTTCTTCCTCTTTCCTTTAGAAACTCTAATCCTAATTTTGAAGCTTTTCCTCCAAATTGCTTCTACACCCAAATTTTTTTCAAATTGACCAAATTCATTTCATTCTCTTCCCCTTGGAAAGGAGAAGCCTCTATTGGCTAGCTAAGAAGGATTTGGGAGGATTTGGAGCCTTGAAGCTTGGAAGGATTCTAGATCTAGGGATTTTATATTGGGAATCCATCTTCCTTTTGGTATGAGCTCTCTAAACCCTTCACATTTTATTTCATTAGTGTAACTACATTCATTTAGGACCCCATTTATATTAGAGTGCCATTCGAGAGGAGTTGAGGCTCTCTTCTTCCTATTTGAGGATTCTTTCTATTTCATTTTGATACAAATTGGGGGGAAAATGAAATTTAGAATCTAGGGTTTGTGAGATTGATAAATTAGGTCATACTAGTGTTGTAGACCATGTAGGAATACTTTGGGTCAAGTTTGGATCCATTTGGAGTGCGTAATCACGAGAGTATCGGATACGCACACCAAGTGTTCAATAAAATGACTCGTAGGGCAACTAATGGATAAATTTTAGTTCTAATTATGTTTTTACATTGGTTACAGGTTGTATTAGCAATGTAGGGTGTTAACTTGTGATATAGGTTTGATTTGATTGATCATTTCGGCTATGGGGGGCTTTGGGTTGATGGTCTGCTGCTGTGCAGACCATGGTTGTTCTGTTCACTGTCTTATTTGGTCCCTACCCTTCCTTTGTGTCACCTTGGTTCCAGTTTCTTAGAGTGATATGTTCATGCCATATTAGCTTGGTTCAGTCCACTTTAGAGTGACTGTTCATTCCTCGTTTAAGTGTCAATAATTACCCTTGGTTCCAAATCTTGTTCATATTGCAGAAGCCTTTGGTGTATCAACCCTGCATACCCTTCATCATCAGTCCAGTTTCCCCTATTTAATATTGCACTAGTCCTTAGTTAAATTGATTATGTATCATCTCCTTCCTATAGACTATATACCTATAGTTCACTGTTATCTAGTGTTATGAGTAAATTGCTTGTATCAGTCGACTCCACCATATCAGTTTCATTTAGGTAGGTGTAATGGGATCATGTATTAGTGGGATAGAGAGAGGATTGTCATGTGATGGTGTGTTTAGAAGAGTAGGGGAACTTAGACCTGTGCAGCAGGAATTATCATGTAAGCCACTAGTAGCAGGCCTGTGTGTATTTAGAAGTGTATTCGTGTGTGTGTCTTGATAGTGAGGAAGTGAGGGGTTCTCCTGGAAACAGGGCAGTAGCAGCAACGGTAATTGGAGTGAGTATTAGGCCCTGCCTATAGCAGGGCAGGGTTGTTCATCAGTTAAATTGGTTAGTGAAGGGAAAACATCCATGTATCAGATATGGGTGAGCCTTGTACCTACTATGTTCAGTTAGGCAAGGGCTTTGGCAAGCTGTTTAGGCAGCAACAGCAGTGGCATACCCTAGGCCAAGGTGTTATGCACTAGTGCAGTTGTGAGGAGCAGGAGAGCACTGCACTGAGATGAGGAGAGTTGAGCGTAATGGAATTAGCCCTAGGCATGGGTGTTAGCTTGGATTAGAATGTTAGGTATGGGTTAGTGTCAAGTTTAAGATCAGATATTAGTTAGTGTTAAATGTGAGTATGCTTGTAATGTCAGTTGTGGTTAGTATTATAGGGTTCCAATTCTCTAAATTACTTTAGTATCTGGTTTTGCTTACTTCCTTAGAGTATCTGGCCTTTTTCTTGTAAGTTGAGTTTGGGTGTTCAAGCCTTTTTCCTTCACATCTAAACCCCTATCTTTCAACCCACACCATATTCCTTTTGATCTGTCCTACATCAGGAATACTCAAGTCTTTCCAACCACTATGGTACAGTAAAGTGGTTGGCCTTGACATCTGTCCAGCCTTTACTGTTTGTATCAAGTTAAACTCTCAGATGCCTGACCATCTTCATTGTTCAGACTTGAACCCATCTAATATTCAGACCCATGCATACCTGTAACAGAGCTTGTATGCATAATTCCTGCATTCTTCCTGGTACAGACCATTATAACACCAATTTTTGTGTCACCCACTGTTGCCTTGAGTTACAGCATACTTTCATCTGTCCAGTAGTACTACCCACTGCATCTTGAACCCTTCATTATATTTCATTAGATGTTCTACATATCCCTATAGTACATTTCCTTAGTCCATTTCATAGCATGTAGTTCACTGCCTACATATGCATTCACTGTATTTATTTAGATTGGGTTGTTCTTGGATTCACTTAGTTCACTGCGAGTTGGCATTTTGATCTGCTTCTCGAGTAGGATAACCCAACTGATACTGTTATGTATCTTGGGTTTCATTCCAATTCTTGAGTATCAGACATTCCTTAATAAGCCCATGTCCTTCATTTCAAGTTTCATTGGATGACCCCCCAAATGTTTAATAGTAATGTCCAGTATATAGGCCAGTATGTTTCAGTATCGCTCATGTATTTGCCCTACATTTGGAAAGGTTCAAGTTGAACTTGGGTTAGTTCTTGCATCTGCACATTGCCTCTGCATATGACATCCTTTGTTCTGGTTCTGCCCTATTAGCATGTGCAGTCCAAGTTGTTAGATCCAGTGATGTTCCATACCCCCTTGGTTCAGACTTTCACTTGATGTTCAGTTAAGAACATTTTGATTCAATCAGATTTCCATTTACAGGCCCAAAATAGAGGTCCTATAATTGAGAAAATCTTTTAGACTTATAGTGAGTCTTCATAACCCTTGTATTGTCTGGACACCTAATGACTTGACTGGAGTATCCTTGATTGCCCCATTTATATTAGTCTCAGTCCTCACTATCTACTCTATTACTTCACTAAGATCAGACCATGGTTTAGGGACCCCATTACTTGTAAATGCACATGTTGATTCATATTCTCAATAACCTACATTACAATTCCTTCACTGCAAACATGAGCCACTCCCATACCCCTTGATGCACACCCTGTATCAGAACTTTCATTTCACCTGCATTAAGTGATGCGTGTCCTACACACCACAGCATAGCTTTACTGTATTTGGTATGTTTATTGCCTGTCTTGCCCTTGTTTGGGTTCAGTTGCATATATGTGTTTGCACACATATATGATAGGCTCAATGATATACATTATGTAATGTATTGGATATGAAATTGGGGTTTTACCTGTATACAATATGTAGGGTTCATATATGATATACATTATATATATATATGATATATGAGATTAAGGTTGGGGTAACAAGGGTTAATGATAATGTAGATACTTATGCTATAGGATTATGGGTTAGATAGAAATGATAGTATAAATACCTTGTATATGTGATATACCATAGGGTGTATGGTATAAGGTTAGAGTTGAGTTAGTTAACATAGGTTTTGGGCTAATACCTAGTTACCAACATCAATAACCAAGTTGACCAAAACCCTAGAATAACCAAGTTGACTAAATAGTTCAAGTTTACTAGAGTTGACCAAGGGTTGACTTTTGACCTAGAAAGGCCTAGTAGGATGTAAATTTCATTGTTAATCTATTGTTATAATCTAGAACACATTGTAACCTGCACTTCTCATAATAGGACATTGTGACTCTAGTTTGCACATCGATACACATCAGTTGCTCAGGTTATCAGACGAGTACATCCTCTGATAGTTTTTATTTATCTGATGATTATTATGATTCAGCTCTAGCATAGTTCTATTTAATTCTCTGTCACAACACGGATTGGTATTTGTGGATCCATTACATGCGACACACATACTTTACTTGTCTGGCCTCTATTTTCTGGAATCACCCTACCGGAATCACCTACTGGCATCACATTGTTCTGGCTGAACTTGTACTCGATTTATATGTCGGGTTATGGATTCACTTGTACTTGTTGGGGCAGAAAAATACTCGAGTAGATATGTAAATATTCCCAAGCGTACTGGAATCACCTCTATTAGTCTAATCTGGAATGATAGCAGTCGCACACTTGCCAAGTGTGCGATGAGCCGTGTTTACCTCTAACCGTTTACATGTCGAACTCGGTATTTCAAAACACACTAGTTAGTATCTTGTACTGGAATCGCACTTGACTCACATTGTACTGTCTGGACTCACATCACATTGCTCTAGTTCAGTTAGCTTTATTTTACAGTCTTCATTGCCATACTCTCCTGATTTACTGTATTTACTTCTCTATTCCAACTATTGTTCTATTTCGATTCATGTCTCAAACTTGCCATGTTCATCAAGTATTACTGTCTGTAACTACTTTATAGTCTTTATCATTTATTTGGAACTGCTAGAGGAGGTGTGCTCATTTCCATCCTGACTGGATATATATTTCAGATAATTGCCCGAAGGATATGTGTCCTACCTTTTATGGATCTAAGGCGGGGATAGCTACCTTGGGTCCCGACCTTCAAAAGCGACCAAGAGACTACTTTAGAGGATTTGTTTTAGATTCTCTGTTTAGAACTCGAATTGTAATAAATGAAGATTTTGACATTGTATTTGAGATTTGTTTCGGATATTATTTTAGTTGTTGTTGTTGAGTTTTATTTAGTTATTTAGACTTTTGTGATATCTTATCGTGCTTTAGACTGTGATTGATTATTATCATATCTTATACTTGTTCTCCATTCGGAGTTGAAATCTATGACAGGTGCATTATATATATTGTGAGTTGTTAGTTAGCGACCTAGACAGTGTTCTACTGTCGATTCTGTAGCGTAGGCTGGGCGCTGTTACGCACTCGTGCCCCTATACCGGGTGCGAGTTATGACATTAAGGTGTCAAAAGTCAATGTAGACTCGAACCTTCCCTATTTTCTTCATAACTGGGACAACGTTAGCCACCCACTCTGGATGTTGTTCTTCTCTGACAAAGCCACAAGCGATGAGCTTCTTGACTTCAACTTCTTTAGCGTCCATCATATCAGGTCAGAATCGACGATGTTGTTGTTTGACTGGCCTAGTATTTGGCAGAATATTGAGCTTGTGGGTAGCGATCTGAGCATCTAATCCTGGTATATCTTCATAGCTCCAGGCGAAGACATCAATGTATTCCCTAATGAGCTGAATCAGTTTCTGTTTATCTGCTTCAGAAAGACTTTTGCTGATGAAGATTAACCTTGGAGAAGCTTTGTCTCCGACATCAACCTGGACTAACTGATCTTCAGTAGGTCGTTCACGTTGCTCAAAGTGAAGTTTGCATTGGGTATCCATCCTTTGTGCCCAAGGATCATATTCAGGGGCTTCAGCGAAGTCGTCATCATCTTCTGAGAACTTATCGGTTACCATATTGGAAGATAAGGTCACTCGATGGACATGCCCTATACTGGTATCTGAATTCCATGAGGCAGAGTCTGAAGAGTTAGATTGCTCCTCTTTGTCAGACTCAGAGGCATCTGGGGTCACGATCGGTGTAGTGTAGCCTAACCCATATTTTGTTTTGTTATAATATTATCTTTTGGAGTAGGTATACGAATAAGAGTTCGTCTTCCCCTACCACCGTTGAGGCCAGATTTCAAGTTGTAGCTCATCTTTTGGATGATGTTCTTCGATTGTTGACTGTAACGACGTAGTTGAAGTCGTCCATTATCGTCATTTTCAGTATCGCTATCGGATGTAATCTTTTGGTTCAATTTTTTGCTGAAGAGAATAGGATGTTCATCCTTCTTGCGGAAGGGAACTAGAAAGAATGAATCTTGTACTAATTCAAGTGATACTTCACCTTGAAGAGGTTGAACTGCTCATAATATAAGGGGTTCAAAGTTATCCAAGATTTCTAGATAACATCGAGTGTAATAATTGACATCGATATACTGCAAAGGAGATGCTACTTTACTGATATTTACTCATCATTTACAATGGTGTTCTTGACCTTAGCCGATGGCTTACTAAAATTGATAACAAGAGGAGGAGAAGGAGACAGAAAAGGCTTGTTACGATAAAGGTCAATAAAAAGAGGCTCAGAAGAGGTGAGCTCCCTATGCTCCATCTTTTCAGCAGGAGAATGCTTGATAAAAGGAGAGAGATTGATTGTCAAAGTCTGAGAAGATGAAGGACGAGAAGTGCGTCCTTTGACAGAAATTACCAAGACGTCATCTGGACTTTCTTTTCGATCTTCTTTGGTGTCCATGGCCAGCACGACTTTTATGAACTCCTCTTTATACATTCTCGAGTCAGTAAAATATGCCTCGATGCCTCGAAAAGGATTAAGATCAGCCACTTCTTTTCGGACTTCTCCGTTGTCATCGACATACTTAAAGCATTGATGGAGAGTGGATGGCATGATGTTATATTCATGCAACCACGGTCTTCCTAGCCAGACGTTATAGAAGACATGATTGTCAATCACATAGAAGGTGACCTTCATGCGAAGATTGCTAATTTGGACTTTTAGGCGAATCTTTCCCAATGGTTCGCTTCTTCCGGATTAAACCCCAAAATAGTCGTGATTGTTGTAGAGGTTATGAACTGGGATCTTCAGCTCATCTAATAGAGTTTTTGGCATAATACTGAGTGCAGATCCTGGGTCGACTAGAATGCGATCGACCTTTATGTTATCGACATATTCCGTATAGTAGAGAGGTCGGTCATATCGATTATCCTCCAGAAGCATATCATCTTGAGCGAAGGTGATATTAGGAATCAACTCCATCACACTATGACAGTGAGAACGTGCTACGGGTTCTTCATTCGCTCTCTTAAGATGGGCCAGACAAGCATCAGCTTGCATCAAAGCTTCACTTAACGTCTCTCGAGTTTTCCTTAAGAGACACAAGAGTTCAAAATCAATAACCTTGCCAGAGTATTGGCTAGTTGAGCCAATATGTCAAAGTTATACGACTTTTCAAGTCCAAGTGGTAGAGTTTTTTTAATATTTTATCAAAGCGAATTGACTGTTTGCCTTTGTCAGCCATTGTTGGTTTGGGAGGAACTGGTTCCGCTTAAGACGATGATGTCGACGGAACATTGACAACATGTGGACAAGATGCTGGAGAGGCATCAGAGATTGGAGGAGGAGTGACTGTATTCTCATGTCCCTCTGGATAGTCTCTGACATAGAGCCTCCGAGATTGAGTACCAATCATGGCTTCTTATTTCGGTACTGGTGCGAAGCAAACCATACTGCAGTTCTTCATCCGAGTCTTGCTTTTGGAAGACTTCTTTTGGAAAGATAAAGGATCTGTCCAGAATCCTAGACCAACACGGGACTGATTGTGTTGAAGACGTAGGGAAAGAGGTATAGGACACCCTTTCCCGTCATTCAAGCTAGGGGCTTTCTGTAGATCATATCCCATCTTTGTCATCAGTTCGTGGGACTGTTGACTGTAAAGATGGAATGCTGGCCGGCAATTAATTTTTGGCTTCAGTACTACCATTTCGGCAGAAGGAAGTGAAGTCGTCGCTGGGATGAAGGTAGCATCCAAAGGTGGGAGATGACCACCCAGTGATGTCATATGACATGACTTGTACTCGGTTGCCTTTCTTGACTTTGTTGAGGAAGTAGGTGTCTTTGATTCAAAGTCATCAACTAAATCGGGGTGAATCCACGTGATCTTCCTTTATCGGTTCATAGGGGTACAAGATTGTCACTTCGTGCTGGCAGAAGATTGACGATCTCCAGAGTAGCTTTTGGAATGGGGATGACCCTATTCTGTACAAGTTGAGCAGGAAAGTTGCCAAATTACAGAGAGACGACATTGGCAGTCACCATCTTTTATCTTGCTGAAGATTGGTTACCTTGACGTTGATCAGTTCTTGGATATTCTTTTTGAGTACGTAACGCGCCCTGGTTGGATGTTCCAAGAACCTGTGATACACGTAGTATTTGGGATTATCAGCCTTACCTATTTCATCTAGCCATTTTGCTTCAAGCAGTTGAAGTTTGTTGCTTTTGATCAGACAATCCAATATGCTCATGATGTCGTCCTCGGCAAAGGAATATTCTTCTTTAGGATGCGGTGCTCTCTGTGGGGATGTCGTCATAGTAGGTGTTGACAGACCCACATTGACGGCTAAAGTTTTTTTGCCTTTTATATTGATGGCTTAAGCTTCTTTGCCTGTGCGGTTGCTCTGACGATCGTCATTGTTGGTTACAGAATGTTCATCTTTATAAAGATTAGGCATCTGGATGCCTAACTGTTTGAATTTATCAGCACTGTCCTCGGCTGCCCTGGCACTTACTATAAAGGAGGTCCAGTCTTAGAATTGCGTAGGTCTGATCCACATGCTGACTATAGGAAGTTTGATTTGTATGTATCTATAGTCAATACATCTGGAGTACCTAGAGATATTTTGAGTGCCTTATGACAGAAGCGCTCAATGAAACGTTTTGCAGCTTTATTAGGACGATGTTTGATTTTAATGAAGGCTGATATAGTCATGTTGTTTGTTTCATCATAGAATTGTTCCAGGAATATTTTCTTGAATCCTACAAAAGATGTTATGCAACCATCTGGCAAGCTACGATACCAATGGTAAGCTACGATACCAGTCATAGGCCACACTCACCCAGTATCCGATAAATACTCTAGTGAGTAGAGCATCGTTCGGTTGGAGCTGATCAGTCATTACCTCGAAATGGTTGAGATACTGACTCGAAGATGAGCTGCCATCAAACAGCATGATGGTTGGTGGCTTGTACCTAGGTGGAAATGGGACTTTCTTCCACTCTACAAGGTAAGGTTGTTGGATTTTTAACTTCTGCAGACCATCTTTCTGCTTGAAGGCTTCGAACTTGTTACACAGAAGCTTCACCACTTCAAAGGGATGTCATGAGGCTTGGGGAGCAGTAGACTGATTCGATGAATTAGAAGGTAAAACTGCATGATATGGACCACCTCCAGCAACAGACTGACTTAGAGTAGCCTGAGATTGTATGGTAGCATTGTGAGGAGATTGCATTGTCAGAAGGAAGATTTCTTTGACCGATTGTTTTTTGGTCAGAATCAAGAGGATTTCTTTGACTAAGGACATCTCCAAGACTAGAAGAGGGAATAATCCTTTGACCGAGTAGGTCTCGGACTCTTGATCTTGTATTATGGTAGACCCCTTCACCGGAGTCATGGATACGATCAAGGTACTGTTGACTGTGATTGCGAAATACATTATGTCTTGGACGTTTTCTACCCCTAGTACTTCGGGATGTCATGTTGACCGAAGCATATAGCAATTTATCTTCGTCCACCATAATGAGTTCAGGAGTCAGAGTGTAGTTCAAACGGTCGAAGACAGACCGTTTAGCTGATTGACATAAACATTTGATCACTACTTCATGGTGATGATTACAGTGGTGTTCCTGATGTGGAGTTACAGGTGGACGAGATGATCCTGCAATCTTCTACTTTTGTACAAGAAGTTTCGGAGATCAGTTACAGTGATAGGATAATAAGAACTCGGAGGCACATATTCCTTGATGATGTTAGGAACATGGTTTCGGTTCTTGAGATGCCTTGTTCCCTGTGTGTATAGAAGTACTGAGTTTATTGGCATAGGTAAGAGGATTTTTTATTTGAGAAACTCTCCATGTGCATAATTTATTAAGTGGCACAGATTGTGCATGATATGGACTTGATGCTATTCTGTGCTGATTTAGGTAAGTGCGCATGTCAAAGTCATGCACCACATGGCTGTTTGACTGAGACACCGTCAATTTTCTCTACCTTGTCCTTGATATACGCAGGGTAGGAAGATCTTAGCTCTGGCTTGGTTGGCGCTGGACATATGGAGTGGGCAGGAGGTCCTGTTGTTCTGTGCAACTTGTTCCAGTGCGTTTGGCATGGCAAAGATGAGCAGTAAGAAACAGACTTCGAGTAGAGTCTAATTTCTTGACGTCAATTTGATTGTCTCTACCAAAAAAATTAGAGTTTCTACCCAGAAGCTTTCTCGCATTGATTGGCACAGAGGCACAATCAGATGCGTTTTCTACCGAGTCCAGGACTCGAAAAGGATAAGGAGAGGCCATAGGGGGCTTTCATTTATTCTCTGCAACGGCAGTGATATGTAACTTCTCTACCAAGTTTAGAACTGGGGAGGAGTAAGGATTGTCCATAGAGCATTTTCCTTTGTTCTGTGCAGAGGCAGTGGTCGGTGCACTCTCTATCGAGTTTAGAACTGGAAAAAAAGAGGGAGTAGCCATGTGGCACTGTCCCTTGATCGGTGCCAGGACAGTGATTGGCGCACCCTCTACAAATTTTAGAATTTGTGAGGAAGAAGAAGTGGCTACAGAACTTTCCTCTATGCTTGGAGCAAAAGTCATGATTGGTGCACTAGAGGACTTTTGAGTCCAAATAGCACATGCCTTGTTCTTGGCAGCAATAGTTGTAGAGCGCCTATCACCCCCAGCGCCAATCATGGCTTCGTAGGCAGTTTGGTCAACTTTTACGACCAAAGTCTTATGTGTCGTGCCGACCGACGTAACATCGTATTGAGTTTTCACTTTCTCGTTGGAGGAAAAAGTTACCTCCAGCAGAGTCGCTATTTTGTTTGTAAAAACAAAAAGTGTTTGATTACAAACTGAGAGAGTACAAGAGTACAATTTGATTTCTGGGGAATTACAACTATAGGAATCTGATCAGAAGACGATCAGTTTATCCCTTTGACGATGCGATGTCGAAAAAGAAAACCTTTGGAGAGTGCTACAGCAAGTGCTCAGGAGATTATGATCATTAGTGACGCTTTGAAAGTGATTTGGAACTCTGTTTATAGAGTTTAGAGATAACTATTAAATAGTTATCCTGATTGGCGCACACTAAAATCGGTGTGCCATTCACCCAGTTACGTGAACGGTTGGTTTAACTGCTTGGACGCGTGGCATTCTGTGAGAGGGATGCGCTCGGTCGTGGGCAATATCACATACGTTCTTCGAGATTAGTGGCATGCGCTCCACGTCATCTAACTGCTTCTGGATGATTTGATCGAATAACAACAATTGTTAAATAGTGTCGAGCGTTAGTTTCTGTTTAGTGTCCTTTGCTTAATGTAATGATATTTGATTATCTCGCGCTAACTACAAATGGCACAAGGCAGTTGTCATTCATTATGACAAATTTGACACAATTTTTTTGAGCGCCGCGCATTCGAAATTCGAACGGATTTTTCTCGACAGACGTGCTGTCAGTAATGATAACAACTGTTTCAGCTTCTCGAGAAAGTTTGCCACGTGTCGGCCAGTGCCACCTATGTCCAGCGCTAATTGATGCCATGCGCCATCTGATGGCCAGCACAATTTGATGATTTGTGCCCTGGTGCCATTTATGAGTAGCGCATGATGATCATTATACTTTTTAGGCTTCTATAATCATACGATGGCTATCCACATTTTTGATACGGCTAACATGTACGTGAAGTGTATGACTTAGCTATCCACATTAATGTTAATTGGGTTTGTTCATGCACCTACCGAGTATTTTCCCTCCCGACTCACTAACAATCAATAACGGTCAATGATACGATAAGAAGGATACAATAAGCCTATCGTGTCACCATCATATGTCAACAGAATATCGAACAATGTCTCAATGGAATATTAAACAATGTCTCAACGAAATATCAAACAAAGAAACAATAAAAAAAGCATTATAATATGTACTAAAACATAATACAATACTGTACTTGCGTGAATCCTTGCACAAACCGTAGTCACAAGTCGAGGATGAGGGGAATGCCGATCAAGAAGCTGTCAATCCATAATGCACATCGTACCACGAACCGTGCACAAAAATTATAAGTCAATTCTAATATTATAACTCTAAAATATTAGAATATGTGGCTAAGCGGTTAACTTATCTAATAATAACTAATTCTGGAATAAATCACTTAAAAACCTAATATAACCTAATAATGATCTGAATATAATCTAAACAAAAAAGTTTGGCAATAAATATCTAAAATAAAAGTACTTTGTCTCAAAATAGTCTTAAATGGCCTCATAGTAATTACTGGAAGCCTTTAAAATATATAAAACTTAATAAGAAAAATATCTAAAAATATCTAAAATTCATATTAAATTTGAAATAGCTAAATTGTGTTCATATAAACTATCTAAGAGCCATTTGACCATAATATGATCATAGCTCTCTTATGAGCTTAGGCACAACCCTTAATGACCCTAAAAGTTAATCGTACTCTCGCTTCGCTCGGATGTTCCTCGTCCCATGGGTACTACTAGCTTGCAGTACTATCCAACCCGGACATGAGTCTCGCTCTACTTACTTTCTTTGTGAAACTATCCTTACTATGAAAGCACTTCCTTTTTTCCGTATAATGATCACAAAACATCCGATGGTTTGAGTTGTCCTTGCTTTATCTTTGGAAGCCCAAGCGGAGGCTCGTTTACTTATGTTTTCTCATATGAATCTCTTGTCTCCATCTATTGGAGATCCCATTTTTGTGCCAACTCAAGATATGCTTTTATCGGACACTATGTATTAACGATCAGAAATCGTCAAGGTATTTGTGCAAATAGATATAATCCATATAATTGCAGAAATTATCAAAATAAAACAATTGACAATAATAACTATAAGTATACGAAAGAAAAAGAGCCATATTTTTGTATAATCAAATAAAATTGAAAAATCCCTAAATTTCTAATCACGGGGGCAGATGCCACATACTATCCCACTTTAAAAAAAATTGTCCTAAAAATCAACATATCAAAATAAATAACTTCTACATGCAATCTAAAGTAATTCCTAATCTATATCTTGGAAAGGATTAAGAAATCTAAGATAACTAATCTAGCATTAACTAAACATGTAACTATAATTATAGAAGGCTTTTAAAGGAAACTATTTTATTTACCTACACCTTCCAGTCGAGTCACAGCTACAAATGCTTGTCCTTGTCCTTGCTGTTGTCCTCCTGGTCCTCTTTGAGTACGTAATGGGCCTCGAAGGGGAGGTGCCGTGGGGCAATCTCCCACCCGGTGCGTAATAGATCCACACGATAAGCATTGTCCTAATCTTTTGCGACACACCTCAGAATGATGTTCTGGTCTCCGACAATAGCACGCAATAATTGTCTGATTCTGATTCTGATGCTATGGTGATGGACCTATTCCCGAAGGTCGGAACTGCTGCTGCTGGAAAGGATGCTGCAGTTGATACTACTGTGGTGAAGTCTTCTCTAGAACATTGGAATGTTTTGCTGGTCCTGATTGGCTGCTACCTCCTCCGTATATATTTCGGTCTCTCTTCGGCCAGCGATCCAGCTCTTTCTCTACTGCTTGTGCAACCGTCAAGATCCACTCGTAGGTAGTGGCTTGACTGGTGGCGATAGTTAAGCGAATCTCCTGAGATAATTCTTTCTTGAATCTTTGAGCTTTGCTTTCAGGGGTGTTGACCATGCTCTCTATGAAGCGACTGAGACGAGAAAACTCTGAGGTGTACTCGTCGACGGTGAGGTTTTCCTGCTCCAGACTCTCGAACTGACTCTCTAACACCTCTCGAGCTACGTCGGGGTAGTACTTCTTCTTGAACAGCTCCTTGAACTCTGCCCACGTCACTCTGGTGCGAAAAGTCGGGGCTCATGTCTATTCCACGTCCGGGCGATGTCGAAAAGCTACATGCTGGCTAATTCTATCTTTAGGTCTTCTGGAACTCGAGCCATCCGAAGAAATCGCTCCACGTTCTGTAGCCACTCATCAGCATAGATAATCCCTTATGTCCCATAGAATTACAAGGGGCTAAGGTTCATAAAGTCCTTAGAAGTTCTAGGGCGTGGTCGGGGAGCATCTATAGCCTGAAGGGCCTCTCTCAAACTATCGCAGAAGATATTGGCCTGCTCTGTCTGAGAATTGATGAGTTGCTGGAAGATTTCAAGAAGCTGAGAATTGTCCAGTCCATGTACTGGAGGTAGAGTCTAAGGAGAAAACTGCGGGGGTGGAAGTGACTGGTTGCCGTGATGAGTAAGCTGGCCTCCATGTGATGGTGGTGTCCCATCTGTAGAAATTTTGCCTGCAACTGGTGGGTGTCCATGGGAGCAGTATTATTGTCCTGAGATTCTATTAAATATAATAAAGAGAACTATTAAATGGTGGGAAGATTCAAGTAGGATGCAAATCAAGGAATAGTTGAAGTCAATTGTGGAGATCAATAACGTATCAAGGTATATAGAGGAGGTCCTTAAAATCTAATCTTATTTGCAAGCCCGCAGTAGTACGACTAACTTACGTACTACCACGAGTTTGCAGTCTTTACAAAATTGATCTACATGGGCCACCATAAAAACTTGTTATGACCCGCTCCCGGATAACCGAGTACGAGTTCGTGTCCAAGTAGCCTATGCCACGGTATCGATGATAGAACGATGTCTAGTGTACATAATAAAATCCTCCATAAATATAAGTGATCACAGATACAAATCATACTCAGCAATAACACAAACCAAGAAAATAAGAGTATGATAGATAATAAAAATAATAATATCCAAATCCAATAACAAAGAGACTAAAATCCAGAATAATAATATGGTCCATCCGAAAACAAATCTGTTCCAACTAAGAAAGGAAAACTAAAGCATAATAAAAGGTAAATTCAGATCTCTCCAAAGATCGATCATGGCTCCTGAGTCTCGGTACCAACATCGTCAGTACTATGCTCTGATGGTCCATAATAAGAAGTGTAGATATACGCGTCATCCTCACCTATATCAACGATCTAGTCAGAATGCAACCATATTGCATTTAATATTGTTAGCACAAAATAAGTTAGAAACAATGAGAAACAATAACGATAAAGAATATATAAAGAACTAGCAAGAAATGAACTAGACATGGAAAGCAATAATCACGAACGAGTAAGCTAATGAAAAAGAAACATGAAGATAAAGAACTGAACAGCGATCAAGAACAATGGAAACAACCATGTGTTTGTCAAATACCTTTTGATACATGAACGGCTGGGCTAATACGGTATATCATACGATGGCTATCCATATTTTTGATACGGCTAACACATACGTGAAGTGTGTGACTTAGCTATCCACATTAACATTAACTGGGTTTGTTCACGCACCTATCGAGTATTTCCCCTCTAGTCTCACTAACAATCAATAACGGTTATGAAATGATAAGAATGATATAATAAGCCTATCGTGTCACCATCGTGTCTCAACGGAATATCAAATAATGTCTCAACGAAATATCAAATAAAGAAACAATAAAGAAAGCGTTATAATGTACTAAAATATAATACAACACTGTACTTGCCTGAACCCTTGAACAAACTGTAGTCACAAGTCGAGGATGAGGGGAATGCCGATCTAGAAGCTGTCAACCCATAATGCATATCATGCCACGAACCGTGTACGAAAACCATAAGTCAATTCTAATATTCTAACTCTAAAATAATGGAATATGTGGCTAAGGGGTTAACTTATCTAATAAAAGCTAATTCTAGAATAAATCACTTAAAAGCCTAATATAACCTAATAATAATCTGAATATAATATAAACGAGAAAGTATGGCAATAAAAAGTCATGTTTCCAATTTTAAAAACTATGGCACGCAAATCGAGGTATGCCATTGACTATCTTGTCAAACATTATTAACTTAAGATTTTGAAAGTGTATATTGGTAGACTTCAGTTCCACGAGTGCACCGGAATTGACCGTGCCACAAAATCACGCTCTAGTCAAAAGATATCGTCGATATGGCTAACCGTGACCAAATTGGTAATTTATCGACCAAACTGAGTTTAACTTAATAAATAAAATACTAAACGAGCCTCTAAAATTTTGGAAAAATTATATGACGAATATCATCATGTTAGCTTTCCAAAACTTCAAACGGATCGTGAATCGGATTTCGAAATCTCCTGAGATCTCAAAATTAGTGCGACGTGTTGAGTTTTGGACAACCAACACTCACAGAATTCTCCAGAAATTCAGAAGCAAAATCTCAAAAAACAAAATAGATATTCGGAAACCTTACCTCAAGACGAATGCAAAAAAATGGCACACAAATTCGAGGTTGGGGCCGCCCGCGAACGCTCCGGGAAGTCGGGGATCTCCTAAGAGCAAACTCCTCAAATTCGGCCAGGAATTAATAGGGTTTTCTAAAATCTACACAATATATAAATATATATATATATAATAAATATATATATAAATATAACTATATATATAAAGAGAGAGAGAGAGAGAGATAGAGAGGCTCGAGAGCCGTTTTGTCGGCTCAATCTGTGGCTATGCCACGTGGCGAGATCTCGTCGTCTCTGCACTTAAGCAGACAGCCAGATCTCGATCCGGCTACATCTAGAGTCGGCTAAGGCCAGCTCTATATTTGGAAATATCCTAATATAGCCAATCAGTGCTGACTGGGTCTCTGCGGTGACTGACATGTGGACCCAGCGGTGCTGACTATACCAGTGACTGTGTAATTATTTATAGAAAATGATATAAATTATTTTTAACTCCAAATAATTCCTAATAAATCTTTAAAATTCCAAAAAAATGACAAAAAATTATATAAAATATTCTAACCTCCTAAAGTCTAATAAATATACTTTGTCACAAAATATTCTCAAATGGCCTCAGAGTAATTATTGGACGCCTTTAAAATATATAAAACTTAATAAATTAAATATCTAAAAATATTTAAAATTTATATTAAATATGAAATAGATAAATTGTGTTCATATAAACTATCTAAGAGCCATTTGACCATAATATGATCAAAGCTCTCTTATGAGCTTAGGCACAACCCTTAATGACTATAAAGTTAATCGTAATCTAATCAAATAAAATTAAAAAATCCCTAAATTTCTAATCAGGAGGGGGGTTGGAAGGCAGATGCCACATATATATTTATTTATATATATATATCTGTGTGTGTGTGTGTGTGTGTGTGTGTGTGTGTGTGTGTGTGTGTGTGTGTTTTCGGATTCAGAGTTCCACGGGAGCCCCATCGCCCTCGACCGTTGGATTGAGCAGGGGCGCACGCGGTAGGGGTGAAACTTGGACGGGCTAAACCCGAGCCTGATTGGATAAACCCGTTAATGAGTTGGACTAGGGTTGAAGATACTCGGGTTCGGGCTCGGGTATGGGTTAAATATTTGAACCCGATCAAAAATTGGGTTGGGTTCGGGTTTATGTGTCGGGTTACCCGAAGAACCCGAAACTCAACTTATATATATATATATATATATATATATATATATATATATATATATATATATATATATATATATATATATATATATTAAATAAAAAGTTTAAATCCTAAATTTGTCTACCCAAACTTTTCAACTCCTTATCATAAATCTTATTTCAGTTTGTACTTTTTAATGATCAAGACTTGATTGCTATTTGATTATGTGTTTAATATTACTTTTGTTTAAAATTATTTCAAATATTTATATTAAAGCCTGATAAACTTGATGGACCCGATCCAACCCGAGTTCAACCCGAGCCAAACCCGATCCTCCGAGCTTGGTCTTGGGCTTCATATGTTTAACCCGAGGTTGGGTCGGGCTTGGGCTCGGGCTAGGCTTATGATTCATCGGGTTGGGTTCGGGTTGACCTCAAGCCCGACCCAACCCGCCCGAGTTGCACCCCTAGCACGCGATCCGCACATGGGCAACCCTATCCGATTGTGCAGGAGGGACGGGGCTTTGGCGGGACTTCGCGTATGGAGCTTTTTTTTAAGAAGGTAATTTTATTGCTAAAGTAGCAGAAGCTCATATAAGGTTAGGCATCCAATTGGGATGCCCCTATTCTCTTTACATCACTCTTAATATTATGAAGTATGCCAATAACTGAATTATGGGCGCTTTCAAAAATACGATTATTGTGCTCTCTCTAAACATGCCACACTGCAGATGACAGACGTATACAAGCCTCCTTGAACCATACCATTCCCCTGCTCTGAGCTCCCTGATCCTATGTATAGTTGAAACAATATCATTCCCGCCAGCGCCACCAAAGTTCAATAGTAATTCCTTCTTATACCAGATAACCCAGGATACCGCACCCTCAAAGAACAGGTGACCATTAGTCTCACTAGCTCCAACGCATAGAACACAGCACAAATCCCCCTGTTTAAATGTCGAATATGTTAAGTCGGTCCCATGTAAGTAGTCTCCCCATAAGGATTTTAAACATACATAATTGCATCTTTCTGGCTATACCTTTCATCCAAACTACATCAGCAAACTCCCACTTCCCGTGAACCTCCTTCACTTGATTGTAGACCTCCCTGGACTCAAATTCTCCTAGCAAGCCTCTCATTACCAAGCATCTTCCCCAATGCTCCCATCTATTGGGATCCTCTGAATCTCCGGAGTCGCACGACCATGAAGTTGCCACCTGTCTAATTTCTATCGTCCCACACGAATAAAAGATGCCACTATCAGGTGGGTAGGCGGTTCAACAGCCCCACCCCTCCTGTCCCGTCTAGAAGGCTCCAGTGATCAACCCAAGGATCCAACCAAGCATTGTTTCCTAACCCGTCTCTGAATCGTCGAACGATAAGAGACTTCAAAGTCTGTCGCTATATCCAGAAGTTAGAGGATTTGAAATACCAATTTCTCATCCAAGTAGCCAATAGTGCTATCCATTGAAGAAAATTTTAGGCTAGCCGCAAACCCATCACTTCCTGTATTACTGCTATCGATCGTAGCCCACCACCCCCACCCCTCTCGGCAAGCAGAGAGACGACCAAAAGAACGTATGAACACCCTCCATATAAAAATCTGCATATATTCTGTGGACGAAGTTTATATATATATATATATATATATATATATATATATATATATATATATATATATATATATATATATATATAATAATGAACCTCTAGCATGTTGGTTAGTGGAGAAACCGAGTGTCCGAATTCTGGTGGAGACAAGTTTACGAATTTATTTACACATAGGACCAAGGTCCTTTTAATATATATATATATATATATATATATATATATATATATATATATATATATATATATATATATATATATGTCCCCGACACCGTAGCCTGTTGGGAACGGCGAGGTACCCCGGTACAGTGGTGCGGGTTCGAGCCTCCATGGAGAAACGCCTCCATGCTCCATTAAGAAGTGGACACCCAAATATATATATATATATATATATATATATATATATATATATATATATATATATATATATATATATATACATATATATATATAATATAGGGATTCCACTCCCCATGTTAGAAGCTCCCCCCATCCCCTTTCCCCTCGACGGAACTCTCCCTTGCGGCCCCGGGAGTTAGGCCACTCCGTCCGCCAGCTGGTCTCGCCGTC
The DNA here is from genome assembly GCA_029216955.1 of Iris pallida. Lineage (NCBI taxonomy): Eukaryota > Viridiplantae > Streptophyta > Magnoliopsida > Asparagales > Iridaceae > Iris > Iris pallida. The sequence continues at coordinate 2,193,928 of JANAVB010042018.1, read as the reverse complement.
AGCATCCGCACCTCCCGCGACATCAGCTGGGAAATGTGTCCGTCGGGCGCAGCAGGGCCGCGCGGTGCCTCATCCCAACGACGGCATGGTCCTCCGACCATCTCACCCTGGTGGGCATCTCCTCCGCCGGCCTCGTCCCGAAGCTTCGGTAGCCGTCGGCAAACCCTGCTCCGGGGTCTCTACCTGTCCTTGCCGGCGACTCCCCTCTTTCTGCAGTTCCGTACGGCCTAGGAGACCCTCAGCTTTCCTGGCACCCTAGCTGCGGCGTGGCTCTGCCACTTCAGTGGCCCTCCTCCTCCGCCGTGGCGAGCAGCCTCAGCCTTCTCCTCGACGGCTCGCCGGCTCCGGGACCCTTTGGGGTCGCCTCTGCCAGGGTCTCTGGGCCATCCCCGTCTAAGAGTTCGAATTTGAATTTCGAACATTCGAATTGCCCGTTTTCGTATGCGCCCTCCGCCATCTCGAGGAGCCATGCGCCCGTGCTCAGCCTCCTGGCATATGCGCCCCCTTCGGATGCGCTGGCGTATGCGCCCCTTTCGAGGGGCTATGCACCCGAGCCATTCCTAGGGGTCCTCGTGCCTGTCCTGGCTGAGCAGCCCCATGCACCCTCCTCTTGGGGCTTTGTGACAGGGTCAGCTACCGGGGCTCAGGCGCCCCGCTTTTATGCCTCCTATGTGCCTTCCCTTGGTCTCCATGAGCCAGGAGTCTCCGTCGGGGCCGGGACGATCTCCATTCCGCCATCTCATGCGCCTCCACTCGGCCCTCCTTCCTGCCCTTCCATGCGCCTTAGCTCCCATTGGCTATGCGCCTTCAAGCCCCCTCCCGGCGGCCCTGCTCTAGAGGAGCCTTCTAGCGCCTGGCAGGGCTCCCCCCACTTGCAGCGTGCCGTCGGTCAGGTAGCGGAGGGCGCATCTCAGGTGCCAGCTACTCACTTCTCCTCGACGGCCACCATCCAAGTGCTTTCAGCCGTTCGCAGCTCTCCTCCGAGCCGTGGCAATTCGGCAAGCGATGTAGCCCTCTCCCTTCCTCCTTCGTCCTTCCACACCGCGCAGAGGTCCAATACTCCCACACCCAGTCGTACTTTTGTTGAAGTTCTCCGCCCGGATAGACTCCCGCAGAAGCCCCCATCCGAGTCCACCATTGAACTCCTGAAAGTTGAGTTCCCGCCCCTATCCGAAGGACAAAACATCACCGTGCCTTTCTCATCAAAAGAAATTACCTCTTTATCATCAGTCTTTTCGAAGACATTCGTGCTTAAATTCCAGGCTGGATGCCCCAAACTGTCGGTTGTTCAAGAAGCCATAGCAGGTTGGGTACTCTCCTCTACCTATAAGATAGCCCCGGTGGACTCTAAACATCTTTTCCTTCACCTTTACTCAGACGTCGACTGCTCTCAAGCCTGGGCGAAGGGCACCACCACCATAGGAGCACTCAGTATGAAAATCGCCAAATGGTCCCCTAGTTTCAATCCCAACGTCGACTCAAAGGTGATCTCGACGTGGATAACCCTACCGAAACTTCCCCTGGTCTGCTTTGCTCCTGCATCCCTCAAGGTGATTGCCAGTTCCTTCGGGTCTCTGGTCGCCATCGCCGACGAAACTCACAATCTCACCAAAGGAAACTATGCCAAGATCTGCGTCAAAATAGACCTATCCATCGATCTTCCCTCTTTCATTCAGCTAGAGCTAGGGGCGAACCCACCTTCAGGCGCTCGAATATGACAACAACATCAGCTTTTGCACACATTGTCAAATCAGAGGCCACCTCTCGAAGCAGTGCTTCAAAGCTCATCCCGAGCTCAGGAAGAAAGCACCTCCAAAAAAATCAATCCCAAAAGACCACCCTCCCTCCTACCGTGGGCCGATTCTTCCCCTCCCCAACCACCACGCTCACTTCGCAGAGAGTGACAGCTCCCCTAGTCCCCACAAGTCCCCAGCGGCGAACATCAGCATAGCCTAATCCAAGCCTACAGGCATCTCCCTCATCAACAGATTCGAGCTCCTTAATTCGCCCCATGAGGCAGAAGAACTCTTAAACCCCCTTCCCTTCAAGCATAAGACTGGAAAAGATGGAGAGCACACAGTAGACCCCTCCGCTGACCGTGAAGGGAGAGAGACCGACGTTGATCTCGCTACTGCAGCCTCGTACGATGCCGGGGGTGACAGGCAGGAGCAGCCGCCTTCACCGGTCACAACAGATCTTCCCTCATCGACCCTTCCGGCCGAAAAAGCCCATCCGTTAGATCTTGAATATGAAGCCAAGATTCGTCAGGCTCAGGATGCTGGCTTCCTTAACCCCAACAACCCCTTCAGTGGTCTGGCCGAGATCGAGACCGAACTCACAATTTCTTTGAAGATTGACTCAGAACCTGGAACCCAGACAGCAGATATCTCGTCAGCGAGTCAAAAGGCTCCCACCTCTCACCAAAACAAGAAAAAAATCGAACAAAAGAACCCACGGCCATGACCACCCGGTCAGCCTCAAAGCTCAACCCCACTCCCACTCATGCCAAAGCTTAACATCCTGACTTGGACGTCAGATGGCTAGCCAACAAACCCTCCAAGAGGAGATTGATCTCCCTCATAAAAATTTATCATATCGACATTATTATTATCATTGAACCAAAAATCCCACAGAAAAAGCTCAAAGCCATCCAACTTCAGCTCGGCTTCCCGAATGCCATTGTCGGATGCTACGACATTTGGATCCTTTTCTCCTACGATTGCATGTTTGGCACCATTTTCGACACCGATCAAGCGCTTTCGTGCTGGGTCGAACATCCAGCCCTCTCCTCCAGATCCCTCATCTCAGCGGTCCATGGTAGTTATGACTTTGTTGAGCGAAAGCAGCTCTGAAATACCCTAAAAGATACTCACAGCTCCCTCAATACCCTCCCGTGGTTTTGTACTGGGGATTTTAACACTATCTCCAGCAGCGAAGAAAATTCAGCGGGTCACCCTCCCCACCAACCGGCGATGAATGGCTTCAACTCCTTCATCTTTCAGGCCAACCTTCACCCCTTCCCCTTCTCTGGCAACTCTTTTACCTGGTGCAACATGCAAGAAGGACCTCGTCGACAATATTCTCGTCTAGATCGAGCTCTTGTAGACGATCATTGGGTCGATATGAATCTCATCTCTAACCTTTTCCACCTCAACTCCACAGAATCCGATCACTCCCCCTCCTTATTGAGGTCAGCTCCATCACTAACCCGATCAAAAAAACCCTTTAGATTCTTGGACCTCTGGAGACACCATCCTCAATTCTATAACATCGTAGCTTCCGACTGGAACTCTCATAACATCCTGGACCCCCTCATCAGAACGGCCGTTAAGCTGAAGGCCACCAGGCGTGCCCTTGCCTTTTGGTGTAAACTCGTATATGGCAACATCTTCTAAGAAATCAAGATCGCGGAGGACGACGTTACCTGTACTGATATTAGATTTGCCACCGATGGATCAGCAGAGAACCGTGCCATTCTTAACCTCAACAAGGCCATCCTCAAATCCCGCATCAAAGTGGGGACGAAATTCTGGCAACAGAAATCCAGAATAGCTTGGAACATTGAGGGAGACAAAAACTCTGCTTTCTTCCACGCCTGCGTTAGGGGTCGCAGGCGTCAACTATCTCTTCATCAAATTATGGAAGAAAACGGCATCATCCTCAAAGACCAACGGACCATCCAGACGGCTGCCGCTAACTTTTACTCCAATCTTTTCACTAATGTAGATGTTGTCACAGACGATAGCTTCCTGGCCAAGGTTCCCCTATTAATAACAGAGCTTGATAATGATCTACTATCCACCCCCCTTCCGCGGAAGAAGTAAAGTCCGCGGTCTGGGCCCTCGACGAATACAGCGCTCCCGGACCGGACGAATTCTCGGGGGTCTTCTTTAGGTCCTGTTGGCACATCATCAATACCGATGTCATCGAGGCAGCCATCGCATTTTTTCAAGGAGTGCACTATCCCAAATCATTAGCCCACGCCAACCTTATCTTAATCCCCAAAAAAGGTAACTCGGAGACCTTCAAAGATTTCAGACCGATTAGCCTATGCACCTTCACCAAAAAAATCATCTACAAAATCATCGCCACCCACATGGCACACATCCTTCCCAAGATCATCTCTGAGGAGCAGAGCGGCTTCGTCACCGGCAGGAACATCACAGATAACGTCCTCCTTGCACAAGAGATGATAACATACATGAAATTCTCATCCAGAGGGGATAATATAGCCATCAAGCTAGATAAGGAAAAGGCCTATGGCCATCTGGACTGGCAATTCTTGATTTGGGTCATCAGGGCCTTCGGGTTCTCCGAGGAATGGATTGACATCATATACCGATCCATTAGCAGCTCATGGTTCTCCACCGTCATTAACGGTCAAGCTGATAGATTTTTCAAATCCAGTCGAGGGGTCCGTCAAGGCGACCCTCTTTCTGCCACCATATTCATCATCGCTGCAGAAGCTCTCAGCAGAAATCTCAACGACATGGCCAACATCCCCCGATTCTACCACTTTCACACCACCGTCGGATGCCCCCTTATTATCCACCTGGCTTACGCAGATGACATTCTCATATTCTCCTCTGGAGACGTTGGATCTGTGGAGGTGGTCTGTAATATTCTTGGTAATTACTCCAGATGTTCTGGACAGAAGATCAATCAAGACAAAAGCGTCATATACACCCACCATAAAGCTGACTGGAGCCACTCGGCCATCCTCACCAACCTCACTTCCTTCACAACCGCTTACCCTCCATTCACTTACCTGGGGTGCCCTTTGGTATACGGGAGATCTAATTCGACTATCTTCGGCGGGTTGGTTAGCAAAACTAGGAAGAAGCTCGAGGGCTGGCACAACGCGACCCTCGCTCCAGGTGGCAAGATAATTCTCATCAAACATGTGTTGTCTTCCATCCCCATCTATATCCTGGACGTTTGCTTCCCGCCTTTGAAGGTTCTTTCCTTCCTGGAAACTCTTTTCGTCAGCTTCTTCTAGGGTAACCATGATAGCAAGGACAAGCACCACTGGGCCGAATGGGACACGATGGCCAAACCTACAAATGAAGGGGGCATCGGATTCATCAAATTAGCGCACATTGTGGATGCATGCTCCATGAAATTATGGTGGAAGATCAGATCACATAACTCCATCTGGACTCGGTTTATGAAAGCCAGATACTTCCCTCACGTCCACCGAGCTTTGGCGGTGCCCACAACCGGTCCTCAGCTTCCTGGCGTCGTATTCTCCGTGGTCGTCAGCTAGCGGAACCCCTTATTCGTCTGAGGATTGGTAACGGAGCCTCATCTCTGCATCACAAAAGGTGGATTGGGGACATGGAGTTCCATCTCTTCCCTAACGCTCCTCCAGACTGTACGATCCAGGATCTTTGGGACTCTTCTTCAGGATGGCGCTGGGATAGGATCAGAGATTCGATCGGGCCGGAGGCGGCTATTAGGATCGTGGCCGCGGACACGCACATCAACGACCTTCTAAACACCAGGCTTTGGACCCCGATCTACGGAGAGTTCACGCTGAATTCAGCCAGGCGGGCGCTCAGAGCTGGAGGCATACCACACAATCAGATCACTCCATTCTAGAATACATGTATCCCCCTTAAGTGGTCGTTCCTTATCTGGAGAGCTCAATGCAGGAAGCTTCCGGTCGATGACTCCCTAACCACTATTGGCTTCAGCCTAGCATCCAGATGCCACTGCTGCTCCTCCCATAAATCTGAAACCACAGAACACATCCTAATCTCCGGAGAACTTGTCGATCAGTTGTGGTGAAACCTCGCTAGTCGAAGTAGGATTCGACATCGACCCGGGGGCTTCAATGATCTCCTGGCCAACTGGGGAGCCACTCATGGCCATCAGATCGCTGCAGTTGCTGGTATCTAGACTCTCTGGAAGAATCGGAACAAACACATATATGAGAATCGTCAATTCAACGCGGCTCAACTCATCCGCGAAACTCGTCGCCAAATTCTGAAACTCAAGAACCGATTCTCCCACTCGTCGGACCAATTTTGGTAGGCTTGGACTTATGCAGTCTACTGTGCCATCGGGCGTTCGGCCTATTTTTGCTAGTTTTCCCTTCGCGCTTGGCGCGCTTTCTTGTATAGGCTTCGGATTTTTGCGCCTGATACATCAATAAATTCTTTTTTCGTATATATATATATATATATATATATATATATATATATATATATATATAATCCTAATGTTCCTCTTCTCTTCTTCTTCTGCTGCTCCCTCGCGTGGAGTCCTCCCTCGCGGCTAGCCTGGCGATCGGAGCTCCTCTCCGGTGGTCGGTCTTCTCCCCTTTCCTCCTTCCCCATCCTCCTCGTCGTCCCCTTCCTCACCGACCCCCTTGACCTCCTCGCCTTTTTCGGTACCTTCGACATGTCCCTCCCCCTCGATCTCATCGCCATCCTTGGGTTGTCGCCGCCTTCGGCCTCCTGTGGCCACCCAGCGCCCCCTCCTCCACCCTCGGCCATTCCCTCCCCCCTTCCCTCCCTGTCATCGTCTCCCCCTCCTTGCACGATGCAGACCGGCACCTCCTTCCTCTCCGACCGCGGCCAGGTCCCGGTCTCGCTCATCCGGCACTGCGAGTGCGGGCCGCCCCCAGTCCCCTCGCTAGCCTCGTTGGCCGTTTCCCGTCTTACCCCTCCGTCAGGTCAATTTCAAATTTTGAATGCATTGGGCGGCCCCTCGGGAAGGGCACTTTCCTACTCGATTTCTCGGAGCTCCGCTACCGAGCGCTCTCGATTGGGGCCCTGTGCCTCAGTGGCTCCATCCACTGAGGGCACATACCACTCCTATACGCCCTCCTCCGCCCTATGTGCCCCTCCCCCCGGCCCTATGGGCATACCTCTCCTATGCGCCACCTCCGTCCACTGAGGGCGCATACCACTCCTATGTGACCCCCTCCGCCATGGGCGTATGCGCTTACGCGCTCGCCCTTCTCATGCGCCCCCATCTCCGCTGGGCACATCCCTCTCCCATGCGCCCTCCGCCGTGGTCACATGTGCCTCTGTGGCTCCGTCCCCAGCGGGCGCATACCATAGCCTCACTCCTCTGCCCCCGGCCATGGGCGCATGTGCTTCCGAGTACCCCTCTTCTCTAGCGCTCCCATCTCCTGTAGGCACATTTCGCGCTTGCTCATCCGTGCGACCTCCTTCTCTGGCGCTCCCGTCTCCTGCGAGCGCATGCTCTTCTGGAGCCCTTCATCCCCTGTCCCCCTGACGCTTGGGGCGCATGCCCTCCTCTCCCTAGCATGGGCACATATGCCTCGGGTACAAATCCTCGTCCTGTTGTCGCTTTTGTCTTCTCAGCCGCTTGTACCATCCCCTACGAGGTGGCATCTTTCTCCGGGCAGCCCCACCTACCCCCCTGGTCGCGCTCTCCTCGTCGACTTTCTGGCGTTGACGACGAGTCTCTCGATGCAACCCTCCTCCGTCGGACTCCTCGAAATATCACTCTCCCTCCCCCGATCCCCCGACCCGATCGTGAACAGTGGAGACCCTGTTGCCTCCTCCCTGCCCATCTTTCCGGTGTCATCGTATGCGGACAAGCTCCGCCCGGACAGGGTATCCAAGCAGGGCTTACTGCTCCCCGATGTCGACCTCCCCGAAGTAGATTATCTGTGGGAATCATCCGTGCCCACAGTGCCCTTCTCTACCCAAGAATTGACTTCAATGACAACCTCCTTTCCACACAACTTCGTCCTTAAATTTTCCTCCGGTTGTCCGAAGATTCAAAAAGTCCAGGAAGTCATCGCCAGTTGGAGACTAACCGCAACTTACCGGGTGGCTCCTCTAGACCCCAAACATATCCTACTCTACTTATCCTCTGAGCTTGATCACAAGACCGTGTGGTCCAAGGGCACGAGCAAGGTTGACTATCACAAGATGAAAATCATCAGAAGGTCTGCGGACTTCAACATCAAAGAAGACTCAGTACTGGTTTCGGCCTAGGTGACACTCTCCAACCTCCCTCTCATTGGCTTCATCCCAGCAGCCCTTAAGCGTATCGCCAACTCCTTTGGCATGTAAGTGGCAATTGCTGAAGAAATAAGCAACCTATCTAAAGCGTACTGCGCAAGAGTCTATGTGGAGCTCGACCTTTCCAATGACCCCCCCAACCACATCCTCATCGAGCTTGGGCACAGAACGCACACCCAGTAAATCATCTACGACAACAACATCATCTTCTTCAAACACTATCACTTGCGCGGTCACCTCATCGAACACTGTTTTCGATTACATCCAGAGCTTAAGAAGAAAACTGCCCGTAAAGACCACCCAGCTAACGCGGGAAGGAAACAACAATCTCATCCTAAATCACCCCTGCTTTCGCTTCCAAACTCCCACATCAGATTTGAACCCGGGAAGAGCGATCCAGGCAATGTACTATCCCCCGGCAAAGCCTTGGTCCCCTATAATCCTTCTGCTTTACACCTATCCAACTAGTTCAATGCCCTTGATACGGAAGCGTCCGACTCTACTCTGGAGATTGTTGTCCACAAAGAACCCCCCGAGCCCCTCAGTCTGGGTACGAAGTTCGAGAGCTCTAGTGATCTCGCTCCGAGTATGCCCGAGCCGCCTCCACAAGACCCCCAAACTGTCGAACACATGTTCTCTAGTGACATCTCCTCCGACACTGAAGTCATTAACACAGATGCCCTAGCCATCATGGGCCCTAGGCAGGTCTTTCATGGCCAGCAGGTCATCATAACAGGATTTCTCCTAATGACCGTAGGAGTATTAATCAATAGCGCCAAAGAAGCACACTCTCCCTCAACTGAGGAGGCAATCCCCGATAGAACCACCTCTCAACATGCAGAGTCAACCACCACCACCAAAAAATCAGAAAAGAAAGGATCTAAGGAGAGGACGGCCATGCGCACACGGTCTGCCTCCAATCACTCCAAACAACCCCTCACTAGCAATCCCAATGCTTAACATCCTCACTTGGAACGTTCGCAGACTGACGAACAAACCGATTACGAGGAGACTTATCAGCCTCAAGAAAATCCACAAGATTGACATCTTAGTCATTTTGTAACCTAAAATCCCTCCCAACAGACTTAAATCCACTCAGATGCAGTTAGGCTTCTCCTCCGCTATTGCTAGCCGTCACGACATCTGGATCCTTTATACATCGAACGTGAAGATAGGTGTCTTGTACGATTCCAAGCAGACCGACGAACAAACCGATTATGAGGAGACTTATCAGCCTCAAGAAAATCCACAAGATTGACATCTTAGTCATTTTGGAACCTAAAATCCCTCCCAACAGACTTAAATCCACTCAGATGCAGTTAGGCTTCTCCTTCGCTATTGCTAGCCGTCACGACATCTGGATCCTTTATACATCGAACGTGAAGATAGGTGTCTTGTACGATTCCAAGCAGACCCTCACATGTTAGGTTGAACATCCTATGCTCCCGAAGTGTTCTCTTTTGTCCACAGTTCATGGCAGTTGTGACATCTCTGAGCGTAAACATCTCTGGACTGACCTTCTGGACAACCACCTTAATTTCATCAACCTCCTTTGGCTTTGTACTGGGGACTTCAATGCTATAACCTGCAGAGAGGAGAAGATTGGAGGCCGACCGCCTCCCCAGACGGCCATACAGGATTTCAACAACTTCATCTTCAGCGCACACCTTTCTCAACTCCAGTTCACTGGAAACGCCTTCACCTAGTGCAACATGCAGGAAGGCGACCGTCGGCAATACTTCTGCCTTGATAGAGCTCTTACCAATACCCACTTGTCAGACATGAGAATCATATCCAACCTCAATCATCTGAATGCAACCGAGTCCGATCACAACCCCTTGTTGGTAGAAGTCAAAACCAACTCCAGCCAGATCAAAAAAAGTTTTCGGTTCCTTGACTTCTGAAGCGAATACCCCAAGTTCAAGAGCATCATAGCAGACGCATGGATCAGTGCAGAATCCCCTGACCCTCTAACCTGGGTGGCCAACAAACTTAAAGCCACGAAGAAAGCTCTCTCGGCTTGGAGTACACAGGCATATGGGGACATCTTCCAGGTCGTCCGCATTGTTGAGGACGACGTCACCCGCACGGAAGCTCTTTTAGTAACTGACAGATCGCCAGCGGCCAGGACCGCCCTGCACTTCACCAAAGCTATTCTCAAATTTTGTCTCAAAGTTGAAACTGATTTTTGGAAGAAGAAATCTAGGATGAAATGGGACAACAAAGGTGACAAAAACACTTCCTACTTCCATGCATGTGTCAAGGGGCACAGACAGAAGCTCAACCTCCATCAGATTGCTGACGAGGTAGGGAATTGTTGACACAAAATCACAGTCAACCAAATATTGATAAAATTGACAATATGATACTTGTCATAATTCAATATGACACATCAAGACAGAACTCAGTGCAAGACAGACGTCGGCTCTATCCTGCAGCGTATTCAGTTTATGAGTCTGTATTTTTACTTTTATTGAGTCTAGATAAATGTAAACTGAGTTGGACTGAGTAGTTTGGGCCTATACCTATCTCCTAACCATATACCAAAAAGCTCCACCAAACTAAACTAGCCCACATAACCCATTTGAGCAATTCTGTCTCCTGGAGACAGAGTTCGGGCCGAACTCTACATCCACACAGAGTTCGGGCCGAACTCTACCTCTACACAGAGTTCGGGCCGAACTCTGTCCCCTAAGTTACATGACCCTAAATTTTAAGGTTTGTTGTATGCTAGTTGTCCAACGGCCAAAAATTTGAATTCTTGACACAGAATTCTGGCCGAATTTTGCCTACCCAGAACCCTATAAATAGGCCTTGAATTCTCTCTTTTTCAATCATCCAATCTTCTCTTCTCTTCTTTCTAAAGCCTTATACAAGCCTTAACCTTCTCATCTACTAGCCACAAGCTCCCTAAGTCTCAAAGTGCTCAGTGCTCTTCAGTTAGGAGTTTGTGCAAGAGTCAAGAAAGTCGCTTGGAAAATTCCAAGCATCGCCACTGCGATCTTTGTAAGAAGTTGATGTGCTCTTCTGAAGAAATGGCACGGGGTGTAACTAATATTTCACAAATAGTGGATTTAATCCTGAGCTAGAGTTCTTGGGCCTGGACTAGTCCTCCAGGTTAAAATCGACTGTGTTTGCGTATGCTCTTTTACTCTTTATATTTTCGCATTTACTCTGATTATTTATTGTTAGTGAAAAGAGTTTAATTTTTAATTGGCTATTATTGTCATAAACTCTATTCACCCTCCTCTAGAGTTGCCTACCTGTTCTTCAATTGGTATCAAAGCTCTGTTCTCTCAACAAGGACTAACATCCTAGAGCTGATCCATGGCAACCACACAACCTATATTTTCCAATCATGGTGAAGGACAGTTCAATCATAGGCCACCCCTATTTGATGGAACAAAGTACACCTATTGGAAAGTAAGGATGAGTTTCTATCTCAAGTCTCTAGACTTCGACCTGTGGACAATTGTCACCGATGGTTACAAAAAATCCGTTAGAATAGTTGTCAATGGAGATCTCGTCGAGAAACCCAACGACAAATATTTCGACGAAGAAAAGAAACATGCGAGTCTAGATGCTAGAACTATTAATGCATTGTTTTGTGCAATAGACAGGAATGAGTTTAACAGGGTCTCGACATGCACCACCTCGCACGAAGTATGGAAACTTCTAGAAGTAACGCATGAAGAAACTACCCAAGTCAACGAATCAAAAATCAGTCGTCTCACTCAAGAATACAAGACGTTCAAGATGACGCCTAATGAGACGATCACCCAAATGTTTACAAGGTTCCTTGACGTCATCAACCCTTTGTCATCTCTTGGCAAACAATATATAAATCATGAGAAGATCCGCAAGTTACTTAGGGGGCTACCGAAGATTTAGAACCCTAACGTAACAGCTATCATAAAAGGCAATGATCTCACCACAATGTCTATGAAAACTTTAATGGGAAAGCTGATGACCCACGAGCTCGACCTCAAAGACTTCGACGAACCTGCTCCAAAGGCAAAAGAGATTGCCCTAAAAGCTCATCGTCGAAGGGCTGATCCCGAAGAAACTGACGACGACAATTTTGAAGGTGATGATCAAGCTCTTCTAGTCCGCAGCTTCAAGAAGTTCCTTTGTTTCAATCGAAGAAAGAAGGAACAATAAGAAGATGACAAAGAAGAACTAACATGCTACGGCTGCAAGAAGACTGGACACGTCCAAAAAGACTGTCCCTTCGCAAAGAAAGGCAACCGATATGAGAAGTCCTACAAGAAGTCCTCCTCAAGAAAGTATGCCAACACTAGCATTTGGCATAAAAGCGAAGCAAGTGATTTCGAGGAAGAAAAGGACTCTCCTCAAGACACCGCTAATGTCTGCCTAATGGCAACATCCGAAAAAGTAACTAGCGAAACTCTCGATGATTTTACTTTTGATGAACTTGACGATGCGTTTAATGATTTACTAAATGACCACAAGAAAGTCATTAGTAAATATAAGCATGCCAAGGAGAAGATCAAAAGCTATGAAATAGAGATTCAAAACCTCTCTTCTTTGCTTGATAATGTTAGAGACACTCCACCCACGGAAGTCACTAATTAGGTGTCCAAGCTTAAGTTAAGCCTACATGATGCCGAAGCACTTATTAAAAAGCAAATACGTGAGATCACAACACTCAACACTGAGCTTGCTGAAGAAAAGAATAGACATAAGATCTCTATTGCTAAAATTTATGATTTAAATGCTAAGTGTAATGAACTACATGTTGCCTCTAAGAAATTAGAGATTAGATTGGGAAAACAGGTTGCTCAACCTCAAACCCAATCACATAAGACACACACAAAACACAAAACTACTCAAAATAGTAAAATATGTCACCCACATGCAGCACGTAAATATGCTTACATGTATACGTACTCTCATGCAGTACATAAACCACATGCTCATAGACATTATTCTCATAACTATCACTCTGCTGTTGCACATAGTCACTATCCTGCTAACCATCACCATGCTACACATAGACATAACCATAGTCAATATCCTGCTAACTATCACCATGCTGCACATAGATATAATCATCAGCTTGTAGATATAATCATCATCATGCTGCTACATATAGTTACTATCCTGTTGTTCCATACAACTATCACCATGCTGCATATAGACATCACCATCAACATGCTCCCAACACTAATAGGCATGCTACTTGCACATACTGTGGATTACATAGTCATATCTCACCATAGTGTAGAATTAAAAAATTAGTTGATATCAAACTATATGCATGGGTACCAAAGACTAACATTTCAAGACCCACAAGAACTTGGGTACCAAAGGTCACATCTACTCGTCATGTAGGTGGACCTTCCTCCCTCAACTAAAAGCAAGTGGATTCTCGATAGTGGATGCTCGCGATATATGATGGGAGACGTAAATCTTTTCGCATCACTATCGATGAAGAGGAAAGGGTATGTATCCTTCGGTAACAATTTAAAGGACAATATCATAAGTAATGGTACTATTGGTCATCCTCCTTCTCCTGTAATAAAGCATGTCTGCCTAGCGACCGAGTTAAAGCATAACCTGCTCAGCATAAGTCACCTTGCTGATCATGGATATGATATTAACTTTGGACAAAATAAATGCGATATTTATGATAGGTCGCTTTTGAAGGGATAAGAGAGGATAACATTTACATTTTCTATCTATCTAGAAATACTAACAGTGCAGGAAGATGCCTCTACGCCCACAAGGATGAGAGATTGTTACGGCACCAGCGTCTTGGTCATGCCAATATGGATACTATATTCAGGCTATCGACAAAGAAGCTAGTATGAGGTTTGCCCGACATCACATTCAAGAAGGACACGGTATGTGCCGAATGTGAACTGAATAAGGCAACTAAATCTTTATTTCATTCCATAAATACTGTAAGTACTACTAGACCCTTACAATTACTGCACATGGACTTATTTGGCCCTAGTAGAGTAGCCAGTCTTGGTGGAAAACTCTATGCTTTTGTTATAGTAGATAATTTTTCTAGATTCACTTGGGTTTTCTTTCTTTCAAACAAAAGCGATGTTATTTCTGTTTTCAAAATTTTAGCTAAAAAGGTTCAAAACGAAAAAGGCTACATGACTACTCGAATCCGAAGTGATCATGGAGGCAAATTCAAAAATTTCGATTTTGAAAAGTTTTATAATTCAAATGGTTTTGATCATGAGTTTTCTTCTCCTAGAACTCCTCAACAAAATGGTGTTGTGGAGCGGAAGAATAGGACTCTTGGCGATATAGCTAGAGTCATGTTGAATAAATTTTCACTTCCGAAATATGTTTGGGATGAAGCTGTCAGTACAGCGTGCCATATTTTAAATAGGGTACTTATTTGACCTATTACGAAGAAAATACCCTATGAGCTTTGGTTTGGTAGAACTCCAAATGTTTCATATTTTAGAGTGTTCGGTTGTCGCTATTTTATCCTTAACACCAAAGACAACGTAGGCAAATTTGATGCCAAAGTTGACGATGGTATTTTTCTTGGCTATGCTACAAAGAACAAGGGATATAAAGTGATCAACAAATGCTCATTGATTGTAGAAGAGTCTACTAATGTGACTTTTGATGAGGATAATAGTACAGCAGCTACTCCTGGCGATGATGTTAAGCCATCAACTTCTACGCCGATGAATACCAATCCTGAAACCAACTCTCTGGAGGGCTTGCCGAAGAAATTCGCATTCAAGCCGTCACATCCTTAAAACTTGGTAATAGGTGAGATATCACGCGGAGTAAGTACTCGATCATCGTTAAGAGACTCCATTGCTAGCACTACTTTCATTTCACAAATTGAGCCTAAAACTGTTTTAGAAGCTTTCAATGATGAGTTTTGAATTTCAGTTATGCAAGAAGAACTCAACCAATTCGAAAGAAGCCAGGTTTGGAAACTTATTCCTAAATCAGCTAACCATTCGATCATTGGTACTAAATAGGTTTTTCGTAACAAAGTAAATGAAGATGGTTCAGTCACTCGCAACAAAGCTCATCTAGTAGGTCAAGGATACAACCAAGAGGAAGGTATCGACTACGATGAGGCGTATGCTCCTGTTGCAAGACTTGAATCCATTCGGATGCTTTGTGCCTTTGCAAACTTTCAGAATTTTAAATTTTTCCAAATGGATGTCAAAAGTGCTTTTCTGAATGGATTTATTAAGGAGGAAGCTTTTGTAAAACCACCCCCTAGTTTTGAAAATCATAAATTTTTGACCATATTTTCGAACTCAAGAAAGTGCTATATGGCCTCAAACAAGCCCCCAGAGCTTGGTATGAACGCCTAAGCAATTTCTTGCAAGATAAAAAATTTTCAAAAGGGAAAATTGATACTACATTGTTTATCAAAAGTTTTCGAAATACTATTCTTTTAGTACAAATTTATGTAGATGATATCATATTCGGTTCTACTAATAAAAATCTTGGCTAAGATTTCGCTAAGTGTATGCAGAACGAATTTGAGATGAGCATGATGGGGGAGCTCACCTACTTCCTTGGACTGCAAGTCAAACAAACTTCGCAAGAAACTTTTATCAGCCAGTCAAAATACATAAAGGATATGCTGAAGAAGTTTGATCTTGACAACGTCAAACCAATCAGCACCCCTATAGCTACTACGACCAAGCTAGAACCTGATGAAAGCGACAAACCTGTTGACCAACGTAAGTAACGAGGTATGATTGGTAGTATACTCTATTTAACTGTTAGTCGTCCCGATATCATGTTTAGTGTTTGTCTGTGTGCTCGCTATCAAGCTAGTCCTAGGGAATCACATATGTTCGTCGTTAAGCGTATCTTTCGATACCTTAAGGGTACTGTTACAGTGGGCTTATGGTATCCCAAATCTACATCCTTCGACCTTATTGGTTATTCGGATGCTGATTTTGCAGGATACAAAGTCGACCGTAAAATTACAAGCGGCACGTGTCATTTATTAGGCAAGGCTCTAGTCTCTTGGTTTAGCAAGAAACAGAATTCTGTCGCACTATCCACAATAAAAGCTGAATATATCGCAGCTGGTCGTTATTGTACACAAATTCTGTAGATGAAGCAAACCCTTGCAAACTACAACCTATCTTTTATGCACATTCCTATATTCTGTGATAACACTAGTGCTATCAACCTTACTAAGAACCCTATATGTCACTCACACACGAAATACATTGAAATTCGTCACCACTTTTTACGTGATCACCAACAGAATGGCACTATAAACTTAGAATTTATTGACACTGATCATTAGCTGGCAGATTTCTTTATTAAACCACTATCCGAAGAGCATTTCAATTTTCTTTGTCATGAACTAGAAATTTTGGATGAAGCGGTTATTCATTAAAGTGACCTGCTTAAATATCGATTACGTCTTAGTTTTTTATGATAAATTTTCTATGGGTACAAGCCGAAAGGGTCCTTCTGACAACAAGGCGTAAAAGCCTAAGCGACATGGTACACTAGTCTTTGGACTACCGCTAGCTGGGATCCGGCCTCTGCAGTTACCCCATGGCAGTTTCACCATACTGAATTGTGTCATAACTCCTTGTTTATTACATGGTATACTTTTATTTATAACTTGCTCAATTCAAATTTTCAAACTTTATTTTTGTTCATTTGATTCAGCTTTCATTTTGAAATTTTCTACTTGGATTTTTTACTTTTGCATATTCTAATTTCCATCCTTTCATTTTTTTAACTAAGCATTGTTTTCAACTTCATTTCAGCCTGGCTTTAGTTCTGGCCCCAGAACATAGAACTCGGGCCGAACTCTACCTAACACAGAGTTCGGGCCAAATTTGGTCTGTTCATTCCAGAACTTCAGTCGGGCACAGCCGCTGATCTATGTTTGATCCAATGGGCTAGATTGTGTCCGACCATTCGAACCCCCTTCTTAAAACCGGTTTCTCCCTCTCTCTCTCTCCTCCATTGCATCCTCCAAAACTACTCCAAACCCTTCCTCTTCAAACCCTAACCCTAGTTTTCTTCTTCTTGTGAGGATTTCTTATCCAAATTCAAAGAGAAGACTTCTTGCATCATTCTCTTCCATCCTCCATTATTTTCTTGAGGTATAATTTCTTCTTTCTCTCCATCTCAATTTCATATTTTTCTTCATTGTTCATGGCACCTAGGTTGTTTAATAGAGAAAAGAGGCATCGAACCGAGGGAGCTTCCTCTTCGAATCCTCCTCCTCGTGATGAACAACCTATTCACCCTCTTTTCAATCCACCACATCCTATTGACCCTGACACGTTTGATGATAGAATATTTGTATCATTGGAAGCCTCAAACGAGTGGTTCAATGATTTTCGATCACGTTCCGTGTGTGCGGGCCATCCCATCAACTTTACCATATTTTTTACTTATGACTCCTTATTTCATGATTGTGTCTTGATGAACTAGTTACTACTAATTCACTTATCTATTTGAATGCAATTCAAATATTTTATTGCAATCTTACTTTTGATGATACACGTTTATATTCTCGTGTTGCTGGAATTGACATATCATTCGATGACTTTGATCTTGCAGAATATCTTGAAATTTTGGAGCCCAACTCATGGGAAAAACTTGTCGATGCTCGCAAGTTTCAATTCCCCGATGGTTCTTCCCTTGAAAGCTTTAAGGACGATTTGTGTACCCCAAACACACGTCCACGCAAGCTTTTTGCAAAATTTCTTAACCCCTATTTTTACGAGCTTCATCGTATTATCTTTTCCACAATCCTGTCCAAAGCGGGATCGACTGATGAGGTTTCATATTTTGAGATTTCTGCTATGTACCACCTTCACTTCCATATCCCGTTCAATCTTCCACGTACCATGATGGACTGGATGATCAATGCTAGGAAGAGGCCACGATCTTTGGTCTATGCTCTCTATCTTCCTATGGTTTTTCGTGCTTTTCATGTCCCTCTCGATGAGTGCCAATTCCTTCCAGTCCCTTCCTTCTTATCTAAGGCACGGCAGCTTCAGACAGCTGTCGGATCTCCTGCTGAGTCAGAGCACTCTGATGCTCAGGCTGACGCACCTGCTCTTGGACAGCCAGCACCCCCTCCTCCTGCTACTCTTGAGTCTATTCTGACTATGCTTCACGATCGGTTCATGTTAGAGGATGATCGCTGGACCCAGCTCGACTATCATACCACCCTACAGATGAGTGCCATCAGCAACTCACTGCATGACATCCAGTACTCTACGTCTCGGCATCCTTCTATGCCACTTCCTATGGAGCAGGATCCTGCTCGCGACGGGTATCATATAGACGACCCTTGGGTTATGCGCTATCTGGATCCAGATACAGCTTTCGTGGATCCTCGTCGTTCGGATACTGATCCATCTGACGGTGCTAGACCATCTCGAGCTCCGTGATCGATGTGGTCTCCTACCTGCTGCTGCTGCTGAGGATCTTATGTTTAGTTTTTATGAACTATGGACTTATAGTTTATATAGTTGCTTTTTATTGTATTAGTTCACTCTATGTTATGTGACTCTTCAGACACTTTATGCAGTTTATTATTACTTTGGTGTGCTTGCCAGTTACTTTCATTTACAAATTTCTGTTTGTTTGAGTTTACTAAATGACAAAAGGGAAAAATTATTTTATATTCGATATTCATATCATATTTTCTATCTGTGTTATTCTGTGTTATCTATGTTTTGGTAGAGACTGTGTTTATCAGGACAAATGAACATTGGCTTACAGAGAAGCAATATTTACGGGGGAGCTATTACTAGCTATTGCTTCTATGCATTGATTACGGGGGAGCTATTGCTTTTATACATGTGTCCAGGTATGAACATTGAATATACAAATATTATTTTGTCAATTATCAATATGGGGGAGATTGTTGACACAAAATCACAGTCAACCAAATATTGATAAAATTGACAATATGATACTTGTCATAATTTAATATGACACATCAAGACAGAATTCAGTACAAGACAGACGTCGGCTCTATCCTGCAGCGTATTCAGTTTATGAGTCTGTATTTTTACTTTATTGAGTCTAGATAAATGTAAACTGAGTCGTACTGAGTAGTTTGGGCCTATACCTATCTCCTAACCACAAACCAAAAAGCTCCACAAAACCAAACTAGCCCACATAGCCCATTTGAGCAATTATGTCTCCTGGAGACAGAGTTTGGGCCGAACTCTCCCTCCACATAGAGTTCAGGCCGAACTCTATCCCCTAAATTACAGGACCCTAATTTTTAGGGTTTGTTGTATGCTAGTTGTCCAACGGCCAAAAATTTGAATTCTTGACACAGAATTCTGGCAGAATTCTGCCTACCCAGAACCCTATAAATATGCCTTGAATTCTCTCTTTTTCAATCATCCAATCTTCTCTTATCTTCTCTCTAAAGCCTTATACAAGTCATAACCTTCTCATCTACTAGCCACAAGCTCCCTAAGCCTCAAAGTGCTTAGTGCTCTTCAGTTAGGAGTTTGTGCAAGAGTCAAGAAAGTTGCTTGGAAAATTCCAAGCATCGCCACTACGATCTTTGTAAGAAGTTAACGTGCTCTTATGAAGAAAAGGCACGGGGTGTAACTACTGTTTCACAAATAGTGGATTTAATCCTGAGCTAGAGTTCTCAGGCCTGGACTAGTCCTCTATGACGAAAACCAGGTTAAAATCGGCTGTGTTTGCATATGCTTTCTTGCTCTTTATATTTCCGCATTTACTTTGATTATTTACTGTTAGTGAAAAGAGTTTAATTTTTAATTGGCTATTATTGTCATAAACTCTATTCACCCCCCTCTAGAGTTACCTACCTGTTCTTCAGGAATATCATCAAACACCATCGTGGCATTCAATTGACGGCCGTGAACTTCTACTCTCAGTGTTCACCAAAGAAACTGTGCATAGTAACCCCGATTTCCTGGCCGAAATCCCTCATCTCATTAACAACATCGACAACAGCAAGCTGGAGCTCCTTCCTTCCGAGCAAGAGGTGAAAGACGCTATCTGGGCCCTCGACGTCCACAGTGTGCCCAAACCCGACGGATTTACGGGTGTATTTTTTTGCACTTGCTGGGATATCATCAAGTCGGACATCTAGGACGCAGTCATAGCTTTCTTCTAAGGAGCCAGATACCCTAGAGCTATTTCAAGTGCCAACCTCATCCTCATGCCCCAGAAGGATAACCCCGAGATATTCCAAGATTTTTGTCCTATCAGCCTCTGCACCTTCACCAACAAGATCATCTCTAAGGTCATTGCCACTCGCATGACTGAGTTCCTCCCCAAAATTATTTCAGAGGAAGAGTGGCTTCGTCCGGGACAGAAACATCCAATATAACATAATGATGGCTTACGAATTGATTACCTGCTTGAAGTCACCATCGAGGGGTAGTAACATTGCAATCAAATTGGATATAGAGAAAGCCTATGACGGACTGGATTGGCAATTCAAGATCTGGGTATTTCGAGCTTTCAGTTTTTCGGAAACTTGGACCAACATTGTGTGGAGATCGATCAGTAACTATTTGTTCTCTACGGTAATCAACGGGCAAGCTGATGGCTTCTTTAAATCCAGCCGCGGGGTCAGGCAAGGAGACCCCTTATCCTCCACCATCTACATCATCGCGGCTGAAGCCTTGAGTAGGAATCTGAACAAACTGACCAGCACCCCGAACTTCCATCATTTTTATATGGCCAGCGGTTGTCCTATCATCACTCATCTAACGTATGCAGACGACATTCTCATTTTTTTCTCTGGAGATGTCGGGTCGGTGGAAGTGGTTCACAACACGCTGCAAAATTATACCAGGTGCTCCGGCCAGAAGGTCAATCCAACCAAGAGTGTTATATACGCCCACCACAAAATTAACAGAGATCAAGCAGCTACCCTCTCCAATATTACTTCCTTTTCCGTCACGTTTCCCCCATTCCACTACCTCGGGTGCCCCATGATGTACGGCAGATCTAACGCAAGAATTTTCAACGAGTTGGTGAACAGAATCAGGAAGAAATTAGAGGGGTGGCATAACGCCACCTTATCTCCTGGAGGGAAGATGATCATGATTAATCATGTGCTTTCGTCCATCACTATCTACACCCTTGCCGCGTGCTCCCCTCCTAAAAAGGTTCTCACTTCGATTGAAAGCATCTTCAACGATTTCTTCTGGGCCGGGACACAGCAGCGGTATCGACAAGCATCATTGGGCCAGCTGGAATACCATGGCCACCACCACTGCCGAAGGGGGTCTGGGATTTTCGAAGCTGTCGCACATAGTGGACGCCTTCTCGATGAAGATGTGGTGGAAGCTCCGTACCAGCCAAAACTTATGGGCTAGATTCATGAAGGCCAGGAACTACAAACACATTCATCCGACGCTCGCCATCTCCAATAGCAGATACTCCGCGGCTTGGCGTCGCATCCTTCACGGGCGCACCCAGGCTGAACCCGAGATCTGCCTCCGATTGGGTTCAGGCGAATCCTCGATCTTCCGCGAACGTTGGGTCGGCGATGACTTGCTCCCCAGTCTTCCGGTGGCACCAAAAAATAGCAAGATTAGCGACATATGGGGATCTACAAGTAATAATTGGAACTGGAGCAAGACCCATGATTGGCTCGGAGTCGAGGCTGTAGATCGCATACGCGGTTGCGGGTTGAGGCTTCGCGATGAGCCGGACGTGCTGCGGTAGTCGATTGTGGCCAACGGCACCTTCTTGGTGTCCTCTGCCAGAAGAACGGTACACAGACACGGAGCACCTAACCCTATTATTGGCCCGTTCTGGCAGTCCTGCATCCCCAAAAAAGGTCGTTCCTGCTTTGGAGAGCTCTCCGCAAGAAACTGCCCACTGACGACATCCTAATCACCTTTGGAATCAGTTTAGCATCCGCATGCACTTGCTGTTCAGAGCGACAGTCCAAAATGGTAGATCACATTTTCTATCATGGGGTCCTAACCGCCACCGTTTGGAACGTTCTACCCAACGTTGCATACAGGCTTAGAGCGGCGGGAACTTCAACGATCTTATGGCATCCTGGGCCAACGCCTCTCATAGCCACCAGATCGTCGTAGCAGGCGTCACATGGGTTATTTGGAAAATTTGCAGCAAAGTAAGATATAAAGGCCAACAGTACTCTGCCGATCAGCTTATTTGGGAGATACTCCGGTAGGGTCGCAAGATCCAAAACCATTGCTCTCACGGCCAGGCGGACTTTTGGCAGGCTCTGCTCCCCTGACCGCTTCTGGGATCCCTCTTTTTTGCTATTTGTATTTCTTCTTGGTTTTGGTTAGTATACTTGTACAGGCTTCGGCATTTTGTGCCTACCGGGTATACTTATAAAGGCTTCGGCATTTTGTGCCTTTATGAATAAAATGGGGGTGTTATATATATATATATATATATATATATATATATATATATATATATATATATATATATATATATATATATATATATCGGATCAAAAGTTTCATGGGGGAGCGCCAAAGCCCCTTTCCTCTACACCATTGGATCCGGAGGCCCGCGTGGACGAATACCTGCTCGATCCAACGGTCTAGGACGATATATGTATATATATATATATATATATATATATATATATATATATATATATATATATATATATATATATATATATATATACAACGCCACAAAGCCAGCCTTGGCCCGGAGGCCGTGGACAACACCACCCAGCCGTCCCTGTGGGAGTGGGGGCTCAAACCCGCGCCCTCACCCCCAGTGCCAGTGATCTTACCGGTGATATATATATATATATTTTTTTTACCGGTGATATATATATATATATATATATATATATATATATATATATATATATATATATATATATAATGCTCCAGAACCACCCAGTTGGTTCCATAATATGGAACCAACCTTTTCTTACAATAGGTGGATTGAAAAGACTAGTTGAGAATAATGTTTGGGAGTATCAATTTAATTAGGATATCTTCTTTCTCTCTCTCCTGGCTGAGATTAAGGTTTAATTATCTACTAAATTAGAAACATCTGCTTCTCTCTCCTTTCCGCTTTCTCACTCCCTCTTTTTCTGAATCCACGTGGCGTCCTCTCTCTCTCCTTTGTATTTTGATCAGCTGTGGCTTCTTCTCTTTGATCTGCCGTGGCTTCCTCTTTCTCCGCACAATTCTTCCTTCCCCAACACGCTCTTCAGGACTACAACGTCCGTGTCGACGTAGAAATTATTGATGATCTCCGAGCATCCAATATTCACCATCGGCTCATTTTTAACATTAATATTTGCTTTAATGCCTTTAATGTGAATTATTGAAGATTCTAGAATCTTCTTTAAATATTCAGTCCCTTCTCCACTTTGTAGAGCATGATCCATCGTTGAAGACCAAATATGAGATAATATTGTCTTTTGCATCATTAGAGACTCATCTCCAATTTTGAGTTTCGAACCATCCTTGCTCCTACCAATTCTAATTATGGCACTCTTAGTCCATCTTCTTAAAACATATTCTTCAGGCAAACGAAACTCTCCATTTATTTTCAGAAAAGCTACCATGTGTCTGCATGGGACTCCATCGAATTCAAATTTTTTGCAACTATATGTTTGTCATATACAAGATTTTGAACTTTTGACATCTGCATATCAATCCTATGAACTTCATATGCCATCTGAAATTTATCATTTCTTATCAATTATGCAAAATAGACTTCACTTTCCACAACTTGTTCTTGAAATAATTGAAAATATTTTCGTGTATAGACACCATACATCTGCTCTTCCATAGGCATCCTTGTTAACAATTTTGGGCATTTATAAATCAACATGATCTGCCTTTGACTCTTTATTTCTTTGGCGTTCAATTGACATATTAAACCGTGTGATAAAAAGCATCAATGTATTTTTTTTTTGGTCAATTCTCTCTTAAAGAAAGAATGATTGTTTTCCGCTCTTTGACTACCTGACATTCCAGCATGAAAATGGTCTCTGAGATAGGTGGGGACCCAACTCTCACAAAATTTATACATAATCTTCAACCAATGATGGTCTTCCAAACCACTTTTTTGTAAAGCATTCTTCCAACTTATCTCAAAATCTTCCGTAGTTTCTGAATTATACACACAGTCTTTGAAATAGCCATAATAAAGTTTAGTAGCTAGCGGACCAAGTTATCTGAAAACTTAATCATGATAAGCCAAATACAGAAACGACATGTTGTAGTTGGAAGAACTTCAAGTATCACCTCCATCATTGGCGGACATTGGTCAGTAATTATCACTTTTAGTGGAGTGGAAAAAACTTTGAGCCATTGTTTAAACAAACGACTCTTTCGACTCACTGCTCAAAAAAGCACATACTAGTACAATACTTTGACCATGATGGTTAACTCCCATGAGCGGAGCAAAGATCATGCAATATTCATTAGTGTTGTATGTTGTATCAAACACAACAACATCACCAAAGAGTGTGTAAGATTCTCTTGCAACAGAGTCCACCCAGAAACATCTAGTCATATTGTTCTGATCATCTTTCTTAATTTAGAATAAAATAAAGGGTTTTTTTTACCTTTTCTAATAAGAAATACTCTTTCAAGCACCTTGCATCATGTCCCTTTCTTTTTATTCTTTCTTAGTCCTTTTATAATTTCTGATATCTTTCTCAGTACACCCCATATTTTTTATCCAGCCTGCTTGTTTTGCCAGAGTTGTTGGCTTGTTGGTACATTTGTAGCTTCAAAGTCATTTAATACATCCATTGCAACACTTGAAACCTTGTTGTGCGACCTTAAAAAGTGCACTTTTCTAGGAGTTGAAAGTGGATGATTATGGTCTTCGATGAAAAGTGAGACACGATAAAGTGCATTATGCTTATTCTGAACGACATTCATTTTGGCTTTGTAATCACAACGAGTTCTTCTTTTCCTCCTTAAATTCTTATTTTCTAGATTTTTCGTCTTTCGCTCATGACATAAGTTCGTTTCTCTTTTCTTGGAACATACAAAAAAATTCCAAGTCCATATGTTAGTACCTTTCTTTTTTACCCTATCTTTTTTAGTGCTGAAACCTGTTTGATTTGCATACGTATTGTAGAATTCAAATGCAACTTCACAAGTTTCAAACTCTTGTCCTTGCTTGGGTTTTTGGCTCTCTGGAACTTAAGGAAAAAATCTTTGATGGATGATTGCTCTTCCATCCTGTATAAAAATATACCAACAAAAAATGTAAAGATACACAATTACTGCATCTTACACACTATAAGAAATATCCAATAAGGTAATGAATTTTTCAGCAACGCAACACTTTTCGTTACTAATAAATCTTTTCTCCAACGCATATTTTTGTCGTTGCTAAACACAAATTTTGGCAACAAAAATTTTAGTCGTTGCCATTTTTTCGTTGCGAAAGACCAGAAAGTGAATAGGCGATGATAGCATCGTTGCTAAATTATCTATATTTTTTGTATGCTAAAATTAATAACAAATTATATTGTTTCTAATATATTTGTATGTATAGCAATGGGATATAACATTGCTAAATATTTTTTTAAAAAAATTGGGCAAATTGTTGGCAGTTTTGTTTGGGCAAAAAACTAAAAATTTGGACAAAATAAATAAATAAATGGAGAGACCTTTCCAATCTCTCTGTTCCCAAATCAATACAATGGTGGCGTTTGTTGTAGAGATGTTTCAGTTCTTTATGTATTCTAAGAATCATTTAGAACTTCTAAATCTAATTTGGTGATGGATGTGATTGTAAAACAATTAAAGTTATAAAAATTTATGACTTTTTTATTATGTGTTAATTTATTCAAAATTATTGTCTACATAAATGTGAAGGGCAATGAATAAATAAATAAATTGATTAGCAATGGTAATAAGTTGTTACCAAATATTATGATGAATTTTAGGATTTTTGGCAAAGCATTAATACCATCACTAAATATAATATATAATTTTTTTTATATATTTAGTTTTGTTTAGCAACAACAATGAATCATAACAAAATATTATGATGAATTCTGGATTTCTTTGGCAACAAATTAATGTCGTTGCTAATTACAGCATATAACAACGAGTTATATGCGTTGCCAAAGAATTTTACTTTTTGCAACGATGTATTGTTGTTGCTAAATGTAGTATCTAACAACGACAAACATATGTTGCTAAAAACATCTACTTTTAGCAACGAAAACTTTATCCACGAAAGTAGCAACGAAAAAGAAGTCGCGTTGCTAAAACATAAGGATTCAGCAACGACTTCAAAATTTTGTTGGCGATACTTTAGGTGACTTACTTTAAACAACGGGTCCAGCAACGACAAACTTTTGTTGCTAAACGTTTTAGTAACGATTTTGGTACTTTTAGCAATGAAAATGTTTGCTACTAAAAACCCAATTTTTTGTAGTGATACAAGGTTAAATGATTTGGCTGACTAATCTAATTCTATTTACTTCTCGTGTCATTTAATTTCCTTCAGAATTTTCTGACTCTAAGATTTCTAAATGTTTGTCTTTGTTTATTTGTTGATTGGGTCGCACAAATATTAATTTTGTTCTTATATTTTCCCAGTAGATGCACTTAAAAAATAATACCACAGAGTTTGTTTCCTGTTAGTTTATTACCTTAAACTAGTCAAAGCTTCATGTTCGTCCAGAAAAATTGTGCTTACACATGATATCTTTCGCATGTGAAAAATTTAAATCAACAGCAAATGATATCTTTCTCATGTCAAGAATTAGAATTTACAAGAAAATGTATGAGTTACATCGACAAGATATTTACCTCTCCAATGGTGTCGGTAAAGCATGACCTTGAGAAAGAGAAGGAGCATCAGCTTCCATATCCGTAATAGAATCAACCACACAACACATCCTCCACTGTCGGGATAACTCTGTATTGCGTGTTGGCAAGCAGGTTCGACCGGTTGTCGAATAACTCTGTATTGCGTGTCGGCGAGCAGATTCGACCGTTTGTCGGATAACTTTGTATTGTGTTCGGTGGTTTCAACTAGTTGTCGTCGCGAACAAGTTCTTCTGCTGTGGAGAGAGAGAGAGAGGAAGCATCGAACAAAGCGAGGGGAAGGCACGGGTGATCAAAATACGAAGGAAAGTAAGGAAGCCATGCGAATTCAGAAAAAGACGGAGAGAAAAAGCGGAGAGGAGACAGAAGCAGATTTTTATAATTAAGTAGATAATCCCAAACCTTAATCTCATCCAAGAGAAAGAGAGAAAGAAGATTTTATAGTTAAATAGATACTTCAAAACATTTTTTTGGAAAGAAGGTAATTTTTATTCCGGTCTTTATAATTAAGTAGACAATCCCAAACCTTAATCTCAGCCATAAGGGAAATAAAAAAAGATTTTCTAATTAAATAGGTACAGTCAAACACATATTATTATTTTTGGAAGAAGGTGATTTTTATTTTGGTCCTAAGGCCTACAATCACAGCACGAAGCCTTATAAACTCTGCCCGAAGGCTTCCTCCATGATCATCTGTCACGACCCGATCCCAAGATGTTTGGGTCAAGTCGGATCATTCCCAGCCTACACCATGGTGAGACGGCAGTAGTAAATTGTATGATTAATAGTGGAACTCATATTCATAACATCTAAATTTGAGAAAAATTAAAAACTTTATTCAATAATTCAAAACATTATGTCGTAGCTGAAAGTAAAAGCTGAACAACATAAGTTGTGCTAAAGTCACAACTTCAAATACATTTCAGAAAAGGAAAATAAAACTAAAACAATTAAAGATGAAGTAAACACTAGGCTAACTAGGTAGTCGGCTCAGGTGCCTCCGGGGCAATGTCCTTCAAAGTGGGTTCCAGTGATTCCTTAGGATACAAGTCGGGATCGTAATAGTTATTAAAGAATAGCTCTTCGTCCTCAAACTTGCCTATGGTGAAAGGGGGGTTTCTAGTCATGAATGAACAAATACTGAAATATAGCATCGCTAAATACAAGAATCATAGTCGATATCAAATACTGAAAACTATCAGAGGATGTACTCGTCTGTCGTCCAGAACAATAAATGTAAAACGAGGCTCAAAGTGGAGTCACAAGACCTATAGATGAGATGTACGTGGTTTTCTAGTGTGTGATAGGCAATCTAGGTCAAGACTAGATCAAATTTGACTTACAGTTTGACTTTGGACAACTGGTCTACCTTAGTCAACTCTAGTCAAATTTGACTTACAGTTTGCCTAATTTGGTTTTTTCCTATACCTAGACTGCACCTACCTTTCATTTCATTATCTATTAATCTATATTACCCATCTCAATGTTATCCCTATACTAGGCATTATCCCGTATTGCATTTTCTAACTATAGGCATTTCCTATTTCATATGTTAGGTAAACACTAAACACCACCTACACACAAAAAAACATGACATTGACCAAATGGCCTAAAACCCAACTGATACTAACAAATTCAAATAGCACATACCCTAATATACTCAACCACTATCACCATTATCTTATAATGCTCATGTAAATTTATATATACAATCTTTACATCTATTCCAATACATATCCTCCAAAATGGACAAACTCCCTACCTATCTCTAACACAGGCCCGAACCCTATCCTCTTATTCTGCTAACCTTATCCATGAACCTATATAAGTCTAAATATATTCTAGTACCAATTCAAAATCCCAACTGAAACATTGAACTCAAATGATGCATTGGCTTAGAACACTAACCAACACTCTAATCCCCACACCACACAAACCTGTATGCCACCAACCATACTTATGTGTGGCTGCTAGGAGAGGCCAAAACCCTTGCCCTCACTGGCCTGACATGGCCAAGGAAGTTTTTGGCCAATAGCCTATGGCCGTGCACAACCAAAACAGGAGGAATCCCCCTGCTGCTGAGCCAATACAGCAGTGCCAATAGCATGCTGCCACTCTCCAATCTTCACTTAATAAGGACTGACCCCTCTTCATCACTGCCCCCTCCCCCGATAAATGAACTCTGACATCCAAATTGATGCCTCAACTAACTTTAACCTCTAATACATTCATTATCTGATACAAAAGATGTCCTAATCTCAGAGATTCCTACTCACTCAAACCAAACTCTTAGACACACATTCACACATAAAGTCGAAGGCTCTGACACAAAGTATCTTACTGATACACTAACTACTTACACACACTGACACTAGTTATCCCAACTAATACTCAACCAAATTGGCCTAAGCTTGCCCTCACCAACTCTTAACTGTCACTTGGTCTGATACCACACTGATACATGAACACTTAATGTATCCAAACCTCACTAGCCAAGCTAACTGAATACTAACTCCATTGATACTAACTCTAATACAAAAGCTAAACACTATGACACCCACACACACACTCGCTACCAATTGCTAGGGAGACCCTAATACCTGGCACTAACCTTGTCAGTAGGGCTGCACCTTAGCCTGCAACAGGAGCCTCCCAAGCCGGGCTAGGCTAAGCAAAGCCCTGTAGGAAAGCTTCTACTTGTAATCAAGGCAATTAGCCAAGTGGCCTAAGAGCCAAGGTTGCCAACTGTCAGGCCAATGGAGTCATGGCATACTAGACCCCTCCCCCCCCCACTGCTGCTATATCCTACATTCCTTACAACCCAAAAGGATACAATTTCCCATATGACCCAGGTCACTGCCCTGGCTCGAACACAAAGGCCAATAGCCCTTAGCTCTCTGATACACTCACTCTTCTATCTAACTAATTGCTACTCATACTAACACTCAAGTTAATATATTAGCTAACACAACCTATCATACTAATACCCTAGGATACATACATCTCAATATCAAAATCTGATACTCTCTAATACTGGTACCTAATACCTATATAGGATACTCACTGCCTAATACTTCACTTGGTCTATAGGCCTATAGCCAATGGCCTAGATGGAACTGGCCAAAGAACAGCCAAGGCCATACCGGACACTGGCTGCACCCAATACTACTAAACACACTCTAATACTTTGAACTAACAATACTAACTTATATTTGATACTCTATGAAATTAGCTAATTTTCTAATACACTAACCCACACTCACTTACCCATGGATAAAGGCCATCCGCCCTGCTGCCTCATGCCAACTGCTGCCTACAAGCAGTCTTGGCCAAGTGGCCCTGCCCCATTGATATCTCACAACCAATTGTGACTCTCCTATGGCCAATACTCTCTCACATTAGACCACTGCCTATGGCTAGGGTCAAGCCAAAAGCCAAGCCCAACATCCTACTGAACCATTGATACATGCCATATCAGTTCCTCACATGACACTCCCAAAATAGGGAACACAAGCCCAAGCAAGATACACTATGTACATGGTTCCAAATGCAATACACCTAGGTATAAATATAGGAATATGGTCTTAGGATCACTCCTACTTATCTAAGGTGAAAACTAAACTAACTAGCTAACTGGTACCAAACAGGGAAGTAATTCCCTTCCCACTGCTACCTACTCAAGCACCCAACAGTGAACCCAAAACAGTACATGGCCTAACATATGTCATACACATCCATAGATAGGTTAGCATATATATATATATATATATATATATATATATATATATATATATATATATATATATATATACTGGTTGAACAAAACAACTTGTACATAAGCTATGAACTGTAAAACAGAACAAAATGGTCATTTAGGCATTTCTACAAACACTTGGTAGGCAAAATTTGTAGTCTCCCTCAAATGGACATTAAACCTTATTTAATCATTACCATAGCAGTCATTAGGACCTCAATATAATTCCTGTTAGTCATGGGAGGGGCCTCCTATATGAATGCATGAATTTTAACCATAGAAATGAAAGTTTAGGGGGTTGTACCTATGTAGAATGTAGCTTACACCAAGTTCCACAAATTTGGGAAAGATGGATGGAGAAAGAGCTTCCAAAACCTTGCTAGAGTCTTCACCAAACCTCGTTGAGATCCCCCAAGCCTTTGCACAACAAATGGAGGAAGGAGGAGAAAATTTGGGAGAGTTTTGGATAGAGGAATGGGTGGAAACCCTAAATGAGTGGTGGCTGCCATTTGGGGGTTAAAAGGGATTAAATAGGCTCTAGACTAGCCATAATCTCTTTATTACACTTAGCATTAGGTACGTCCTTAAGTGGGCTAAGTGGTTTGGCTCTAATTAAGGCTTATATCCAACTTGGTCATGATTAGAGTCTAATTAATCAAACTAATTGGTTAAGTCAATCTAAATGGAGTCTACCATGACTAATGAATAGCTATACTACTAATAAATACAACCATCATATTAAAAAAATTATACACTAATTGTGAAATGATAAAAATACCCTTGTTCTATAAAAGTGGTAGTGACAGGCTCCTCTACAGCCAAGGCAAAAGCTCGTCCGGCTCTCTGCTGATGTTGGCCGAATTGCGGCTGCTGGGTAGGAAGTGGTGCCCTCGGTTGTACTGCTCTAATCCGAATGAACATCGTAGGACAGTCCTTCACTTTATGGTGGAAGACCCAAAAGATGGGCAGTGTCCCAACCTCTTCCTGTAGATGTCTGTATTGTGTCTGGGCCTCTTATAGTAGACGCAGATGGGTGCTTTCTGCTGCTGGTGCTGGGGTGCTTTATTAGGCGTCCTGGCCTGCTGATGTTGCTATTAATGAGGTTGGTGGGAGTGAGGAGGCCTATGATTGTTGAGCTTCTTAGAATTCCTGGTAAGTTGCTAGGTCCCGAAAAGTCTCTCTTGGGACGAGCAGACGAGCTGGCCTCAATTTCCCATGCCACCATTAGCATCTTCTTATAAGGTTTGGCACCATTTGCAGTAACTAGGGTGCGAAGCTCCTTCCGCATTCTGTGACGAAATATCTTGGCATGATGTACGGGGTCTACTACGATAGAGGTGAAAAATCGATTGAGTCGACTGAAGTCTGCTGCGTACTCATCTGTACGGTTCTCTTGCTTTAAGTCTTGGAATTGCCTCTCCATAGCTTCTAGAGTTGCCTCTGGAAAGAATTTCCTCTTGAATAGCTTCTTGAAGGTACTCCAGGCTATCCCCTGGATCTGGAACCATGGCTCATTTCTGAAATAGATGCTCACCAAGTCTCGTATCTGAAATGCTACGGCCTCAACCTTGAGGTCGTTTGGAAGTCGAGCAACGCTAAGAAGATGCTCCATGTCTTCTAGCCATTCATCGGCATACATGATGCCCTCGACTCCCTCGAAAGTTCATGGTCCCAGCTTCTTGAAGTTCTCTATGGTACCGACCTTGGCCTGGACAGTAGGCAACATTATGGGCGTTCTCTATGCTCTCTCTCATAATTGTGTTTAGCTCACGATGAGCCTCAGCTTGGGCTCTCTGGCCTCTAGGACACCCTGAAGTAAGGTTAGGAGCTGGGTAGGGTCAATAGGCATGGCTCCTACAAGTGGAATGATAGGTAGGACCACACCAGTAGGAGAAGGTGGTGGCATGGTCCTGGCAGGAATGGGTGGTGCGGCATGGACTGTGCAAACATAAGCAGTACGGGAAGGTGATGAAGGATAGGGATAAGCGGTAAGCAGTAGTGAAAGTGGATCAGTTGCTGACTCTACAAGTCGGTGCTCTGAGCATTCAGCCTCCTCAGAAATATGGCCATAATAGGTAGTTGTTCCCTTTGCCATTCTCTGGATAGTAGGAAGCAACGTAAGCAACGAATTTTGACTAAGTTATACACATAAAAAAATTAAATAAAATTTGACCCTATGTTGTGACGAGTCATAATGTTTCAATGTTCTAAGTGTTCTAATTGTTTCTAATCAGTTTTTTTAAAGTTGTTTGTCTTGACCTGTATGGGCCACCACTAAAAATATGTCACAATCCGATCCCAAGATGTTTTGGCCAAGTCGGATCATGTCCAGCCTACACGTGGTGAGACGGTAGTAGTAAGCTGTCTGATTAATAGTGGAACTCATAATCACAACATCTAAATTTGTGGAAAATTAAAAACTTTATTCAGTAATTCAAAACACACAAGTTAACCCGTAGTTGAAAGTAAAAGCAAAACAACATAAGTTGTGATACGTTTCAGAAAAGGGGAATAAAACTAAAACAATTAAAGATAAAGTAAACTCTAGGCTAACTAGGTAGCCGGCTCAGGTGCCTCCGGGATAAAGTCCTTCAAGGTGGGGGTTCCAGTGATTCCTCAGGATACAAGTCGGGATCATAATAGCTATTGAAAAATAGCTCTTCGTCCTCAAACTCACCTATGGTGAAAGGAGGATTTCCAGTCAGGAATGAACAAGTACACAATTCCAAACTCTAGCATTTTAAACAATATTTGAAAATTGCATATTTGAAAACATTAAAATATTTTGATGCAAGGAAACAATTGAAATATTTGATGCAATAAAATAATTATAATTTAAATAGGTAGACACTTATGACCGGCTGGTAGATTCAATTTGTATTCCAGCATACGATCCGGCTTCGCCATACGGAAAAGTGTGGCTTCAGCAATCCATAATATATCTAAGGGGGGTTTGGTCACAAGCGCTACACTACTCCCCAATACCTAAAGTCAATATTTAGTTCATAGAGAAGAACTTTGAGGCGCAATGTGTCAACATGCAATAAGAAAAACACCAGAATCCAATAGTGTACTTGCCTTAAGTTTTGTAAAAGGAAGATGGAGGAAAGGATGACTCGGTCTAGTCATCGAAACCGTACATTTAATTAAAAAGTCGTCTCAGTTCCGATATAACCATTTATAGGTGTTCTAGTTACAATCTCTAATATTGGTTATAGTCAGTTTTCTGGTTAATAATTAAACCAACGATTAAATTACTCTAACGCTGCTTTACACTATTTGTCAATTTGTATAAAAGAGTCTGTTTGCATTTATTTGAAAAAAGTAGACATCTCGATTTATTTGGAAAAGCTTGTGCTTTATACTATATATATATATTTATTTATTTATTTATTTTTAACGAAAACCCCACGAAATATTAATCAAGGCTCAAAATGCCGAAGCCTGAAACGTATACAAGGCCCAAAAGAGGACGCATATACAAGTATACCAGCAAAAGAAGGAGAAAGGGGGTGGAGGACGACGCACACGGTCAGGGGTAGTTCTGGAGAGGTGACCAGAATGTGCTCGGGCAGTGGGGGCACAGGGTACTACGCTTTTGGCATTGGCGAAAGACTTCATGAATGAGCTGGTCGGCAGGGAAGATGTGTCCTTCGTATCTCGCTTTGTTGCGATTCTTCCAAATCACCCACGTGGCGGCCGCAGCGACGATCTGGTGCCCGTGAGAGGTGCTGCCCCAATCGGCCGCAAGATTGTAGAAGCATCCGCCTCTCGGCACAATGCTGAAACGCTGGTTAAGGGTCCTCCAGATGCCTCTGGGCAGGTTCCCTTGACAAAAGATATGGTCAATGGTCTCCATCTGGTGGTCTGAACAGCAATTGCAGGCTGAGGCTAAACTGATCCCGATGGTGTTGAGGATATCGTCAGTAGGCAATTTCTTTCTAATGGCTCTCTATATGAGGAAGGACCACTTTTAGGGGATACAGGTGTGCTGTCACGACCCGTACCCTAGAGTAAGGGCACGAGACGTGGGTACGTCCAGCCTACGGCGCAGTGTCGGCAGTAGAACGCTGTCCTAGGTCAAACATCTAACAAAATAAAGGTACCTGTACAGTATATACTCTCCGAATGGAGGTGACATAGCAGATATAGTCTCAATCACATCTAAGGTAGAGCATAATAAAGATAGATAAAACATGAAATCTAAAAGAGATACAGCAGATAGAAGTCTAAGTGTCTAAGATACACAAACCCAGAAATATATCTCAAAGCTCAAATACAGTAATCCATAAATACAACTCAAGACAACTGGAAATAAACTATGAGCAAAACCCAAGCTATCTATACAACCTCTACTGCGTCTCCTCTAGGCTAGCAGGCAACCTCCAGGCTATCTATAAAATTTATCAACAGGTCCAGTCAGGACAGGAACGAGCACATCTCATCTAGAAAACCCAAGTAAATGACAGAGAACTATAAAGCAGTTATAGACAGTTGTATTGATAAAAATGGCAGTTTATATTCAGGTGATGGTAAGAAAGACAGATAAAGTGCAAGAAAAGTAAATAACTAAACAAGAGAAGAATCATAGCAATGAAGACTGTAAAAAATAGAACTAGCTGAACAAGGGTAACATGATATAAGTCCAGACAGTAAATGTAAACAAGTGTAAGACCAACGTAAATCCAGACAACATGAATCTAATACCAGGTGATTCCAGTACAAGATGAGTCCGGTATGAGATGATTCCAGTCAGTGATCAAAGATTCCAGGGTGAGTCCAGCCTATACTCTAGCAGTGTGTTTTAAAATACCGAGTTTGACATGTAAACGGCTGTAGGTAATACGGCACATCACACACCTGGCCGGGTGTGAGATGGCTATCATTCCAGTAAATTCCAGTTGGGAGATTCCAGATTGGGATATGTCTACATGTCTTACTCTAGTATTTTCCATCCCAGCAAGTGAATCCAGAATTTCGACACAATGATTCAAGATGAGTTCAGCCAAAATATAATGATACCAGTAAATGATTCCAGTAAATGATTCTAGTAAGTGATTCCAGTAATAGAAGCCAGGAATGATGATACCAGTAATAGAGGCCAAAAAATAAATGTGTGTCGTATACATGAATCCAGAATATCCATACGTGTTGTAACAGAGAATCACATACAACTAACTAGAACTGAAGTACAGTAATTGACAAATAAATGAGAGAACTATCAGAGAATGTACTCGCCTGATGTCTGAATGTCCAAAGTAAATATACTGTCCGATGAGAGATGTCTGGCTCCTAATCAGAACAGCACAAGTCACAACAAGTCCAAAATGACAATATGAAGTTCTACTATGCATTCTACATGATTCTAGGTCAATCTAGACCAAAGTCAACTCTTGGTCAACTTGGTCAACCCTGAAAGTCAAACCTAGGTCAACTATGGTCAAACTAGGTCTAACAAGTCTAAATTAGGTCAAACAAGTTATTCTAGGTCTAAACAAACTAAGTATATGTAAATCAAGTATCCAAGATAGCTACTAACTCATAGCCTAAGTCACTTGCTAAACCAAGCACAAAACTAAACCATAAGCTAACAAGGCACACAAACTTAGTCATATAATGTATATATATTATTCACATTCACATATTCATATACATAGATATATATAGAAAAGCTATATATATAGGCACATACATATATATATATATATATATATATATATATATATATATATATATATATATATATATATATATATATATATATAGAGAGAGAGAGAAAGAGAGGTAAAAGAGTAAGTGAGTATGCGTGTGTTTGGCATGTGTATGAAAGGATATGTGTTAATGTTCTAAAATTTAGTGATAGGTAGGTGTATGTGACATGGGATACATGATGTCAAAGGGTGTATGAATGCATGTGTGTAAAAGGTTATAGGTTAACTCAGTTTATAGAAATACATACATACATACATACTTACCTTGTATACATGTATGCATACATATCGTGTATATTACATTTACATGATACATACATGTATACTTGTATTATATTATACTTACATTCATGCATATTAGATACTTGTATTTATATTAACATATTACAAACATTCATTTCATTCATGCATCTATGCATTACCTACATGTTTTATTATGCATACATTGTATATTCATATCATTTCATACATTAACATAGAGACATACACACATCACATATTTCATACCTTGTATTATCTACATATCATGTTATATATTATCATTCATTCCTTTCATATATTACATTCTATATTACCTATACACATGTATTTCCTTCATTCATTCATGCTTGCATCATATACTCTACATTACCATACATGTTATTATTATATATTGTATTGCAATATTTATACATTATGCATTCATATCTATCATTACATATATATATCTTGCATTCATATCTAGCATTTATTATATACTTTCATGCATACATTGTATATCATTCTTTCATTTATGCATTGCTTATATGCATTATATTAATAGCATTCCTACATGCTTGCATTCAACCATATATATACATTAATGTAAAGAGAATATATATCA
This sequence comes from Iris pallida, assembly GCA_029216955.1. Lineage (NCBI taxonomy): Eukaryota > Viridiplantae > Streptophyta > Magnoliopsida > Asparagales > Iridaceae > Iris > Iris pallida. Next base: position 2,156,813 of record JANAVB010042018.1, on the reverse strand, counting down.
TATATATATATCATTTTATTCATCTAACATATCATGCATTACATACTCTATATTCATTTAATATCCATACTACATAGGCTCATAGGTTACACAAAATGCATATATCGTATAGTCACTCTTCTACTTAAAACCAATACTGTACCAATTGGGCATTCATTAAATTCTAGGATTAAAGTATATTGTAGCTCTTCGTGTTAGCTTTTCGAAACTTTAAACGAATCGCATTTTCGTTCGGAAGCTCCCGGAATCGCAAAAATACCGAAACACGTTCGTCTTTCGTACAGCTGACACTCAAATAATTCTACAAAATGTTACAGAAAGAATATGGCTTATTAAAATATATACTTGGAAAGCTAACTTCGATACGGTTCTTTTAAAAAAACGAAAGATAAATCGGAGTTTTAAGCTAAAAGTTATGACATTTCTAAGTTGCCATTGCTACTAAAAACGTGGATAAATATTATGACGAAATTAGGTAGTTTGAGACAAAAGAAACACAAGTATATAACATAATATATCAAGAACTCACTCTCTACACTAATATATATATATATATAAGACACTATAGAACACATCTCCAATATAAAAATATGAGATTAAACATGTAATAATTTATTCATACATAACATCAACACATAGTGTGTCCAAATTTGGGAGTTTTTTTCCACTAGGACACAATCACAACACAAAGGACACTCCTATGACCTCCAAATGGACACAAAATGGACACAAAATGGAGATACAACCATGGGAGTCATTCCTATGGGTTCAAAATAGACCTATATGCGTGAGAAAATAAAAAGGAGAAGGGATTTATACCTCCCGGTAGATCGAATCGAAGAAAAGCCTTCCCGGAGCGACACCGACACGTAGAGATTCCAAAAGGACACGAACGAGCTCCTAATCCTCCCAAACTTGGGTAGCTTCCTCCTTGGCTAGAATGGAGAAGGAAAAAAGAAGATTTGGTGGCGAAATGGAAGGATTTGGTAGAGAAATTGCTAGGGATTGCTCTCTAGATATTTGGGGAAGAACAAGAAAGAGAGTGTAGATGAGAATAATGAAATGAACTTGAGCCTATCCTCTCCCAAAGTGGATGGCCATATGGGACTATTTGTCCTATTATGGTAAGGTACAAAATGCCCCCACTAACCTATTCTATTAGTATTAGAAAAGGGCTAATTGGTTGGGGCTAAATTAGTCATTCTAAAGTCTCTAATCACACTAACCTTATCCATAATAATTAGTCTAATCTCTAACTAAAATTAATATCATGTGGGCCATGCCTAACTAGTGTGTAGGTCCACCAAAGTTAACACTACCCCCGGGTCCCCGTTTCAAGTCGGATTGAGCTGAAATTCGAACTCGACTCAAATAATCCCAAAACTATATCATAAATAATAAAATAAATTTCAAAAATATTTCAAAAATACAAAATGACAAAAATACCCATGTTCCTGAAAACTGGGGGTGACAAATTTCCTCGAAATTAAAACCAAACAATAGTAAAATGTCAAAATCACAAGTCATAATTTTAAATAGTTTAAAAAATGATTAAAAATCACCAAAAATCATAATATAAAATAATAATCAATAAATAATAATTATAATTACAAAATTTCAAAATTACCCTCATCTGGAAAACTGGGTGTTACAATCCTACCCACCTTATAAAAATTTCGTCCTCGAAATTAAGATGATCGCACCCCCTTCTATGTCAAACATAGTCAAGGGTCAATCACTAGTCAATTTCTCAACATCCAAGTACTTGGTCATCAACTGGTCAACTTCTTTGGGTTTTACCTATGCTAGCTATCTAGGTATTGGCAACTAGAATTTAGCAAAAGAGAAACTCTATAATAGACTAGCTCTTAACTTTCCAATCCTGTCAAGTCACCTATAACTAAATACCTACAAGCTAAGCACATGAATACCAAATACCACATATATATATATGCTCAAGAACAACAACCCATCACATATATCCTAAGTATATCATCTATATATATATATATATATATATATATATATATATATATATATATATATATGACTGATCAACCAAGGGTTAAGGCAGACTAAACTTATAAGGGTCTGAAACAATGCTTAGAACTAGGCTAAGGATGAATGGTCTGAATCAAAGGGACATGGTATCTAGTGAAGGGTCTGCACACTGCCTATAAAGGTGATCAACACGAAGAGAACTTAACTAAAATGGAAAACTGAACCAAGTATAGGCTAAACAACATGTTTATAACCATATACAACAATGGCCTATAGATACCAACTAACCTATATCCCATATGCCAATATCATCTGCAATCTATCTATGCAAATAGACCTCTCGGTCTTAGGTGAAACTACAACTATACTCAAAGGCAGACTCTGGTCATGGGTGCCTCACTGGAAAAGGTAAGGGAAAGTAGTAATAATCATCAAGGCTGTAAGGCATACTAACATCTTATGTGTAACTGGTTGGTATTATAGATAACAGGAGAATTATCTGCAATGGGTTACTATTCTAACACCAATACTAACTATCACCTCTAGGGTACAGACACTCTACAAGTCATCATACCATTATACTATGAAGGAACTACCTATGAATAAGCTTTACAAAACTAAATATCCCTACTCCTAAGTCATTTATAACAATCAAAAGGTATGATGTTTAAACCTTCTCAAGATACAATCTGTTAATCATATGCGTCTGTCCAAAATCATGTTGTCCAGAGTCTTCATCATGCTAGTGAGCAAGGCTACGATAATCACAGAGTCCTTGACTAAGGTACGTACCTCTAGGTTCATGGTATTTAAAATTTTTGCACTGCCGTATATGACGGCGAAAACCTTAAATTCCTATACCCGAGAATACATCTAAAATCTGACTACATGTCCTCACTATGCCAACTAATACGACTATCGAGGATTCTAGATCCTATGATTTAGGCGACCTAGCCCATATGATTTTCTCAGAAAAAAAATAAACACAACAAAAGAGTAACATGACAAAATTAATCAATCAATAAGGAACAGATGGAATCGGATTTCAAGGTAATTATAAAAGACAATTGCGGGAATGGAATTGAGAAAAATGAAACTTGTAGCAAGATCTCCAACGGTCTGTGCATCCTCGACTGTCCTGACGATAGCTCGCCCTGCTGGTTTCCTTCAGCCTGATGCTGATACTGCACAAATCTCTACTGCTGATGCTGCATGAATCGCTGCTGTTGAGAGAAATCGAAAACGAAGAAAAAGTCTCTGTACAGACGGACGTGCACCTCCAATGTAGCAGAAACGCCAACCTGAGTCGGCACAACATAAGCTGCGGTCTCGAGGCCCAGATGAACAGGACGAGAGGTGGCCAGCCTCTCGATAGTATCCTCCGAACCGAAGCGATGAGATCGTGTCTTCATAACCATCATGAAGACAGATCAAAACAAGAAGCAATTTCTGAGAATGAAGCAAAAATTCAAAGGAGAACAGTTTATATTCAAGGAAAGTCAATAAGCAACAATTTTAGACAAAAGGAATCGGATTAAGAGTTTTTCCTAGTGTGATTGAGTACCTCCAAAAATATCCTAATCCTACTGCAGGCTGTAGTGATACTCTAGTTCGAATACCACTACATAAACTCGACCTGCATGGGCCACCACTAAAAATGTGTCACGACCCGCACCCTAGAGTAAGGGTACGAGGCGTGGGTACGTCCAGCCTATACCACAGTGTCGGCGGTAGAACGCTGTCCTAGGTCAAACATCTAACAAAATAAAGGTACCTGTACAGTATATACTCTCCGAATGGAGGTGACATAGCAGATACAGTCTCAATCACATCTAAGGTAGAGCATGATAAAGATAGATAAAACAAAAAATCCAAAAGAGATACAGCAGATAGAAGTCTAAATGTCTAAGATACATAAACCCAGAAATATATCTCAAAGCTCAAATACAGTAATCCATAAATAAAACTCAAGACAACTGGAAATAAACTATGAGCAAAACCCTAGCTATCTATACAACCTCTACTGTGTCTCCTCTAGGCTAGCAGGCAACCTCCAGGCTATCTGTAAAATTTATCAACAGGTCCAGTCAGGACAGGAACGAGCACATCTCATCTAGAAAACCCAAGTAAATGACAGAGAACTATAAAGCAGTTATAGACAGTTGTATTGATGAAAATGGCAGTTTATATTCAGGTGATGGTAAGAAAGATAGATAAAGTACAAGGAAAGTAAATAACTAAACAAGAGAAGAATCATAGCAATGAAGACTGTAAAAAATAGAACTAGCTGAACCAGGGTAACATGATATAAGTCCAGACAGTAAATGTAAACAAGAGTAAGACCAACGTAATTCCAGACAACATGAATCTGATACCAGGTGATTCCAGTACAAGATGAGTCCGGTATGAGATGATTCCAGTCAGTGATCAAAGATTCCAGGGTGAGTCCAGCCTATACTTTAGCAGTATGTTTTAAAATACCGAGTTTGACATGTAAACGGCTATAGGTAATATGGCACATCATACACCTGGCCGGGTGTGAGATGGCTATCATTCCAGTAGATTTCAGTTGGGAGATTCCAGATTGGGGTATGTCTACATGTCTTACTCTAGTATTTCCCCTCCCAGCAAGTGAATCCAGAATTCTGGCACAATGATTCAAGATGAGTCCAGCCAAAATATAATGATACCAGTAAATGATTCCAGTAAATGATTCCAGTAAGTGATTCCAGTAATAGAAGCCAGGAATGATGATACCAGTAATAGAGGCCAGAAAATAAATATGTGTCGTATACATGAATCCAGAATATCCATACGTGTTGTAACAGAGAATCACATACAACTAACTAGAACTGAAGTACAGTAATTGACAAATAAATGAGAGAACTATCAGAGAATGTACTCGCCTGATGTCTGAATGTCCAAAGTAAATATACTGTCCGATGAGAGATGTCTGGCTCCTAATCAGAACAGCACAAGTCACAACAAGACCAAAATGACAATATGAAGTTCTACTATGCATTCTATATGATTTTAGGTCAATCTAGACCAAAGTCAACTCTTGGTCAACTTGGTCAACCCTGAAAGTCAAACCTAGGTCAACTATGGTCAAACTAGGTCTAACAAGTCTAAATTAGGTCAAACAAGTTATTCTAGGTCTAAACAAACTAAGTATATGTAAATCAAGTATCCAAGATAGCTACTAACTCATAGCCTAAGTCACTTGCTAAACCAAGCACAAAACTAAACCATAAGCTAACAAGGCACACAAACTTAGTCATATAATGTATATATATTATTCACATTCACATATTCATATACATATATATATATAGGAAAGCTATATATATAGGCACACACATATATATATATATATATATATATATATATATATATATATAGAGAGAAAGAGAGGTAAAAGAGTAAGTGAGTATGCGTGTGTTTGGCATGTGTGTGAAAGGATATGTGTTAATGTTCTAAAATTTAGTGATAGGTAGGTGTATGTGACATGGGATACATGATATCAAAGGGTGTATGAATGCATGTGTGTAAAAGGTTATAGGTTAACTCAGTTTATAGAAATACATACATACATACTTACCTTGTATACATGCATACATACATATCATGTATATTATATTTACATGATACATACATGTATACTTGTATTATATTATACTTACATTCATGCATATTAGATACTTGTATTTATATTAACATATTGCAAACATTCATTTCATTCATGCATCTATGTATTACCTACATGTTTTATTATGCATACATTGTATATTCATATCATTTCATACATTAACATAGAGACATACAAACATACACACATCATATATTTCATACCTTCATTACCTACATATCATGTTATATATTATCATTCATTCCTTTCATATATTACATTCTATATTACCTATACACATGTATTTCCTCCATTCATTCATGCTTGCATCATATACTCTACATTACCATACATGTTATTATTATATACTGCATTACAATATTTATACATTATGCATTCATATCTATCATTACATATATATATATATCTTGCATTCATATCTAGCATTCATTATATACTTTCATGCGTACATTGTATATCATTCTTTCATTCATGCATTGCTTATATGCATTATATTAATAGCATTCCTACATGCTTGCATTCAACCATATATATACATTAATGTAAAGAGAATATATATCATATATATATATATATATCATTTTATTCATCTAACATATCATGTATTACATACTCTATATTCATTTAATATCCATACTACATAGGCTCATAGGTTACACAAAATGCATATATCGTATAGTCACTCTTCTACTTAAAACCAATACTGTACCAATTGGGCATCCATTAAATTCTAGGATTAAAGTATGTTGTAGCTTTTCGTGTTAGCTTTCCAAAACTTTAAACGGATCGCATTTTCGTGTCCGGAATCTCCCGAAATCGTGAAAATATCGAAACACGTTCGTCTTTCGTACAGCTGACACTCAAATAATTCTACAGAATGTTACATAAAGAATTTGGCTTGTTAAAATATGTACCTGGAAAGCTAACTTCGATACGGTTCTTTTAAAAAAACAGGAGATAAATCGGAGTTTTAAGCTAAAAGTTATGACATTTCTAAGTTGTCATTGCTACTAAAAACGTGGATAAATATTATGACGAAATTAGGTAGTTTGAGACAAAAGAAACACAAGTATATAACATAATATATCAAGAACTCACTCTCTACACTAATATACATATATAAGACACTATAGAACATATCTCCAATATAAAAATATGAGATTAAACATGTAATAATTTATTCATACATAACATCAACACATAGTGTGTCCAAATTTGGGAGTTTTTTTCCACTAGGACACAATCACAACACAAAGGATACTCCTATGACCTCCAAATGGACACAAAATGGACACGAAATGGAGATACAACCATGGGAGTCATTCCTATGGGTTCAAAATAGACCTATATGCATGAGAAAATGAAAAGGAGAAGGGATTTATACCTCCCGATAGATCGAATCGAAGAAAAGCCTTCCCGGAGCGACACCGACACGTAGAGATTCCAAAAGGACACGAACGAGCTCCGAATCCTCCCAAACTTGGGTAGCTTCCTCCTTGGCTAGAATGGAGAAGGAAAGAAAAAGATTTGGTGGCAAAATGGAAGGATTTGGTAGAGAAATTGCTAGGGATTGCTCTCTAGATATTTGGGGAAGAACAAGAGAGAGTGTGGATGAGAATAATGAAATGAACTTGAGCCTATCCTCTTCCAAAGTGGCTGGCCATATGGGGCTATTTGTCCTATTATGGTAAGGTCCAAAATGCCCCCACTAACCTATTCTATTAGTATTAGGAAAGGGCTAATTGGTTGGGGCTAAATTAGTCATTCTAAAGTCTCTAATCACACTAACCTTATCCATAATAATTAGTCTAACCTCTAACTAAAATTAATATCATGTGGGCCATGCCTAACTAGTGTGTAGGTCCACTAAAGTCAGCACTACCCCCGGGTCCCCGTTTCAAGTCGGATTGAGCTGAAATTCGAACCCGACTCAAATAATCCCAAAACTATATCATAAATAATAAAATAAATTTCAAAAATATTTCAAAAATATAAAATAACAAAAATACCCCTATTCCTGAAAACTGGGGGTGACAAATTTTCTCGAAATTAAAACCAAACAATAGTAAAATATCAAAATCACAAGTCATAATTTTAAATAGTTTAAAAAAATGATTAAAAATTACCAAAAATCATAATATAAAATAATAATCAATAAATAATAATTATAATTACAAAATTTTAAAATTACCCTCATCTGGAAAACTGGGTGTTACATGTGCCAATAGTGAGCAGTGGTCTGGGTGGGCTGGCCCGTCCTGAGAAGGGAGGATCTGGCCGATCTGACGGCTCCGGAAGCCTCGAGTGTCCATCTCCACGCGTCTTCCGCGAGATCGATCCTAAGACCGCTCAAACAGACGCTATTCTCCAACTCCGTGCCTCCCCACTCACGCATCTTATCCCAGTCCCAGACGTTGTTAGTGTGGTTCCACATGTCCTTGATCCTACAGTCTCTCGGGACTTCCGAGATGCTTGGGATCAAGCTATCTCCGGACCATCTCTCCCGGAATGGGTTGGACTCGCCGTTGCCCAGGTGAAGCCTGATAGCCTGTTCGGCAAGATTACGCCCGATTAGAATACGGCGCCAAGCTGCCGATGATCTGCAATTAGAATTGGCCTCTGCATGGTGGATGTGTTTGAAGTACCTGGCTTTCATGAATCTGGTCCATAAATTCTTGGTCGTACGGAGATGCCACCACAGTTTCATCGAGAAAGCCTGAACGATGTAGGCGAGTTTGGTAAATCCCAGACCCCCATCCTGAGTCGGCTGAGCCATGGAGTCCCAACTCGCCCAATGGTGCTTCTCATGGCCATCGCAATGCCCCCAAAAGAAGTTACAAAAGATCTGCTCGATCGAAGTCAGAACCTTCAAAGGCGGGGAGCACGCAGCAAGCGTATGGATCGGAATGGAGGTGAGCACATGTTTGATGAGGATCATCTTGCCTCCTGGGGATAAGGTGGCATTATGCCACCCTTCAAGCTTGTTCCTGATTCTAATGATTAACTTCTCGAAGATCCTGGCATTAGATTTCCCGTACACCAGGGGGCATCCGAGATAGTTGAATGGGGGATGATCGACAGAGAAGGATGTTAAGTTGGAAATCCTGCTGGCATGCTCTGTGTTGATGTTGTGGTGGGCGTAGATGATGCTTTTGGATGGGTTGATTTTCTGTCCTGAGCAAATGGAGTACCGCTGAAGGGTATTGTGGACCACTTGAACCGCTCCTTCGTCTCCTGAAGAGAAGATGAGTAAGTCGTCTGCAAAGGCCAGATGGGTGATGGTTGGACACCCGTTGGTAGTGTGGTATTGTTGGAAGTGCGGGACGCTGATCATGTTATTGAGGTTCCAGCTGAGGGCATCAGCCGCAATGATAAAAATAGTGGATGATAGAGGGTCGTCTTGCCTAACCCCGCGGGTGGATTTAAAGAATCCCTCGGCGTGGCCGTTAATGACTGTAGAAAACCACGAGTTGCTGATGGATCTCCACACAGTGTTGGTCCAAGTTTCAGAGAAGTCGAATGCCCTGAAGACCCAGATCATAAATTGCCAGTCCAGCCTGTCATAAGCTTTTTCCATGTCAATCTTAATGGCGATGTTGCCACCTCTGACAGGAAATTTCATACAAGTGATTAACTCATGTGCTAGCATGATGTTGTCTTGGATGTTTCTCCTACGAACAAACCCACTTTGCTCGTTAGAGATGATCTTGGGGAGAAGACCCGCCATTCTGTTAGCGACGATCTTGGAGATTATCTTGTTAGTGAAGGTGCACAGACTGATAGGCCGAAAGTTACGGAAGGACTCTGGGTTATCTTTTTTCGGAATGAGGATCAGGTTGGCGCTGGAGATGGCTTTGGGATAGGTGGCTCCTTCGAAGAAGGTAATTGCAGCTTCGGTGATGTCCTGTTTGATAATGTCCCAGCACGTGCGAAAGAATACCCCGAAAATCCGTCAGGACCGGGAGCGCTGTGCTCGTTCAGAGCCCATACCACATCTTTCACTTCTTGTTCAGTGGGACGACGTTCCAGCTGGGCATTGTCGTAGTTATCAATGAGGCAGGGGATTTGATCAAGAAAGGCGTTGTCTTTGTGGACCGTCTCTTTGGTGAATAATTTGGAGTAGAATTCCGTGGCGGCTTCATGGATCCTCTTTTGGTCGGTGATGATGTTCCCATCATCGTCCGTAGTATGGTGAATCGTGAGCTTCCGTCTGCGGCCGTTGACACAACCATGAAAGTATTTCGAGTTTTTGTCCCCGTCACTATCTCATTTCAACCTCGCTTTCTGTTTCCAGAAGTCAGTCTCCACTTTAAGCCTGAATTTGAGCATAGCCTTGGTAAGGTTCAGGGCAATCCTGGCCGCTGGGGAGCGATCCGAAATGAACATGGCCTCTGCACGGGTAACGTCATCTTCAGCAATCCGTACGGCTTGGAAAATGTCCCTATAGGAAAGTTTGCTCCAATTGGACAATGCTACCCTCGTAGCCTTGAGCTTTTTGCTCACCCGGGTAAGGGGGTCGGGAGAGTCGTCGCTATTCCATGCTTCAACGACGATACCCAAAAATTGGGGGTGCTCCACTACAACAAAAAGACCTATTAATGACGCTCGACAAGGAGTTTTAATGACGGCTGATACATAAGCGTCATCAAGTTGAGAAATACCTTTTTCTATGACGGTTTGGGCTAATTCTGGGCTTTTTATAACGTTTATAAAACAAAGCGTTATTAATAGTTTAGAGCGGTGGCAAACTTGTATTAAACTTTATGTAATATATTCCATCCCCCCTCCGATTTTACTCAGAAGAACTCTCATTCTCCTTGCTCTCCTTCTGCCCCCTCTTCCCTCCTCTCCCCAAACCCTAAAATTTTCCATCTCCTCCTTTCAATCTCCCAGAAACCCTAACTCTAGGTCTCACTCTAAACCCTAGCTCTAGGTCTCACTCTAAGCCCTAAGCCCCCAACCCCTCCTCCCACGAACCCTAAGCCCTAAGCTCCCAATCCCTCGCTCGTCGACGGAAGCGGCGGCGGCATGAACGATGTGGTGGGTCGAGGTCGTCCAGGCGTTGTGGCTTCGGGTTCAGAAGATCGGGGAGGTCGGTGCTCATGATGAGCGGGACGATGCTCGGTCGAGAACAGGAAGTTGAGTCGGAGGAGGGCTCGGGAAGGCATGGGCTCGGGATCCGGTCGGGGTTGTCCTCGGTACGGATACACGTCGGCATCGAAGCTGGATCACAAACCCCATCTAGGTATCTACTCCCTCTATTTCTTTCGGTCGGTTCTGATGGGAAATTAGGTTAATTTTCTTCTTGTACCTATTGGATTCTTGTGAATATAGAAAGTTTGTATTTTTTTCATCGAAATGTAATTCTTGTGATTCTGATGGGAAATTGGGTTAATTTTCTTCTTGTAGCTAGGGGAGGTGGCGGTGGCCGAGCCCTTGGCGTCTCAAGCCGAAACGATCCCCTGTAAATTTGCTGCGGCCAGACTTCGATTTGAATTTTTTTCTTCTACAGAAAAGGTAATTTCTCTACGACAGGATTTTGCTCTTATTTATAGGGTTTTTTTGTCTCAATTGTTGAGATTTGTTGCACTGTTGTAATTTCAATTATTTGTTCCTACTTTTTGCTGGATTTGATAGGATTATAAGAATAATTTATTTTTGTCAGAAATCTTATTCAAGGTGTCCGCATCGGTCCGTATTGGACCACACAGGATTCTACTATGTAAAAATTGGGTCTCGCAGGACCCTAACAAAGAAAATACATATGTACATAAGTAGTGAAAACTACAGCAAATAAAACAAAAAAAACTAGTGTTGAATGGTGAAAGAATGAAGAAAGCAGTGTCGAAGATCCCTCGACCATCTTTCTCCCAATTCCAACCTCTCGTGGAATCTCCTCAAGGGTTCTTCACGCGTAGCACAAAAATGGCTAGGCCATGGCATCTCCCAAAGGGAAACAGACTTTTACAGCATTGACCCAACTAGGACCCCTACTACTTGTATTACAACTGAAACACAACACTCATTGGCTGCTACACCAGAGACTTATGAATTTATGATACAAAGCTCTACTAACAACATTTGAGGATCGTTAAGGACTGGTACAACACGTATTCACTATAGTCCCCACAATTCTAGAAAAACATAAACTACTACAAATCTGTTAAGACATTTGGAATATCAAACGGCTAGATAAAGAGCCTGACCGCTACAATCTTTTCTTCAAATCAGAGTTCTTCAATAAGGATTCAAACAACTCAATTGAACTCCCAAAGGAGTTGTACTGATGTCTTAAGTAGTTAAAAAGGTGTCCCTGCTGCCAATCATGAGGAGTCCTTTTGGATTCTTCGTCCAGTCAAGGCCTTCTTCTCGTGATGGAGGTAGAGCTTCCTGGTGCCACTACGGCACATTTTTGGAAGGAGACAGAATATGACATGTGCACTTTTTTGGAAGCTTCTTGAGAATATGCACACTGTTGTATTTATGGCATATTATTAACAGCAGATTAAGTTTAAAACAAGAAGGTAAAGTTATAAAATACAGAACAAAATTGGCATTAGAAAGAAAACTGCACTAACATAAAATAGCACCTTAACATATCATGATCAGATCAAGACTACCATGCTTTGGCAATTGCGACTGAGATCCAGATCGGTAAGTGAAGAACAAAATAGATAAAGCACAAAATAACGATAGTGCACTCCTACAAGAAACTCAATAAGGTGGAATAGTTCCAATTAATTAAAATTACTAAGCCACTACAAGAAGAAAAAAAAGAATTGCCATAAAATTAAGGTGTTGTTTGTTTTGTCCTCTGAATCTGAAGTCTAATCTGAAATTTTTGTTCAGATTCATATGTTAGATTTCATAGGCTGTTTAACCTATGAATGTTTTGAAGGCAGAATTCAGATATTGCCTCTGAATTTGTTGACAACCAGACAACATGTGAGGTCTCTGAAGTCTAATAGTTTCTCCTATTTTGACTTCACAGGTGCAAACAAACAGAACCTAAGAATGCAGTATAGCAAAATTGAAATATGAGATTCTTCAGTAAGAAGATTCTAGTAGGTATAAGAATGAAAATTGTTATAACATTCAAATGTACAAGTTTGCAAACACTAAAATAATAACAAAACCTAAAACAAGTATTATATATGCAAAGGTTAGCAAGAAGAGAACTTACTTCAGTGAAGTAATATCATTCATCTGCATGAACTAGTTTGTTTTACTCATTTCTCTATCATGACCTAGTTTGTTTTACTCATTTCTCTTGATATTTCATGATTAGATTAGATTTTTAGGCCTGACAATTATATGGACTGATTTGGTTTTCTCTTTTTCTTAGGATTTCACTGGTGTTCCGGCGGTCGTTGATCTTTCATGATTATTGGTTATGTGGCCAAGTTTTGATGTGGACAATTTTGGTAGTTGTAAATATCTATATGTATTTGGATATTCTATTTTGATAATGTAATGAAGATGTTGATATGTACTCTATTTTGAGAAATGTAATAAAGATGGTGATATCTAATGTTAACTTTTTGGAATGTAATATATACTGTGCAGTATAGAGCATTATAAATATGCTAATTTGACTAGTATAAAGTCTTATAAATGAGCTGCATTGGGCCTATACATATTATCTATTCATGACGTTTTAAAATTGTTCTGAATTGTGCACGGTGTTATAAATGTGCTAATTTGAATAGTATAAAGTGTTATAAAGTGTTATAAATGCCAAGAAGGAAGAAGGGTCAGCCACTCACCTTGATTTTGCTTGAGGCAGAGACTGGTTGGATGTGCTAGACGGTGTTTACGCGATCAATTGAAATCATATAAGCAACTGATTAGAATACTGTGCCATTCAAGAAGTTCGATATGAATGCGAAGTTCGAAAATGCAAGCCATGAAAACCATTGAACACATTCACGGAAACGCATTCACGAAGAAGCATTTCCATAACAAAAAAATGATCTTAATTCAATCATTCCCATTCGACCAATTCAATCGATCCCGATATATCGGTTCCAACTAAATCGGTAGCGGCAGTGTTCCTTTCTCGCACACCCCTTAGACGAAAATAGGGCACGATGTAGGGACGGGGCACTACACTCGAGCGGCCGTTCGGATCGACGGAAGCGTGGGCTGCGGGTCACGGGGAGGGGCACCGCGGTCAGGGGTAATTGGCCGCAGAGGCGGTCACGGTCCGACACGGAGGAGATCACAGGACAGGGGGTTGGTCGTGGAGGCACTACTAAAATCTGTCAAATCAGCGACGCCTCAGGACGTCGCTAAATAGGGAAAAAAATGTTGCTAATATCGATTAGCGACGTATTTAGCGACGTTTGTACGTAGTCGCGATTAACCTAGTCGCTAAACCATAAAACGTCGCAATACATCGCTATTGCGACGACATTTAACGACGCTGACACGTCGCTAATTCAGCGACGACCAGCGACGTAAAACGTCATCATTTACCGACGTAACCTAGCGACGTTGAGCGACTTGACATGCATCGATGCTGACCTGACTTGAGAGCCAAATGGCGACGTTCTGCGACTTTGGTACGTCGCTATGGTACCGACATATAGCGACGTTTAGCGACGTCTTACGTAGCGACGTTTAGTGACGATCAGCTACGGTATTCATCACATTTAGCGACGTTGTGATACTTACTTAGCGACGTTACCGTCGTCGCTAGACGTCGCTGAGAGTCACCGAACGTCGCTAATCTTGAAAAAAAAATTAAAAAAATACAGCATTTGCAGCATCCCCTACACCATTTATTACAACAACGACGGTGTGTATCACGAACACAGTATCAAACAACACAGATACACACAATCACGAACACGTTTGAAACACAATCTCATCAATCAACACAGATATATGAAAATTTGTAACAACAATTTCAAACATAATGGTCAACAACTTAATTGCCAAGTATGGGAACGAATGGCTTAGAACACAACCCAAAATTCATTCTAGCATACATTAGTGTGAATCATCTATGTTCTGTACATATGGTGTAGTATATGTTCTTATCGTATTTAGTATCTGAAGAATGTAACATAATCAAGATAAACTCACATAATGTAATACTAAGACATCATCTACTACTATATAAGATATAGTGATAGGTTGTCATATCATCATTGCCGAGGGATGAGGGTCGGAGGACAAATACCGCTCGAGTGAGCCAAAGGCATGCAGCCACTTCCCTCCCTCTCTCACGCTATCAATGTCACAACTTTTTCACCTCAAGTTCTGATCAAGCATCTTCATTCTCCTCTCCTCCACCATGGCTCTGGACCCATCTGCTCCTCCCTACTTTCCTTCTACTTATTTGACTCTCTCAGCCACATATGATATCCACCTCAAGTATAGAGTCGTGGGAGAAGAAGTGGGCAGGAAGAGGAGGGGGAAACAGCATAGCCGGCGGCATGACTCGGAGGAAGTATAGAGGTTTTTTTCAACATCCGTAGGAGAACTATAAGGATATATCTTTTTACAACATATCACCTTGTCAAATACCCTTAATGTGACAACCATGTTACCGTGGTGTCGAAAGACTAACATGTCATAATTTTCTAAGCCGTGTGTTTTGACATAATCCTTCAAACTCTTTCCTGCTCTGTAGTAATGCAAGATTACTACATAGGAGGAAGGAGTTGGAAGGATTATGTCAAAACACACGGCTTAAAAAATTATGACATGTTAGTCTTTCGACACAGCGGTAACATGATATTCACATTAAGGGTCTTTGACAAGGTGACATGTTGTGAAAAGATATATCCTTATAGTTCTCCTACGGATTTGAAGAAAATATCTATACTTCCTCCGGGTCATGCCACCGGTTGTGCTGCTTCCCCCTCCTCTTCCTGTCCACTTCTTCTCTCCCGACTCTATACTTGAGGTGGATATCATATGTGGCTGAGAGAGTCAAATAAGAAGAAGGGAAGTAGGGAGGAGCAGATGGGTCCAGAGCCATGGTGGACGAGAGGAGAAGGAAGATGCTTGATCAGCATTGTCTTCCGGATCATCCTCATCAAGGCATAACGGGCTGCTCAGCGTGTCCAGCTTCTTCAACTTCTCGCTGGCTGCAGAGTCGAAATGGGAACGGGTCCTCTTTGCCGGCCCGGAGCTCTGACTCGCACTCGTCGCCTCGCTACCGATTTTCTCTCCTCCTCTGACGCGGCTTCATAAGAAAAGAAATTTTGTACCTCTTCTTCACATAAACATCATTGCCGCCTTGTACTCAAGCCTCCTCGTCTGTGATGCTATCGAACTTCTCGGTGCCTACATTATCACTCGAATCTCCCCTTCGACTCGTATCGTCCTCTTCTTCGCCTGTCTTTTTGCTCCCTGTCTTGCAAGACAGGAAACGAAAAGACAGGCGAAGAAGAGGACGATACGAGTCGAAGAGGAGATTCGAGTGACAATGTAGGCACCAAGAAGTTGGATAGCGTCACAGACGAGGAGGCTCGAGTACAAGGCGGCAATAATGTTTATGTGAAGAAGAGGTACGAAATTTTTTTTCTTATGACCCGCGTCAGAGGAGGAGAGAAAACCGGTAGCGAGGTGACGAGTGCGAGTTAGAGCTCCGGACCGGCAAAGAGGACCCGTTCCTATTTCGACTCTGCCGCCAGCGAGAAGTTGAAGAAGCTGGGCACGCTGAGCAGCCCGTTATGCCTTGATGAGGACGATCCGAAAGACAATGTTGATAAAGTTTTGCCTTCCTTGGATGGTATTGATTCTGTAGATCCGTGTATAAAAGAGGAAGAGATTGGGAGTAGAGTGGACCCGGAGGGGAATGAGAGATTGGAAGCTGGGTCAATATCCAAGAAGAGAAAGAGAGTCGAGGATTCTAATTTTAATGGCATAGAGGAAGAGGTTTGTGACATAACGAGAGGGACAGGGAAGGGGCAAATGAAGTGAGGCCGACGACGTCGAAGAGAAAGGCAGCACGGTCGTTAAAGGAAGACGAAATGTTCAACATCCTCAAGAATACCATATGAAACGACAAAGGATACTTTGACAAAGGAGACCACCATGCTGTCAGGAATATCATCTACTACTATATAAAATATAGTGATAGGTTGTCGTATCATCATTACCGAGGGATGAGGGTCGGAGGACAGTCAACTTTATCTACGGCTACAAAGTTTCTGCCTCGCCAGTCGAATGGTTGCAGGGACTATGTCCTGATCACCATGTCGTACCGTAGATTAATACAAATGGAGCTGGAGCCAAAATACAGAAACTGAAATACAAAATACAGAATCAAATCCCTGGGTTCACCGAAAATACAAAACACAGTTCTAATTCATATATATTTTAAGTGTGAGAACGTATCATCATTGGCGAGGGATGAGGGTCGTAGTACCAGTACAATCCAGAGATTGACACAGTACTAATTCATATATGTAGTCCAATACAAATAGTCTAATACAAAAACAACCCGATACAAATAGTCCAATACAAATAAGTACTAATAGCTAATGAGAACCACACAGCTCACGCAAACGCTCAGTGATACGATCACGTAACCACCTCGAAAAAGTGGGATCTTTGGCGTGAAGAGAGATATAGTCTCTTGCAAGTACTGCATGAATAGAACTCCCGGTCTCACTAGCTACCGGTGCTGGATGAATAGAACTTCCGGTCTCACTAGCAACCGGTGCCACTTCCTCCTTAACTATAGGAGAAGCCACCTCAGTATCCACTGTTTCCCTCAAACGACGTGTCGCTCCTCGTGTCATGGGTGCCATCTGGTAAGATCGATTTTCACAAATAATATAATTATAACATAAGCAAGCTAACTAAAGGAACCATCATGTAATTTGAGTACATTTTCAAAAGCAGATAAAGTACAAAAAATTTAATTTTTTGCCAAGTGTGAGAACGGATGGCTCAGAACACAACCCAAGATTCATTCTAGCATACATTAGTGTGAATCATCTATGTTCTGTACATATGGTGTAGTATATATTCTTATCGTATCTAGTATCTGAAGAATGTAACAGAATCAAGATGAACTCACATAATGTAATACTAAGACATCATCTACTACTATATAAGATATAGTGATAGGTTGTCGTATCATCATTGCCGAGGGATGAGGGTCGGAGGACAGTCAACTTTATCTACGGCTACATAGTTTCTGCCTCGCCAGTCGAATGGCTGCAGGGACTATGTCCTGATCACGATGTCGTACCGTGGATTAATGCAAAGTCCTTATAGCAAATGTCGTACATAGATTTCTACCTCGCCAGTCGAATGGCTGTAGGGACAGTGTCTGACTTGGTGTATCTCACCATTTTTCAAAAATGCCTGACATTCTACCTCGCCAGTCGAATGGCTGTAGGTATATTTCTACCTAGGTATCCAGTCTCTCATACAGGACCTACCTATCTGCCTTTAACATTAAATTATACAAATCAAACTAGTCTTAAATACTGGTACCAACTGCCTGAACATGACAGTCCCTAATTTGTATTGGATTTATCCTACCTCTGAGTTTCACACATATTAAAAAGGAAGACATTTACTTTTAACAAGATAACCTGTCATGAATTAAACAGCAGGCAGACTTAGATTTAGGATTTAAAATATAGTATTCAGGTCAACTTAATTCAGTCAAAGGGTACTGAACAGAAAGTCTAATTAAGACTTTCAACTAAGCAGGCAGCCTGGACTGCTGTTCAGAACTTGGCAGGCAAAATCCCATACCATCTGATGACAAACCTATACACACCCTTGCCCAAACCATTTGTTTCAGTAGGTAAAACATTCCAGGTTACTCAAGTAACCTGTCGTGCAACATTTGGTGTCAACAGCATTCCTTGTTAATTGTAACATGCATACTATCATATCCCAACTCTGCCAAAACCTGACCAACATACCCTACACTAATCATTCCATATTTCAGTAATGTCAGTGAGCTAAATAGTACTCAACTGTCGAGAATACTTAGGAGAAAACTCATTCACAGGATTAGTATCCATCCTTCGTGACATAGCTAAAATTTTATAGGGCTCGATAATAATTATTAGTCAATCTATTCATTATTTCAAAACCCTGAAAATGCCCAAAAAAACTTCCAGTATCAGTAAATAGGGCTCGAACCCTAAATTAGAATTCGAATCCAAGCAAAACATCAAATTGACAGTTGATATGCCCAAAAAACTCCCAATATCAGTATATAGGTGTCACACTGTGAGTCTCGTATCCACACAGTGGGACACGACGTGTCCAAACCAACAAAGTAGGTGTCACACGAACTAGAAGCGAGTCCACGCTCTCGTATCCCCCGCAGCGAGTCCATTGTGAATCTCGTGTCCCCCGCAACGAGTCCACTCTCTCGTAGACACGAACTAGAAGCGAGAGAGAGAGCTAGAAGACGAGGAGAAACTAGGAAGTGGGGACAGGAGAGAGTTACCTGAGGAGGAGCTACCTGAGGAAAGAGGAGAAGGAGGAGGCCGGAGGAGGGAGATCGCCGGAGGAGTGCCGCGGAGGAGGAGGCCGGAGGAGGGAAATCGTCGGAGGAGAGTCGCGGAGGAGGAGCGTGCGAAAAATTGGGGGGAAAAATTTGTGAATGATCGAAAAGGAAACCCTCGCGGCCACCTATATGAAACATTTAGCGACGTCCTTCTCTGCCGTCACTAAACGTCGCTGATATTTAATAAACGATGACGCTGCTTAAAATGCGTCGCTACACGTCGCTATATCAGTGACGTATACCGACGAACTTGCGACGCAGATTCCCATTTAATAAATTATAGCCGCTAGACGTCGCTATTAGTCGCTGTTGGTGACAAACATCGACGTCTTAGATAAACGTCGCTAAACCCCCAAATATTAGCGACGTTTTATCTTGGAGTCGCTAAATACGTCGCTGATATAACTTATTTTGGTAGTGAGGGCTAGCCAAGGGTCGGTCCCGACGAGAGGGATCATCTGCGGGGTTTGATAGGGAGTGGGTTTGGAGTTTGGGAATGGTGAGATGTGAGTGTTTGCTTCCTCTGACTTAGAGAATTCGGTGGTGGTGGTGGTGGTGGTGGTGGTAGTTAATGTTTAGAGTGTGGTATAGAGAGATTTTAGAGAGAGTAATTTAGGGAGGGTGATGTGAACATGGAAAGAATTAGGGGGTGAATGGGTTAGTGGCTTTTATTTTTATTTTTTATTAAAAAAGTTTGGACTTGAGTATAAATTGGCTGGCTAAGGTCCAAATAAAGGACACAATCCAACAATCAAAAATTTTGATTTAACTAAAAATGTAATTTAATTTAACCGATTAATAATAATACTAATAATAATATAATAATAATACTAACTATAATACTAATATACTAATTCTAAATTATACTAATAGGAATTAAACCGACAATTCTTGCAAATACCCAAAGTAATTGATTTATAAAAATTTGGGTTTTACAGCATCGTACTTACATCATACCACAAATCGTCCGCTCCAGTCTGTACCGCACCCACCTCACTTTAATTCTAACATCAAAAAAATTATAGTGCTTCTCCCGTTGCTCGAATTCGCAACCTATGGGGTATGTCTCACTCTAATCGCTTGAGCTAAGGTGGGTGGGGTGGGTGTGTGTGTGCAAATCCAGGTGATAGCTGGGGTGGGCTGGAGCCCACCCCCCAAAAAAAATCTTTTATTCTTATAGTTTTTTTATTTTTTATTTTTTTAGGAGTTAGTTCATACCTAGCCCACCCGAACCAAATCTAGTCCAGCCCAGTTTATATTTTTTGATCCGCCCATGTGTATGTGTGTGTGTTCTCATTCTATACTATGTTTTTATCATGGCTTGTAGTAATAGAATTCGATATTGGATTCTTCTTAATTGACAATTTTGTTCTATTTTTGGAGTTTTGAAGGAGATATATTGTAACCACCTAAATTTGGGTTTCTATTTTGAAAATCAATATCATATTTCTGAGAATTTACAAAGTCATTTTCGGATATATTATAAATTTATTTCCTAATTCTGAGTATTTATATTTAATTAGTTAATCTTTATTTAGAATTAGTTTATTATTAATTAATTAGGAACTATTAGTATTAGATAATTATTATTTTTATTCTAGATTTATTAATTTGGTAGTAGTTGCATAATGTGAGCCTACAAGTTTGGGCTTGGATATTAGCTAGTTATTTTATTTTATCTACCAAGCCTTTGGGCTAGATTGTGGGCTTATGAGTTGGACTAGAAAATAGGTAATTATAAGTTAGCACTAATTATTAGTTAGTTATTCTTAATTAGTAATTAGTAGCTAGTTGCCAAATTAGTTAGAGATTAGTTATGGATTAGTTAGGGCTGTTGGCAGCCATTATTAGTTACCCCTAGATCTAATAGATATTACAGAAATGCTACTTAGTCTTGGAGAACACTCGATTGCTATCATTAAAACAATAAGAATTCCATTACATCAGCCATCACATCAATCATTCTCTCTCCCATGACTCTCTTTCCACTGTTGTACTCCGTCGTGCGGTGCCGCCTCTGGCCGCGCCGCACTTCTAATCGATCACCAACTCCAGTATGCCCACCACCACCTTCACTGTTTACCACCACCACCTAAACCCAAGATCGACCACCTCGATCGCCCTAGCTACCAAGCCCCACCATCTACAATAGATCGGTCGCCGTTGTCTCTGGCAGAGCCTCGTGCCACCTCGACATCTAGGCCGCCTCCGTCCGAGAAGAAGGAGCTCTCCAACCTCTCGAAACTTTTCGACATCGTTGTGCCAGTGCAACGTCTCGCATCTCGAACGTTTTACGACCAACATCACCGCACTTTATAGATCCCGTGCGCAGTCGTGTGCTCTGTCACTGATAATCGGAGCGCCTTCATTCATGTCTAGCCTCGGTGAGTCTTCGACCTCCTCTGCTCGAACCTCCTCTCCTTTCTCCTTCCTTTATTTTTATTTGTTGTTGAGTGTTTGAAAGTTATGGAGAGAGAATCGTTCCTCAATAATGTTTCTCTTTCCCCCTTACTTTCTTTTGTTGACAGCCTGTTTCATTGGAAGCCAAAGAGACAGCTGAATAACTCTTCCAGAATTGAAGGGTCATTTGACCTTTTGAATGTTAGGGCCACCCTACGTGGCTGATTGGTAAAGCAAGAGTCATTTGACCCTTTCAATAGTTGAAGGGCCACTACTGTTAAATGCATATATTTGTGTACTGGTTGGAGTGTTGTTATATGTTAGGGTATACTATTAATATTATGCATGCTTAATTACATTGTATAATAGTTAAGTCAAGTTAGTTCTGTCCCAATAGAGAGATCAGGCTTGGACTTCAAGCCTGTAGGTGTTAGGCATATAGGCCTGAGCCCATCTTTTCATTTAAATGTATTATTGATCAGTTAATGTTCTTGTGGGCTTGGGTTAGGGCCCAGGGTAAATAAATATAGTTAATAGTAGGAGTAGTTCATGACAAGTTGTATAAATTAATACATGTAATTTATATATTGATTTTTCATGCTATTAACATTAATTAGTAAATATTTCTGGTAAGTGTAGTGGTAAATTGTATACCTATTACTCTATAATTATTAATAAGGCATTTTGTCTATTTTGATACGTTAACTATAAAAATTGTATTTACCAAAGTTATGTTTTAGCTAAATAAATATTTCCAAATATTATTTCCAATACTTTACTAAGTAAAACTTAATTTTGAATATTATCAATATTTTTCGTAAATAGATTATAGATTTAGGATAGTGTCACTATACTTCTAATATTAGCTTTAATCATGTTCTAATCGTATTTTCCTAATTTGTGACTGTGCTCTATCTATCAAATCAATTAACGGCGTATTTGACTATTATCGGATATTTGGATGACGGATGTGACTTTTGGACTTTATTGGACATTGGATACAATATTAGACATCTATTGGACATGACGATCTCGACGATCTTTGGGGTGATTATTATTCTGGACTATAGACTGTGATTTATTCTGTGTCGACACATTCGTGTCGCGTACGTCGACGTCAGATACTCGAGGCAAGTACTTCTAGTGAATGCTCTCATTTCCTGATAGTTATTATATTTCACGATTTAGATGTGCATACCATAATTTCTGTCACGATATCTATACGAGATTGGTATTTCTGGATTCCTGTCATGATTATTATATTCTTGTTTACCTTGTTCTCTGTTTACTTTATTCTTGTTTTCCCTGCCATGATTAGAATCCATGCATGCTAGTTAGTCGTGAAGTACTTTAGTATTTATGTGATCAAAACCTTGTTTATCATGTTCCCTGAATAATAGCTAATCATACACGACACATATGATTGAGCTATACCAAGTAGAACCCTTAGCCCGATCACATATAGAACACAGTACTTCAACCTCACGTAGTGTAGCTATGACTCATGTATTTCATATTGCTATGTCACATACCATAATCTCATGTTTACTTTATCTACTCTTACCATGTTACTATTTTATTTCAGTATTATCTCTTCTATTTCCTGTCTTATAATAGCTATCATGTTATGAGTAGTAGTTTCCCGTGATGTTCTTGCTCCAATCCTGACTGGATAACCATATTTTTAGGCAAAGATTTAGAGACCGGATGTACTACTTACTATGGCTTACCTAAGGCAGATCATGGCGTTACGAAGGATTCTGAAGATGATATAATTGATGTGCCACCGGATGATGCTTAGATTAGCTTAGATTTACTTTCTGTCTTTTAGATTTCCATTGCCAGAACATTTGCTGAGTTGTAATAATTTGAAAATGACTGTATTGACTATCAGATTTATACTCTGCAAATTTATATTTCCATTTTATATCTTTCTGCTATTATTTGTGATTGAGTTAGAATTTGGATATCATGTTTATGTCATATTCTGGATATGGTTTGAATATACTTTAGATTTGATAGCTTACTAATGTTTGCCATTAAAATCTTTTGATTGCAATTTCAATTACAAACAGAATAGTATTACAATGTAGGACTTAGATGTAGTCCTAGGAGAACACTTTTGTTTATCTGGGTCCCTGTGTCGATGGAGCGAGTGGTAATGCATTGACTCCGTTAACGATCTGACGATGGTTTTCGGTTCTCTGAAGGTCTAAGTTGCTCTGGGTGCTGGAGTTGGAGGAGAGGAAGAAGACGTTGAGTGTCTCTTCCGATCTCTGGAAGTAAACTCTGCTGCTTTGGTTGACTGTGCGACTTGATCTCTGACAGTTTGTCTCTGTGTGAGAGGGAATGATCCTTCTATTTATAAGCAGCAGATTGGCTGCTCATACGCGCATATGTAGGATGCGCCTGTTTATGGGGATGCCACGTGGTGATTGCTGATGGAGGAGCATGGACGATGCGCTCTGATTAAGGAGTTGAACCCTTCGTGTTGCATTGGTGGGCTGCAGCCGAGCTGACACGTAGCAGTGGAGAGGATTTTTTAGTTGCTGACATCTTGGGTGATTAGCACCCCTTCATAGGCTGAACTGAGTCAAAGGACATGTAGCGCGTATCCGTAGCTCAAAGATCTCGGATTTGGTGGAGAGTAATCTGACAGGATGCGCCTAGGATTGGGCGCATGAGTAGACTTTGGCTTGTAACCTTTAGGAGTCACGAACCAGTCTGGGCGTATGGCTTTTGAGGCGTATACGGGGCTTCAATAGTGACTTGACCTCTGTCTTTAGGGATCAGAGAAAAGTCTGAGGCGCATGGCTTTTGAGGCACATACAGAGATTTGGGCGCATGGCTACGGAGGTGCATACGAAATGGTTGGGCGGCCACGTGGCTTGTAACCGTCGGAGGAAAATAATGATGATGCTGACGTCAGCGACTCTTCGTCTTCCGAAAAAGCGGCTAACTGTCCAGTCCTCGGGGGACGTGCTGCCAACTCTGTCACTTGAGCATTAATTGCTTGATGGGTGACGAGCCAAAATGGACGCATGGGTCCATGTTGATTAGGACGCATGGATCTGTGCTTTGTTGGACGCATCCGTATGGGGCACTTTGGAACCGACGGGCACGTTTGTACGATACGCGATGTCTGACCGGCGCATCCTTTTGCATGACGTACCTTTATTGGTCCGACTGTTGCGTTCTTCGAGTGCTTTAAATAGCCGTTTTTGACTTGGCCGAATTCGAAGCATCAGGTTCATCACCATAAATGCAAATTCATTGTACGGGATTCGGAGAGCCCGCCACTTGGCGCATGGGTTTGATTTGCCCGGCCTATAAATAGTGGCAAGGAGAGAGTTTGCTTCTCGTTCTCTCACGTCCTCCCGAAATGAACATGTTTGCTCGAGCACATTCTGCCGACGAGATGTTCCCAAGGGTGAAGATGCGACGACTTGTCTTCGTTTATGCTCTTAAAGGTGACTGTTACATCCAAAAGTCGGAGTCAATGGTTTCTGAGGCAGCGGAAGGTACCTGTTGCATCCAAAGATCGGGATGCTCGAGTCTCGTCTCCGTTATGCTGGAAGAGCCGCAGATCGGAATTGTGGTGCCCCGATCATCTTTCTTGGGCTTTGGAGAGCTCCTCCTCCTGCTAGAGTGGGTGTTGCCCATTCTGGTTGTGTTGAAAGCCTCCTTTTACCGCGGATCGATGGCGGTGCTCTCCTCTTTCTTGGGCTTTGGAGAGCTCTTCCTCCAGCTAGGGTGGGGTTGATCGCCCGCCCTCGTTCTGCTCAATAAATGCTTCATTGGTCAAAGTGGAGCGCATATGCTGAGACTTCATAATGCGCATGACTGAGACGCTGAAGGGATGCACATAACTGAGCTGCTGAAGGGAAACGCCTGACTGAGACGCTGAAGGGGTGCGCCTGGCTGAGACGCTGAAGAGATGCGCCTGGCTGAGACGCTGAAGAGATGTGCCTGGCTGAGACGCTGAAGAGATGTGCCTGGCTGAGAGCGCATGGTGGTTGCTGCGCCTAACTGTAGACTTAGGGTCTTTCTTTGTAGAAATTCTTCTTTGTAAAGCCCTTTTTAGACACGTAATAGACTTTTGTATAAAATAAAAAATCTTTTTTGATGTTTATGCTTTTGCTGTTTGCTGTGCCAAGTACTTCATCTGAGCTCTCTGGCACGTGTAATGTTAGGCACATAGGATTTCTGGTCCTGAAATTCCATGCTTCTACAAGACCCCCTTCAAAGTTTTTAAAACTTTTCGTTAAATTTTAGAATACTTTGAATAAGAAGCATGGTGGTGTCTTCTCTGGGGCGTATGACTGTCCAGGGCGCATGCCTGTTCTGGGGAGCATGCTCCTCTCAGTTTTAAATGCCCAAATGATAACGCTTCGGGATAAATAAAAAGATTTAATGATGATCTTTTAGACTATCCACGGTTATCACTTCACAAAACCCTAAGCGGCGGTTGACGTCACCCAAGCCTATAAATAGGCGTCTGATGGAGAGAGAGAGAGAGAGTTCTTCCTCTCTTTGTTGTCTTCTTCTTTAGAGTTCTTCTTCCAAAAAACCCTAATCTCATTTTTCACGAAATGGCTCCCAAAACTCCTCGCGGTGGTGCTGGCCGAGGGCGAAGCAAAGGAAAAGAGCCCGTGGAATTCGATGAGGAGGATTCTCCTGTCGTTGCTGCGGCTTCCGCCGACGTCCGGCCAGTGGTGACGGGTGAGTGTTTCCTGACATTTTTAGACGAGTTTGGTGCACACGCGGATGAGTTGCACCCTGTTGCTGTGCCCTAACTCCTTGTTGCCGACGCGCATAGACTTTTGTCCTGATTACGTACCAAGGCTATACCGCTGACGTGCATGGACTTCTGTCCTGATTATTCGTCGAGGCTTTACTGCTGACGCGCATGGACTTCTGTCCTGATTATGCACCGAGGCTATCCCTGCTGACGCGCATGGACTTCTGTCCTGATTATGCGCCGAAGCTATCCCGCTGACGCGCATGGACTTTTGTCCTGATTATGCGCCGAGGCCATCCCGCTGACGCGCATGGACTTCTGTCCTGATTATGCGCCAAGGTCTTAATGCATATGGGCCTTTTTGGGCCCTGATGATGCGCAGAAGCTTCGAACGCGCCCCAAATGTTTCGTCCTTCTCTTAAGCCTCTTTCAGTTCTTGTTGCCTGACTTTTGTTTTGTGTCGGTGTCAATGACAATCCCCTTGCTGAATGAAGTCCTTTTGGATGCTTCCCTCTACCAAATGGAGATTGATTTCAATGAGGAGATTGTTAATCCAGCGAAGGCTGCTATCATGCAGGACCAGCTTCCCGAGAGGATGTTGCAAATCCGGGATCAGTCGCCTGTTTTTCTCCAGAACATAATGGAGAGTGGCAGACTAAAATCAGCTGAATTCGAGAACGTGACTTTTTTGAAGCCTGTCTTTCTGTTTGGTGACCACTTGACCTCTACTGAGGCAAAGATATTGAAGATTAAGGAGGACTGGTTCATCTCAACGAAGGGCGTGGCCCTGTACATGCGGCAATCTGAGCGTCAATTGTCGCTGACGGCTTTCTACCGTTTGGCTTTCAAAAGGAGGATGCCATGGGAGCTTACTCCTTCTCAAGGAGGGGCAGTGGGAGGTACCCTTCGTATTGATGTTACTTCAAATCAAAGGGATACCTTGGCCTCCTTACGATTAGGGACCTCGTACCATTATCGAACTTTGCGGCCTGGGAGCCTCTACAGTGATGTTCCTCCTGATACCTTCGCCTTTGGGGCTTCAACTTTTGCAAGTCGAATGTTGTCATCGCAGGTCACGTATCCGAAAGGAGGTTTTTGAGTTGAGGGGTGGTGCCATCATGTGCTGAAGTGGGATGAGTTGACCCTCTGGGTTCTGTCAAAGTTTAAAACTGAGGTCAAAGCGATTGGACTGCCTGCTGCTCTTCGTGCCACGCAGGGGGGCGTTGATATCAACAAGCCCATGTTCCTTGCGCTCCTGGAGATGTTCAACTCCCAGACTGGCACCTTCTTTACTCCAGTGGGGGAGCTGGAGTTGGTCCTGCATGAGATGTATGTGGTTTCCAAACTTCCCTGGGGTTCGAAACTGTACGAGGAATATTTGCTGACAAATGAAGAGTTCTAAGTCCTAGAAGAAAAGGACAAGAAGATGATGGCTATTTTCAAGGAGGTGGCGAGCCACCATTATCTGCTACAACGGAAGGATAGGGGCGGGTCACAGCCCCATGTGACTACTTGGAGGGACTATATCTTCAAGCATGACTCGACAGACCCTTGCAAGATTCCGTTTGTGACTCCACAGGGACTGCCTCATACGGAGGTGACCTCCGAAGTGGGCCGACTAGACAAGAAGGTTCCTCGTTCAAACGAGAGTGGCGCCGATGTATACAGTTGCTTCTGGTTTGCATACACCGGATGTCTCCTAGGGCCGTGTTAGCCGCATACTTGATGATATGGCTCCGGGACTATGTGTTCTCGGGCGGCTCTAGATCTGTAGAAAGAGTGAGCAGGAATCTCATCTTGCCAGCGGTAAAGCTGGTTTTTGGTCACCCTCTGGCCCTCCTTTCCGCGATGGTGTGTAACCTGTTGCGGGGTTTGAGGACTTTTGCTGACGATGTGATCCATGTGAGGGGTAGGAACGACAACTTTCCCCGAGCTGAGCTACCATTCCATTATCTGATGGGATGGCTGATTCTGCATCATCCGAACGTGATGAGCCCCGGCCCCGAAGACGATCATGTTGTAGGTGACACCTTTATCCGTCACTTCTATAAAAGGAAGTGGTTGTATTCTGGCATCCCTGTTTGTAGAAGGGTTTTTTTCTTATCTTCAGGGGTGGGAGATCACCAAGATCAACCCCATCTTCATAGACTTCAAAGCCGACCAAGAGTTGGAAGACTCTGGCGAGGATGCGATCGCCCTGCCGATATGGGGGTTTCGCTGGTTACAGAGCATTCGGCCTTCCCATCTGGTCTACTGCAACAAGAATAAGTGCTATCTAGAGCCATATCTGCAGAGCCAATTTGCACGTCAGTTTGGTTATACCCAGCTGATGTTAAGGAACCCCAGTAATAGTCTGGGGTTTATTGGGAGTTTACTGGATGGAGCTCGGGGTTAGCAATATTACAATACTGGATGCACCGGAGTCCGTTTTACCACGCCAGTTCACAATCCTCGGCCACAGATCTTGTATTCGGCTGTCAAGTTGTATTGTGCCATGAATGCTGCGTCTCCTGAGTACGACAGGGAAACTAGTTTCATCATTGGCACACAGCTAGAGGCGACAACCAACATGTTGGCCGTTGCCCGATCATATCGTCCACCAGAGGTTGCGGGTTATAGGTCAGTTGCTGTAGCATCAACGGGGGGTAATCAGGGAGAGACCCCAGCCGGAAAGAGGTGGGCTAATACGGAGGTCGGTTCGTCTGTGCCGAAGAGGCCTAGAAAAGCTACGACTCCGAAGGCAGGAGCTCCGGAGGTGGCACCTGTCATAGTAACAGAATCAGCTCCCGCGGAGGTAAAGACGTCCCATATAGTCTGGTTCACTCTTTGATTTTTGTGACTCATGTCTCCTTTTTGTAGGCGGTGCCGAAGAAGAAGTCACGGGCTTCGAAACCAGGTTTGGTTAAACCGAAGGAGGTAGCGAGCTCTTCTGACGAGCGTGTTCCTCCGATTACCGTATCTCCCAGGGAGGAGAGTGTTGATGATGTCGTTTGTGTGGAGACTTTGGTGTCTCCAGATGGTATTGAGGGGGAAGCTGGAGGTGCAGCAGTCCCCAGGACAGTCCAAGCTGATGTAGGGATCTCTGATGTCGAGGTCCTAGTAGAAGTTGTGCCTCTGAAAGGGAAGGAAGAGTGGAGTTCGTCTGCTTCTGATGACATTCCTCCAGATGTTGCTGAGCCTGCCGTAGGGACAGCAGGTGTGATTGAAACAGAGAAGAGGATTGATTCCTTTTCTCGTCATGATGAAGAGAGGTCGGCTGTTTCATTGCTGAGCCCTATCCCGGACCCAGCTGCAGAAGTCGAGCTGGCTGTCGCCCCTGAGGTAGCAGCAGACTTTAATCCTGCAGAGGGATTTGATCAGGGAGGAGAGACTTGTCTGCTAAGCCCGACCCCAAAGGAAGTACATGGCCAGGAGACGGGTGCTGATCCCGCTAGCTCTCCAGAGGAGGAAGGTCCTGTGCTGGTTGCAGATCGTGCCTCGGAGGTGGAGAAGGCAACTCCGGATGTTGGTGGTCCCTCCGAGACGGGAAAGGAAAAGGACCTGCTGGTGCAGGAACCCTCTGTTGCTTCTTCGACTTGGAGAACGATATCGACACCCCACTTAGCTCCTTCTGCCCTCTTGGCACCTCGGGCTAGTAGCGGAGTTCAAGTCTCTCACGAGGGAGGGTCTGCAGAAGTTGAGGTTTCGACCTCGCAGATTGAGGTCGGCAGGTCTTCTGCAGGTCCGTCGTCTAGAGCAGCTCCTCCAACTCCTGCTATGACACTGCAAGTGCTGGCGGATGCGGATGAGTACGTGAAGTTTATCATTGAGACGGTGTACAAGATGCTGCAGAGGGGCGTATCGACAGTTATGAATGCCAATAGAAGTTTCGCGATGGCAAAAACCATGGCGCTCTCTCACATTTGTCTGATACGTTCCTACCAGGGCCATGATCATATAGCCGAGATTCTGGAGGCATCGAAGGTCAAGCTCGACCAGCTGCTTTCCGAGTTTTAGAGTATCCAGCGAAATGATCTCTCCGCCCTGATAGAAGCAGAAAAGGAGAAGTTGATCGCTGAAACTGAGTCATCTTATCAGGCCACCGTCGCTGTCTGGGAACGCGAGGTGGCCGAAGCTGAGGCTACGGTGGAAAGGCTATCTCAATCCATGCAGGAGAAGGTGGAGCTGCGAGCTGTGTTGGACACTAGTATAGCGGAAGTAAATGCCAAGATTCGCCTCCTTGAAGACCAGCGGGCCCAACTCTTGTTATATGCTGAGCGAGTCCAGGCTGAACATGTAGCATCTAAGGAGGAGGAAGCAGCTTTCACCCACCAAGCTCTTTCCTTGGCCCAGCAGCGGCGACAGCTGGACGAGAAGTATAAGAATGACACTTCCCCTGAGGCCATAGAAATTATGCGTCAAGAAGCCGAACGCCGAGTTCTGGCGACTACAGAGACCCGGGCGGAAGACTTGAAGCGTCAGATTGAAGATCTTTCAGCCAATCCCGGTGATGCTTAGGGATTGTAGTCCCTCTTTTTTTTGTTATTTTGTGTAATTTGCAACTCTTACTGGGGATGTAATCCTTTACTTTTGAATAAAGAATAAAGAGTTTTATGGTGTGTTCATTCTTGTTGTCATGAACTTGATGATTTGTGTGGACCAATTATCTTTTGCGCACCTTGGTTTAGGTACAGATAATAAGTTTAAGAGAACCAACATGTTTCCTCAGAGGTGATGTAGACGTAGCAAATACGAGGTTCAGATAAGAGAATCTTCCGACTCAGAGGTGTTATGGACGTGGTAGGAGTGATTCTAGAGGGATACGCGGAACTACTCAGAGGCAATATGGACATGGAAGTTCTGCGATCAATATACGGCAACACAGGGGTTGTCTGTACGAAATGTTTACTTAGAGGTGATGTGGATGTGGTAAACATGATAAGCAGCATAATCCTGTATGGTGTAAGATTATATTTTGCAGGACGTAGAAGAGCAACTCAGAGGTAATGTGGACGTGGTTGTTCTTCTACTGAGGATAGAACGCCACGGAACAGCTGGGTTCCGGAAGCGTAAGATTTTGTGGAAGAAAGGTGTACGTGAGCCCTGATGATTGGGTCCACAGACTCCCTTATTGGATGGAGATAGAAGTACATGTCTGAAAGATGTTAAGAGTAGTACTTCTTTAGGAACTTGCCGTTGATGGGCATCATGAACAAGTTCCCATTGGGTTTGGCGATGCGGTAAGCACCGTTTGAGTATACCGTCTCTATGATGAAAGGCCCCTCCCACTTGGGCTCGAACTTTCCTGGTGTCTTGTAAGTCAACACCATCGGCCTCCTGACTGCCAGAACCAGGTCGCCTACTTGGAAAGTCCTCTGCTTGACCTTTTTGTTGAAAGCCTGTGATATATGGGTTTGATAGAGTTCAATGCGCTGTTGAGCTAGGAGACGCTTCTCGTCCAGTGCTTCCAACTCCCGCAGACGACGATGCTGATTATCCTCTTCTGTTAATTGATTTATGATCGCTACACGGAGCGAGGTATCTGAATCTTGAGAGGCAGTACCGTTTTGCTCCCGTTGACTAAGCAGAATGGTATGTTGCCCGTCGGAGTCCGTACCGTTGTGCGGTAGGCCCAAAGGCATTCGCCGAGCTTTTCATTCCAGTCGCATTTGTTGGATGACACGACCTTTTTGAGTAGCCTAACGATAGTCTTGTTAAACGCCTCGGCCAATCCGTTTGCTGCTGGATTGTAGGCGGTTGATGCCACGTTCTAAATTTGATTCTTGTCACAGAATCTGCTAAAAAGGTGGCTGATGAACTGTGGACCGTTATCGTGGATAATCCTTCGAGGTACCCCGAAACGGTAGATGACATGGTGCTTGATGAAGCTGATAACCCTAGAGCTCTTCACTTTCGTCAACGGAACTGCTTCTACCCATTTGGAGAAGTAGTCGGTGATGGCTAGGATGAAGCGGTATCCCCTCGATGAAGGAGGGGTGATAGGTCCTACAATGTCCATGCCCCAAGCTTCGAAGGGCTAGGAGGCGACTGTAGGATGTAGTGGTTCCGGCGGTGTATAGATAAAGTCGGCATAAAACTGGCAAACATGGCACTTTTTAGCATAGTCGACGGCGTCGACCGCCATGGTTGGCCAGTAGTAGCCCATACATCGTAGTCTATCCTGTAACTTAGGCCTAGGTTGATGAGTCCCGCAAGTTCCGTCATGAGCTTCTCGAAGGGCTTCGGCTGCTTCTTCGTTGGACAGGCATCGAAGGAGAAGTCCATCGTAGGATTGTCGGTACAGCGTTTTAGTAGTTGTATCGTAATAGAACCGAAGGGAACGCCTCCTGACTGATACGGCTTCCATCGAGTTTTCTGGGAGAATTCTGTAGACAGCGAAGTCGATGAACGGGAACCTCCAATCTCGAACATTAACACCAGCACTTGTTGACATGGCATAGGCCATTTGCGAGCATAGGTTGTTTTTAGGATAGACCAAGTCTCGACCAACTACCGTAACGTAGTATTGAGTCCCGAGGGGTGCTGCTAATGAAGCTGCGAGGCAGGCCAGAGCGTCAGCCTCCAGGTTTTGTAGCCGAGGTACGTGTTCTATGAAAAACTTAGTGAAGGTTGAAATGATGTTCAATGCAACTTCATGGTAAGAAATCAGATCTTCATGACGAACTTCGTACTGCCCTCGAACTTGATTGACGACGAGTTTCGAGTCGCCGTAAGCTTCCAGATGATCCAACCCCAACTGTTGTGCCAGCTGGAGTCCCATGATGAGAGCGTTGTACTCGGTGACATTGTTGGAGCACAGCTTCGAAAGGGAGTAAGAATGCTGGATGACCAGCTAATCGGGGGAGACTAAGACTACCCCCACTCCTGCGATGATTTGGCCTTTGGGGCCTGTTCTCGAAGCGCCATCGAAAAATACTCGCCAGACGGAGTTTTTTTCGGTAACGTTTGATTCTTGGACCTCATCGGGGATGTCTTCATAGAGTCTGGAGGACTCGGGGTGGGGTGTACAGCTAAAAAGTCGGCTAGAGCTTGACCCTTGACGGCTTTTTGTGGGACGAAGACCATATTATATGGCATCAACAAGATTGCCCATGTAGCTAGTCGGGAGTTCAATGTTCCTGGCTTCGTCATGAGAACCCTGAGTGGATTGACTCGAGAGATGACATGAATTGACTCGAGTGGCGGAAGGTCTTAATGGTGCTCGACTTTGCCGAAGATGATAGGTTCTTCATCCCGATTCCGCGGTGGGACTATAAAATAGACTCCTTTGGATGGGACGACTCGATTTACATGGTTGACGGTCGTTATTTGTGTTTGCAACGACCGTAGAGCATTATCTGGTGTATACATGGCATTCCAATATGGAAGACTATAATAATTGAAAGGCACTCTATTATTGATAAAATACGAGATTTTGTCCCGCGAGAATACATTGTCTAAAGAAGGTGCATCTACATCAGCAGATATGTACTCTCCTAACTCCTCATCTGTGAGCACCGGAGCTGGTTCAGGAGAGTTCATCAAAGGTTTGACCTCAGGATCTGAGAGGGCTGTGTGGGCCTTCTCTTGCAGCTTGGATGATTGTGGAGGCTTGCCTTTAAGATGCACCTTCAGGTGTGCCTCGACCGCGCCTTCGACGACTAGCCCCTTTCCTTGTAGTTTCACCACAAGGGGAGTCGATGTTTGAGGAGGTTTTCCCTTAAGCCGTATCTTCAAGGGAGCTTCGGTAGGTGCTCTACCTGAAGAAGTTGGTACTTTTCCAGGTAGCTTGATTGTCATTGGAGGCAGCACCTGAGACGGTTTCCCTTTTAGTTGAATTTTCAACGGGGCATCGGGACTCATCTCTGGCTCCATGTCCTCCTCTGCTGCTATTTCTGCTTCATCATCAGTATCATTGGCTTTATCTTCATCTAGCGATTTATATAAGGTAGAATCAGTGAAGTAGGCTTCGACCCCCTTGAAAGGGTCAATGTTCGTGAACTCCGTCCGGATGACGCCATTTGTGGACACGTACTTCATATATTGGTGGAGCGTAGATGGCACCACCATGTATTCATGCAGCCACGGGTGACCTAGTAGGAGATTGTAGTTGACATCAGCGTCCACGACATAGCAAGTCACCTCGGTTCGAAGATTACCGATATGACACTTCAGCCGGATTTTGCCCAACGGTTCACTTTTGCTAGCATTGAAACCACTGATCGTGGTGTTGGAGGGCGCCAGACGGTGCATCGGGATCCCCAGTGTGGAGAGCAGAGTTCTGGGGATGATGCTGAGGGAGGACCCCGGATCAATCTGAATTCGCTTCACCTTCACGGACCCCACGTACCCTGTATAATACAGTGGCCGGTTGTGCCGGTTGTGTTTGAGCAGCATGTCCTGTTGGGTGAAGGTTATGTTGGGGATAACCTCTTCCGCACAATGGCAGTGCGCACATGTGGTCGGGGTATCCTCAGACTGCTTGACCTGACTGATGAAGAACTCAGCATCCTTCAAGGCCTCACAGAGAGCTTCACGGGTGTCTTTGGAAAGACGGAGAAGCTCGAACAGTGACAAACAGACAGGAGTACCGGCAAGTTGTGCCAGTATATCGAAGTTGTGGAGCTTGGCCAGCCCCGAAGCATTCTCCTTTCGCAATGGCTTGTTGAAACGGGCCTCTACATGCTTCTGTTTATTGGCTGCTGGAGGTTTG
Organism: Iris pallida; assembly: GCA_029216955.1. Taxonomy (NCBI): domain Eukaryota; kingdom Viridiplantae; phylum Streptophyta; class Magnoliopsida; order Asparagales; family Iridaceae; genus Iris; species Iris pallida. The sequence continues at coordinate 2,121,829 of JANAVB010042018.1, read as the reverse complement.
GATGGACCTCCTTCTTCAGCAGCAGGGGCAGTGCAGGGAGGCACCACCTCAACGGCAGCTTCGTCGGGTTAGGCGTTCAGCTGCGAAAGGGTTTGTACAGAAAGAGCCTCTTCCACAGAGGAAGAGACCATGCGGCAAGACTTGATCTTCTTGCCTTTAGCTTTAGAGGTAGAGTGTACCCCTGGTTGAGTAACCTCGAAGACGAGATCGGGGTGAACCCATAAGATCTCACCGCTAGATGTGGTGAGTGGGATGAGTCCACTCATGTTTTCACGAGTAGGTGGTAGGTTGACCACCTCCATTGTCGCCTTTGGGATGGGAACGACACCATCTTGTGTTGTGGTTGGCGGCAAGGTGCCGAATTAGAGCGACACCAGGTTAGCCGAGACTGTCTTCTACTCATAGTCGACGGAGATGATGTTCGTATTGATCATGCGTTGGATGTAGTTTTTGAGGACGTAGCAGTCCTGAGTCGGGTGTCCGACAAACCGATGGTAGTGACAGTACCTCGGATTGTCCACCTTGCCAACCTCGTCGGGACGCATTGGGTCCGACAACTTGATTTTATCACCCTGCTTCAGCATCTCAAAGAGCTGCAAGGTGTCCTCATCATTGAAGGAGTATACTTCCTTCGGTCTCGGTACGAGCAAAGGCTTCTGGGTCGGTGCTTGTGCGCCTTTAGAGGCGTTGACAGTCAACGTCTGCTTCCTCTTCGCCTCTCGTCCAGGGTTGCTGGTAGCAGGCCATTTTCCCTTGTCTTCAAAAGCAGGAAAACTGACTCCCAGAAGGCGAGCGTTAGATGCCTTCTTCTCAGCTGCTTCAGCCTCGAAGATCAATGAACTACAGTCAGGAGGAGGAGTGGAGTTGAGCTAGAGCTTGATCGCTGGGAGCATGTTCATGCTGCAGGAGGAGAGGAGCGCATGTTCTGGCATGCCTGGAGGCAGTCGAAAACAGGCTTGTCAGAAACGTTCGATGAATGCTCGAACCGTCTCATTCTCCTTCTGACGCACCTCTATCAGGGACGCCATCGTTATGTCTTTCCCTCCGTCGTAGAAACGATCGAGGTAGAGACGTGTCAAGTCATCGAAGGAGGATATGGAGTTGTCCGGGAGACTGCAGTAACAGTCGTAAGCTACTCCTTTTAATGCCCCAACAAACAGGCTAGTGAGTAGCGCGTCTTCCTTTGGGAGATGTCCCGTTTGAGACTGGAAGTACGTCAGATAACGACGTGGAGAATCTTTCCCGTCGTATGGTGTCAACGTTTGTGGTTTATACTTGGAAGGATAAACCACTTTGTTCCATTCGTGGGGGTATGGTTGGGGGTTCCCCATCTTCTGGCGCTCCTCCTGTCTGTTCTTGGACTCGAAGCGCTCACGTAAGTCCCTGATCATCTCCACCACGTCTTCTGTGGAGCTGGGAGTCGGAGATGGTGGTACAGCATGGAGTTGAGCATTTGTCGGCTCCGACGTCCGAGGTGCCTCGCGGCGATCTGTATCCAAGGATACCCGTTGAAGGGGTACACTTGATTTTCCATTGGCCCCTGGGTCAGGACCGGTAGACGGTGCCCTGGCCAAAGCTGACCGTATCTCAAACACTGCTTGAGTTAGTGTTTGCATGGAGGCAGAGAGGGTTTTGAGTCCTCCCTCCAAGGTATCCATGCGCTGGACGAGATCTGCTGGCGGCGCATCTGACTCCGCATCACCAGCTCCCGTCATGTACACCATCATGACGCGACTAGAAGTGGATGGATCGGTTGAGGCTTCGCTTTCGGCCTCGCTCTCTTGAAGAGGAATTTCCTCCGGAGCTTCATCTTGGCTACCCCCAGCTATGCTCTGGAGAAAACCTTCATCTTCGGAAGAAGTATCAGCAAGGGTCTGACTACCCCCAGCTCTGTCTTGGACGACTTCTTCGTCTTTGGGACGCAGATCCTCAGGGGCTTGACTACCACCAGCTACGTCCGGGAGGCTAACTTCATCTCCAGGATGAAGATCCACAGGAGCTTGACTACCCCCAGCTTCTTCTGAGATCTTCTTTCTCGCCCCGAGTGCCCTCAAACACTCCTGAGGATGGGACAATTATCTTGGTCTTCCTCGGCTGGCTCTTGGATGAGGACAAAGTCGAGGAGCTGCCAGTCGCCTTCCGAATTGATGGGGAGTTAGAGACTATGTTGCAAGAAGCAACATGTAGTTTTGGCTCTATTTCAGTTGACACCTTCTTTCCGAACAGTGTTGGAGAGGTGTTGATGATTGATGCCGCTGGAACACCGACTGCCTTGGTGGGACCGTTGTCTTGCAATAGCAGTTGATGGTGACTACAGCACAGGTGTGCCCTGTGAGGGGCACATTGTGCTTGTCAGTTGACTCTCCTGATCGGCGTTTGTGAGTGATCACGTTACGCAGATCGTGGAAGGAGAGTGCCACCTTCACACCTCCATCAGGCGCATGGCAAGGCCAAGCACCGGGATAGTCAGGTAAATGCTACGCCCCCTGATCCGACGTAACAGATGCGCCCAGATCAATAGTAGGAGAACAAAATTTAAAGTGGTTTGAACCAGCCTCAGACGCACAACCAATATAGGCGCGGGGGTTCAAGACCACTGAGTTTGCCTCACACGGCTCGGTTGAATGTACAGCACATGCGCCCAAGCGGCATGAGGTCTTTGAAGGTCGACCCGTTGGCGGCGCAGAAGCACCCGAGTCAACCTTATACAGTTTACCATTGGCAGCACGCATGATTATGAGCGCATGCCTCTGGCTCACTGCTGGCATAGCATGTTTGGGGCGCATGGCCCGTGCTGCCTTGGACTTCTTCATACCATCCCGCTGGGGCGCATAATATTCAGAGTCCAAATTCTCCTCACCATGACAGCGAGTGAGTCTGTCAAAGACAGATGCCTTCTATGGCGCATCAGAGTTAATGTGCAGGGCGTTAGCTGCGCCCCTACTCTGTCGACGCATCTTTTTCGTCTGAGAGGAAGATGGTTGGGGAATGTGGTCGGCCTCACGTTTTCCTGAGAGATACGCTACGGCGGTGGGCACATCTTGGCGGCTGAGGACGTCAGCAGGAAGGGTTGGCTGTATCGACGCATCCCCTTCGATGGGGGTGCCAGAGGCGTCGACCTTGCGCACCCAGACTTGGCGAGTCTTCTTCGACTTTGGCAGCCGCTTCGAAGGACTTACGCTACCTTCAGAGATGAACTCCTCATACGCTTGTTGATTGAGGCGTAAGGCCAGCGTTTTGTGGGAGGAGCCCACCTTCACGTCGTCGGATTACGACACAGCTTTCTCGGTGGAGGAGAAAGAGGTCCCCAGCAGAGTCGCCAGCTTGTTTGCCATTAAAATCTTTTGATTTCAATTTCAATTGCAAACAGAACAGTGTTACAATATAAGACTTAGATGTAGTCCTAGGAGAACACTTTTGTTTATCTGGGTCCCTGTGTCGATGGAGCGAGTGGTAATACATTGACTCCGTTGACGATCTGACGACGGTTCTCGGTTCTCTGAAGGTCTGAGTTGCTCTGGGTGCTGGAGTTTGCGAAGAGGTAGAAGACGTTGAGTGTCTCTTCCGATCTCTGGGAGTAAACTCTGTTGCTTTGGTTGACTGTGCGTCTTGATCTCTGACAGTATATCTCTATGTAAGAGGGAATGATCCTTCTATTTATAAGCAGCAGATTGGCTGCTCATACGCGCATATGTAGGATGCGCCTGTTTGTGGGGATGCCACGTGGTGATTGCTAATGGAGGAGCATGGGCGATGCGCTCTGATTAAGGAGTTGAACCCTTCTTGTTGCATTGGTGGGCTGCGGCCGAGTTGACACGTAGCAGTGGAGAGGATTTTTCAGTTGTTGAGATCTTGGGTGATTAGCACCCCTTTATAGGCTGAATTGAGTCAAAGGACACATGGCACGTATCCGTAGCTCAAAGATCTCGGATTTGGTGGAGAGTAATCTGACAGGATACGCCTAGGATTGGGCGCATGAGTAGACTTTGGCTTGTAACCTTTAGGAGTCACGAACCAGTCTGGGCGTATGGTTTTTGAGGCGCATGCGGGGCTTCAGTGGTGACTTGACCTCTGTTTTTAGGGATCAGAGAAAAGTCTGAGGCGCATGACTTTTGAGGAGCATGGCTTTTAAGGCGCATGCAGAGATTTGGGTACATGGCTGCGGAGGCACATGCGAAATGGTTGGGCGGCCAAGTGGCTTGTCACCGCTAGAGGAAAGTAATGATGATCTGACATCAGCGATGCTTCATCTTTTAAAAAAGCTGCTAACTGTCCAGTCCTCGGGGGACGTGCTGCCAACTTTGTCACTTGAGCATTAATTACTTGATAGGTAACGAACCAAAATGGGCGTATGGGTCCATGTTGATTAGGACGCATGGATCTGTGCTTTGTTGGGCGCATCCATACGGGACGCTTTGGAACCGACGGGCACGTCTGTACGATGCGCGGTGTCTGACCGGTGCATCCTTTTACATGACGTGCCTTTATTGGTCTGACTGTTGCGTTCTTCGAGTGCTTTAAATAGCCGTTTTTGACTTGGCCGAATTCGAAGTGTCAGGTTTATCACCATAAATGCAAATTCATTGTACGAGATTCGGAGAGCCCGCCACTTGGCACATGGGTTTGATTTGCCCGGCCTATAAATAGTGGCAATGAGAGAGTTTGCTTTTCGTTCTCTCACGTCTTCCGAAATGAACATGTTTGCTCGAGCACATTCTGTTGACGAGATGTTTTCGAGGGAGAAGATGCGACGACTTGTCGTCGTTTATGCTCTTGAAGGTGACTGTTACATCCAAAAGTCGGAGTCGAGGGCTTCTGAGGCAGGCGGAAGGTGTCTGTTGCATCCAAAGATCGGGATGCTCGAGCCTCGTCTCCGTTATGCTGGAAGAGCCGCAGATCGGAATTATGGTGTCCCGATCATCTTCCTTGGGCTTTGGAGAGCTCCTCCTCCTGCTAGAGTGGGTGTTGCCCATTCTGGTTGTGTTGAAAGCCTCCTTTTACCGCAGATCGATTGCAGTGCTCTACTCTTCCTTGGGCTTTGGAGAGCTCTTCCTCCAGCTAGGGTGGGGTTGATCGCCCGCCCTCGTTTTGCTCACTAAATGCTTTATTGGTCGAAGTGGAGCGCATATGCTGAGACTTCATGATGTGCATGACTGAGACGCTAAAGGGATGCACATAACTGAGCTGCTGAAGGGATGCACCTGACTGAGACGCTGAAGGGGTGCACCTGGCTGAGACGCTGAAGAGATACGCCTGGCTGAGACGCTGAAGAGATGCGCCTGGCTGAGACGCTGAAGTGCTGCGCCTGGCTGAGAGCGCATGGCGGTTGCTGTACCTAACTGTAGACTTAGGGTCTTTCTTTGTAGAAATTCTTCTTTGTAAAGCCCTTTTTAGACATGTAATAGACTTTTGTATAAAATAAAAAATCTTCTTTTGATGTCTATGCTTTTGCTTTTTGCTGTGCCAAGTACTTCATCTGAGCTCCCAGGCGCGTGTAATGTTAGGCACATAGGATGTTTGGTCCTGAAATTCCATGCTTCTATAACTACTGTCGACTTTGTGGCGTATGCCGAGCGTGCTTCTATGCACTCGTGCCCGAACTTTCGGGCGCTGGTTGAAACACATTTTTATGTGGCCCATGCAGTTCAGTCGTCATGATGTCATAATGGTACTTAGGATTAGAGTATCACTATGAGACTGCAACAGAATTGATAGAAAAAGGATTACATAGAAAAACTCAATCACAAGATAGAAATTTCATTCTGATTTAAATTCGATTATTTTAAGCAATTCTGACTAATTTCTATCTTGAATTGCTATCCTTCTTGAATAATCCTGTCTATATCGTAACTTAGGATTTCTTTAAACTTTGTCCTATCATATTTTTTCAGAATGCCTCCGAAGACCCGATCTCATGGCTTAGGAGCAGCTACAGCTGCAAATGAGCGATCAGGATGGTCGTCCTCTCAGTCTTCCAAGAAGAGAGCAATTGAGACTCTCCCTCTACCTCTCGCTATGCCTACCATTCAGGAGGTAGTATCAGTTGCATCGGAGAGTCTTCTTCCTCTTCCATCTCAACGAAGGATACGAGTATCTTTATCTTCTGAGAGTGTGCCTACTGATAATGCACAGCTTTTCGGCTTCCTCCATGAGATGATAGCGTCTCAGCACATTCAGGCCGAGTCCCAGTAGATTCAGGCTGAGGCTTAGAGGGAGTAGAATGCCGCCATGCAGGATAATATAGAGAAGTCGTATGAGCTAGCCCTTGCTGCTCTTGAGAGATCTGCTCCTACACCTCAGCTGACTCAGCAACAGCAGTCCTCTACCCCGAAGGAAGGGAATATTTTGGACTTCAAGAAAATGAATCCTCGGACCTTCAAGGGCATTGAGGGAATCTTGTACGTTAATGAGTGGCTTGAAGACATCGAGCGTATTATGAGGCTTGCTAGGATCCCCAAAGATCTGCAGTTTGAGGCAGTTGGTCTTCAACTTCAGGATATTTCCCTTACTTAGTACCGGAGCGAGCCTCGGATAGTTCCAGATCTGGCTTGGGACAAGTTCAAGAGCCTCTTTAAGAAAAAGTTATATCCAGAGATTATAGAAGGAGATCTGGAGAACTACGCCCTAGCAATTTTTGAATCTAGTACAGGACCGAATTTCGGTAGATAAGTATGCTGCAGAATTCGGCAAGCTAGGCCGATTTGCAGGTCCAGGACCCGAAGTTCAAGGCCCGTATATTCCGTCACAACTTGTCCAAAGATATTCGGGTTCACATCTCCTCGAGTAAAACCACTTATAATGGGATTTTAGCATAGGCACAAAGGATTGAGGAGGATCTTGACATAAGGACCAAGAGGGGCCGAGATACATTTGGGGAGATCATAATTCTGGATCGGCGAAGCATCCTCAGTTTCAGCAAAAGACTTTTCAGTCGCAGTAGTCGGCTAGAGCTCCTGGTTAGCAGAAGAAGAAACATATGTATCCAGCAGCTACCTGTAACTACTGCACTAAACTAGGACAAACTTGGGACCACTACAGAAAGAGGCTTAGGTTATGTCTGTACTGTAGATCGGGAAACCACCAGCTGAAGGAGTGTCCCATGCATCATTCTACTCTCGGGGGTGCTCCTACCAGCCAGCTAAGCCACCAGTGGTACAACAGCAAAGAAGACGTCTTCCCAATCAGCAGCAGTACTTTGTCCAACATCAGCCGAGGGGAGCACCTCAGGAGGTCAAGGCCTTCGCCATGACTACTATTAAGGAAGCCGAGGCACCTGGAGATGTGATTGTAGGTTCTACTCTTTTAGATTCATATTCAGCTATTACTTTATTTGATTCAGGAGCTATACATAGTATCATATCTTCAGCATTTGTGTTCAAACACAGTATTGTAGCTACACATTTAGATAGAAACTGTAAGAACATGACTGGCGGAGGTATTCTTTTAGTAAAAGATCTCTGTATCCAGCATCGTATAACCCTGGATGGAAGGGAATTGCGTCCTGATCTACTTGTAATGCCACTTTCGAGTTTGGATATCATACTCGGGATGGATTGGTTGAATAGCAATTATGCTTCTATTGATTGTCGTCGAGGATGTATAGTATTCAGTCCTTCGGAGAAGCCTACATTTGAATTTGCTAGAGGAGAAGTGGAGCAAAAGCATGATATTTTGTGTGGTGCTATGGTTGAAGACAAGGGGTTGCCTCATCCACTCATTACGGAATTCTTAGATATTTTTCCAGAAGAACTATCGAGATTGTCGTCTGATAGAGATGTTGAATTTTCTATAGACTTAGTTTCGGGAGATAAACCGATAGCAAGAAATGTCTAAAGAGTTAATAATCATGAGTCTATATAGCTGAAGAAGTAATTGGATGAATTACTTGAGAAGGGATTCATCAGATCTAGTTCATCATCCTGGGGAGCTCCGATATTATTTGTGCTTGTCATAACCTAAATTTCCAATTTTATTTTAGGTATTTTAATTATTTTCCTATAATTATTTCTCAAAAAAAATATATATATATATAGTGTAAATGAAAAAAATCAGATTTTTCCAAATTTTCCCTCATGCAAAGTCTATTTTTGTATTTTACATAAAATGCTTGAGTGTCAAACATGCATGGATGAGTGCCAAATGGCACTCATGCCTCATGACAAGTCTTAAGGGGCATTTTAGGTATTTCCTAAATATTTAATATCTCTTATAAACATGAAGAATGAGAGAGAGAAAACCCACTCTTCTCCATTTGCACTACCAGGTGAGATTTCTCCTTCTTCATCTCCTTTCCATTCTTTCCCTTCACAATCTTCTTTTATTCTTCTTCTCTACTTTTCCTCCCCTTCCCTAATCTATTGCTGCGGCTGCTGCTTATGCCGCTACTGCTGTTACTGCTGCTGCGTTTGCTGCTTATGCCGTGGCTGTTGCGCGGTTGCTGCGCCACCGCCGACGCCGCCGGCGCCACCGCCCGGCCGGCCGTCCGACCGCACACCTCCTTCTTCATCTTATTATTCTTCTTCCTCTTCCTTTCTTCCAATTCCTTCCCCTTTTCTTTTCAATTTCTTGCTAAATACTTCTAGGTTTTGTAATTTTAACCCAATTTCATTCTTGTGCCCTAGGATTCTGATTTTGGGTTTTGAAGGAACCTTCCTCTAGGAAGCACTCTAAGAACTCAATGCAAGTCCTCTTTCCTTTTTCCCTCTTTTCCCTTGAGAGATTTTTCTAAATTGATTTTTCCAAATTTTCTTGAATAAATATGGATTATATATATTCTGAAATTTATAGAATTTATGACAAAAAATTATTTTGAAAGATTGTAGCATGAATTAGGAAAGAATATAGAACAATGGACACAACACCATGGATGAATATAATTTGAACACAATATATTGGACACGTCACACCTTGAATGAATATACATTTTGGACACAATATTGGGATACAATATGGACACAACAACATCATTTAATATTTGGACATAAATTATAGGACACAAATAATAAATGGACATTTTGCTTATATTATACATGTATACGTGTGAGTGTATGTGAAGATACATGAAACATAGGATACGTAGGAGTGAACCTAGTGGTTGATGCATATAGAAATATATATATATATGTCCATACTAATTGTATCAAATTTATATTCTGATTTGTATGTCACTAACCATTTTTTTTACTAGTTGCACAAAAATTTTATCCTTTAATTCAAATTGTATGTTACATATCTTTAGCTTGTCAACTCCTAGTTTTATTATTATAATATAAGGCCTTGACATCATTTATACATATACTTGAAGTACCTAGTCCAATTTTAAACAAGTTATTTAAGTATCTAGTAATTACAAGTGTTTTTCTTAACATGTTCAATTCTGTCCAAATTTCTTTTTACTAATATTTGAGACATTTCCATCCCTACTTTGTTAAAACTAGTGTATTTTGGACTCCGAATATATATATATATATATATATATATATATATATATATATATATATATATATATATATATATATACATATAAGACATTAACATCGAGTTTAGGATTTACCATAGACTTTAAAACTCTTGGTAACCTTGTTATGATCAAATACTTGTTCACAAATCACAACAATTTGGTAATTGATCAAATGTATATATATAGGCCCTTATTCCTTATTTTGATTAGTATGTAGATATGAGTCTTTAAGGGTCCTTACTCGATAATTTGGTTCACGTTCCATTAAATTCAGCATTTCAAATAAAATTTACACGTACAAACATGTGTTTGTAATAATTCTTAAGTCTCTAGATAGTTTTATGTTAGCTATAAGCTTATGTATAAGATTTTTGGGCATTTTACTCTCTACATATCGGGTTTCGTCTCCTTCAAATAGTGTTTTAACAAACATTCCATTTCTTGAGAATATGTATTCCCTAATGTCTAATGATTATCCTTGACTTGTGTTATTAGCAAATCACAAGTAGCTAGCAAACCTCGCCAAGTCTAGGGTAAGAAACTTTTAATTTATATATATGATGATATACATATATGCGTATGTCCCGGTGTTGAGGGTTGCTCCACCGAAGGGGTCGGCGTACCCGGTTTATATTTGCGTGTTGCCGGTATTAAGGGTTGCTCCACCGAAGGGGTCGGCGTGCCCATTTAGTTATTTTTTGTATTTATATGTTCTGGAATGTTTCCGGGTCAGTAAATACAAAGGAGACTCTGCCGAAATTTTTGAGAATTTCCAGAGTTAGTCTATTTTCCGACAAAATTCGGACTTCTTGGAAACTTTTGACTCAAGTTCTAGACCATTTGAACCAATCCATCTCCGACCTATATTATCGGAGGGATTCTAGGAAATCATGTCCAATTGGAAGTCTTGGAATTTTACCTTGGATCCAATATTTCTCGGACTACTTTAGTTTCAGAAAAGACGAAACTAATATTTGAAAGCGACTTGACTTCTAGGACTCCCGTTTGGGAGATAGTTTCTCTGAAGTCTAAATGTTTAGAATAGGTTGCATAGGGTTTTGGGAGAGAAACCGTTGGATCACACCCGGCTGACTTCTTAGCAATATAATTTTTTATTTTCGTACTGATCAGTCCCTGATACGGTGTTCGTACGGCCGTGCGAATATCCGGGGTGAGGCTTAGCTCACTTTCTTGATTGCAATTGGACATCCAGGCCCTGAGTTTCAGCTCAGCTATCCATTTGCACATTACCCTGAGTTTTCATCTCAGAATACTTATTAATTCATTAGATATCCAGGCACTGAGTTCAGCTCAGCTCTCTAATGAATGGGTTCGATATTCTTAGAAAATTCCAAGTCATACGAACTTCTTGTTATAACACATGATGCGATGATTCGACCCAGATGATTCGGAAACCACTCATGATGTTATCTTGCTTGCAATCACATTAATATGTGATAGTACAGATGGCTGGAGAATTTAAGCACCAACTCGTTTTGTACGAGCCTGATCCCGGGCAAATGGGGTTATTGTTGAGATGCTAGGCGAGTGTGTGTGATCCAGAAGTTTCTCTAAATCGCATTTAGGTCTAGAAAGATCTTGTCGTGTCCTTGTGACATTAATTAAGAACCACTTACTTTTGACTAATATCAAGGTATGAGTTTAATTGCTCTAGATACTAAATCTTGTTCACTTGTCTTATTATTACGTATTCATACTTCTCCTTTGACTGAGGGCTTGCTCGTCGTATTGACGACCTAGTTTTGTTCACTAGGGATTGATGAAGATCAAGATGTGGATCAGGCGTACACTGAGAACGATCTCTATGAATGATGTGGAACGGATGGAATGTAGCTTCATTTTGAGAACATCTTCAATTATGTAAATTATGTGTTGAAGACAATGAATCAATTATGTGTTTGAAGACAATGAATCAAATATGTATAATATGTGTTTTGGTGAATTCTAGACCAAGTATATAATATTTTTGGATAAATGAATGTTATGCCATTTGTGGAATTCTGTGATTGTGCCTTATATCTATGCCTATCTCGGACCTTACAGGCGACAATCGCAGGGTACAATTCGGTACTCATTGTACAGCTGCGTAGCCTGGAGAGAAGTATCACGTGCCTCGAGTCATCTTGGGAACCGGGGCATGACACGTCTCTTTTGGTTGGTGGCCCATGCAGGTCTAGTCTATAAGGATAGTGTATAGGTTAAGGAGATTGTATAGGTAGATATTAGATATTCTAAGGACTTACTTGAAATACCCCAGGACAGAAATGTTTAAATTGAAGATTGAATTCCTAAATTAAAGAATTGAGGATTATACAAGGATTTGGGATATGAATCTTGATTAACTTTATTTAAACATTGATGATGCATTGTTTCTTGTCATAGATTTCTAATTCGAGGATTTTTGGGTATAGGTCATGGCTCGATTTATGCCGAGCATCTTTTGGGACTGGAGTGACAGAACTTTCTACGGTTACGAGCAGTTCGCCCGGAAGGCCTGGCTAGTGGTAGACGATGCAGAACTCCCAGTATTCGGAGTTTACTTCCATCGCCTGCGTCCCAAGATCCGGGACATTGAAGATGGAGCAGAAGTTTATTATGAGAAGGAACTACGTTTAATATTCTTCCTTGCGAAGGACGGTCCCTCTCCCTTTACTTATGGGTATGATGGGACCATCAGCGAGTGGAAAGAGATCAACCCCGACGATAAGATTCTGGAGATCACTTACCTGAAGCTGACTAGGGGTTAGTCTGGATAACTGGGAAATGGGGTAGTTTTTTTTTGTCTGCTGTACAACATTTTGACGGATCAGCAGATATATGTATATGTATATGTAGAAGGATCTGATGTGGAGGTGTAGAGGGAAATTTTTGTCTGTTGTATAATATTTTGGAAATTACAACAGATGTATATAGTTTTGTATAGGGTTAGAGTATAGAAGTCGTAAGGACTTCCTTGTGAAGCATATTGTAATCATGTTTCGTGAATGAATGAAATATGCTTCTTTTGGCTTTAACTATCTTAATTGTGATTGCCTTTATCTCCTTTAGCAATTAAGTTCTTTAAGATTCTCCTTTAAATTTTGCATTAAGAGTTTCCCATCTTTAACATTTAGGAAATGTCTTCTTCACCAAATCCCGACACATTGCAAACGAAAACCACCGAGATGTGTCCGACAGACGCTATAAAAAGTTTTCAGAAAATCTTGGCAGCCAACACCCAACAAATCCAACTTTCCCAAGCTGTGTCTGCAAAGCTACTGGAAAGATTGGATGTCGCAGCTGCTCCTAAAGCTGGGACCCTTTCGAATTTCAGGACGATTAAGCCCCCAGAGTTCAAGGGGACTGAAACTCCTATGGAAGCAGCACAGTGGATTAGGACCACAGAAGGGTTGCTGAAGGGCTCGAAGATCGCGCTAAATGACATAGTGTCTCTTGTAAGGATTCAACTGAAGGACGTTGCCGATATCTGGTGGAGTTCCTTACACCCGGAAGAATCAGATGAGATTGTATCATGAGAGAAATTTAAGAAAGAATTTAAAGAGAGATTCTTTCCCCCAAGTGCCAAGTTGGAGCTGGAAAGGAGATTCCTGCATTTGAAGCAGAATAAGATATCTGTTGATGAATACTCGGCAGAATTCACAAGACTAAGCCGGTATGCTTCAAGCATGGTGACTACGGAGAAGGCAAAGGTGGTCCGATTCATGGAAGGGCTGGACGATAAGCTGAAGATAAAAGTTGCCCCTACAGATGTCAGACTTACGCAGAAGTGGTCGAAGCTGCAAGAGACCAAGAAAGGATGCAAAATGATAAGATCAACTCGAAGGCCGCAGGACAAAAGCGGAGTCTGGAGACCGGCTCACCTCAAGGAAGGACCTCGGGACAAGGACAACAGAAGCGTGCTCAGCATAAGCAGAATAGAGTCACGCTAAGCTGTTCTTACTGCGGGAAGTCCGGGCATACAAAGAATAACTACAGAAGACTTCAAGGGAAGTACCTAAAGTTTGGATCCTCCAACCACCGGTTGAACTAATGTCAGAACAATAGAAGATCTGTAGTACAGAATAATACACAAGGACCAAGAGCTGCAAACCAGGGATTTCAACAAAGGCCTTTCTTTCAAAGCAATGAGCCCAGGTTTAATGCTGCTGCAGCACCACAAGCACAAGGTCATGCCCCTACAGGATATCAGCAGAGACCGGCATTGGCACCATAGGCGCATCAATTCCATCAAGCTCAAAAGGCTAATCAGAATCACAACAATAGAAAGAAGAAGAATCACGGTCAAGCCTTTATGATGGATAGCAATGAAGCTGAAATTGCGGGAGACGTGGTGATAGGTACTATACTCGCTTCTTCTAGCCCTGCATCAGTATTGTTTGACTCTGGAGCTACTCATTCCTTCATATCTGCATCATTCATAACTGAGTATAATATTGAGACTCAACCTCTAGTTAGAAAATTGAAAATCCTCACGGGCAATGGTGTAGTAGAAGTGAGTCGAATTTGTAGAAACTGTCCAATCAAAATGGAAGGAGCAAGCTTCCGAACTAGACTATTAGTCTTTCCCATGGACAACTATGATATAGTATTTGGAATGGATTGGTTAATAGCAACCTCAGCAATCATTGATTGTGGTCAAGGAAAAGTTTAGTTTTCCTTACCTAGCAGGAAGTTGCATGAATTTGTTAGAGCCCAGGAGTTTGACAAAGAGGAATTAGAGAGGTTTGAACTTAGGAGTCTCATGAACTAAGTAATAGAGGAATGGCCAAGGGTTGTAGATGAGTTTAAGGATGTATTTCCTGATGAATTACCCGGATTGCCACCAGATAGGGTAGTTGAATTTAGCATTGATCTAATTCCTGGAGCAGCCCTATGCTAAGAAGATATATCCAATGAATAAGGAGGAACTAGCAGAATTAAATAAATAAATCAAGGAATTGCTAGCTAAAGAGTTTATCAGGCCTAGTATTTCTCCGTGGGGAGCACATGTACTATTTGTAAAGAAAAAGGATGGAAGCCTGAGATTGGTGATAGATTATATAGCACTGAATGAACTGACAATCAAAAACAAATATCCACTCCCTAGGATCGACGAATTATTCGACCAACTTGGAGGAGAAACTGTATTTTCCAAAATAGATCTCAGATCAGGCTATCATCAAGTGAAGATTAAGAAAGAAGACATACCAAAGACTGCTTTTAGAACTAGATATAGACATTATGAGTTCCAAGTCATGCCTTTTGGATTGACAAATGCTCCGGCCATATTCATGGATTTGATGAATAGGATATTCTATCAATATCTGGATAAATTTGTGATTGTATTCATTGATGACATATTGATCTACTCGAAGAATGAGGAGGAGCACGAAGAACATTTGAGGATAGTACTTGAGACTCTACGACAAGAGAAGCTGTATGGGAAGCTGAGTAAATGTGAATTTTGATTAAAAGAAATTCCTTTCTTGGGACACATAATTAGTGGAGAAGGCATTACAGTAGATCCTAAGAAGATAGAAGCAGTTAAATCATGGCCTACTCCCAAGAATGTAGCTGAAGTTCGAAGTTTTGTTGGTTTAGCTGGATACTATAGAAGATTTGTGGAGAACTTTTCCAGAATAGTTGAGCCGCTTACTAGATTGACTCGGAAGAATGAGAAATTTGTTTGGACTGATAAATGTCAAGCGGCATTTGAGGAATTAAAGGAAAGACTTGTCACAACACCAGTACTAGCTTTACCCTCAGGATCAGGAGGTTACGAAATTTACAGTGATGCTTCTGGCAAGGGTTTGGGCTGTGTACTGATGCAGCACGGAAGGGTTATCGCTTATGCTTCGTGGCAGTTGAAGGTTCATGAGAGGAACTATCCAACACATGATCTGGAGTTGGCAACTATTGTATTTGCAGTGAAACTGTGGAGGCATTACTTGTATGGTGAATAGATCAAGATTTATACAGATCATAAAAGTTTGAAATATGTGTTCACCCAAAAGGAGCTAAATATGAGGCAACGTAGATGGCTCGAGCTGCTTAAGGATTTTGATATAGAGTTGGAGTATCATCTAGGCAAGGCGAACAGAGTGGCAGATGCTCTGAGTAGGAGGCCTGAAGCTTTCTTTATGAACACGCCCAAGGAGATATTGGATGATCTCAGAAAAATGGGGATTAAAGTGATATGCCCAGTTGCAGATGGAATTTAGAAAATTTTACAAGTTCAATCATCCTTAGTAGAGAGAATTAAGGAAGCACAGAAGAAGGATGTGAAGCTGCAAAAATTATGGAGTCAAACTGAAGCTGGGGTACAAACTGGATTGACGAAGCATTCTGATGGATCCTTGAGGTTCGGAAGTCGTTTATATGTATCATTTGGAGAACTCCAGACTGAGCTAATGACTGAAGCACATAGTTCTCAGTACTCCATTCATCCTGGGAGTACGAAGATGTACCAGGATCTGAGACAAAACTTTTAGTGGCATAGAATGAAGCAGAAGATAGCTAAATTTGTCTCAAAATGTTTAGTGTGCCAACAAGTGAAAGCTGAGCACCAACGGACTGCTGGACTACTGTAACCACTACCAGTACCTGAATGGAAGTAGGAGCATATTACAATAGATTTTGTATCAGGACTCCCAAGAACACAGAATGGTAACAATGCCATCTGGGTGATAGTGGATAGGCTTACAAAGTCCGCGAGATTTCTACCATTTCGAATTCGACAATCTACGGAGCATCTAGCGGATATGTACATGAGGGAAGTTGTTAGCCACTATGGGGTGCCGGTAAGTATCGTCTCAGACAGGGATACTCGGTTCACCTCCAAGTTTTGGAGAAGCTTGCAAGACAGTCTTGGCAGTCGCCTGAAGTTTAGTTCAGCATATCACCCACAGACTGATGGACAGTCAGAAAGGATGATACAAATTTTGGAAGACATATTGAGAGCGTGCTCTCTAGATTTCTGGGATCATGGGTGTTTGCCATAAAATATAAAAGAACAGAACAATTATCGGAGGACTGGACTTTTACTTCACAATACAAACTCGCTTGTACAAAAAAAGCCTAGGGATGAAAACCTAGGTACAGCAATCTAAGTACAATTGTTTATTTTAGATTCTGGGGGGTGACGGTAGAGGCTCGAGAAAGCGACGACAGCTCTGCCTTACTCCTTGGACGATCGGATGCAGCCTTGGCTCTGTAGAAGAACTGCTGGGCGTTGATGAAGAAATGCTCTCTCTTCAGGCTCTCTGGCTCTCTATGTCTCTCTCTGTATATCTCTCTCTGTCTTTGTGTATGTCTCTATGTCTTTTTTCACAAGGGAATGGCACCCTGCTATTTATAAGAGTGGGGGCTTTATTAGGGTTTATAATGATTGTCCATTCTTGAAAGTCGGCGGCTAAGGATCAATGGATCTGGGCCGTTCATCGAGATTTGAGCAATAAATGTGATTGCATCAAATATTTTATGGGTAATTAAAGCTGATTGACATAAATCTTCCTAATTTGTCATGCCAACCTCGGATTTCTCGACACGTGTCTTTAATTTGTTTATTTGCAAATGATCTGATTTGATCCCAATATTTTATTGGGATTTGTTGAGAGATTTCGATCAATCTGATGCCATGTGCCCCGCTATCATGCCACGTGTCGAGCCATTGCAAAAATCTGAGCCACAGGAAGGTTGCTCCTCATTGAGCCGCATAAGGCTGGCCACGTGTCCAGGCTGCTTGAGAGTGGCCCCCTGAACATTTGAACCGCATGGTAATGATTTGAGTCGCATGAGTGTAGATGACCGTATGATGGGTGCCTTCTTCATGAACCGCATGAAGATAGTCTTTGTGAGCCGCATGGGGCTAGTCTTCGTGCACCGCATGAATATAGTCTTTGTGAGCCGCATGAAGATAGTCTTCGTGAGCCGCATGGAGCTAGTCTTCGTGAGCCGCATGGGGCTAGTCTTCGTGAGCCGCATGGGGCTAATCTTCGTGAACCGCATGGGGCTAATCTTCGTGAGCCGTATGGGGGAGCCTCCGCTTGGGCCGCATGGGGAAGTCTCCGCTTGGGCCGCATACAACTATCCACGTGTCAAGGCCGCATGACAGTTTCTGACTCTCGGGGGATCGTGTCAGAGATTTTCTTCGCTTCCCAAGGAGTCCATTATTATAAAGGAGTCATAATAATATCTTTGTGTCAGAACTGTCACCTTGTCAGAGCTGTCAGTCGTCAAGGCTTTTAATGCAGTAAAGGACAAACGAGAGAGCTGTTTGCAGGCCACGTGGCTTCTCTCTGAGCCGCATAGAACTTATTTGAGCCGCATAGATGCTCGAGCCGCATGGATACTTTAGCCGTATGAACTCTCTGAGCCGCATGGGGCTCTCTGTCTGCATGAATCTTTCTTTATTCTTTTCCATGCTTCTACAAGACCCCCTTCAAAGTTTTCAATTTACAAAATTGAAATACTTTGAATAAGAAGCATGGCCATGTATAAATTCTCCTGGCCGCATATGATGTCCTGGCCGCATGGATGTCTCGGCCGCATGGATGTCTCGACCTTATGGATGACTCGGCCGCATGGATGTTTCGGCCGCATTGAGTCAATCAGCCGCAGGGACTTTCGGGCCGCATAGCTCCTTGCCACGTGTGCGCATCATTAATTGCCTCAAATTCATTTTAGTGCCGCCTTTAGGGGAGATCCCAAGGGTCGGCTCATTAAATCTTTGGATTTTATGTCCTAGGTGAATCTCCTTTATGAGAGAGGGGATGAAATCCGAAGAGTCGGTTTCATCTTTTTCGAGGCAGTTATCAATCTACGTGTTCCCCCCTCTCTTGTCCTCCTATAAATAAAAGGGGTTTGAGAGAGAAAACTTCTTTACTTTCTCCTTCACTTCGAATTTCCCCTACTCTATTGTCATATTCTTCTTTAATTGCCAATGGCTCCCAAGAAAATCGTTGCGGCGAAGGGCAAGAAGGCGGTGTCTCCGTCGAAGAAGACTGCCTCTACTTCAACCGCGGCCGTTCCTCTGCCGGCCGTCGTGCCCGCAGCTCACCCTGACGTCCATCCTCCTATTGCTGGTAAGGACTTTATGTAGTTTAAAGAACCCTAACTGCTATGGCTACGTCGCATGCTTTATGCACGAGCCTTTATCTTCATGTGAGTCGCATGTTCGTCCTACGGTCGAGCCGCGAGCCGCATAAGAATAGCCACTGTGGCCGCATACGCGCTTCGCCAACGAAGCCGCATAAGCTACGCTGAGCCACATAAATTTTGCACACATTTGTCTGTCACGTGGTCCGTACGAACTTATCCGATCCCTGCGGGCCCTATGAAAGCACTGCCGCATGACCCTTCACTAAGTGGAGCCGCATGAATGTTCTTCTGAGCTTGAGCCGCATGAGGCTTCCGTAAGTTGGAGCCGCATAAGTGTTCTCCTGAGCCGCAAGAGGCTTCAATAAGTTGGAGCCGTATAAGTGTTCTCCTGAGCCGCATGAGGCTTTGTTAAGTTGGAGCCTCATAAGCTCGAAAGCACCCATTAGTTCCTTTTTGTCCATCTTTTTAACTTATCTTTTTCTGTCTTCTTTTCAGTGAATTTGCCGGTTAATGCTGCTGGAGAGCTCCTGGTAGGCAGCGCCCAAGCTGCTCTGGGCTATAGGTACGACCATATAGTCCAGCATATGGCGGACCAGTTTCCGAGTGACGAGCCTCCGGCGAGATGAATGCCCTCAAGAATCAGCCTTTCTATTTTCTTAATGCTATGACGAACTCGAGAAAATTAGAAGGGAAATACTTGAAGCCCGCATTCTTCTTTGGAGATGCCTTGACTGTGAAGAACAGTCAGATTCTGGAGGTGTCAGAGAACTGGAGTTTTGTTTCTAACGGGATGGCGATCCGTATTCCCCAGATGGAGCGTCACTTTCCTTTATCTTAGTTCAATATGCTCCCACTGGACCGGAAGATAGAAGATTCTTTAACTCCTACCCGAAGTGGGATGTTTGTGGGAGACATCCATTATAACAACAACCTGAAGTCGGTGTGTGCGGGCAAGGTGCACACCAGCCGTTCTGTAATGGGATTGGCCCCGGGTACGTTCTTGAACGTGCCGGGTCCCAATTTCATATTTTCTACAGCCGACACTTTTATGAACCAACTTGCTCGGAAGGGCTCCTATCCCATCGGTCGGTTGATGCTTCCTAGCTGGATACATCCCATTCCCTCGTGGACCAACCTGTCTATGTGGATTTTGTGAAACTATGAGGCCTTTCTGTGTGAGATTGGTCTTTACCATGCTATTCGGGGCACCAGCCATGGCTTGCCTATAAACAAGAGATTGTTTATATCTCTGCTGGAGATGTATAATCGCCGTACGGGGACCTTCTATACGCCCGTAGGGGAAATGGGGCTTGCGCTCCACGAAATGCATGCGATCTCCAAGCTTCCTTGGGGGGACGAAGCTTTTGAGGCGTATACTCCCACGAACGAGGAGTTCGAAGAGTTGGAAAGGCGGTATCCAGGCTTCGTGGCTCTTTATCAAGAGATATTGTGCCATTATAGCACATGTCATCAAATAGCCAAAAAAGAGAACAGCTCGGAAGGGAATGCCCCTCATACCAAGGACTGGGTGCGCTATCTCTTCACGACGGATGCCTCAGGTCAAGTTACTCCCCGCCGTCCTCAGTCCCGGGAGGCGGTGAAAGCCTTAGTGTCGTCAGCTAAGAGGGTGGCCACCTCTAGTGACAGGTTCGGGAGTCAGACCGACTCTTTCGGTTATTTTTATCAGGACACCCACGAGTTGTCGGAGAAGGCGCTCCTGGCGGGATTCTTACTGATATGGCTGCGAAACTGTATAGTCTCGGGCGGAGCAGGTTCCATCGAGAGGATCAGTCGCAATTTCATCCTTCCGGCTGTGAAGTTAGTTTTGCGAGTCTGGCTAGCTCTCCTCCCGGCCATGGTGTGCAGCATACACCGTGGCCTTCGTACTTTCACATCCAAGGTTATTTCTCGCAACGTGACGAAAGATTTTGAACGGACCGAGCTGCCCTATCATTATTTGATGGGGTGGCTGTTGATGCATTATCCGTCTTTGATGAGACTGGGCTCTGAAGACGGCGTAACTGATGACGACGCTTTTATCTTCCGCTATCGTAATGAGTCTTGGGAATTCGAGACCATGCGTGCTTGCCGGATGGCACTGGCGAGGGCAGACATGTACAACATTTTCGTATCTGTCCCTCGTTTTATTGATCAGGAAATAGCGGCTGTCCATCTTGACGGTATTGGGCCCCCTCAACTTCTGGACGGCCAGATGCTTCTATGGCTGCGAAATATCCGCCCCACTCATCTGGTGTATCGCAACCGTAACACTGTCTTTCTGGAGTCCTATCTGCCTAGCAGGTTCGCCCGGCAATTTGGATATAGTCAGCTTTTTCTAGACAGCCCCAGATCTTGTCTGGGCTTTGAAGGTAGCCTTCTAGACGTTATCCGGGCCTGGAATTACTATGACACATTCCATACCCGTACCGTTTTCTCAGTTCCCGCTATCAAGGCGTCAGTAGATATCTTGTATATGGCGGCTCTGTACCACGTCATGGCGAACAAGCCCCCTGTCGGTTTTAACCTAGGTACCAGTTTTATCGTTGGTACCGGCCTGGATGAGGGTTCCCAGAAGGCCAAGACAAGGAAGAGGAAGAACAGAGTCGAGGTGCCGGATTCGGACTCCGATGCTGCAGATGACGAAGGCGACGAGCCTGATGGAGATGACTCTTCCTTTTCGATGGCAGATGTAGGGGTGGATCAGCCGCCTATTTTGCCAGATGAGATGGTGGTTGATCAGCCATCCGTTGCACCCGGCCCTGCACGAAAGCGTAGCAGGCAACTTTCTCTTGTCGGCGGCATTCCTCGCTCTCGAAAACTGGCTGCGACCAGACACCGTGGGCTAACTATAAAGGAAAGAGGCGAAGAAATTGACCCCGTATCAGAGGTAAATAAGTTACTACCGGTCCTTCCTTTCTTCTAGCTTTGATTTTAATCATCTTCTTTCCCTCTTGTAGGCGTCAGAAGAAGAGGACTCTCGAGTAGCCGAGATCGTAACTCGGGATGACGGGGGCTCGGGTGAGCCTGCCCCTAAAATTGCTGAATTCCGTCCAGATGATGCTGATCAGGTTGCCTCTCTCTCTAAGGTGGTTGGGTCAGAGGAGCTGGCCAAATTTAATTTGGAGATCGCGGGTGAGGAGACCCTGCCAGCTGCGAACGAGCTGCAGCCTCGATGCTCCTCTTTCGGTAAGATAAGTCGAATCTTAACTTGCGAGGAGGCCTATCTGCTCTACAATCACATCCTTCGGGTCACGTCGATTGATCATTGTCATAGACATACAGGTCCTGCCTCTCCCATACCGAGGATGGACCTTGTTGAGCCAGACTCTGTCGAAGGGGCACTGGCGGAGAGGGGCGTACCTTCTCCCCCTCCAGCTCGTCTTGATGGTCCTCTTGCAGGCTCGAGTTCGGCAAGTCCGGTGATGGGACAATCGGGGCAGGGGACGGTGGTCCTCGTGTCTTACTCTGCTCGGGCGGCCCAGAGAGTCGACCTCTCCGTTCTGCCAAGCGTCCAGGCTCTTCGGGTGGCAGAGGAAGAGTTAGCCGCTATCCGTGCATCGTTCTGCTCGGAAGTCGCCCCCCTGGTGGCAAGTTCTAGCACCACTCCTTCGATGCTGTCGGCCACGCTTCCTCTGACGCCGTCCTCTACAGAGGTCCTGGACGAAGTGTTACAGGACGTGGTTGACAGCTTTCATCGTCACTTGAGAAGGGGGATAGAAGCTGCTGTGGACAGAGGGACCTCTTTCGTCTTGGCCCGGCAATGCGCCTAGGGTCAAATAGATATCCTTAAGGCCCTTCCTGGTGGGGCAGGGGTGGCCGCACTCCTGGAGGCAAAATTGTCGAAGACTGATCAGCTGGTGGCCCAGCTTCTGGGACTGCGGCAGGTTGATCTATCCGCCGCTATAGATCAGGAGCGTGGCTCCCTCACAACTGCTATAGAGAAGGCGAGGGCTGCTCAGGATAAAACCCGGCCGGCCATACTAGAGGATCTCCGCACTCTGTCTGATCGCTATGATCAATTGAGCCATGAGAGTGAAGATATTACAGCTCGGGAAGCGATTGTCTCCCGTGGGATTACTGAAACGCGGGAGCAGATCCTTGAGCTCCAAAAGAAGTTAACTTTCTTTGAGTCGGAGCTTGAGGCCGCCCGGATCGACAGAGGGCTGATTATCAAGGAAGCTGATAACGTCAATAAAGCTTCGGCTGACTTGGAAGTGGCTCTGAAGAGATTGGACGATGACTGGCGGATACTCATGGACCTGGATAATGCGGAGCGGTTATCCCAGGAGGCTGAGCGCAGGGCTAGACAGAGGCTTGAGCGGGGTACTGCCTTGGTGAGAAACCGCCTCTTGGAGTTATGTAATGCCGAACTATAGTCGGCATTTTCTTCTTTCATTTCTATTTTCTTCTTCTTCTTTTCTTTGAGAGGGACGTGGTCCCAAAACATGTAATGTTTTTTCGTCTTTCAAATAAAGAGTATTTTCCATTCTATCCTTCATTTGTATTGCTTGTTGTGCCTGTGGTATTATGGTGATATGTGCCCCGCATGGGGGGCTTGTTTGTGGACCTGTTACCCCTGGCATACCTTGGTTTTAGGTACGGGTAACAAGTTTGACTGGGGATACTTAGAACGGTTCCATGGTCATGTTGTCGTGGATGTTCCAAGTATCGGGAGAGAGAATGCCATGGAGCAGCTGGGCTCCCGGGGCATGATGAGGAATAGTGGGCCTGTACTAAAAGACTTAGCAAAGGACATTTGTGGGCCTATTATCCTTGGCGTACCCCAACTTAGGATACGGATAATAGGATGAAGGGAAACCAACATACTTACTCAGAGGTGATGAGGACGTGGCAAGTATGAGGGTTTTATCGTGGAGTCTTCCTACTCAGAGGTAATGAGGATATGGCAGGAGTGGACTCAGCGGAGGATATTTGTGGTCAACAGAGGACATTTGTGGGCCTATTACCCTTGGCATACCCTGGTTCAGGGTATGGGTAATAAGACGAGAGAGGACCAACATACTTACTCAGAGGTAATGAGGACATGGTTGTTGGCCCATTGGTCATATGGTCAACCTGATTTTAATAATCGATCAAACTTTGTCTCGATATGTGAAGCTAGTCAGGATGTATCGGACTCTTGGACATGAACAAGATCAGCTATCTACACAGTTCAAGACCGAAGCTATGTTTGTCTGTTCGAGTCTGTATTTCCTTTAAGCAATGTATTTTTTTATTTTATTGAGTCTAGGAATACGTTGTACACCGAGTCGTACTGGCAAATAGGCTATTCCAAAATATTTTCAAAATACTTTTAAAATATCCTTTGTTTTGAAAAACATTCTTTTAAACAAAAGTTTTAAAAAGGTTTTCAAAAAGGTTTTCAAAAATCATCAAAAACTAATTTTTAAAACCTAACCTAACCCTGACAGAACTCGGCCAGAGTTCGGCCAGAGTTCGGCCAGAGTTCGGTTGGTGGCCGTTTGATTTTTGAATTCTCTGGAACTTGGTCCTCCTGCAGTTGCGGATTTGACCGAGATTTTCTCATAGAGTTCTGTCCGAATTCTGCCCGAATTCTGCCATAATTCTGTCTTTGGAATTCCTATAAATAGAGAAGGATTTCGATCATTTCAACTCACTCATTCACTTTCAATCTTCTCTCTATCTAAAGCTTTCAGTCTTCCAAAGAGTTTTTTTTTAGCTTTAAATTTTAGATCCCAAGCCAATTACAATCCTCTAGTCGATTTGCCAGTGCGGTACGGTCTAGAATTTCTGAGAGATTGTAATCAGAAGGCTTGATTGAAGAATACCTCTTCACATTTGAAGTTGGACGAGTTCTTTGTATCAAAGCTCGCATTGTAGAAGTTGCAAGGACTTCGTAAGAAAACTTGCGGTTTTGCCAATAGTGGATTCAACTGGTAGCAAGAGTTCTACCGACTGGATTAGTCCTCAACAGAGGGAAACCAGTATACATCGTTGTCTTTGCATTTGCTTTCTTATCTCTGCCTTTACTTTACTTAGTTGTGATTATTATTCTGTGATCTTGCTGCTAACATTTTTTTAATTAGCAATATTCCGCTGCCTACTCTATTTACCCCCCCCCTCTAGAGTATTGTGCTTTACGATTTCGTTCCTACAATTGGTATCAGAGCGGGTGTTACAGGTAAAACAAAGGTAACAATGCAATTATTTATTCATTTTAATTAACTGTTATATAGATGACAGCACAACACATGGCAACTGTGAAATTCACAAGTGAAGGGCAGGCTACAAACAGACCTCCACTGTTTGATGGTACGAACTTTACCTATTGGAAAACACGGATAAGTTTCTTCTTAAAATCTCTTGACTTTAATTTATGGTCTATTGTTATTGATGGCTATCAAAAGCCACCTCGTATAAATGTTGATGGAGTTTTAGTTGAAAAACCCCATAGCAGATATACAGAGGAGGAAAAGAAAAAGGCCAGTCTTGACGCACGTGCTATTAACGCTCTATTTTGTGCTTTAGATAGAACTGAATTTAATAGGGTGTCTATCTGCACAACGGCTAATGAAGTGTGGAAGCTACTTGAAGTCACACATGAAGGCACGACTCAAATCAAAGAATCAAAAGTCAGCAGACTTACTCAAGAGTATGAGGTGTTCAAGATGAAGCCCAACGAAACAGTTACTCAGATGTTCGAAAGATTCTTGGATATTGTAAATCCTTTGTCCTCCCTAGACAAAGAGTAAAGTAACCATGAAAAGATTCGCAAACTCCTGCGAGCACTTACCAAGAACTGGATTCCAAAGACTACTGCAATCATTGAAGGGAACGACCTCACAACTATGTCCCTCGAAGTACTCATGGGTAAGCTACTCACTCATGAACTGGAGCTACAAGATTTTGAAGAGCCTGCACCAAAAGAGAAGACGATCGCTTTCAAGGCTCAGCACAGAAAAGCTGCTGAAGGTGACTCAGACAGCAGTGAATCTGATGCTGAAGATCAATCACTCCTAGCAAGGAAATTCAAGAGATTCATGAGACATAAGAAGAGAGCCAAAGAAAACAACAACAACAACAACAACTAGTATCAAGATGATGTTGTCTGCTATGGCTGCAAGAAGAAGGGACACATGAAGAAAGATTGTCCTACAAACTCATCATCAAGCAAGAAGAGCAACAGGTATGAAAAAGGAAACCTGAAAAGATCAACATCACGGAAGTATGCCAACACCAGCATATGGCATGAAAGTGAAGCCAGCGACTCAGAAGACGAACAATCAGAAGACGCTGCAAACGTATGCTTTATGGCATCCGATCAGGTACCTACTGAACCTGTAGTTGATACTTATGATGACTTCACCTTTGAGCAATTAGGAGATACCTTCAGTGAACTGATGACTGATTACAGGAAATTGCGTAGCAAGTATCAGACCTCTAAGAAGGTACTCAAAGAGTACAAAGGTAAAATAGGTAGACTTACCGACCTACTAGCTGAGGTTAGAAATAATGTTAGTGAGTCTGGTGAGCTTTCTTCAATAAAGCTCTTATTACACGAGACTACCAAGTCATCTGAAGAGAAAGACAAAGTTATTGACCAACTCAAGGAAGAACTTTCTAAAGAGAAGAAAAGTCTTCAAAGTGCACAAATCAGAATGGAAACACTTACTTCTGATTATACTAAGTTGTATGACACTTCCAAAAGATTGGAAATTAGGTTAGGAAAACAGCTTGAGCCTGCTGCTTCCAATCCTAACACGTGTCACTTACCGAAAAATCGGAACATTTCCAAGCCAAACACTGTCAGACCTAACCCTATCAAACCTTTACCCTAAAAGGTTAAGCCCAAACAGGATTATAGGTATGCTTTCTTCTATACTAGAAAACCTAAACCTACCAACCATGCACACCACTTAGCTTTCAACACTCGACATGCAAAATGTCATTATTGTGGCCTCATTGGTCATATTTCATCTGCATGTAGAATCAGAAAGCTTGTTGATTTAAATATTTATGCTTGGATACCAAAGGCTAATATTTCAGGACCCTACAAGAAATGGGTACCAAAAGTTTCATCTGCAAACTGTTTTGTAGGTGGAACACCTTTCACATGCTAGAAGCAAATGGATCCTCGACAGCGGTTGTTCACGGCATATGACCGGTGACGCTACTTTATTTGCAATACTGTCGAAGAAAAAGAAGAAAGGCTATGTCTCCTTCGGTAATAACTTGAAAGGGTATATTATTGGTATCGGTGATGTTGGTAAGTCTTCCTATCCTATTATTAAATATGTATGTCTGGTTACCGAGTTGAAACATAATCTACTCATCATAAGTCATTTAGCTGATCATGGTTATGGCATCAACTTTGGCAAAGACAAATGTATTATAGTTGATAGCTCAACTGGTAATACTATCTTTGAAGGTATCAGGGAAGACAACATATATATTTTCTATTTGTTCGAAGAAACTAACATTTCAGGTAGATGCTTAATGGCTAAAAGCGATGAGAGTCATCTGTGGCATATGAGACTCGGTCACGCAAATATGGACACAATATCAAGATTATCCACAAAGAAGCTAGTACGCGGTTTACCGGACATTACATTCAAGAAGGATTCGGTATACAGTCAATGTGAACAGAACAAAGCTACCAGATCCACATTCAAATCAGTAAACACAGTATGTACTACTAGACCTCTACAATTGCTTCATATGGACTTATTTGGTCCTAGCAGAGTTGCTAGCCTCGGAGGTAAACTTTATACTTTTGTAATTATAGATGATTTTTCTAGATACACGTAGGTATACTTCTTGACATGCAAGAATGATGCATTATCCGAATTTGTCGCCTTTTGCAAGAAAGTACAAAATGAAAAAGGTTACATGATCACTCGCATAAGAAGCGATCATGGTGGCGAATTCAAGAATGCAGAGTTTGAGCAATTTTGTGACACACACGATTTTGTACACGAGTTCTCCTGCCCTAGGACTCCACAACAAAATGGAGTTGTGGAACGTAAGAACAGAACTCTATCCGAAATGGCCAGAGTAATGTTAAACCAGTTTAGTCTATCCAAATATTTCTGGGCTAAAGCTGTCAATACAGCTTGCTTTTGTTCTCAATAGAGTTCTAATTCGACCCAAATCGAAGAAGACTCCATTTGAGTTATGGTTTGATAGAATTCCATCAGTTTCTTATTTTAGAATATTTGGTTGTAAATGTTTTATTCTTAATACAAAAGATAATTTGGGAAAGTTTGACGAAAAGGTCGATGAAGGTATATTTTTAGGTTATGCGGCTAAGAGCAAAGGATACAGAGTCTTCAACAAACGAACCATGATCATCAAAGAGTCAATCAACGTCACCTTTGATGAACTGAATCAAATGACTATCGATGACAATGACGAAGATCCAACTGTACCAAGCTCAACAACAGCTGATTCTCAACCAAGCTCGGCACTAGCTGATCCTCCTAGAGAAGATCCAGGAACCAGCTACCTTCAGAGTCTGCCGAAAAGATTAAAATTTACGGCTGATCATCGAAAGGATTTGGTAATTGGTGACATTACCAAAGGTGTAAGTACTCGTACATCCAGTAGAGATATTATTTCTAGTATTGCTTTTATTTCACAGCTAGAACCCAAAACTATTGATAAAGCATGTAGTGATAGTTTTTGGATAGATGCTATGTAAGAGGAATTAAACCAATTTGAACGGAATCAAGTTTGGGAACTTGTTCCCAAGCCTATTGATCGTCCGGTCATTAGCACCCGTTGGGTATTCCGAAATAAACTAAATGAGAATGGTTTAGTGACTCGTAATAAGGCTCGACTCGTAGCTCAAGGTTACAATCAAGAAGAAGGTATCGACTACGATGAGACTTATGCTCCAGTTGCGAGATTAGAATCCATTCGCATGTTATGTGCATTTGCATGTTTTTATAATTTCAAACTATTTCAAATGGATGTCAAGAGTGCATTTTTAAATGATTTTATTAAAGAAGAAGTTTTTGTAGCACAACCTCCAGGTTTCACAGATTTTAAAAACCCTGATCATGTTTTCAAATTGAAGAAAGCTTTGTACGGTTTGAAACAAGCCCCTCGTGCTTGGTATGATCGTCTAAGCTCTTTCCTACTTGACAACGGTTTTTCAAAAGGCAAGGTTGACACTACACTTTTCATTAAGTCCTTTAATGGTAAGCTTCTTTTAATACAAGTCTATGTAGATGATATCATATTTGGATCTACTGATGAATCTCTCTGTCAAGAATTTTCTAAGTGTATGCAGAATGAGTTTGAGATGAGCATGATGGGAGAGCTGAAATTCTTTCTCGGACTGCAAATCAAACAAACTGACAATGGGACGTTCATAAATCAAGCCAAGTATACAAAAGATTTGCTAAAGAAGTTCGATCTGGACAATGTCAAACCTATTGGCACTCCGATGGCAACTTCAATAAAGCTTGATATTGATGAACAAGGCAAGCCGGTCGACACACGTAAGTATCGAGGTATGATCGGTAGTTTACTTTATTTAACTGCTAGTCGTCCAGATATAATGTTTAGTGTTTGCATGTGTGCATGTTTTCAAGCTAATCCAAAGGAATCACACTTGTGCGCAGTTAAGCGTATCTTTCAATACCTTAAGGGCACTTCTTCTGTTGGCTTGTGGTATCCCAAAACTAAGTCCTTTGACCTTACTGGTTATTCGGATGCAGATTTTTCCGGATGCAAAGTTGATAGAAAAAGTACCAGTAGCACATGTCATTTCTTAGGCAAGGCTTTAGCTCATGGTTTAGTAAAAAGTAAAATTCTGTAGCCCTATCAACAACAGAGGCTGAGTATATCGCCGCAGGACATTGTTGTGCTCAGATTTTGTAGATAAAACAAACCTTGGAAGACTATGATTTATTTTATATACATATTCCCATTTTCTGTGATAACACGAGCACTATTAATTTGACTAAGAATCATGTATGTCATTCTCGTACTAAATATATCGAGATTAGATATCATTTTCTTAGAGATCATCATCAAAATGGAGATATTGACCTTGTATACATAGATACTGAGAATCAATCAGCTGACATTTTCACAAAACCTCTAGCAGAAGATCGTTTCAATTATTTACGTCAAGAATTAGGAATTTTGGACGTCAATAATATTAATTAATTTTGTTTTATGATTTTATTCAATATGCAAAAACTGTGTTAGAGACAAGCCAATAAAGAGTCTGTCTGTCACCACAACTACGGTTGAAGCGAAGCGGTACTTAAGAGTTCCCCGATGAACCTCCGCCAGCTGGGACAGTACTCCTACAGCTAATCTGAAATAGTCGCTGTGTAATGATATTTAATCTATAAAATAATATTAATTATGTTAATTGAAGGTTGAAATTACTAATCTTTGAATTAAATATTTGAAATGAGCCAATGAAAAAGAAAGTATTTCAAACCAAACCCAGGCGAATTCGGCCAGACTTCGAACCGAATTCGGCCCGAGTTCGGTTGAGGGTGTCAGGTTATATATACCAGAACCCGAGAGCCTTTCTTCCTCATTGCTTCTAAACTACATCATAACCAGCAACAGCAACCGCGAAGGAGCCCCGAACCCTAGTTCTTCACCACCCCCTATCTTCTAATCCAAGTGGTGAAATCAATCCAAACTTTGGATTCATGCGGAGTTCGTCGTTCTCTTCGACATACTTTGATTTCGGGAGGTATAACTCCATCTTTCTCCACTTTTCAATTAGTGCATATTTACTTCTATTTGTACAAATGGCACCTAAGGGATTCAACCCCTTTAAGAGGAAGAAGACAACCAACCCAAGTGAGGAAGGTTCATCTTCGGATCCACCCACTAATTCCCTATTTTCACCAGTCCAATCTAGCGACGGCGCGTTCGATGGGTTTTACTTTCAAACCCTAGACCAAGCCTTACGGTAGTATGGAGACTTCTCCATGAGATCTATATGCACAGGCGCACCCATCAAGTGGACTGTATTTCCTGATCATCGCCATTTCTTTGAGGCATTAGGGTTACAGCATTTTGTTAAACTCTATTTTCCCGTAGCAACTAATGCCATTAGACTGTTTTACTGCAATATTATATTAAACACTTTTGATGTAAGCACACGTGTTGGAGGATTAGATATCAATTTCAATGATGATCTCTTAGCGGAGATCCTTGGTATTCCCAACGAAGGTGAACCACTTGTTGACATCACTGAGTTTGATTTTCCCGAAGGCACGACACTTACCAGTTTCAAAGCTGAACTTTGTGCACCTGATAGAGTTCGCTCTGGAAAGTTCAAGGCAAACAACCTGAACTTGTTTAATTATGAATTGCACCGTATCATTTATTCCACTCTCTTTCCAAAATCTACTTCGAAGGATGATGTCACGTCTCTTGAATTATCTGCTATGTATCACATTCTTAAGGGGATTCCATTTTCTGCCCCTAAGACCATTATTCAGATGATGGGTCGTTGTCGTGCAAGAGATAGAAATCTCTCTTATGCGATGATTCTCCCACGCATCTTCCAACGTTTCGACATTGACTTATCTACTTGTGCTCAAGACCCTGAGCCCAAGGTTCTCAAGTTATCTCGTCGCAGTATGACTGCATCTGCTCCTCCTACTGCTCCTGCTACTGCTCCTCCTCCTCCACCTCCTCAGCAGTATGCTATGACTTTTGAGGGCATACACCAGCACCTTTCAGATTTGTACGTCTCCATGACGGACATGGCTCGCGAACGTGAGTTCCGCGACGTCACCCGTTATCAGGCGATTGCAAATTCCTTTGCTGATCTTTGTTTCGCCCAGACTGGACATTCAGCCGGTTCCATCCCTAGAGATCCAGCTTTCTCTGGTTACAGCTATGAGGATGAGGCTGTTCATGCCTACTTCCAGCCCGGTAACGCATATGATTGGTACCGTTCTGACCGTGCTCCTTCTCGTGATTATGTCGGTGAGTTTTACACTGGCGTTCCTCCTCACCCTTCTGGTGCGGGTACCTCTGGAGTTGGTCCTTCTGGACATGCTGGTCATCATGCTGATGATGACGATGATGATGATGATGAGGAGTTGTGATATATTTCTTTTTGAGACTTAGACATTATCTACTGTACACTTGGAAATGCTCTGACATTCCAAGTTTTTCTATTTTTAGACTTTATTATCAGTATTTTTTTGAGGACTTGTACTGGATGTGTTATATTTGATGTCATTTGAACATTTTTATCTGCATCTTTATTGGTTTATGATTCACATCAGTTTATTTACTTAGCATTTATTTTATCTGCTTCTCAACTATAAACTGCCTGTGATATAATTCTTTATTTATTATAAACTGCCTGAATACAAATACATGCCTGTGATGTTATTCAAATTTTTCTTTACTATTTCTATCATTTATTATGTTTATTTTCTTATGTTTCTTCATTGTTTGTTATTTATGCATTGATTGCGGGGGAGTTTTTACTCTTTTGCAATTATTTTGCTAAATGACAACGGGGGAGAAAATAAAGATCTAACATTCTTTTGAGAAAATGTTAGAAAATGTAGGACATGAACAATTATTTTGATTTTATTTCAAGCTTAAATGTTATATCATTCATAGTTTGTCAATTATCAAAATGGGAAAGATTGTTGGCCCATTGGTCATATGGTCAACCTGATTTTAATAATTGATCAAACTCTGTCTCGATATGTGAAGCTAGTCAGGATGTATCGGACTCTTGGACATGAACAAGAACAGCTATCTACACAGTTCAAGACCGAAGCTATGTTTGCCTGTTCGAGTCTGTATTTCCTTTAAGTAATGTATTTTTTATTTTATTGAGTCTAGGAATACGTTGTACACCGAGTCGTACTGGCAAATAGGCTATTCCAAAATATTTTCAAAATACTTTTAAAATATCCTTTGTTTTGAAAAACATTCTTTTAAACAAAAGTTTTAAAAAGGTTTTCAAAAAGGTTTTCAAAAATCATCAAAAACTAATTTTTAAAACCTAACATAACCCTGACAGAACTCAGCCAGAGTTCAGTTGGTGGCCGTTTGATTTTTGAATTCTCTGGAACTTGGTCCTCCTGCAGTTGCGAATTTGACCAAGATTTTCTCATAGAGTTCTGTCCGAATTTTTCCCGAATTCTGCCAGAATTCTGTCTTTGGAATTCCTATAAATAGAGAAGGATTTCGATCATTTCAACTCACTCATTCACTTTCAATCTTCTCTCTATCTAAAGCTTTCAGTCTTCCAAAGAGTTTTTCTTGAGCTTTAAATTTCAAATCCCAAGCCAATTACAATCCTCTAGTCGATTTGCCAGTACGGTACGGTCTAGAAGTTTCTGAGAGATTGTAATCAGAAGGCTTGATTGAAGAATACCTCTTCACATTTGAAGTTGGACGAGTACTTCGTATCAAAGCTCGCGTTGTAGAAGTTGCAAGGACTTCGTAAGAAAACTTGCGATTTTGCCAATAGTGGATTCAACTGGTAGCAAGAGTTCTACCGACTGGATTAGTCCTCAACAGAGGGAAACCAGTATACATCACTGTCTTTGCGTTTGCTTTCTTATCTCTGCCTTTACTTTACTTAGTTGTGATTATTATTCTGTGATCTTGCTGCTAACATTTTTTTAATTAGCAATATTCCGCTGCCTACTCTATTCACCCCCCCTCTAGAGTATTGTGCTTTACGATTTCGTTCCTACAATGGTAAGTACGGAGGTTTTACCTGGAGTCTTCCTGCTCAGAGGTAATGAGGATATGGCAGGAGTGGACTCAACGGGGAATATTTGTGGACCTATTATCCTTGGCGTACTCCGGTTGTGGGTACAGATAATAAGTCGAAAAGGGAATCATCATACTTACTCAGAGGTAATGAGGACATGGCAAGCATGAAGGTTTCTTCGACGGAGCCTTCCCATTCAGAGGTAATGAGGACATGACAGGAGTGGGCTCAATGAAGGAGGGTACATAGAACGACTCAGAGGTGATGAGGACAAAGAAGTTCTATGTAAAGGGGTGATTTGTTTTTGGCGGAAGTGAAACAACTCAGAGGTAATGAGGACATGGCCGTTTTAGAAATTTATGGATCGGTTACCCTTTTTGTGCACTGGGAGTGCGGGTAGTGGATCATGAGGGAGGATCTCTTCCAGGAAGAAAGTTTAGAGGTATGGTCATACATGACTTACTATCTGAAAGAGTGACCGGAATGTGAGTTCAGAGGCACCTGCGGGTACATGACTCGATAATTTAGAATATTGTAAAAGTGAGTTCAGCGGCACCAGCGGGTACATGACTCGATAATCTGGAATGTTGTGGATGTGAGTTCAGCGACACCAGCGGGTACATGACTCGATAATCTAGAATGTATCATTTAGACATAATATTTCTTCAGGAACTTGCCGTTGACGGGTAACATGAGCAAGTCTCCATTTTGTTTTACGAGGCGGTAAGCACCGTTGGAGAATACAGCCTCAATAATAAATGGACCTTCCCATTTTGGCTGGAACTTGCCGGCGGTCTTGTAAGTCATGACCATCGGCCTCCGGACTACCAGAACAAGATCTCCTACTTGGAATGTTCTGATTTTAACCTTCTTGTTGAAGGCTCCAGAGATGCGTGCTTGGTATAGCTCGATCCGTTGCTGAGCCAGGAGACGCTTTTCATCTAAGGCCTCTAACTCTTGTAGCCGACGACGGTAGTTATCATCCGTCGTCAATTGATAAGTGAGGGCGACGCAGAGTGAGGGTATTTGAGTCTCCAATGGAAGGACTGCCTCACTCCCGTACACCAGGGAGAATGGTGTGTTCCCTATGGCTGTTCGGACTGTGGTACGGTACGCCCATAAGCATTCACCAAGCTTCTCGTTCCAGTCGTATTTGTTGGACGATACGAACTTCTTGAGTAACTTGATGATGGTTTTGTTGAATACTTCTGCCAATCCATTTGCTGCTAGTTTGTATGGCGTCGAAGCAATATTCTGGATGCGGTGCTTGTCGCAGAACCGATAGAAGGCGTGGCTTGCAAACTGCGGACCATTATCGTGGATGATCCTTCGGGGCAGTCCAAAGCGATAGATGACGTGATGCTTAAGGAAGCTGATCACGTTTGAAGTCTTTACTTCTGCAAGCGGGACAGCTTCTGCCCATTTGGAGAAGTAATCTGTGATTGCGAGTATGAAGCGATGTCCTCGGGAGGAAGGTCGAGTAATCGGACCGATGATATCCGTTCCCCATGCTTCGAACGGCCAGGACGCCACTATCGGATGTAGAAATTTGGATGGTTGGTGGATGAAGTCCGCGTGGACTTGGAAGGCTTTGTACTCTCTCGCATAGTCCATCGTATCTGCTACCATCGTGGGCCAGTAGTAGCCCATTCGGCGAAGACAGTCTTGCAATTTAGGGCCAGGCTGATGGGCCCCGCAGACACCGTTATGAGCTTCTCGTACGGCTTTTTTGGCTTCTGCGTTTGACAGACATCGAAGCAATAATCCATCATAGGATCGGCGATACAGTATTTTCGTCTCTGTATCGTAGAAGAATCTGAGAGAATGCCGTCTGATGGAGGTGGCTTCCTTTGGGTTCTCGGGCAGGATATCGTAGACGATGAAGTCAATGAATGGTTGTCTCCAATCTGGGACATCGTCGATCGTCTGGACGGAGTAACTTGCCACGAATTGAACGTTGTTCTTGGGGCAGACCAGTTCGTGGCCTATCACATCTACTGATTGATGAGTATGATTTGGCACTACTAGGGAAGCGTGTAATATCCTAGTCCTAAAATACGTAGGACTAGGAACGTAGACATGCCAGCTGTATTCATACGAAGTATACTCCAATATATGGAAGTCTCGTATAAATACATAAGCTGTAAAATGCAGTAGAACCATAACTAATCTCATCCACACAAAATAAATGAATAAAAATATCATATAATGATAATAAATTGTCTTGATACAATATATTGGGCGGAGACAAATCCACTACCAACAAATAAAGAAAAGTACATGAGAAAAGAAATAATTTTGGCGAGCGAAGCGAAGACGATCCAAATGCAATCATCCTCGAAGAAGTGGCGATGAACACGGCTAGAGCTAGAACACCTACGAAAGACAATAGCACACACCTGGAGAGATAACCAGGTCCTCAGAGGGACGTAACAAGACACATAATATCATGCCATATAAACTGAATAAATATTGCTCAAATAAATAAGTAAATCAAATTATAACATGTTCCAATACGCACCTACTGAACGAGCGTACCATCCCCCCAACCAAACAAGGACAGGAGATGGTAAACTAATTCACGGCGACGTATCTTTCCATGCTATGAATCCAATATGGTATCCGAACCCCAACAAGGTTCAATACCTTCTCGTCGAAGTAGTAAGTCACACCTGCAACCAAACAATGACAAGATGTGACAAACTAATCCGCGACAAGTTATTGTTCCAAGCCACGGTCAGATACAAGTACCCAAACCAAAAGTACTCGTACCTAACGGATAAGGTAGCCTACCGTTCTAAGGAAAATGTAGTTAAGAACAATCCTTTCTATGCATGGGCCCTGGCTGAATAGTATCGACATAGTCCCCTCTTGGGCACCAGAGGCCCCATCAGTAAGAGCATGACGTTCCGCAGAATCGTCAGTGGCCGTCAGTAATCATAGGTCATCAACCCCGTATCTCCAGCGGAGAGTCCGGGTCACAAGGGAAAGTGCATCGAAGCCCATACGCTAAGGAATTGTCCTCCCCGTCCAATGCCTACTGTGTTGTATCCATAACACAAAACCGCTATAACCGCTAAGTCAAACTAGCATGTAATTTCTATTAGCGGTTATTCCTATCGCACGGCTTGTACGTACTGGTGGCCAGCCAATCACGTACTTCCGTGTCCTACATGCGACACACAATTTCGTGTTACAATGTGTCAAGGCCAATGGATGCAACACACAAGGTGGTCCCTTAAATCTAGGTTTAATGTGAGAAAAATAATACATAGCAGGAAATATAAATGAACAGTAAGTTTTAACAGTTATGCCATGTATCACGGTTTATTTTGTATAAAGAAAATAAATAATGCATGAAATATGAGCTAAAATAAATAAACAGCAAATGGCAAGGTGTCTTGCCTGATAGTACGCCTGGTGTGCTGCAATGATCAATGTGGCACGAACTGCAACTTCGGTGCAACAACTATACAAAGTGACCTCTGATAGCGGTACGGATCGTGTCATTGAGTCCGGAAGGGTCAAATTAGTTAGGATGGACATAAGGTAGGCTTGAATTTGAGAGAGAACATGAATAATGGGATTGGTTATGGGCAGGAGGAGATTCAAAAGAAAAGAATAATAATTATATGATTTTAGAAAAATAATTTATAATACTTGAAATATAATATTTATTAGTCAAAATATGCTTACAAATAAATATCCAAAAAACAAAAGTCGATTTAAGGCAAACTGTAAGTTTTGTCAAATAATATTTTAGACAAAAATATTTTAAGCGAAACTAAATAATATTAGAAAATTTATTTAAGGCTAAGAAACATGTTTTGTAAAAATAATATCTTGATAAAATCTATACTTTTATTGACTATTGAAAAATAGAAATATATTTATAGCTTTTTAAACTATACCTTTTACTAATAAAATAGAAAATAATTTAGGTAGAAAAACTCATTCTCCATATCCTAGGAAACTAGATTTTGTAACCATTTGGATATTTGTAACCCAATATGGAAGCAAAATATATCTATAAAATTATGCCTAAAATAATAATAATAAAAATAATAATAATAATAATAATAATAATAATAATAATACTAATAATAAAAACAATAATGATAATAATAATAATATTAATAATAATAACAACAGTAGTACATGTACTGTGGTTCTTCTTAATTAAACTAATAATTACTAAATAATAATTAAATAAATAAATAATAATAATCAAAACAATAAGACTATTGTTCCTCACAGTAGTCTCCTTCAAAAAAACTAGTCAACAAAACAAAACAACAAAAAAATAATAAAAATAAAAAATAAGGAATAAAAGAACTGAGAGCAGCAGAGCAAAAACAAAAGGAAAAAAATTCGGGGTGAGAGAGAGTAAATCGAGTGAGAGAGAGGGGAAAGGGGCCGGTCGGGAGGAAGAGAGGCTGTGGGGCGGCGAAAGGGTCGGTGGTGCGCCGGTTGAGCTCGGCGAAGGCGCTGGATCGACCGTCGCGGTGCAGAGGCGGTGGCGCCGCCGACCAGAAACTCGGAGGAAGAGGGTTTCGAGGGTTTCGGCGGTGGGTTCTTGGCTGGACGCGGCGGTGGTAGCGTGCTGCGACGACGGCGGCTCGGCCGGGCTAGACGCAGTGGCGGCGAACGCCAGGCGGCTGCGGGGGTTTCGAGCTCGACGGTTTGGAGGACGGCGGAGGAAGGAAGGCTCGGCGCTCGGGTGGCTCAGCGGCGGTGAGGTAGGCGGTGGACGTGCTGGGGATCGATCGGTCCGGCGGAGCTTCGCCGGCCACGGGAAGGTAAGCGGTGGTTGCTTAGTTTTATTTGGGGGTTTTCTTTGGGGCTTGGGTGGTGGTCTCGGAGGGAACGGCCAGAATCCGTGGGGTTTTTGGTGAGGAGGTCCGGTGGTGGTTGGCGTCGTGGGGGTGATGAATAGTGAGGGCGGTCGGGTCTGGTCGGGATTGGTACTGACGGTGGTGGTGAAGATGGTGACGGGTGGTGGTGTTTGGTGGTTGTAGGTGCTGCCGGCCGGCTATGGCCGGGGTGATGATGGCTGGTGGTTTGCCGGAGTTTGTCGAGTAGGACAAGGGGTCAGCTGAACTGGTGGAGATGGCAATGGCAGGACGGCGAGGAGGCTAGAGTTAGCGGGTGGCTGAAAGCAGAGTTAGAGTTAGGGTTAGGGTTAGAAATTTATATTGTGTCGGGAAAGTGTCCGACACGGAATCAATGTATTTGTATAAACATGGAATAAGATATTGGAATGACACTCGGGGTCGGACCCGAGGCCATCACGGCTGACACGAGGATGGATGGAACACCGACACGAGGCACACTATTTGTGGTGGAATAATTTGTGGAGACAATTTGGTGGATGATAAAAATAAATTGGAGGAGTACCTGCCTATTTGTAGGATGTGGGAATTCCCAATAAGATAAGGATTAGGATATTTAAAACCCAATTTAGATATTTCCTAATTTAGTTTAAAAGCAATCAAATCCAAATCCAAATCCAAATCTAATTTAAATCAAATTAAATTCTCTTAGTTTAAAATCAAATCAATAAATCAAATTCCAATTATAGATATTAACTTAATCTATTTAAATGTATCCATGGAATCAAATCAAAATTTAAATTGACACAAATATTTCAAAAATATGTTTTCCAAAAATACTATAATAATTAATTTCGAAAATACATTATTATTTACAATATGAACTTAATAAATCTTTATGAAATAAATATGTATACAGGAATAATATTATTTATTATTAATAACTGTTTTCACGAAGACTTTTTATAAATAATAAATAAAATAAAATTTTGAAAACTTGGGTACAATAACAAAATAATTATTATGTATATTATTTTGAAACTATAAAAAGATCGAAAATATTTTTCTAAAATATGTACGCTCGCACATATTCGCACTCGTCAAGAAAATTCAAAAAATGAACTTTACGACGTACAATACGACTATGCGACGTACATTACAAAAATTTTAAATCAGTACCAAAATTGGAAAAAAAAATATAGTAGAAATTTAGGGGTTTTACAAAGCGGCCAGGCCGGCTAAGGCATCGGCTTCGATATTTCGGAGTCTGGGAACGTGCTCGATGAAGAACCCCTCGAACGACGAGATGATGTCGATCGCTATTTGGTGATAGGGGATCATGTCTTCGTGGCGGACTTCGTATGTGCCCCGGATTTGATTGACGATTAACTGAGAATCGCCGTGTGCTTCAAGATATTCTACCTCCAGCTTTCTTACAAGTTGGAGGCCAATGACCAAAGCGTTGTACTCGGCCACATTGTTAGAGCAGGCTTCTGTGAGAAAGTAAGCGCGATTGATCACCAATCCGGAAGGAGAAACCAGCACCACCCCGACTCCGACGACGATGTTGCCCTCGGGTCCAGTTCTCGAAGCACCGTCGAAGAACATTCGCCATATATCATCGTGAGAGGTTGCATGCGAGTCGGCGACCTCATCTGGGATTTCTTCATTTATTCTGGACGACTTCGAGCCCGGGTGGGCTGTCAAAAAGTCTGCCATGGCTTGACCTTTAACAGCCTTTTATGGGACGAAGATCATATGATAAGGGGACAGCAATATTGCCCATGTAGCGAGACGAGAGCTGAGTGCCCCTGGTTTAGTCATGAGGACCCTGAGAGGGTTGACTCGTGAGATCACATGTATGGTTTGTCCAGTGACATAGTGTCGCGTCTTCTGAATGGCGAACACCAGGGCGAGGCATTCCTTCTCCACAGCGGTGTATCGGTGCTCTGGCCCAATCATCATTCGACTGAGGTAATATATGGCTTGTTCATAGCCTGTATCGTTATTTTGTGCCAGCAGAGCACCGAGGGAATGTTCTATTGCTCGTACGTAGAGCAGGAATGGTTTTCCAGCGACCGGGGCCACCAGGACTGGAGAGTTCGATAAATATTCTTTGATGCTGTCGAAGGCACGTTGGCATTCTTCGTCCCATACGAATGAGACGCCTTTCTTCATGAGATGGGTGAATGGTCGACATCGCCCAGAGAGGTTAGAAATGAACCTCCCGATGTAAGCTAGCCTCCCTTGAAGGCCTCTGAGTTCGCGGAGATTTTTCGGGGGACCCATCTCCATAATTGCCTTTGTCTTCTAAGGGTCTACATGGATACCCTGGGCGGTGATGATGAAGCCCAAGAACTTCCCGCTAGATACGCCCAAGAAGGATTTTGTGGGATTCATCTTCAGATTGTGCGCTCGCATCAGGTCGAATATTGTCCTCAGATCCTGCAGATGGTCTCCTTTACAGCGACTCTTGACGGCGATGTCATCAACATAGCACTCTACCGTCTTGCGTAAGTGGTCTCTGAAGATGATACTCATGGCTCTTTGATATGTGGCACCGGCATTCTTCAAACTGAAAGGCATGACCGTGTAATAGTATGTGCCAATCGGTGTTCGGAATGATGTATGCTTTTCGTCGTCAGGAGATATCTTGATTTGGTTGTACCCCGAGAAGCCATCCATGAATGACATACGTTCGAAGCCGCATGTGTTGTCGATCATGATGTCTGTGATAGGGAGAGGGAATTCATCTTTGGGGCATGCCTCGTTCAGATTGCGGAAGTCGATGCAGATTCGAATCTTTCCATTCTTCTTGAGGACGGGTACTATGTTGGCAACCCAATCCGGGTGTTGTTCCTCACGAATGAAGCTGCTGGCAATTAATTTGTTGACTTCGGCCTCGATCGTATCCATGATGCCCGGGCGGAAGCGTCGTTATTGTTGCTTGACTGGCTTTGCATCCGGCTGAATGTTGAGTTTGTGAAGAGCAACCTCGGGTTTAGTCCTGGCATGTCTTCATAGCTCTAGGAGAATACATCAATATATTCTTTGACAAGTTCCAGTAGCGATTCTCGCTCTTCGTCTGTTACACTTTTACTGACGAAGATTGGTTTTGGAGAAGATTCGCTACCGAGATCCACTTGTATAACCTCATCTTCAGTAGAGAGTTCTCAGTTCGAACCGCTTTTCCTATTGTGCATCCAACTGTTGGGCCCACGGCTCTAGCTCGAGGATTTCAGGAATTTCTTCATCTTCTTCATAAGCGTCGACGAATGCCATATTGACTGACAGGACTTGTCTGAATACATCTCCGATGCTGGTATCCGAGTCAGAAGTTGGTGACCCGGTTGAATATGAATGCCAGTCACATTCTTCATCTGAACTCTCAGGGGTCGTCGTGGGTGTTACATACCCTAATCCACATCGAGTTTTGCTATAGTAGTCCCGTGGTTTGCCAGCCAGGACCGGTGTCTTCAAAGGTAATCGTCGTCCGGTGTCGTAGTTCAAGCCTGGCGTAGTCTCCAGATCATACTCCTGTTTTTGCATGAGATATTTGGATTGGGGGTTATAAAGATACAGAGGCAGTCTTCCGGCATCTGATTCAAGGTCGACTTCTTCTACGGTGAAGGGCTGCGGATCGTTCTTCCGGCCGAAGATGATTGGATGGTCCCCTCCCTCGATTATGCGGTAAGCGTCTTCCACTGGAGTAAGCTGGATTGCGGTGTACATATTTGTCACCTGTGTGTCTTGGTGAGTGCCTATACCGTGTTCCATAGCATACATTGTATAAAGCTTATTAAGCTCGAGGTAGTTCAAAGATAGCCCTTTATTGATGAAGTAAGGTATCTTTTCTAGCGGGATTACATCATCTACGGAGGGAACATCAGTGTGGGCAGCCACATACTTGGCTAGCTCCGGTTCCTCTTCGGCTACCCCCTGTATAAACGAAGACTGAGAGGACGACCTGGGCAGCTTGATCGTCAGAGGTTCAGCTGGTGGAGCAGAGCGTGGAGTTGTTGGCAGACTCGCGACCCCCAGTCTGGTGCTCGATGCTGGGCGGGGAGTGGTTGGTTCGCTAGAAGTTCCAGGCCTTGTATCGGGGTGACGACCCTTCTTGGGAAGGCGTATCGTCATTGGCTTATCGGAGGGATTGAGCTTCTCCGTTTGAGGCTGGCCGACTCTCGGCAGCCTGATTGTCAGTGGCTCCGTTGTGGGTCTTGGCACTTGGCCAGACCTTGGCAGCCGGATTATCATCTGTTCTTCTTGCGCCGAGAGGCTGATTGCGTCCATACGCAGAGGGGCGGTAAGGGGTACGGACTTGCCAGGTTTGCGAGCTTGGAGGTGGATCGTCAGAAGTTCTTCTGATCCTGTGGCCGTCTCGGTACTAGCTTCCCCGTCTCCTTCACCAAGGTGCCTCTTCGACTTTTCGTATAGGCAGGAGTCTGAGTAGTAGGATTCGACCCCTTTGAAGGGATCGATATCAGCAAATTCTGTCCTCACGAAGCCGTTTTTGTCGGCATATTTGAAGCACTGGTGCAGCGTGGAAGGCACGATCATATAATCATGTATCCAAGGGCACCCCAAGAGGATGTTGTAAGAAGTGTCTACATCTATGACGTAGCAGGTGACTTCTGATTGGAGATCGCCAATCTGACACTTCAGATGAATCTTTCCAATTAGGTAGCTCCTACCCGAATTAAAACCGCTGATGGCGGTGCTTGTAGGCGTCAGGCGATGCATTGGGATGCGGAGATGATGTAACAGACCCTTCGAGATAATGCTTATGGAAGAGCCAGGATCAATGTACATTTGATCCACCTTTACGTCGCTGATGTATCTAGTGTAGTATAACGGGCAATCGTGCAGGTTGGTTTTGATGAGCATATCCTGCGGAGTGAAGACAATATT
Source organism: Iris pallida (assembly GCA_029216955.1). Classification (NCBI taxonomy): domain Eukaryota; kingdom Viridiplantae; phylum Streptophyta; class Magnoliopsida; order Asparagales; family Iridaceae; genus Iris; species Iris pallida. The sequence continues at coordinate 2,078,808 of JANAVB010042018.1, read as the reverse complement.
GGGCATCGATCCTGTGCAAGCACTGTCTTGGAGATCTGCCGGTAGGTTCTCTCCCGTGAGGTTGACCTGAGCCAGGTACGCGTCGGCATTTTGGAGTGCATCGCTCAAAGCCGCACGAACATCCTTTGAGAGTCTCAGAAGCTTGTATAATGACAACTTGGCCGGTGTGTTGGCCAATTGTGCCAAGATGTCGAAGTTGTAGGGCTTTTTCAGCCCCTGTGGTGCCTCTTTTCGGAGGGATTTGTCAATGCGAGTCTCCCTCGGCCTAGGCTTATCGGTCGTCGGAGGCTGAGCCGGTCCCGGAGCGTCAGTTGTAGCGGGCTAATGATCTTTAGCTGAGTTATCAGCCACGGGTTGGGATTGTGCCCCAGACCGCGTGACGACGGCTGTAGCTTCTTCGATATCTGCCGAGATTGTGCAGCAGGACCTGACTTTTCCACTCTTCTTCTTACAGATGGAAGATGATATGGGCCGAGTCACTTCCGATACCAAGTCTGGATGGATCCACATGACCTCCCCTCGTGATGTGGTGAGGGGCACTAGACCAGCAGCATGATCTCGGGGAGGTGGAAGATTAGCAATCTTTATTGTCGCCAGGGGATGGGGACCACACCATCTTGAGTTTCCGTTGGAAGGAAGCTACCAAATTGTACTGACACCATATTGGCTGCCACAGTTACCTCTTCGAAGTCGATGGCCAGAGCGTTCGAATCGATGAGATTTTGGATGTACCGTTTTAGTTGGTAGCAGTCGTGTGTGGCATGATGGACGTAACGGTGGTAATGGCAGTACTTTGGGTTCTCCATGTCTGTCGGCCGAGGTTTCCGTCTTGGTGGAGGAAGCTGAATTCTGTCTCCTTGTATGAGCATGTCCAAGATGGGCTTGACGTGACCGTCTTCGAAGGAGTAAGTGATTTGCGGCCATTGTTTGTCTGTCGGCTTTGGCTCAGGTTTCTGTGCTGTGTCGGCCACCATAGCCTGCTTGCCCTTGTTGTCCCGATTGTTGGTGGAGCTACCTCCATTGTTGGTGTTGGCGTCGGGACGCCTGCCCTTGTCCTCTCCCTCTGAGATGTGCAATCCCAGTTGGCGAGCCTTCTTCAACCGTTCTTCGGCACTTGTAGCACTGATGATAAACGTCTTCCAGTCCTTGAATTGACTTTCGCCCATCCAGAGACTGATTGTTGGGAGCAATCTTTTTTGGCAGATTTCAATTAAGGAGGAATCCGGGTTTCCAGAGGGCAGCTTCATTGCGGTTTGGCGGAACCGCTCGATGTAGTTCCTTGTCAGCTCTTTCTTCCCTTGGACGACGTCCATAAGGGTGGACATTGTGATGTCTTGTCCTACTTCGTAGAATCTCTCCAAGAACATGCACTTGAAGCTGGCGAAGGAGTGGATGCAGTTGTCTGGCTGGTTGCGATATCAGTCGAAGGCAACCCCTTCCAATGCCCCGATGAATAATCGTGTGAGAATGGTATCGTCATGGGGCAGATGGTCGGTGGTGACCTCGAAGTAAGTGATGTACCGACTTGCGGAGGTCTTGCCATCATAAGGATTGATATTAAACGGCTTATATCTTGGTGGGAAGGGGACATCCCTCCATGCAGCAGGGTACGGTTGCCGTATTCTGAGGTCTTGAGAGTTTTCTCGAGCATGAAACATGGATCGGAGCTCCTGGACCTCTCTTCTTGCTTATCGGGCCTCATCGACAGCGGTAGGGGCCGTTACTTCAGGAGGATTGTTGCCCGGGTTCGGTGTCGCTGAATTCGAGTCCGTATTGACCGCGGGACCCGTGCTTGTTTGGCCAGGCGTCCCTCCTTGCAGAGTTGGAAGGGCCGCTTTGATCTCGTCCACAGACTTGACCAAGGAAAGCAGTATGGCCTCCAGAGTGTCGATGCGTTGACGATCACTGGAACTACCTTGGTTGCTGTCCGTCATGAATATCGTCCTTATGTGAGGAGAGATGGATAGCACAGTGGAGGATGTGTCTTCCGAGTCATACCCCTGTAATGAGAAATCATCGGGGTATATGGGAATGTCTTCCTCTGGTTCGGACTCAGAAGGAATAGTACCCCCAGTTTTTGAGTTTGTATCGTCTTGGGAGTTGTGGACGTCCTCGGGGACGTCAGGGTTTGCTGCATCTGATGGGAGAGTTGTTTCCCCCGGCTCGTCTTCTTGGAACATCGGATTGTCGTGGAGGTTCGGAGGAGTGCTACCCCCAGTCCCAGCAACCCCCAGTGGGGTGGATGACGAATCTCCCACTGCAGCAGATTTCGTCTTAGAACGGGTACCTTGGAAAACTTCGATGGTGGGCACCCGCTTAGACGACAGTCTCTTAGTAATAGTGGTTGAAATCTTCGGGCTAGGAACATTTGTCTTCTTTCCTCTCCCATCGACGGGGACTTTCTGAGCAGAGTTGCAGGAGACGATGGAAAGTGACTCGTCTTCTGAAGATGGCTGTTGCAGTCTTTGAAAGACGGACTGTCGGTCTTCTCGCACCGTCGCGCTATTGCAGCAGCAGTTGACAATGACTTGGGTGCAGTGACGTCCGTGGGAGGACTTTTTGTACCCCGATGCATCTTCTCTTTCCTTGCATTTGTGGAGGATGGCTTCACGCAAGTCAGATGGGTCTGGATCGACCATGTTTGCTCCCTGGATTTTGGGAGACTTTTGCGAACCTATCTGTCCGTTTGCCGCCGGGGGCTGGACTCGAGTGGTTCTGTACAACTTCCCATCTGAGGCCTGCATAACAGTACACGGGACGTTCGGATGGTCAGAGACCGGATCAGCGGACCGAACTTGCCAAGCTCGTGCTGCCTTAGACTTCTTCACTCTAGTGCGTAAGGGCACATAGTAGGAAGAGTCTAGGTGATGCTGTAGAGAGTCAGACATATCTTCTTGCGAGGACAAGAGATCATGACCATAGGAGAGGCAGTCGAAGACAGAGCCACGTGAAGTAGGTGCCATGCGGCTGTCATCAGTAATCTTCATGCGGCTGGCAGACGTAGCCACATAGACTTTCTTTATGCGGCTGGGTGTCTCGGCCGCATGAGTTTTCTTCATGCGGCTGGATGATCTGGCCGCATAGATCTCCTGCATGCGGCTGGCCGATTCAACCGCAAGAGCATCCTGCATGTGGCTGGCAGACTTGGCCGTATGAGTGTTCGGCTTCTTCTTGGGGCGTATAGAATCACTCTTTGTCCCTGCAAGTCCAGCATCGTAGTGCTTTCCTCTGTCGAACTTGGGGACAGCAGAGTCCTCTACGGCTCGAAGTGGAGCCGTATGAGAGTCGCCTTCGTCGTCTTGGGTAGCAGAGAGTACCTCGTCCAGAGCTTGTGGAGGAGCAAATGATTTTAGCCTCCACTCGCAGCGAGCTTTCTTTGTGCGGGTTCGCTTCTGGACCGGGCCAGCACTTCCTTCAGAGAGCATTTATTCAAACGCATGTTGGTCGAAGCGGACGACCATCTTCTGTTGCATGGAGCCAAGTTTGGCTGCATTCGATTGCGTCACCAACTCCTCAGCCGTGGAGAAGTTTGTCCCCAGCAGAGTCGCCATCGTGTTTGCCATAAAATAAAAAAACAGAACAATTATCGGAGGACTGGACTTTTACTTCACAATACGAACTTGCTTGTACAAAGAAAGCCTAGGGACGAAAACCTAGGTACAGCAATCTAAGTACAATTGTTTATTTTAGATTCTGGGGGTGACGGTAGAGGCTCGGGAAAGCGACGACAGCTCTGCCATACTCCTTGGACGATCGGATGCAGCCTTGGCTCTGTAGAAGAACTGTTGGACGTTGATGAAGAAATGCTCTCTCTTCAGGCTCTCTGGCTCTCTATGTCTCTTTCTGTATATCTCTCTCTGTCTCTGTGTATGTCTCTATGTCTTTTTTTTGCAAGGGAATGGCACCCTGCTATTTATAAGAGTGGGGGCTTTATTAGGGTTTACAATGATTGCCCATTCCTGAAAGTCGGCGGCTAAGGATCAATGGATCTGGGCCGTTCATCGAGATTTGAGCAATAAATATGATTGCATCAAATCTTTTGTGGGTAATTAATGCTGATTGACATAAATCTTCCTGATTTGTCATGCCAACCTCGGATTTCTCGACACGTGTCTTTAATTTGTTTATTTGCAAATGATCTGATTTGATCCCAATATTTTATTGGGATTTGTTGAGAGATTTCTATCAATCTAATGCCACGTGCCCCGCTATCATGCCACGTGTCGAGCCATTGCAGAAATCCGAGCCGCAGGGAGGTTGCTCCTCATTGAGCCGCATAAGGCTGGCCACGTGTCCAGACTGCTTGAGAGTGGCCCCCTGAATATTTGAACCGCATGGTAATGATTTGAGCCGCATGAGTGTAGATGACCGCATGATGGGTGCCTTCTTCGTGAACCGCATAAAGATAGTCTTTGTGAGCCGCATGGGACTAGTCTTCGTGAGCCGCATGAATATAGTCTTTGTGAGCCGCATGAAGATAGTCTTCGTGAGCCGCATGGAGCTAGTCTTCGTGAGCCGCATGGTGCTAGTCTTCGTGAGCCGCATGGGGCTAATCATCGTGAACCGCATGGGGCTAATCTTCGTGAGCCGCATGGGGGAGCCTCCGCTTGGGCCGCATGGGGGAGTCTCCGCTTGGGCCGCATACAACTGTCCATGTGTCAAGGCCGTATGACAGTTTCTGACTCTCGGAGGATCGTGTTAGAGATTTTTTTTGCTTCCCAAGGAGTCCGTCATTTGAGAGAGTCATAATGATATCTTTGTGTCAGAACTGTCACCTTGTCAGAGCTGTCAGCCGTCAAGGCTTTTAATGCAGTAAAGGACAAACGAGAGAGCTGTTTGCAGGCCACGTGGCTTCTCTCTGAGCTGCATAGAACTTATTTGAGCCGCATAGACGCTCGAGCCGCATGGATACTTGAGCCGCATGGGACTCTCTGGCCGCATAAATCTTTTTTATTTTTTTCCATGCTTCTACAATGGGATGACCATCTGCATCTGGTAGAATTCTCTTATAATAACAGTTATCAGGCCAGCATCAAGATGGCACCATTTGAAGCACTGTATGGGAGGAAGTGCAGATCACCTATATGTTGGGGTGACATCGGAGAACGACAACTTCTAGGGCCAGAGTTGGTCACACAGACAGTAGGCATAGTCAAGGCAATCAGAAGTCATCTTCAAGCTGCGCAGGATAGGCACAAGATGTGGGCAGACAAGCATCGGAGAATCTTGAACTTCAAACCTGGTGATCACGTATTTCTGAAGATCTCACCAACTAAAGAAACTATCAGGTTTGGAACCAGAGGGAAGTTAAGCCCAAGGTTTATAGGTGCATTTGACGTCCTAGATCGAGTTGGCGACGTGTCTTATCGATTGGCCTTGCCACCATCTCTCGAAGGAGTTCACGACCTCTTCCATGTATCTCAACTGCGGAAGTATGTGCCAGATCCCAGTCACATACTGGATCATTCGGAAATCACAGTTGGCCCAACTCTCCGCATTGAACAGAAGCCGGTAGGGATCCTGGATCGAAGGCAGAAGATTCTTAAGAACAAGACCATCTCCTTAGTTCGAGTATCTTGGAATAAGGACTTACCGGGAGAATCTACTTGGGAAAGGGAAGATGAGATACGGCAACTGTACCCCTACCTCTTTGATGATTAAGGTACTTAGCAACCTATCCTTCTCTACCTCTCTTATCATTAAATTTCGGGGACGGCATTTAATTAAGGTGGGTAGGGTGTCATAACCTAAATTTATAATTTTATTTTAGGTATTTTAATTATTTTCCTATAATTATTTCTCAAAAAAAAATATATATATATATAGTGTAAATGAAAAAAATTATATTTTTCTAAATTTTCCCTCATACAAAGTCTATTTTTGCATTTTACATAAAATGCTTGAGTGTCAAACATGCATGGATGAGTGCCAAATGGCACTCATGCCTCATGACAAGTCTTAAGGGGCATTTTAGGTATTTCCTAAATATTTAATATCTCTTATAAACATGAAGAATGAGAGAGAGAAAACCCACTCTTCTCCATTTGCACTACTAGGTGAGATTTCTCCTTCTTCATCTCCTTTCCATTCTTCCCCTTCACAATCTTCTTTTATTCTTCTTCTCTACTTCTCCTCCCCTTCCCTAATCTATTGTTGCGGCTGCTGCTTATGCCGCTACTGCTGTTACTGCTGCTGTATTTGCTGCTTATGCCGCGGCTGTTGCGCGGTTGCTGCGCCGCCGGCGCCGCCGCCCGGCCGGCCGGCCGACCGCACACCCCCTTCTTCATCTTATTATTCTTCTTCCTCTTCCTTTCTTCCAATTCCATCCCCTTTTCTTTTCAATTTCTTGCTAAATACTTCTAGGTTTTGTAACTTTAACCCAATTTCATTCTTGTGCCCTAGGATTCTGATTTTGGGTTTTGAAGGAACCTTCCTCTAGGAAGCACTCTAAGAACTCAAGGCAAGTCCTCTTTCCTTTTTCCCTCTTTTCCCTTGAGATATTTTTCCAAATTGATTTATCCAAATTTTCTTGAATAAATATGGATTATATATATTCTGAAATTTATAGAATTTATGACAAAAAATTATTTTGAAAGATTGTAGCATGCATTAGGAAAGAATATAGAACAATGGACACAACACCATGGATGAATATAATTTGGACACAATATATTGGACACGTCACACCTTGAATGAATATACATTTTGGACACAATATTGGGATACAATATGGACACAACAACATCATTTAATATTTGGACATAAATTGTAGGACACAAATAATAAATGGACATTTTGCTTATATTATACATGTATACGTGTGAGTGTATGTGAAGATACATGAAACATAGGATACGTAGGAGTAAACCTAGTGGTTGATGCATATAGAAATACATATATGTCCATACTAATTGTATCGAATTTATATTCTGATTTGTATGTCACTAACCTTTTTTTTTACTAGTTGCACAAAAATTTTATCCTTTAATTCAAATTGTATGTTACATATCTTTAGCTTGTCAACTCCTAGTTTTATTATTATAATATAAGGCCTTGACATCATTTATACATATACTTGAAGTACCTAGTCCAATTTTAAACAAGTTATTTAAGTATCTAGTAATTACAAGTGTTTTTCTTAACATGTTCAATTCTGTCCAAATTTCTTTTTACTAATATTTGAGACATTTCCATCCCTACTTTGTTAAAACTAGTGTATTTTGGACACCGGATATATATATATACATATAAGACATTAACATCGAGTTTAGGATTTACCATAGACTTTAAAACTCTTGGTAACCTTGTTATGATCAAATACTTGTTCACAAATCACAACAATTTGGTAATTGATCAAATGTATATATATAGGCCCTTATTCCTTATTTTGATTAGTATGTAGATATGAGTCTTTAAGGGTCCTTACTCGATAATATGGTTCACGTTCCATTAAATTCAGCATTTCAAATGAAATTTACACATACAAACATGTGTTTGTAATAATTCTTAAGTCTCTAGATAGTTTTATGTTAGCTATAAGCTTATGTATAAGATTTTTGGGCATTTTACTCTCTACATATCGGGTTTCGTCTCCTTCAAATAGTGTTTTAACAAACATTCCATTTCTTGAGAATATGTATTCCCTAATGTCTAATGATTATCCTTGACTTGTGTTATTAGCAAATCACAAGTAGCTAGCAAACCTTGCCAAGTCTTGGGTAAGAAACTTTTAATTTATATATATGATGATATACATATATGTGTATGTCCCGGTGTTGAGGGTTGCTCCACCGAAGGGGTCGGCGTACCCGGTTTATATTTGCGTGTTGCCGGTGTTGAGGGTTGCTCCACCGAAGGGGTCGGCGTGCCCATTTAGTTATTCTATGTATTTATATGTTCTGGAATGTTTCCGGGTCAGTAAATACAAAGGAGACTCTGCCGAAATTTTTGAGAATTTCCAGAGTTAGTCTATTTTCCGACAAAATTCGGACTTCTTGGAAACTTTTGACTCAAGTTCTAGACCATTTGAACCAATCCATCTCCGACCTATATTATCGGAGGGATTCTAGGAAATCATGTCCAATTGGACATCTTGGAATTTTACCTTGGTTCCAATATTTCTCGGACTACTTTAGTTTCAGAAAAGACGAAACTAATATTTGAAAGCGACTTGACTTCTAGGACTCCCGTTTGGGAGATAGTTTCTCTGAAGTCTAAATGTTTAGAATAGGTTGCATGGGGTTTTGGGAGAGAAACTGTTGGATCACACCCGGCTGACTTCTTAGCAATATAATTTTTCATTTTCGTACTGATCAGTCCCTGATACGGTGTTCGTACGGCCATACGAATATCCGTGGTTAGGCTTAGCTCACTTTCTTGATCGCAATTGGACATCCAGGCCCTGAGTTTCAGCTCAGCTATCCATTTGCACATTACCCTGAGTTTTCAGCTCAGAATACTTATTAATTCATTAGATATCCAGGCCCTGAGTTCAGCTCAGCTCTCTAATGAATGGGTTCGATATTCTTGGAAAAGTCCAAGTCATACGAACTTCTTGTTATAACACATGATACGATGATTCGACCCAGATGATTCGAAAACCACTCATGATGTTATCTTGCTTGCAATCACATCAATATGTGATAGTACAGACGGCTGGAGAATCTAAGCACCAACCCGCTTTGTACGAGCCTGATCCCGGGCAAATGGGGTTATTGTTGAGATGCTAGGCGAGTGTGTGTGATCCAGAAGTTTCTCTAAATTGCATTTAGGTCTAGAAAGATCTTGTCGTGTCCTTGTGACATTAATTAAGAACCACTTACTTTTGACTAATATCAAGGTATGAGTTTAATTGCTCTAGATACTAAATCTTGTTCACTTGTCTTATTATTACGTATTCATACTTCTCCTTTGACTGAGGGCTTGCTCGTCGTATTGACGACCTAGTTTTGTTCACTAGGGATTGATGAAGATCAAGATGTAGATCAGGCGTACACTGAGAACGATCTCTATGAATGATGTGGAACGGATGGAATGTAGCTTCATTTTGAGAACATCTTCAATTATGTAAATTATGTGTTGAAGACAATGAATCAATTATGTGTTTGAAGACAATGAATCAAATATGTATAATATGTGTTTTGGTGAATTCTAGACCAAGTATGTAATATTTCTTGATAAATGAATGTTATGCCATTTGTGGAATTCTGTGATTATGCCTTATATCTATGCCTATCCCGGACCTTACAGGCGACAATCGCAGGCTACAATTCGGTACTCATTGTACAGCTGCGTAGCCTGGGGAGAAGTATCACGTGCCTCGAGTCATCTTGGGAACCGGGACGTGACAGTGCTGAAGAAGGATGGGTCAGTACGTATGTGCATTGACTACAGGGTTTTGAATAGCCTCACTATTAAGAATAAATACCTACTGTCGAGGATCGACGACTTATTCGATCAGCTGAGCGGCGCCAAGGTATTTTCAAAGATAGACTTGAAGTCGAGCTATCATCAGGTGAGAGTAAAGAAGGAAGATATCCAGAAGACTGCTTTTCGGACCAAGTATGGCTAGTACGAGTTCATAGTGATGTCATTCGGGTTGACCAATGCACCGGTTGTCCTTATGAACTTGATGAATAAGGTACTCCACCAATACCTTGACAAGTTCGTAGTGGTGTTCATTGACGACATCCTGATATACTCGAAGACCCCTGAAGGGCATGAAGAGCACTTGAGGATCGTGTTGAAGACTCTCCAAAAGGAACAGCTTTATGGAAAACTCTCAAAATATGAGTTTTTCCTGGACAAAGTGGAGTTTCTCGGACAGGTAGTTACTGGTGAGGGTATTTCAGTAGATCCGAAGAAGATTGATATCGTTGAGGCTTGGACCACTCCGAGTTCAGTAGCTGAGATTCGGAGCTTCTTGGGATTAGCTGGATACTACAGAAAGTTTGTGAATAACTTCTTCTATATCGCAGAGCCGATGACTAGTCTTATATGGAAAGATATAGAGTTTGTATAGACAGATGAGTGTCAGGCAGCCTTTGATGAACTGAAGAAGAGACTGACCTTAGCATCCATTCTTGCTTTGCCATCGAGGACTGAAGGTTTTACTCTATACAGTGATGCCTCATAAAAGGGTTTAGGTTGTGTGCTGGAGCAGAACAAGAGAGTTATTGCTTATGCTTCCAGACAACTATGACCCCATGAGCAGAATTATCCCACTCACGACTTAGAGCTTGCAGCAGTGATCTTTATTCTGAAGTTGTGGAAACATTACCTCTATGGTGAATGGGTGGAAATATTTACAGACCACAAAAGTCTGAAGTATGTATTCATCCAGAAGGAATTAAATATGAGGCACCGTAGATGGCTGGAGCTGATGAAAGACTTTGATATCTCATTATAGACCATCTTGGGAAAGCTAATATGGTAGCAGATGTACTTAGCCGTTATCCCATAGCTATGTATCTGACTATGGATAGGCATCTATTAGAAGACCTGGAGAGCCTTGGCATTGAGATTGCGATACCTGGGATTGAGATGCAGATGATGGGCATGCAGATTCAGTCTGGAATGATGGACAAAATCAGGGAGGCCCAGTACCAGGATGATGGCACTATAAGAAAAAGGACTTTTCTTGACGGTGATTCCCTGTCAAAAATGGGTATCTTGACGGTTGCGGATCCGTCAAGTAGGCCGGAGTCAAGAAAAGGGTCCACCCTTTCTTGGCGGTCGCTGGAAGGGCTTTTCTTGACGGTTTTTGGCCGTCATATGAAGTACTTTTCTTGACTGTTTTTAGCCGTCAAAATAGCAGTTTTTAGAAACCGTCAATGTAGGCAAAAACTTTTCTTGACTCCGGCCTAGATGATGGTTATTAGCCGTCAAGAAAAGTATTTATTTACAGGCTATTATGCAGCATGATTTGAATTAAAATTAACGTTTGACTACCGTCAAAAGAAGCTATCCAAAGTACCGTCAAGAGAAGCTTGCCAAAATTCCATCAAGAATTATATATAATATAATCAAACACACATAATATCAATCCAGAAGCTACACACATCAAATTACTATAAAACATAAATTTCATATTAACAAACTGTATTGTTCATACTACAAAAACTTCCAATACACATCCTACCACATGTATTCTTCACTTGTCCAACCACAACATAATCCAACAACAAAGTACACATATCCCACGTCTGTTGTTTTCATACCACTTAAACATCCAAACCACAAACATCCATCACTTGCCACCACAAAACATAATCCAACCATACAAAATGAAACCAAAAAAGTAGCAAACCAGATCGGAGCACATCCCTCCCATATCCACAGCATTCCCTTATTCACAGCATGCATGCACCTTCATTTTTCAGCAAGTTTCTGAGAGAACAAGAACACAAATTATCAATATACTTTCCTACATGTTCTTATATATATATTCAACTCACTATTAAAGAATTGTCAATACAGGTATCCTAGATATGTCTGGATACAAACAGATTTCAAATTGGACATAGAACAATTAATAAGAATAACAATAACATTAACTGCATGCTATTGAGAAAATTGCAAATGTCCATGCCAATGTTGCACATATAATGGTTTTATGTTATATGGTTGCATTTAGTGGGTCCTATACTTAGCACCCTAATTTGGTTTTAGGGTTATGTCATTGGCAATCAACTAACTGGTGAATTAGTTGATACCAACTCTCGGGTTCCTTATGCTCATGGACACTCCCCTGAAACATTGCTTCTTAATGTTCCATTAGATACATATTCAAAAACAAGAAATAGTCTACTAACAGTGGAATCATCAAGGTAATACTCAAAGCAGTGTCCAAGTGCACTGACTAAATGGAAATATCAGAGACATGAAATTAGCTCAATGTGTCGGTTGAAGTTCTGGGAACTATGGCTCCTTTTAAATTTCAAACATCTTATTGCAAATAGAGAGCCATCATTAAGCCCTCCTCTATACATCTAATATTACAAAAAAATGAGATTTTCACACTTCCTGAGAACAAACAGAGATAAACAGTCCAAGGAAAACAATTACTGAAAGTTGCAATCTACATGTTGTAGAAAGGTTTACATGTGAAACAATTACAAAAGTGATTAATATTCTGCATGCCTACCTGAGATGCAATATTTAACATTTTGTCTAGATAATGCAATTGATTATCATTTGTTCTAAGCTTCAATGTTTGATAACTGATAAATAAAGAAATAAAAATCATGTAAGTCCATTTTTCTTGTTTATATTTCCAGAAATAATTAGCAGCAAACCTGCACTTGTTTTCGAACACATGAGCAAAAATGAAGGGCAAACATCTTGCACACAAAAGAAATAGGAAGGCAGCTAAGAAGGGCAAACATTCTACCAAACATCTTGCAACCGTGAGCCATCATTGGTAGGGCCAATGGTTCCTGGAGCTGTACTGTCGTTACTTGTAGTTGCATTTGAGCCCGAACTGTCCACAAAATAATAAAAGAATTATACTCCTAACGATAAAGTTGACATTTAACTTTTTTGAACCCGAACTGTCCATAAAATAATTCTTATTAACATTTAACTTTTTTTTACAATAAAGTTGCACTATACCCATGATATTGAAATTGTACTCCTAACGAAATATGAAAATTAGTAATATCAGGGTAGCCTGGATTCAAAAGTTGCACTCTTAACTCCTTTGTTGTACGAGGGACAATGCAATGTTGAGCCAGTAGATTTGTTTCCTTTTATTTTCATTCTTCTTGAAATTGACTCTTGAAATTACAAGGAAGAGCTACAGTTGTTTGAGTGACAAGGTGGACTGTACAGATTAAACAGAGCTACAGACAAGGTGGACTGTACAGAGCTGATTATTGAGTGACAAGGTGGACTGTACAGATTAAACAGTTGTTCACAGAACTACAGACAATTATATACTAATTATACTTTACAAATTACAAGTATAAAACTATGAATAGAATCCTTAGAGCTTTAAGGTTAGGATTTTGTCTTGCATGAAAGAGAGTGTGTGGCCATTGAGAAACAAGCAGTAGTATTGAAAGTACAAAATATTGAATGAAAATTCTAGGAAGTGTCTTTTGATAAGAAGAAGAATGGTGGAGAGGATTTGAACAACTAATACATTACAACAAAGTAAGGGTAGGTTAAATATCATTGTAGTTCCACATTTATAGGCGAAATCAAGAACATCTACATCTATGCTTGCTCGAAGATTCACAAGTTCAGGTGGAGATTGTACCTAGACCAAATAATCAATTAATATATCACACAAATTAACACAATATTAGGCCATTGCCGCCAAGGAACTCTACCATTCCTAACCTGTGCTCTGGAAGAAATACTCACATACCAGAAAAAGTTCCACCTTCAAATGGGTTGGAGGCAAAATAAAAACTCGCACTAGAACAAGAGATCTCTTGTATCCTACAAATAGGACATGACACCCATGATGTCCTTGCCACTCGACTTCAATCCTTCTGTATTGTTTTGATCACTATGTCTAACAATTAGACTAAAAACAACCAAATAGTTGAACCTCAGATTCTCAGCTCATTAACGAATCTGACTCGAGCTTTTATCAAGCCAATGTTGCCAATGAGATCGTGCTTGCAAATTGCTCTGTGCAGGTTATATTTATAACCCTATCAAAGAATGACTACTAAGTTGATTTATAATTACTGCAGAAAGATAACAATTTAGTAATGGCTCTTCATGTATGCCTATGAGGATAGGGAAATACAATTGTCGTTATATTACCCATTATTGTCACACTAACATATCTTAATAAATTAAAGAAAGCTGCTTTATTATACAAAAAAACTATATTAATGATCATAACAATTGAGCATATGCTAGAACCGAGGTATATGTAGAATTAGTTATAACCACATTCAGACAGTTTTAACATGGACAATCAACTCTGCATCAAGAGCCTTATCTGAAATCTATTAGCAAGATTCTGAATAAAGGAACAAATTAGAAGCAGCTTGGCAAAATAGTACAAAACTGCCCCTTAACAATCATAAGAAAATGTTACCTCCCATATGATAGCAGATTTATCTTTAGACGCTGATGCAAGATATTTCCTATTATTTGAAAACTGCAAGTACCAAACTCCATCCTTGTGCCCTTGCAATACCTGTTACTTCATACAAGTACAAAAATGTTAAGTTGGCATGTTTCAAATGAATGCTGAAGAGGATGGGTAGAAGGTAGCCCAATGTTGCTGAACAAAAATATAATGTTCATATAAGTAAAACATTTAGTAGGTATTGTGCAGTTTCTTCAATAGTGATAGTTCAAAAACTATTATCCATAGGCATTAGTACACAGATTTATAACAAAACTTTACCGTATCTGCTAGTGTACTAAAATTATAATCATTCAGAACTTATTCAATATCTAGTAAAAGAAGGTTTTATTGGTCCAATTTCCGAAAACTAACTTCTGTGTTTAGCTCCATTTCAAGAAGAAGAAGAAAAATTCTAATTCCAAATGTGAACCAAAGTGCTATGAGGCACTACAACATGAGGCATTACAACTGTGTTTACAACATGAGGCACTCCAAATGTGAACAAAAATTCTAACTTATGTGTTTAACAATACCTTATCGTATCATTGTTTAGCTCCATTTCCCATAACAATACCTTACTGTACCAGAGTGCTATGAGGCATTACAACATGACCAAATGTGAACTCAAGAAACACACAAAAAAGCTTGACATTTGCATCAAGAAAACAAGATGAGTAGCAGCAGAATACTCACCAATGATCATCAACCAATGTATCCACCAAGATACAAGTTCCAAACATAAACATAGACAAGGGATTCCCTATTGGTAAATGTACTAAGCCATATTTTATGAAAATACACTAATAGATGACTTTGTTTGTTCCCTTAATGCAAGGCAGAGAAGTGGATGGGGTCTAACTGTCTAAGTAAATGTGAGGCAGAGAAGTGGATGGGGTCCAAAACCAAATAATGCTCATCCTACTCCCAAAATGGGTGTGGTTATATGTGCCAGTGCACAAACACTCCAGAAACACTAGGACACACCAGAATCGACCTTCATGTCAGTATCGTCGTGCCCAAATTGTGTCCAGTACAACAGCGTTGCCATCACATATATGCGGCTACAACAATCTAATGCTTAACTAGCTACAATTAGTACATATTCACAAAATGCCATACTGAACCAGTTCCTGCTTGTTATTATATATACATCAATCATTTGCAGTCCTCCTAATGCATGCATCGAAACTAAAATTCCACAGCCATGAACCTCAAAGTTACAAAATTTCTAGGCCAACCTATCAAATATCCACATGCTGGAATTTGTAACGATACACCAACGTATCGCTACCCCTTGATCAAAACCATTTTCAAAGTAAGGACTCGAACTCGAACTTGAACTCGGACACAGAGAGTACAACTGTACAAGCTTCCTAGTAGCAAATCATAATTGAAGACTTCACCTTTCAATCCCCCCTTCCCACCCCCGCCCCCGCCCCCCCCCCCCCCCCTAATATTTCAATTTCTTACTGAGGCCAAGAAATTACTAAAGAGAAGTAGAAAGCTTCACCTGATCCGTCCCGGCGGGGAGGGGATCTGCGACGAAGGTGGGGATCTCATCCATGAAGCTCCCGAGCGACCGATGGCGAGCTTCTGGTCATTTATCTGGGAGAGGCGGAGGAGGGCGAAGGCGACGTTCTCCTTGGAGGCGGGTGTGCCGGACTTGAGGGCGGAGACGACCTTGATGGCGTCGGAGCGGCGGAGGTGGGTGGTTCTCGAGGTGGAGGACATAGGGCGGGAGGCAGCTCCGTCCGGCCATTGGAAGGGTGAGGGTTAGGGTTAGGGTTTAGGGAGGATCTCTGGAGCCATACGGAGTAGGCAAGGAGCGGAAGTCCATGGAAGGAGGAGGAGGAGGAGTCGAAAAGGGAGGAGGTGGTGGAGACCGAGATGAAAGAACTAAGAAAAAAATTCCAGGAGAAGGAAAGAGTTCTTCGTTCTCTTTATAAAGAGCAGCGATCAAAATAATCACACAAACGTCAACGTAGATAATATAACAAAAAAAATTCAAAAAATTTACTAAAATGGCAGCTAAAATATGTGCAGTAATTTTTTCGCACATACAATAGTTGACGATTATCGAACCGTCACTAAATAAAATGATGTTTTTTGACGGATCATCTAAAATCGTCAACTATTATGCTATAAAATTGCTAAAATAACAATAAACTTGGCCTGTCTTGACGTAATGCCAAAACCGTCAAGATAAGCCCTTTGTTGTCGGTTTTTAACGAACGTCAAGGAAAAAACCATCAAGAAACGTCATTTTTCTTGTAGTATGGCTTAAGGAGTCTTCGAGTTCAGGTACAGGCTGGATTGACTAATGACTTTTCTATTACTGAAGATAGTTCTTTAAGGCGTGAGATAGGCTCTGTGTACCTAGTGGTGACCTGCAGGAAGAAGTGATGCATGAAGTTTATTACTCTCAGTATTCTATACATCATGGGGCTACCAAGATGTACAAGGATTTGAGAGATCATGTCTGGTGGTATGGAATGAAGCAAGATGTGGCACGCTTCTGTTCTAGATGCTTAATGTGCCAGCAGGTCAAGCCAAAAGGCAGAGACCAGGTGGTTTGCTTCAACCATTGCCTATTCCGAAGTGGAAGTGGGAACATATCACTATGGATTTCATTTTTGGACTTTTGCATACTCCTGGTGGAAAGGATGCAATTTGGATCATTATTGATAGATTGACCAAATCGGCCCACTTTATACCATTCAAAGTGGGACTGTCCACAGAAAAGCTTGCAGAGCTATATGTGAGATAGATTATTCGATTGCATGGGGTACCTATGAGCATTGTATCTGACCGAGATAGCAGATTTACATCTCACTTCTGGAGGAGCTTACAGGCTAGTTTGGGCACTCAGCTCAAATTCAGTACCGCTTATCATTCTCAGGCTGATGGACAGTCGAAAAGGAATATTCAGACTCTGGAGGACATGCTTCGAACTTGTATGCTAGATTTCTGAGGTTGGAAGGATTATCTACACTTGGTAGAGTTTTCATACAACAATAGCTACCATGTTAGTATTGAGATGACTCCTTTCGAAGCCTTATATGTACGAAGGTGTCGCACTCCATTGTCTTAGGATGATAAAGGAGAGCGAGCCTTATTGGGGCCTGAGATGGTTATTGATGCTACATAGAAAGTGAAGCAGATCAGAGAGAGACTTCGTATGGCTCAGGACAAGCAGAGACATTGGGCTGATAGTCACCGAAGACCGTTACAGTTTGAGATAATATGTTTAGATTTTAATTTTCATCTAGCTATTAATTAAGGTTTATATTCTAAGTTTTGTTTTAAATTCTCGATGGAAGATTTGGTTTTCTGAAGAATTTCTCCGACACGTGGCACTATCCGTTTTGGTCGAGGCGGGAATCTCAGCCCCAAATTCATTGGGCCTTTCAGCATTCTTGAGAGGATCGGGCCTGTCGCCTATCGACTTGACCTACCAGCTACTTTTGAGGGTGTGCACAATGTGTTTCACATGTCGCAGCTGAGGTGCTACATTTCTGACCCAACTCATGTGATTGACCATTCAGAGGTCAGAGTGGGTCCAACCCTCAGATAGCATGAGGAGCATGTTGGGGTCATTGATCATCGAGAGAAGGTGCTACGCAACCATACGATTCCTCTCGTCCGAGTGACGTGGAGTCATCACTCTCCGGACGAGTCGAGTTGGGAGCGCGAAGACGAGATGAAAGAGCATTTTCCTAAGCTTTTTGTTGAGTGATTGTATGTTGTTATGTTTGAAAGAATGTTCGAAATGATGTTTTAAATTTCGAGGACGAACTTTTTTTTAGGTGCGTAGACTTGTAACCACCTAAATTTGGGTTTCTATTTTAAAAATCAATATTATATTACTGAGAATTTACAAAGCATTTTTGAATATATTATAAATTTATTTTCTAATTCTGAGTATATATATTTAATTAATTAATCCTTATTCAGAATTAGTTTATTATTAATTAATTAGGAATTATTAGTATTAGATAATTATTATTTTTATTCCAGACTTATTAATTTGGTAGTAGTTGCATAATGTGAGCCTAAGTGGTGGCCCATGCAGGTCGAGAGTCGCATTAGTGCGATATCGTGGTAGTACGGCGACTTAGTTGTACTGCTGCGAGGCTGCGATAGGATTGAGAGATAGGCTTTAACGGAGCGGTACTCAATCACAGTTAGGAAAATTCTGCTTCAATTCATGCCATCTATATATCTTACTGACTTGTCTTCTTTGCAATAAACTGTCCTCCTTTGATTTTATCGATTCCTGCTCAGTATTGACTTCCTTTTCGATCTGTCTTCAGGATGGTGGAGACACGATCACATCGTTCTGGTACAGTAGCCGCTGCAGAGGGGTCTGCCACCTCTCACCTTCAGCAGCCAGCTCCTGGTACCGCAGCCCCAGTCATGCCAGCTGGGGTGGGTGTCTCAGCAGCTTTCGGAGGAGCACCTCCACTAGCTGGGAGGCAGAGTCCGGTGCTTCCCGAGATCCTTCCACCGCAGCAGCCTCCACCTGCGGGAATGGTAGATGCTGCTCATCTATTTTCTTTCATGGAGAGGATTCTAGCGTCTCACCAGCAGCAGCAGCAGCGGCAGACTGCCGATTATTGTCAGAGGATTGACGAGGCCCACCAGCTGGTTCGTACTACATTAGAGATGGTGACTGCTCGGGGGGAGCAGCAGCAGCCTTACCGGAAGGAGAAGGATATCCAGGACTTTCAGAAGATGCATCCTAGAGAGTTCTTGGGCACTGAGGGCATCCATTATGCGGACGATTGGATCGAGCATATTGAGGAGATCTTCCGACTGGCGGAGATACCAGATCGACTCCAGATCGAGGCGGCGGGCAGCCAGATGCAGGACTTAGCCCGTGCGTGGTATCAGGCAGATCCCAGGGTGGGAGTTGAGGGCCAGACTTGGGCCCAGTTCAAGGAGCTGTTCAAGGAGCAGTTTTTTCCTGATGTTGCCTTGGGAGGTATAGAGGCACAGTTTGAGAGCCTGGTTCAGGAGAACCAATCAGTAGCTGAGTATGCTGGAGAGTTTTGTAGATTGGCCCGGTTCATTGATGACTTGACTTAGAAGACGAAGGCGAGGAAGTTCCGCCGAGGCTTGATTAGGGAGGTTCGGTCGCTGACTAAGAGCGACCGAAATGCTACCTACACGGAGATATTTTCTGGGGCTATGGCCACGGAGGACGACCTGGGGTTGAAGTTGAAGAGGGGTCGGGACTTCCAGGGTAGTAGCAGCAGCGGGGGTCAGGCCAAGAGGCCCCATGTGCAGGCTCAGCAGGCACAGGCACCAGTGAGAGTGCAGCAGGCACAGCATCAGCATAGAGGACAGGACCGCGGGGTGCCGACTTGTGCCTACTGCAGGAAGACAGGACATGTTTGGGAGTCTTGTAGGAGGAGGCTGAAGGTTTGTCTATTCTGTGGGTCTGGCGCTCACAAGATGATAGATTGTCCCGCTGTACCTCCTTATGAGGGAGCTAGGCCACCTGTAGCTCAGCACCAGAGGGGTAGAGCTTTTGCGATGGCGGTCGAGGAGACCGACGCTGCAGGTGATGGGTTAGCAGGTTTGACCTTCTCATTCTTTCTCTCCACTTTCATGTGTGATTCCCTTAGTACCTGCCAGGATATTGTTTGTGATTGCTAGATAGTGTAGCTACCCTGTACGAGACTGTGGAATTACGACCAGTAAGATTTTGTTGCATGATTATCTCTTGACCTTGATTGTTTGGGTTTGACCTAGAAGGGGTGCGACCATTTTTAATTTCGAGGACGAAATTTTTCTAAGGGGAGTAGGATTGTAACACCCAGTTTTTCAGATGAGGATATTTTTGAAATTTTGTAATTATAATAATTATTATTGATATTTAATTCACATTATGATTTTTGGTGATTTTTAATAATTTTTAAACTATTTAAAAACTACTTTGAGTCATAACTTGTGATTTTGATGTGCTGTCAGTGAAACCCTAGTGACTGCATGACCTAGAGCCTAATCATGTCATTAGGATGATTTAATTATCATTTTTAGCCTAGGAGTAATTTGATCATTTTGGCTTATTTGAATTTTTTAATTAATTTAATGAATTGGTGAATTCTAGTTTGACTTTGGCTTGTTGAGACCTAGTAGACTAGCCTAGAACCTAACCCTAACTATGGTAGCCCTAGTCTAACTTAGGTTAACCTACTTTTAGTCATTAGAGACTAATATTGGAATAGGAGGATTAGTTTGAGTGAAATCATTTCATGATTTATGGTTTAGTGAAATGACTTATGATTTCATGACTTAATGACTTATGACTTGGCCCATAGCCCATAACTAGAAGCCCTAACCCTAACCAAATCCTAAATGACCAGACACATAGGGATCCCCACCCTATATAAACACTTATTCATTAGGGTTGCCTCCTTTTTATCATTCCAACACTTGGAGAAAAGAAAAGGTATTGCCCCCCTTCCAAAAATCCCCATAAATCTATTTTAATTCCTTTTAAATCCTAGTCTTTTGCAATAGCTTCTAATTTCTGTATATTTTATAATTCTGGAGGTTAATCTCAGCTTTGGTCTCATTTGGAGCAGTTGGCCATCAAGAGGAACACCCCCCATTTGGAGCCTTTTCTTGCAAATTGTACCTATAGGTAAAACTCCTCAAATTGATTTAATTTTCTGTTTTCTTTACATTTAGGGCTAGATCTAGGAGTCACCTAACTGTCCCTGAAAAATTGGCACAATTCGTGTCAGTTTAGTGTCCGTATCGGACACATATCCATTTGATAGGCTAGGTGTTCGATAGAATGCCCCTTAGGAATTTATTTTCGATTTTTGAAAATGTAATTACATGGATTGATAGATCTTGGTATGTACATTAAATTTTGTGAAGGATGTTTTATGTTTTGGTGTCGTTTTGTGTCGGATGTGGTGTTGGACACGCGCGCACGGGGCATGTGCACTGTCCTGCATCTCGGGCGGAATAACTCCCTGTGTCGGACACGTGGACACGCCATTTTTGGCGAGGATAATGGGGCATAGACTGACATCATCCTCCCAAAAGATGGGGCCATATGGTGCCATGTGCGAGGAGAAATCCTCCTCGCACTGGTCGCTCGGGCCGCGCACGAGCTGCTGTGCGCGCTCATGTTTCCGCACTGACACGCACTTTTATTTCAGACACGGGGACACGGGGACGCGGTGCAGGGTGACACGTTTGCATCCCTATGTGGGCGAACACATGGATACGAGCACGAGTCGTATCGTACCCTGTGTCGCGTGTGGGACACGCATGCACACGTGCACGACGCATCCTGTGCACAGAGTGTCTGTGCGTGTTTTGAGGCTTCGACACGCCGTTTCCGGCTCTATGGTGACACAAAAAACTTTCTGGGACACGAACACAGGTGGGGGGTCATTTACCAACCACTAATTTAGATTATTATCACGATTTTGATTTTTAAAATCGCATTTTCCCCATTGGACTGATACGTGGTTCAGTTTTGAGAATTTTGAAAAGTTAATCCCCTGTTTAAACTATTTTTTCCTGTTTTATTTTCATGTTAATCACTCACACACATGTATTAGTTGCTGCTAGGGTGTTTGCATATGAGTTTGGGTTTCGATTGATTGGTTGGATTTTTGAAATGAAGAGAGGACTGATACACAGTCCATTGTTTCAGTTTTCTGAAATTAGAGTGTACATTTAACTGATTTGAAATATTTCATTGCCAAATAGATTTCCAACATATGTATTAGTTACTGAATTATAGGATTATAGTTTGTGTTTGAGAATTTAGGTTTTGTTTTGGTTTTGGGCACTGATGCTGACCATGTGTCCACTGTTTTGTAGTTAACTGATAAATGCATGAACTGAATTCCCTGAAATTGATATTCCTGAGATTAATGAAGGAAATAACTGAGACTTAAACCTAGGATTAGCTAAGAAGTAAACTGAGAAATCCCATGTAGGAAAAACCTGAGAACACTCTCCCTGCAGGCCATATTGGCCCTGTATTGGCAGTAGCAGGACTGCCCTCATGAATGTTTGATTTGGAATTAGTTTAGTTCATTAATTATTCAATCCCTTGGCCTTGTATCAGTCTTTAGGATAGGGTCATCTTGATTTCAGTCCCCTTCCAATGCTCCCTGTTTTGAATGTTCTGAAATTAAACTCAGGAAATGTCACATACACACCCATACACACACTCTTTCCCTCATTGCCATTGCTAGCCTTGAATGTTCAGTCCCAACAGTGTTGGCTAAAATTCATGTGTATGTTCAGTCCAGCCTTGGACTTTTAGTTCATTCCACATACTCTTGAGTATCAACTCCATTGCGAATTGGTATCAGCTGAACTGAGGTTTGGGGGTTTGAATGGCTATTCAATCTCAGGTTTTGGGTTCTGTCATTGCACTTCCTAAAACATTGTTAAACTTTTTTTTTCTGAAAACTATCATCTGCTCACAGTTTCCTGAGAACAGTCATATTAATTATGTTCAATATACTTGGTGTCTTTTGTTCAGTCCCTATATTGCTTGCTTTAGCTTATTTGCTATGGTATCATCCCCTTCCTATTACCTAAACAATCAAGACACATTCCACACACATTATAAGGCACACACACACATATGTTTCACTATCACATATCACACACAGGACACCATCCTATTTAGCACTGTCACTTACACCTATGTAATGTATATACACATATTTCCCTTCACTGTAACAGCCATATATACTCCAACACACACACACTTGCACTGCTACCTGAGGAAATGATACACTGTTTTTCCTTTATGACTGAACCCTCTTTCACTAGTCTATGACACACACACACACATCTAATACTCATGTATTTTTCCCCCTTCACTCCTTTCCTATGTATATATATATGCCTTGTGATATATAAGTATCTAAGTTTCCTTTATATGAGTTGTATATACATATTAGTTATATATAGGAATGTGTGAAAATGTATGTATATATATATATATATGATACTATGAGATATGATATGTTATAGAGTATGGGTAAATTTGTATAGTGACTATAGGATAGATGTATTCTTAATAGACTATTAGACATAGTCATGTCTTGTGGTTATGTGACTATGGTATGATTAGGCATGGTATGTTTAGTTGGAATCTAGATAGACTGTTTAGCCTTAGTAAACCTAGATTAGACTAGTTTAACTTAGGTTTGACTTGGTTGACCTAGTTTGACTTTTAGGGTTGACCAGAGTTGACCAGAGTTGACCAAGAGTTGACTTTGGTCTAGATTGACCTAGATTCATGTAGTATGCATCGTAGTGCATCTTATTACTATTCTGGACTCGTTGTGACTTGTATTGTTCTATAGGAGACAGGCACCACTCCTCGGACAGTATATATTCTCCAAATTCACCGGATACAGGCGAGTACATTCTCTAATAGTTCTTTCATTTACTTATCAATTATTGTACTTCAGTTCTAGATAGTTTTATGTGATTCTTACAACACGTATGGATATTTCTGGATTCATGTATGCGACACACCTACCATCTGTCTGGCCTCTATTTTCTGGAACCACTACTGGCATCACCTTCTGAAATCACTACTGGAACCACCTACTGGAATCACTCTGGAATCTTTTGCTGGTATCATTATGTTTAGCTGGACTCATCCCGATTTCTCGTGTCGTTTTCTGGATTCACTTGTACTTGTTGGGCAGGGAAATATTGGAATAGGCATGTGAACATACCCAAATACTGGAACCACTCCCTTGGAATTATACTGGAATGATAGCCGTCTCACACCCGGCCAGGTGTGTGATGTGCCGTATTACCTACAGCCGTTCACATGTCGATCCCGATATATTAAAACACACTGTTAGAGTATAGGCTGGACTCACCCTGGAACCTTTGATCACCAACTGGACTCACCTTATACCGGACTCATCTTGTACTGGAACCACCTGGTATCAGATTCATGTTGTCTGGATTTACTTGGGTTTTGCACTTGTTTACATTTACATTCTGGACTTATATCATGTTGCTCTAGTTCAGCTAGTTTCTAATTACAGTCTTTATTGCTATGATTCTTCTCTTATTTTTACTTACCTTACTTTCCTTGCATCTTAACTGTTTCTCTATACCATCACCTGTATACAAACTGCCATATTCATCAATAAAACTGTTTATAACTGCTTTATAGTTCTCTGTCATTTAATTAGGATTTCTTGATGAGTTGTACTCGTTACTGTCCTGACTGGACCTGTTGAAATTTTACAGATGATTGCCGTGAGGACACATGCCCTACATATTATGGACCCGGAGACGGGATGACTACCTTTGGCCCCGACACTCAGGAGTGATCGGGATTTAGTTTAGTAGACTAGCATTTGTTTCCATGTTGAACTTGTTATAGAAGTTTTGAGACTTGTGTAGTATTTGAGATTTGTTGAGAGTTGTTATTATTTTAGTAGTTGTTCTTCTATTCTTAGTTTAATTCTTCTGTGTTTATCTTATCGTGCTTAGACTGTGATTGAGTTCAATATCTTATACTTGTCCTCCGTTCGGAGTTGATCATGAGGAGTACATTATAATTGCGTGAGTTGCTGGTTAGATAGTAACCTAAGACAGCGCTCTACTGCCGATACTGCGGCGTAGGCTGGGCGTCGTTACGTATTCGTACCCTCACAGTGGGTGCGGGTCGTGACAGCCTATAAGTTTGGGCTTGGATATTATCTAGATATTCTATTTTGTCTACCAAGCCTTTGGGCTAGATTGTGGGCCTATGAGTTGGACTAGGAAATAGGTAATTATTAGTTATCACTAATTATTAGTTAGTTATTCTTAATTAGTAATTAGTAGCCAGCTGCCAAATTAGTTAGAGATTAGTTATGGATTAGTTAGGGCTGTTGGCAGCCATTATTAGTTACCCCTAGATCTAATAGATATTACAGAAATGCCACTAGTCACTCAACTGCTCTCATTAAAATAATAAGAATTTTATGACATCAGCCATCACATCAATCATTCTCTCTCTCCTGACTTTCTCTCTCCAATACTGTACTCCGCCGCACGCCGTCGCCTCTGGCCGTGCTCCGACGATCTGTCGTCTCGTACTTCTCATCGATCACCAACTCTAGTACGTTCACCACCACCGTCATCGCTTACTACCACTACCTAAACCCAAGATTGACCACCTCGACCGCCCTAGCTACCAAGCCCCACCATCCACAACAGATTGGTCATTGTTATCTCAGACAGAGCACCGTGCCAAGCCACCTCGATGTCTGGGCCACCTCCGTCCGGGCAGAGGGATTTCTTCGACCTATTGAGACTTTTCGGCATCGATGTGCCGTTGTCGTGTCTCGCATCTCGAACGGTTCACGACCAATGCCGCCGCACTTCTCAGATCCCGTGCACAGTCGTGTGCTACTCCATTGATAACCGAAGCGCCTCCGTTCCTGTCTATCCTCAATGAGTCTTCGACCTCCTCCGCTCGAACCTCCTCTCCTTTCTTCTTCTTTTCTTTTTGTTTGCTGTTGAGTGTTTGAAAGTTATGGAGAGAGAATCGTTCCTTAATAATGTTTCTCTCCCCTACTTTCTTTTATCGACAGCCTATTTCTTGGAAGCCAAAGAGACAGCTGAATAACTCTATTTGACCTTTTGAAATGTTAGGGCCACCCTATGTGGCTGATTGGTGAAGCAATAGTCATTTGACCCTTTTAATGGTTGAAGGGCCACTACTGTTAAATGCATATATTTGTATATTGGTTAGAGTGTTGTTATATGTTAGGGTATACTGTTAATGTTATACATGCTTAATTATATTGTATAATAGTTAAGTTGAGTTAGCTCTGTCCTGATAGGGAGATCAGGCTTGGACTTCAAGCCTATAGGTGTTAGGCATTTAGGCCTGAGCCCATCTTTTCATTTAAATGTATTATTGATCTGTTAATGTTCCTGTGGGCTTGGATTAGGGCCCAGGGTAAATATATATAGTTAATAGTAGGGGTAGTTCATGACATGTTGTATAAATTAATATATCTAATTTATATAATGATTTTTCATACTAATAAGATTAATTAGTAAATATTTCATGGAAGTGTAGTGGTAAATTGTATACCTATTAGTCTATAATTATTAATAAGGCATTTTGTCTATTTTGATACGTTACCTATAAAAATTGTATTTATCAAAGTTATGTTTTAGCTAAATAAATATTTTTAAATATTATTTCCAATACTTTACTAAGTAAAACTTAATTTCAAATATTATTAATATTTTTTCTAAATAGATGATAGATTTAGGATAGTGTCAATATATTCTAATATTAGCTTTAATCATGTTCTGATCGTGTTTTCCTAATTTATGACTGTGCTCTATCTATCAAATCAATTAACGATATATTGGACTATTATCGGATATTTGGATGACGGATGTGACTTTTGGACTTTATTGGACATTGGATACGATATTCGACATCTATTGGACATGATATCTCGACGATCTTTGGGGTGATTATTATTCTGGACTATAGACTGTGATTTATTCTGTGCTGACACGTTCGTGTCGCGCTCGTCGACGTCAGATACCCGAGCCAAGTACTTCCAGCGATTGCTCTTATTTCTTGATAGTTATTGTATTTCACGATTTAGTGTCACGATATCTATACGAGATTAGTAATTATGGATTTCTGTCATGATTATTATATTCCTATTTACCTTGTTCCCTGTTTACTTTATTCATGTTTTCCCTGACATGCTTAGAATCCATGCATGCTAGTTAGTCGTGAAGTACTTTAGTATATATGTGATCAAAATCCTATTTATCTTATTCCCTGAATAATAGCTAATCATACATGACACATGTTTGAGCCGTATAGAACCCTCAGCCCGATAACATATAGAACACAGTACTTCAATCTCACGTAGTGTAGATATGACTCTAAAATTTCATATTGCTATGTCACATACCATGTAAAACCCATCGAAATTTCGAAAGGATTTTATTTTTATTAGGAATTTTACTATTTTCGATTATTAGAAGAATGGGTATATGGTTAATTTTGTTTAAAGTTCTAATGTTAAGCATTACATATAGTAAATATTTTATACACGACATATAAATGAGATAAATTTGTACAAGAATAATTTCTATTATTTTTTGGGATTTATTTTAGCCTTTAGAAATTTTATGAATTTATATTAAAATATTTAGAGATTTTATGTATTAAATAAGCAGTAGTTATAAAGTTAATTGTTATAAATAAAAATTAAGGTTTTAAGAAATAAATATTTTTTTTTAATTTCATGTTATTGCATTTAAAATAATTTTAGATTTTTTTGGTAATAAAATATATGTATGAAACTATGTATAAATACTTTATGAAACTATGTCAAAAATCGAGAGTAGAAAACAAGTCTTCGATCCTTACACGCAGCCACCTCAAGTGCTGCGAGAAACTTGCACTCCCCCAACCCCTGTGATCTCCCGGCGACCGTCGTCGGCTACCCTTCACTGCCTGAGACGGACGCAGCTGCCTGCAATGCTCAAGAACAGGGAACACTCTGTTTTTCGAACGACAGCCAGGTACTCATGTACATCACGATTTTTCTTCTTCATCTTGTAGCCAATCCATGAACCAATTTGTTCGTCATAAAGACGACGTATACGACTACAATTCTTGTAAATTAATTTGAGTTTAGATGCCCTACATCTTTCCAAATATTTGTCGAAAATTCGACGAAAAATTGAGTTATACATTGTGAATATGATATATTTTATACTATTTTGGAAGACGTTTACTGATCTGAATGCTAGAAGATTTCGAAAACTAAATTAGTACAGTCCTAGTAGACATATAGTCCAAAAAAACCTTTTTGCTAGATTAATTTCTCGTTTCCAATAGAGGCATGATAGGAGACTTGGTAGTTATTAGAGGTTCATGTATGTTATGGAGATAACATAGATAGGCATTTAGGATGGGTAGAATAGTTCCTTGATGTATGGGTCACCTTGCACTTTCCCTAGTTAACCTGTAAGCTCCGTCGGAGACGCAGCTCATTGATTCCCTCTGACGTTCACCGAGTGTTATGGACGTACCCCTATATTGGTATCCTCTGACGTTTTCGAAATATCATGGACGTAGTATTTTACTGATTCCCTCTAACATCCCGAAACATTACGGATGTAGGCCTCTGGTGCCCAATTGGAAACCATGTCAATCCCATTTATAGCTAGAAGTGCCCATGCATCGAAGGTTTGTTCTTAACTACATGAACACAGTAGAATGGTTAGGTGACCTTAGTCGATGTCATGTCACCTTCGTTCCAATAGTAGCATGGGACAATGTTGCATCACGAAATGGTGTATTACCCCTTGTATTTCTTTGGTTGTAGGGGTAGTCCACTGTTTCGAAGATGAGATATTAGGCTTTCTTATGATTGGGACTATTTTACTTTACTTGTGACATATTATATATTCAATTTATATGGCATGTTCTTTCTGTACCTTGTTAAGTCCCTCTGAGGACCTTCTGATTTCTTCAGGTGTGTGCTTTCATGACTTTTCGCAGGTGCTCTAGCCAAGATCGTGGTCTTCCCTTTTCTATTGAGGAGGATTACTCTTGGATCGTCCGTTGCTATTTTTTTCTTTCCTTGTATATTTTTCTCCCATTTAAAATAGTTGGTAGTGGATTTGTCTCCGCCCAACGACTTGTACAGATAAAAATTTATAGTTGATTTATAATTTATTTCTTCTTTACTTTATGGATGAGATTAGTTGTCATGGTTTACTACATTTTATAGCTTACATATATTTATTATACGGCTGGCATGTCTACGTACCTAGTCCTCCATATTTTAGAACTGGGGTGTTACATATTTTTGTGGTGGCCCATGCAAGTCGAGTTAGTCGTTTTGGTTACGTTATGGTACCGAACAGGCCTGCAAATAGGATTAGAGTCTAGGATCTCATCCACAAGCTTGACCTCCTTTCTTGAATTATATTTTTGAACTCTTGTTTGACTGTCTTGATTTGCCTCTTGCTTGATTCCTTTTCTACCATAAATTTTATCTTTCTTTCCTTCGTGCTTGATAAAGGTTAGGAAGATGACACGTACTAAGGTATATATGTTATATTATTCAAATCACATTTTTAGTCGAACTCTTATAAGTTTGGTAGAATGCCTCATGACCTATCATTCACTTTGTCCTTACGACCCATTAAAGAGGATACTAATACGATACCTAGACTACAGAGTTTAGAAGTCCCTAACTCATTGATCGACCAAGACCGTATGCAAGAAGACAATAGGACAACTGTAGAGGCACTAACACCGGACGAGTCTTAGAATTTGATGAACTTGAAATACTTGTGCTCTCTTTCAATCATAAATCTTGGGTACTAATATTTTTGGACTACCTTGACTAAAGATAATATTATAGCCTAGTTTTATAAGCTTATTCTTTATTGAGCTTGTTCAGGACATGTGTTTATTAGGGACGTCCACTAACATATTGTCTAATTAGAATCGGTGTATAATGGTCTGATCAACCTTAATGCACTTGGTTCGCTCTTCATATGATTATCCAACGTGGATTGAGATATAGATGTCTCTAGGATCTCATTCATGCTCCATGACAACTCTTATTGAATTAATCAATCGTCTTTCGAACCCCATATTTGCATTCGATTCTCTCTCCCTTGAACTCCTTATTATTTTTTGTCTTTACTTCATTTGAAAAAAATGATTGTATTTGAGGAAAGTTAGGCACAGGATGTCCCCTTTGGTTCGCCATGTCACCTATGGCCATGGAAGGCTATATATACACCATCGTTTTCCATATATTCGATATTAGAGAAACGATCTTCAGACATGATCACATCATCTATTACGTCGTGTGGTATTCTTTTATAACCAAGAGTCGAGGTACAATATCACGACTTCGAAATTTTCTAACCTTGTTAATCCTAAAATTGTATCTTAGTTTTTGGAGTGAATAGAATGTAAGCCCTTCTAAATTTTAGGATTATTGGGATTATCGATTGACTAAGGTAAATTAGTTCCTCACTAGGATGATAAATTAGTGCCTCATAAACACCAACTTTCTATTTAGATCTTTTGGTGTCCTCTACCGTGACATTGATATTCGGAGCGTAATACTGATTGTTACCTTTCAACAAATTATATATATATGCAAGACCTATACGAGCCCACCTTCATGTAGACATATCATGTCCCACTCAAACACGTCCCCTTTTACTCTATTTTTATGATACAACTTTCAGGCCAAAAAGGCTAACTATAACCCTTACCATAATACCAACATATTTTTCGACTTCAATTAGAGATCCAACCTCGACTCAAATCATCCGACCCAATATATGGTTGTGATCTACTCAAAGCCCACTATGCATATGCCACTAGTGTGCCACCCAATTAAGGCCCCATGTGCTACTTATACACAAAAGTTACAGAAGGTACATTTATGGGCTTAAGGAACCTAGTTAACCAACCTGACTGTAAAATTAGCCCAACCACTTGAGTTGAAACCTATTCTAGTTTACCCTAACCTAATAGGAATGGTTCAGATTGATTTTTATGGAATCTTGTCCGCCAATATAGATAAAAACCCAAGATTCATAAAATCAATGATTGACGTTTTGATCAACCCAGCTTTATTTCCAGCTAGAATAATTCGGAGTAGGTCGATTAGACAATTTGTAGAACCGTAGTAGCAACATAGAGCAATCACATAGAGCATTGTCCTAGATACGTCATTTATTGTTAAGACACTAGTGATAGCGAAGCAACACCCTTAATAGTTTAGTTGTCATGCTTAATATAGTTAACCCATCATTTCCTGGAAAGATACTTGGACTTACTAGTTAGTAGTAATATTGCAAAGTACTACCTTTGATGCCATTAGTAGCCTTATAGCCATAAACGAGTAAGCTTGATACGAGCAAAAAATTTGTGATTTAGTCATCCAAGGTTTTTTTGTCAAACTATAGAAGTCGTTGCCCTCAACTATAATCTTGCAAATGTGGTAAGAAGAGTTAAATATGCTACCCTCGATTTGTGTGTCATTGTCGTAAAACTCGTAAATTTGGGAATACAAGAATGACATATACAACCACTTCTCACAATTACTCAAAATCATGGCATGAGCTCCATACATGACTTCTCTTCGTATTGTATATCATTTCTAGTTTATAGTACGGTTACTCCAACAATCAAGACACAGGGATTGCGATCGTGATTCTTTAAATTCTATTCTATCGTAGAAACGTGTCTTAGTTTTAATTTCGAGAACAAAATTCCCAAAGTATATAGGCAAGCATCTCTAGGAATTAGCAAATGATTGGGATAGATTGGTTCCAATATAACTAATAAAATAGTGGTTCATAACGTCCACTCCTATCCGTATCATTTGATAACCTCTACCGTGACCTTGATATTTAGAGCACGACACTAGCCTTTTCCTTCCAGCAAAATTCACACTCACGAACTAGATGAGCCACTCTACACACATGACATACATGTCCCACACAGACGCACTTTTCTGTGCTCCATTTAAATTACACCATATGTATGACGCATTTTTTTAGAACAAACCATATATGCCTATTTTGTTCTATTCGATTTTAACCATGCAATCACTACTAAAATATGATCTATTAGCGACGTAATTTAGCGACGGCATAAAATCACGTCGCTAAATATGGAATATAGCGACTCCTTTCTATAGACATCGCAAAACGTCGCTGAATAGCGACGTTCAGCGACAGGAGATAAATTACGTCGCTGAATAGCGACTTTCAGCGACGTATTATTAAAATATGTCGCCATATATTAAAATGTTTGTGACGTTTAGCGACGTCGACTCTTGACGTCGCTAACATTTTTACTTAGGGCACACCGTTTCCTTGTTTCCCCCGTCACTCGAAAATTTTAGAATCCCCCCCCGGTGACCCCTTCCCCCCCCCCCCACCCGGCGACTCCCTCTCCCCCCACCCCGACTACTCCCTCCCCCCTCCCCCCGGCGACCCCTACCCCCCCTCCCCCCGTCGAGCTCCTCCTTCCCCAATCCGAGCTCCTCCTCCTCTTCCTCAGGTAAACCCTAACCTAACTCCTCTCACTCCTCCTCCTCCTCCTCCTCCTCTTCCACGGACACACACAACACACGGACACACACACGGAGACACACACACACACACGGACACACACACAGACACATACGGACACACACACACATGGACACACACACACACGGGCCGAACCCAATCGGATAAACCCGTTAATGGGTTGGGTTAGGGTTGAAGATATTCGGGTTCGGGCTCAGATTTGGGTTAAAATATTTGAACCCGATCAACAATCGGGTTGGGCTCGGGTTCATGTGTCGGGTTCATGTCCAAGTCCGACGGCTTATCCGGTTGACCGTTCTGACCATCTAAATAATTGTAAGCAGTGAAAACTGTTATAAAACTTGCTAAGGGGACTTAGCATGTCCAAGTCCCTGTGTAGAGCCCCATCTATACATATCGGTTAACTGATATTAGATAGGGCTCGGGTTGTGGGGGATCAAAATAGATGGGCAATGATAGTGGTGAGGAAAAGGCTCGGGTTTGGCCCAGTAAATTAGTAGAAGTAGCAATGTTACTGTCACGCCCCAGAACCAGAATACTGGAGAGCGGGGGCGTACATAGCCAGCTACGTATATTAAAATAGAATACATCTCAACTATACGGTCACGGCTGTCTAGATATGAGGGTTTACTACAAGCCAACGGTCTCTTATGGTCAAGCCTATTGTCTCAATCTCAAGCAAGTAATATGATCACAAGATGTTTGACCACCAAATATACAATAAAAGGCGTCCCAAATATTACATATCAGCTGATCATGAAGCTAGTCGTACAAAATGCTGGGACTAGCAAGAGTTAAGTCATACATGATCAACCCTAGGATTTGTTAATCATGTTTACAGCCCGTAGGCAGACAGTAAGTAAAGTGCATCGAGCTAACAGGTGCTCGTTGGCTAAACGCCTCAAAAGAATAACTTTACAATAGAGTGAACGAAACAAAATAGAAAACCCACTCGTAGCCCGGGTTCCTTCTAGTCGCCACCATTGGACTGGAGGTTCAGTAGATCCTCGGGTGCTGCTCCGAAATCTGGCCACACAAAACCAGCTGGGTCAAACCCCAGAAAGATCAAGTGCCACAAGGGAGGCAACGAAATAGGAACAAAAGCCAGCATATCAGAACATAAGAAAATAAAAGAAAAGTACAAGTAATAAAGAGTGCAACAGGACAATAAACGACTAGTGACGTGGAACCATTCCGGGAGCCGGGTTACAACCCTTAAACCAAACAAGGACCGG
Source organism: Iris pallida (assembly GCA_029216955.1). Lineage (NCBI taxonomy): Eukaryota > Viridiplantae > Streptophyta > Magnoliopsida > Asparagales > Iridaceae > Iris > Iris pallida. Next base: position 2,045,337 of record JANAVB010042018.1, on the reverse strand, counting down.
GGTTGTAACCCTTCGCCTGAATAGCACTCTGTCTCCACCCATTTATTGTTTAATAATAAGTAAAACAGTCAAGTTCATGAGTAGTCAGGTACTGGTACTAGACAAGACTTAGACAAGGCTGGACTCCATCCATTCACAAGCGGCCAAGCAATTACTACGGCTTACTACTTAACTAACTAGGGTTATCATAAGCCTTAATTACTAACAAGATGCAAGTGAGAAATTTCCAGTCCCAAGCCCTGCAGACCATCTAGTTATCCTTCCGCGGGTTGAGAGTATGGTTGGGTACATCGCCCCGGAGACGATATACCCTTAGGTGACTTAGAGGGTGCAACACATGACAGTGCGCTGGAAATGTGCTCTACTCGTCGGCAAGCTACAAGTCCAATTAAGAGCGCCCAGATAACGAGATTGCCTGTGACTGGAAATTCTCCATGAACTATAGTTTGATCTAGTCATTAGCCTAATCCATATTCAGTATGGATCCCTGACCGTGGGAACCAGAAAGTCACATCCTAGATATGATGCAAGACAAGACAAGTGGATTGCACAAGCAAGCAAGCAGGAACACCCACGGTGTCAAGTTGATTATACGAGTCAAGTTAGCCGTCGCAACAGCATCAAGATAAATCATGTCAGGGTACTTGTCAGGAGTGCGCCACGACGGGCCACTATCATGTCAGGTTGGTCATGTCAGGAGTGCACCACTACGGGTCACTGTCGTGTTATGCTAGTTCCTTGTCATACCATGCCATGTACAATAGTTATTCCAAACATATTAAGTAAAATCAAGTTCATGACAAAAGGCGTAAGGATATAAAATGGGCGTAAAATATCTAATAAAATATCAATATACAGGGCTATAGAAGAGCCAAGCTTAAGGAAAAATAAAACCAAATCTCCATGATTGGACAGATTGCGCAAGGGTCCCTGGGGTCGGGTTGCGCAGGTGTCAAGTGCGTCAGGGGGGGCCAACTACGCAGGAGTGAGCTGCACAGAAGTCGGCTTACGCTGAGCTGGTTGGCGCAGGGGTCAGATTGTGCAGGGGTGGATGGCGCAGGAATGGTTGGCGCAGGAGATAGATGGCGCAGGGAGCCAACTGCGCAGGGGTATAGGTGGCGCATGAGCAGACTGCGCATGGATGGATGGCGCATGGGGCTGAACGCAGTTCACCATGGGGCAAGCTGGGCGGTCGGCGCTGCACTAAAGAGCGCAGGCCGAGAGAAGGATGCGCAGTCCAGCACTGCGCTAAAAAGCGCAGGCTGCAGTCTGCTACTCCAGGCCGAGAGGAACTCTTCAAGATCACCAAAGTTCAAATCTTCATATCTTGGTCAAATCAAAGCCAAATCTAGATTTTCAAAGGTCTAACTTGAGTAAAATTGAATTCTCTTCCACATGAAAGCATCAAAACCCACAAAAATCCAACCAAAATAGATCAAAACCATGTAAATCTGAAAATAGTTAAAACCTAGATCTAGAACAATGGAGACTCCAAATTATAAAATGTCAAGTTCTAATGTTGATCACCATGGCCTAATCTAGCTAATGAACAAATAAAATGTGGTTCTCATGTGGTGGCAAGGTGCACTTGCCTATGGGTGGAGTGTTGTGTAGAGGAAGGAAGAAGAAGAAGAAGAAATTAATGGAGAGAAGTAATGAGGAGAGAGAGTGTTAGGTGGGGATAATAAAGAGGGTGGGTTGTGGTGGAATGAGGGTTGAACATAGGCTAAGGTGTTCCAATGCATGTTAAACCAAACCAAACCAAATCAAACCAATTCTCCTCCACAAAATAAACCAAGCCAGGTAAAACCCAATTACGAGAACCAAAATCTGCAAGTCAAGCCAATTACAAGTACATGCCAAAATTCGAGAAAATAAATACAGGTCTAAAATATATACAAGCTTGACAAAATACGTATTCAGAATATGGGTGTTACAGTTACTTGCTTAGCAATAATTGGCCTTGGCAGTATGGCTTGACCTTGCATAGCCAAGGCTTGCTTTGGAGCCTGTATATAGGTTTTAGGGCAGTAGAGTGATGCCCACTCGAGTGCAGGAATCAAGGGGACTTAGTTTCACTGCAGGAGGCTCGGGGTGCTCCTGCAGAGAGCAGGTTTGGAAGGAAAGTGCTGGGACTACACTTGGCAGCAGTAGGTTGCCTGCACTTAAGCAAGGATTGGGAGGTTAGCCCAATACAGAGATATAAATATAGAGTAGGTGTCATATATTAGTTAAATAGATAGATTATTAGTCTTCAGTTGTATAGTTGTATGTATCAGTTCCAGTCCCCCTTACATCCAGTTCAGACCCATTGGAGTATGGTATCAGTTTAGGATAATTAGTTCAGTCTAATATTCCCATCTTTTTCAGTCTAATGCCTTTGAGTTTCAGTCCCATTTGTTAATGGTCAGTCCTAAATGTTCAGTTTGTTACATTATTGATTCAATCCCATTCTGTCACGCCCCAGAACCAGAATACTGAAGAACGGGGACGTGCACAGCCAGCTACGTATAACGGAACGGCAACCATCCCGCTATACGGTCACGGCTGTCTAGCTATGTGAGGGTACGCTACAAACCATCAGTCTCTTAGGGTCAAATCAAGCTATTGTCTCAATCTCAATAAGTAATGATAGTAACAAGATATCAGACCACCAAATATACAATTGTAAGGCGTCCCAAACATTACATATCTAGATGATCATGAAGCTAGTCGTACAAAATGTAAGGACTAGCAAGAGTTAAGTCATACATGATCAACCTCGAGTTGCCAATCATGATTACAGCCCATGGGCAGACAGAAAGTAAAGTGCATCGAGCTAACAAGTGCTCGTCGGCTAAACGCCTCAAAAGAATATCAGTTAACAATACAGTGGGAGAAACAAAAAGAGAAGACCCACTCGTTGCCCGGGTTCCGTCTAGTGTTCACCATCGGGCTGGAAAACAGGTAGATCCTTTGCTGCTGCTCCGGTATCTGGCCATACAAAACCAGCTGGGTCAGACCCCAGAAAGAGCAAGTGCCACAAAGGAGGCCACGAAATAAGAACAAAAGCCAGCAATCAGCACAATAATATAATTACATAATAAGAGACAGTAATTTAAGAAAAATGCATGATAGCTAGATATAAAAGACAAATCTTGTACAGAATCGATAAAAGACAGAACATAAGGAAAGGCATAACAGGATGATATACGATGAGATGACCATGGGACTATTCAGATAGCCAGGTTACAACCCGTAAACCAAACAAGGACCGGGGTTGTAACCCTTCGTCTGAACGGAACTTGGTTTCTCCCACCATTTATCGACAAGATAAAATACGCGAATTCAAGACTTGCAATTAAACATGATTAAGGTAAAGCACGAGTAATCATGTCATGTCATGACCTTGCACAGGATCAGGACAGGACAAGAGGGACTAGACTCCATCCAATCAATCACGGCTAAGCAAGTACTACGGCTTACTACTTTAACTAACTAGGGTTATCACAGACCTGATTACTAACAAGATGCAATGAAAATTCCAAGTCCGGTTACCTGTTTGTTACTACCTGAATGCTCCCAGCAAGAAAAGAAAAAGATAGCATGATATAGCAGACACACTGTAGTAAGATACATGTGTCCTAAGGTACCACGCTCGACGGCGGGCTGGAAGTGCGCTCATCTCGACGGATAGCAACAAATCCCATGTATATATATATAAGGCCGGGACCAAAGGGGCAACAGGTAACTGGGAAATTCTCCATGAACTAATTGATCAATCTAGTCATTAACCTAGCCAGATTCAGTATGAATCCCTGACCGTGGGAACCAGGGAGTCACGTCCTAGACATGATGCAAGACAATACAAGTGGATTGCACAAGCAAGCAGGAACACCCACGGTGTCAAGACAAGTCAAGCTAAGTTATCAAGTCATGTCAAGTCAGGAGTGCGCCGTCACGGGCCACTATCAAGTTATCAAGATAATTCATGTCAGGGTACTTGTCAGGAGTGCGCCACGACGGGCCACTGTCATGTCAGGTTGGTCATGTCGGGAGTGCACCACTACGGGTCACTATCGTGTTATGCTAGTTCCTTGCCATACCGTGCCATGTACAATAGTCATTCCAACATATTAACGAAAATCAAGTTCATAACAAAAGGCATAAGGATATAAAATGGACGTAAAACATCTAATAAAATATCAATATATATAGGGCTATAGAAGAGCCAAGCTAAAAGAAAAATAAAACCAAGTCTCCATGATTGGACATATTGTGCAAGGGGTCATGGGGTTGGATTGCGCAAGAGTCAAGTGCGCCAGGGGCCAACTGCGCAGGGTGAGCTGCGCAGGGTACCAACTGCGCCAGAGATGGATGGCGCAGCAGATGGGTTGCGCGGGATCAAATTGCGCAGGGGTTAGACTGCGCAGGAGGGGATGGTACAGGGTGAGCTGCGCAGAGGGTGGGCTGCGCAGGAGTCAGGTTGCGCATGAGCAGACTGCGCAGAGTATGGACTGCGCAGGAGCAGATTGTGTATGAGCAGACTGCGCATGGGCATGGACTGCGCAGGAGCAGATTGCGCATGGGCAGACTGCGCAGGAATCTATGCGCAGTCGGGTTGAGCGCAGTTCGCCAAGGGGCAAGCTGCGCGGTCGGCGCTGCGCTAAAAAGTGCTGGCCGAGGGGGATGCGCAATCCAGCACTGTGCTAAAGAGCGCAGGCTGCTACCCCAGGCCGAGAAGAACACCAAGAACACCAAAAATTCAAATTTTCATATCTTTGTCAAATCAAAGCCAAATCTAGATTTTCAAAGTTCTAACTTGAGTAAAATTGAGTTCTCTTCCACATAGAAGCATCAAAACCCACAAAAATCCAACCAAAATGGATCAAAACTATATAAATCCGAAAATAGTTAAAACCTAGATCTAGAACAACGGAAACTCCAAATCACAAAATGTCAAGTTCTAATGTTGATCTCCATGGCCTAATCTAGCTAATGGACAAATAAAAAGTGGTTCTCATGAGATGGCAAGGTGCACTTGCCTAATGGGTTGGAGAGTTGTGTGGAGGAAGAAGAAGAAGAATTAATGGAGAAAAATAATGAGGAGAGAGGATGTTAGGTGGGGATTTTAATGGGGGAGGATAAGTTGTGTTGAGGGTGGAGGTTAGCTAAGATGGTCCAATGCATAATAAACCAAACCAATTCCTTCTCCTATCCAAATAAAACCAAGCTCCATTAATCAGAATTAATTCAGGAATGATAAATGACAATTAAACTACAATGCTAAGTATGAAATATACCACAACTTAACTGGTCAAGAAAAATGAAAAATACTGGTCAGAAATACGATCACGTAGAAAATACGTATCATGAATTTCGGGGCACTACATCCTACCCACCTTAAAATAATTCCGTCCTCGGAATTTAATCAAGAGGCTAGAGATGTCGGGACAGCTATACTATCGCAAGCAATCTATGCTACCAATCAATCATACAATCATACATGCAAGAAAGAAATCGAAGTGCAAGGCATAAGGAAGACATTACACCTCACGAGCCAAACCGATTGGGATAACGTGATCGGATATCATCCTCACACTCCCACGTTTGACTCTCCAAGGAGCGATGAACTCAAACAACATAGACTTAACTGATAGTCTTGCGCTTGAGGTCTCTCTCTTTGGTCAAATAGGGACACGGGCCTCTCCTCATACGAAAAAGGTTGGTACCAATAACCGTTTTTGAATGATCTAGGACATGGCTCGGGTCCGGGATATACCGTTGTAGTTAGGACACATGGAATCATGACATGTGCCCTCATAACGACGGTAGAAAAGCAAGATGAGAGGACACATATACCTCTCGGCCGATTCTGGATCTGGGCCTGGGCCAGGGCGAACTGCTGAGGCCTCTGCTGCTGGAAGGCCTGGGCCTGAGTCGGCAATGGACCCGGGAACGGAAGCTGCTGTGGTTGGTGAACTGGAGCTGGTTCGGGTGCTGGTGCTGGTCCCATAACCGAGGGACTAGTTACTGTCGACGATGATCTGTTTCTGAACGGGCAAGATCCTATCATGTGGTCCGGTGCTCCACAAGCCAAGCACAACCCCTGTGCTCTACGACATTCAGAAACAACGTGCCCTGGCTTCCCGCAATGAGTGCAGCCCATTGCGGAAGACTGCTTCTGCTTCCGTTGCTGGGGATAGGTCGGGGCAGAATGCTGTAAAGAGGTGACCGAATCTGTCCTCGTAGCTCCAATGGTCAAGGCCCTAGCTGCTGGGGCCGGTGCTGACGATTGGTTCATCTGGTCGTGAGACCGCTTCCGATCTTCGGTCCGGTCCGTTATCCTTCGGGAAGTGTACTCATGCCTCCTCGCTGCTCGTAAGACGACATCAAAAGTTGTGTGCTCGAACTGCTCGACTGCCAATATGATTTCCAAATGGAACCCCTGCTGGAATCGCTGTGCTCTGTCTAGCTCGGTTGCCACCAAGGTGGGAGCAAACCGACTCAACCTTGAAAACTCGGCCGCATATCCGTCGACCGTCCTGCTCATCTGCCTGAGATTACTAAACCTGGTCTGCAGGTCATATCTAGCCACTGCGTCGAAGTACTTGGTCTGGAACATATCACTGAATACCGCCCACATGACAGGCGTACCCAAACTCGCTGCTTGCATAGCCCACCAGCTGCGGGCTAGATCCAGTAACTGCAGGCGCACCACCGCCACCTTCTCTACTTCAGGGGTCCTGGCTGCCTCTAAGATCACTTCAATGTCCTGTAGCCAGGCATCTGCAGCAATAGCATCCTCGTTGCCATCGAAGAAGGGAGGGTTCAGGCGCTTGAAATTGTTGACCGCACTGTTCCCTCGATGACCACTTCTGTTCAGAGCTTCTTGTACTGCTTGCTGCAAGGCATCACCTCGACGATCCTGAGATGCAATCAACTCACGGATGAGCCCTATCAAGGCCCCATCCTCTGATCCTGCTGGCTGAACTGGCTGGACTGGGGGCACTGGTTCTCCAGGAGGTATGGCTCGGGAGGCGGCTGCCGAGGACTGATCTTGATCTTCTTGCTGTTGCTGGGCTGCTGGCTGAGCTCCTTCTGGCTGATCAACAGGAATGATGCCACTGAAGCAAATGACATCAGGAATATTAAGGAAGGACCAGGATGGAACAATGATGCAAGCATGTTATCAAGTCAGGAATCCAAGGAGATAAGAATTACGAGTGGAGATCAAAGGCGAGTACAGATTGAGACATCTATTCGGTAAACCCTCACATTTCTTGAATGCCAAGACCTGCATGGGCCACCACTTAAACCATGTCACGCCCCAGAACCAGAATACTGAAGAACGGGGACGTGCACAGCCAGATACGTATAACGGAACGGCAACCATCCTACTATACGGTCACGGCTGTCTAGCTATGTGAGGGTACGCTACAAACCATCAGTCTCTTAGGGTCAAATCAAGCTATTGTCTCAATCTCAACAAGTAATGATAGTAACAAGATATCAGACCACCAAATATACAATTGTAAGACGTCCCAAACATTACATATCCAGATGATCATGAAGCTAGTCGTACAAAATGTAAGGACTAGCAAGAGTTAAGTCATACATGATTAACCTCGAGTTGCCAATCATAATTACAGCCCGTGGGCAGACAGAAAGTAAAGTGCATCGAGCTAACAAGTGCTCGTCGGCTAAACGCCTCAAAAGAATATCAGTTAACAATACAGTGGGAGAAACAAAAAGAGAAGACCCACTCGTTGCCCGGGTTCCGTCTAGTGTTCACCATCGGGCTGGAAAACAGGTAGATCCTTTGCTGCTGCTCCGGTATCTGGCCATACGAAACCAGCTGGGTCAGACCCCAGAAAGAGCAAGTGCCACAAAGGAGGCCACGAAATAAGAACAAAAGCCAGCAATCAGCACAATAATATAATTACATAATAAGAGACAGTAATTTAAGAAAAAGGCATGATAGCTAGATATAAAAGACAAATCTTGTACAGAATCGATAAAAGACAGAACATAAGGAAAGGCATAACAGGATGATATACGATGAGATGACCATGGGACTATTCAGATAGCCAGGTTACAACCCGTAAACCAAACAAGGATCGGGGTTGTAACCCTTCGTCTGAACGGAACTTGGTTTCTCCCACCATTTATCGGCAAGATAAAATACGCGAATTCAAGACTTGCAATTAAACATGATTAAGGTAAAGCACGAGTAATCATGTCATGTCATGACCTTGCACAGGATCAGGACAGGACAAGAGGGACTAGACTCCATCCAATCAATCACGGCTAAGCAAGTACTACGGCTTACTACTTTAACTAACTAGGGTTATCACAGACCTGATTACTAACAAGATGCAATGAGAATTCCAAGTCCGGTTACCTGTTTGTTACTACCTGAATGCTCCCAGCAAGAAAAGGAAAAGATAGCATGATATAGCAGACACACTGTAGTAAGATACATATGTCCTAAGGTACCACGCTCGACGGCGGGCTGGAAGTGCGCTCATCTCGACGGATAGCAACAAATCCCATGTATATATATATAAGGCCGGGACCAAAGGGGCAACAGGTAACTGGGAAATTCTCCATGAACTAATTGATCAATCTAGTCATTAACCTAGCCAGATTCAGTATGAATCCCTGACCGTGGGAACCAGGGAGTCACGTCCTAGACATGATGCAAGATAATACAAGTGGATTGCACAAGCAAGCAGGAACACCCACGGTGTCAAGACAAGTCAAGCTAAGTTATCAAGTCATGTCAAGTCAGGAGTGCGCCGCCACGGGCCACTATCAAGTTATCAAGATAATTCATGTCAGGGTACTTGTCAGGAGTGCGCCACGACGGGCCACTGTCATGTCAGGTTGGTCATGTCGGGAGTGCACCACTACGGGTCACTATCGTGTTATGCTAGTTCCTTGCCATACCGTGCCATGTATAATAGTCATTCCAACATATTAACGAAAATTAAGTTCATAACAAAAGGCGTAAGGATATAAAATGGACGTAAAACATCTAATAAAATATCAATATATATAGGGCTATAGAAGAGCCAAGCTAAAAGAAAAATAAAACCAAGTCTCCATGATTGGACATATTGTGCAAGGGGTCATGGGGTTGGATTGCGCAAGAGTCAAGTGCGCCAGGGGCCAACTGCGCAGGGTGAGCTGCGCAGGGTACCAACTGCGCCAGAGATGGATGGCGCAGCAGATGGGTTGCGCGGGATCAAATTGCGCAGGGGTTAGACTGCGCAGGAGGGGATGGTGCAGGGTGAGCTGCACAGAGGATGGGCTGCGCAGGAGTCAGGTTGCGCATGAGCAGACTGCGCAGAGTATGGACTGCGCAGGAGCAGATTGCGCATGAGCAGACTGCGCATGGGCATGGACTGCGCAGGAGCAGATTGCGCATGGGCAGACTGCGCAGGAATCTATGCGCAGTCGGGTTGAGCGCAGTTCGCCAAGGGGCAAGCTGCGCGGTCGACGCTGCGCTAAAAAGCGCTGGCCGAGGGGGATGCGCAATCCAGCACTGCGCTAAAGAGCGCAGGCTGCTACCCCAGGCCGAGAAGAACACCAAGAACACCAAAAATTCAAATTTTTATATCTTTGTCAAATCAAAGCCAAATCTAGATTTTCAAAGTTCTAACTTGAGTAAAATTGAGTTCTCTTCCACATAGAAGCATCAAAACCCACAAAAATCCAACCAAAATGGATCAAAACTATATAAATCCGAAAATAGTTAAAACCTAGATCTAGAACAACGGAAACTCCAAATCACAAAATGTCAAGTTCTAATGTTGATCTCCATGGCCTAATCTAGCTAATGGACAAATAAAAAGTGGTTCTCATGAGATGGCAAGGTGCACTTGCCTAATGGATTGGAGAGTTGTGTGGAGGAAGAAGAAGAAGAATTAATGGAGGAAAATAATGAGGAGAGAGGATGTTAGGTGGGGATTTTAATGGGGGAGGATAAGTTGTGTTGAGGGTGGAGGTTAGCTAAGATGGTCCAATGCATAATAAACCAAACCAATTCCTTCTCCTATCCAAATAAAACCAAGCTCCATTAATCAGAATTAATTCAGGAATGATAAATGACAATTAAACTACAATGCTAAGTATGAAATATACCACAACTTAACTGGTCAAGAAAAATGAAAAATACTGGTCAGAAATACGATCACGTAGAAAATACGTATCACGAATTTCGGGGCACTACACATTCCCTTTAAAGTTCAGTCCATTACTTGTTATATTAGTATCAGCTATATGAAGTATGAAAAGGTTTATAGTATCAGTCTTTTGATAGTATGTATCAGTCCTTTGATGAAGTGGATCAGCCCCTATGTGAATGTTAGGAAGAACTGATATCAGTTGGTATCAGTTGATAGGTAAAGGGGAGAGGAATTTTAGAATCAAGTATCAGTCAACTTTTCCTATCTTGGTATCAAATATCTGATATGAAGAGGATATGATATCAAGTCGAATAGAGGAATTGGCTTAGGGCATAGGCTAATAGGTCATGTACACTCATGTGCACTGGTATGCACTGATGTGCAAGTGATGAAGGGAAGGAAAGGGTCAAGTGTAAGGCATGCTAGGGGAACTACCCTGTAGGCAGTGAGCTCAGGTAGACAGAGCTATGCCCCGCCCGAATTACACCCCTACACTCGTATACCATGTCTCTCTACTATAATATACACTAAGAAGTTCGGACACTACAAATATCGGTATTTCTTCCATGTCTATGTCTAGTGAAGGATAATTGCCTAGACTTAGTCAACTTCATCCAGTTTGACTAGTTACTACGCTAAACATGTGGGTCCATCTTTACAGAATTATTTCCAAATAGATATGAATTACTACTTGCAGAATCGTTCATGGATGTACAATCATCGTCCTGATGATATGTGTGGTGTGCGGGATGAATACATAGCAGGAGTAGAGCAGTTCCTGCAGTTTGCTAAGGCGTTGCCTCAGTACATGGACGGCACCAAAATTAAGTGTCCGTGTGTGAAATACCATAACGTAAAATATTATCCAGAAGTGGAAGTGATATATCATTTATACTCGAGGGGTTTCACGCCTAATTACTATCAGTGGATCGTACACGAAGAACTTGTGTCTTTAGCATCAGAGCCGGAGCCTTATGTTGAGCCGTATATGCATGCGGGACCTAATTTTGTTTCATATAATCATGCATACGACGACGGGTGCGTGAACATAGTTTTCGACGCTACGGGACCTAGTTTCGTTTATGATGCAGCTGAGGAGGCACCGAATATCGATGCTGCAAAGTTCATAGAGTTGCTGGAGAATGCAAGGACTCCATTGTATCATGGTTGTGAGGATCATTCACCGTTGGAGGTAGTTACAAGACTGTTGAGCATTAAGTCAGATTTTAACATGTCGTAAGAATGCTACAACCGAGTGTTGGAGTTGATTATAGAGATCTTGCCGGCGGGTGCTAAGTTACCTAAAGACTTCTATCGGTCTAAGAGGATGGTGAGATCGCTCTGGATGGGATACCAGAAAATCAATTTTTGTCGCAATGGGTGCATGTTGTACTACAAAGACGACAAGGACGCAGATGTGTGCAAATTTTATGGTGTTTATCGCTATAAGACAACTTGTACAGGAAGGTCTACCGGTGCAAGAAGACCGACCGATTCAATGCACTACTTGCCTTTAATATCGCGGTTGCAAAGATTATTTATGGTGAAAGAGACGGCCGAAAATATGAGTTAGCACATGCGAGAACAGATTGAAGGAGTGTTGGATCACCCATCCGATGGAGAAGCATGGAAGCACTTTGATCGAGTATATCCTGATTTTGCTTCAGATCCGCATAATGTCAGGTTGGGGCTATCTTCTGACGATTTTACTCCTTTTGGTCTTTCGGGATCTCAGTATTCGTGCTGGCCTGTGATTGTCACTCCGTATAACCTACCGCCTTGGATGTGCATGAAGACTCAGTACATGTTTCTAACCGTTATAACTCCTGGTCCGAATAATCCCAAGAGGAATATTGATGTGTATTTACAGCCTTTGATAGATGAGTTGAATCAGTTATGGGAAGTAGGCGCTAACACGTACGATGTTTCCAGGAAGCAGAATTTTCAGATGAAGGCAACCCTTATGTGGACTATCAACGACTTTTCGGCCTATGAAATATTATCTGGATGGAGCACTCATGGCCGTCTCTCATGTGCATGGACCATACTAAGGTTTTTCGCTTGAAACACGGAGGAAAACCGTGCTTCTTTGATTGTCATCGACAATTTCTGTCAAAAGATCATCCGTTCAGAAGAAACCGGAATGCATTCCGTGCCGGCGTTGTAGAGAAGGGTGATCCACCGCCAAGGTGGTACGGAGCCACGATATGTGAGGAGGTTAGAGATTTTCCAAGTGCTATCGAAGATCCTACAACTGGGTACAAGTGCGATGGATTTGGTAGAGATTATAACTGGACAAAGAGGAGCATATTCTGGGATCTGCCATATTGGAGTACCAATTTGATCAGACATAATCTTGATGTCATACATATTGAGAAGAATGTGTTTGATAACATAATTAATACTGTGATGGACGTAAAGGAAAAAACGAAAGACAATCCCAAGGTCAGGTTGGACTTAGAAGAAATATGCAAACGCCCTGCGTTGCATTTGATAGAGGAGAATGGAAAACAGTTCCTACCAAAGTCAATTTTCTCACTGGACAAGGAGGATAAAGTGAGACTTTGTCGGTGGATCCAGGGCCTAAAATTTCCAGACGGATATGTGTCAAATCTGAGAAGATGTGTCGATCTGAAGAAAAACAAATTGACGGGTATGAAGAGCCACGATTGTCACGTATTCATGGAGAGGTTAATTCCGATTGCATTTCAGGAATTCTTACCGCAGGCAGTTTGGGATCTATTGACGGAGCTTAGCATATTCTTCAGGGATCTTTGTTCTAAGAAATTGCTCGTTGATCGTCTAGAAAAGCAAGAGAAGGACAATACGGTAACACTGTGCAAGCTAGAGAGGGTGTTTCCTCCTGGATTCTTCGACTCTATGGAACATTTGTCGATTCATCTATCCTATGAGGCATGTGTTGGTAGACCCATCGAAAATCGATGGATGTACCCGTTCGAGCGACATTTGAATCACCTAAAAAGAAAGGTAAAAAATAAGGCACGGGTCGAGGGTTCTATTTGTGAAGCCTATGTTCTCGAGGAGATTACAAACTTTTGTTCGATGTATTTCAAGCCTCATGTTGCAACTAATAGAACGAGAGCTTCCAGAAATGACGACGGAGATCATGAATGTAATGATACAATACTGAAGGTATTCAATGCTCCAGGAAAGCCATCGGATAAAATGAAGAAGAGATATCTGAACGATGATGAGCTAAGGGCTGCTCAGGTGTATGTATTACTCAACTGAGACGATGATAAAGTAGAAAAGCTGGAGGGGTAAGTAATTAATACGTCTATATTATTTTAATAGTATTGATTATTATACTATTACATTAATTGAACGATGTTGTTTCAGCATATTTAATGATAATGTGATGTCAGGTAGGCCACACATAACAGAAGAAGAACTAGAACAAGAAATGAGGCATTATTTTTCATCATGGTTGAGTGCATATGTAAGACTTGAGAACTCTATAATTACCTTTCTGTATATGCACTTGAGAATGAGCTTAATTTATTTTTTTCGTGGTATTTAGGTCAATCTTCCATACGCAAGACTTGAGAATGAGTCTATTAGAATGCTAGCCAAGGGACCAATTTATGCTGCAAAAATATGGCCAAGCTACTGTGTTAATGGGTTTAGGTTCAAGTCAACAACTTGCCCGATCAGAGACAACTTTGTGGATCTCGATTCCACCAAAAATAGCTATTTGTGTATCAGATCTTCGAACTACAAAGATGTTGATGCGGGCAACGATTTCTATGGCGTCCTACGGGAGATTGTGGAGCTGACATATAGTTATGGAATAGAGCCTGCTAAGATTGTGTTACTCAGGTATGATTGGTTCGATCCGATTGAAGGTCAAGTTAGAAAGTAGACAAGCACGGTCTTGTGGATAGAAACTATCGGCGTCGATATCAAGCCTATGAACCATTTGTCCTATCAAGTCAGGCTCTGGTCGTGTACTTCACAAGTTATCCTAAACGGGAAACAACAAGGTCGGACTGGTGGACAGTATGCAAGACCAAAGCTAGAAATACCTTTGAGGTTGACGATATAGCTCGTGTATATTTGTTTTATTGTCATATGTTATTATCAGGAATGACTAGACCAGGAGGACGACGCAGAGGATATTATACTAGGCAGTCCCGTCTGCCTCGAGCTGGGGATACAGATTCCATACCCTCATCCTCATCCTCGAGTACGCCAGTGTACCGTTCTGTTCCCGGTCCATTACCGGGACAGGGCAGTTCCAGCAGGTTGGCGACTCCTCCCTCGTCGTCCAGCATTCCTGATCCCGCGTCCAGCATTCCTTCCGCATCCAGCATTCCTCCTGCCTACGGCTCCATGGGGAGAGCCGACGCCGAGCATATGGAGGACGGCGATCAGACTGATCCTGCCCAGGCAGGAGGTGAGAGCGACCCTCCATGCGCTCCCTCGGACGAAACGCGTATGGAGATTTGGACAGACGGGCCTACGAAGTAAGTTAATTAGTTAATATATATTTCTCAAATGATTATATGTATATATATATATTCATGAAAATTATTATTGTATAGATATCGGCCTCTTGCAGTACAGAGACAGCTGGGGTTATTTCTGAGGCAGAACTATGGTGGGCCTTGGATTAACTACTCAGATGCTCCCGCAGATAGAAAGGCCTTTTGGTTGGCCCACTTCAAGGTAAAAAAATTTGTTTATTTTTAAATTTTAATAATCATTTGTGTATATTATACAACTTTTCTATTTTACTTCTTGTAGAGGACCTATTTCTATCCACCACACCAGGCGGCGAAGATCGAGACCCAATTTTCTGCTGTTACAGGCAAGCTCATCCGTGATGCGATCCACGACTAGAAGTCTCGTGATCGCTTCGAAAAGCCGATCCATGGTTGGATCACGCCAGAGGAGTGGACTACGATGAAGGCTAGATTCGGTGGGGCCAGGTACCAGGAGCGGTCTGACAAGGCCAAGGTGGCACGGTCGAGCGCCAGTAAGTGGTGTGGTGGCTCCATTCCGATGACGGAGCATTTTCGTCGTCTGGTACATTTCCTATGATGGACATCATTTTATAGATAGTTGGATAGAATGTTTAATACTAATAATAGATAATATATTTTAACAGGTAAAGAAGGGTGAGGACCCCAACATGGTGACCGTCTTCGTGGTCACCCATCGGAGGACTGGGGAGTTCATTGACGAGAGGGCAACGCAGGCATATGTACGTTCTATTCTTTATATTAATTTACTATAATTTAGAAAATAGAAAAATAGGTATCAATATAGACTTTAGCAAACACTTAGACATTAGCAAACAATGTTCTAGGCCAAGTTTCTTCGACTACAAGAGGAGGCGGCTGCTACTGCTAGTACGCCAGCAGAGGGAGGGGCTGGTACTTCCTCCCAGCCGCCTACAACTCCATCGCCGGACGACCTCTAGATGACCGCCGTTGGTGGTCTTCAGAAGGGTACATACTACGGTACGGGATCCTACGACGCCTATTTGGCTTCAGAGTCATACCGGGCCCCCTCTGTCAGTGCGTAGTCTCCAGCTTCGCAGGCTTCATTACGAGCTCAGGATATTGGTCGTCAGATCGACGAGCTGCGTCGCAAGTTGCAGCAGGAGATTTTTGATCACCATACCCCAGAGCGACGATCCGACGATCCGATGATCATCGGACGATTTGATACGGTCGAGCGCAGTATACATGAGCTGATGAGTCTGCAGCAGGATACAGCTGCCAGCTTGCACACGCTCACCGAGTCTACGCAGCGCACAGAGCGTAGACAGGTCGAGCTGGAAGGATCGCAGAGGACCATGTCTGCCTCACTCACTCACTCAGGTACATACTTCGATTGAGGAGAGTACTCGGAGGATGGTGAGCACCCTTGCTTCGCATGCTGAGCGACTGCGAGAGCTGGAGCAGATACGTCCTCCCGGTCCATCGACGGTACCGACTCCAGACATTGCACTACCTCCTACTGCCCCTACGGTGCAGCTCACACAGGAGCAGTATGAGTACATGCTATCTCAGATGCGCAGCAGGGGTCCTCAGTAATTTTATTAATTTTTTTATGAGTTGTATGTATTGGCCCTATGGGCAAATTGTTTATTGGTACACTTTTGTTTATACACTTGGTGGGAGACTTTTTATCATCTCCCATTTTTATTTGACTCTATTGGATGTTTGTGATGATGTGTGTCTGTGAAGTATAGTATGCAGAATTTGAATATATTTATATTTGTGATGCGGGATGTGTGTTGTGATGATGTTTATTATGAGTTGTATGTATTGGCCCTATGATGTGTCTGTGATGATGTTTGTGATGATGTAAAGTGCAGTGTAAAGTGTAAAGTGCAGTGTGCAGGATTTGAATATAAAGTGTAGTGTGCAATGTGCAGGATTTGAATATAAAGTGCAGTATGCAGGATTAGTGTTTAAACTATATATAAAGTGCAGGATTTTTGTTTCAACTGTATATAAAGTGCAGTGTGCAGGATTTAAAAACTGTATTTTATTTTTTTTAATTTTCCAGCATGTTAGCGGCGGATTGCGACGTTTAGCGACGGATTTGCGACACAGAAGTACGTCGCAAATATGTATCTGGACGTCGCTAAATGCGACGGGCCATCGCTAAACGTCGCCCAACATGCTGACATGGCAAACCTTGCCATGTCACCACATGCGACGAATAGACGTCGCTATATACGTCGCTAAATTGGCGACGTAATATAAATGTCGCTGGACGTCGCTAAGTTTGCGACGTTTTAGCGTCGTAGACTATTCGTCGCAACAGTGACGATTGGCGATGAACTTTTGATCTGCGACTAGCTTTTCGACGACCTGGTTATTCTGTCGCTAATTACGTCGCTAAATTAATTTAGCGACGTATTTTTACTTATTAGCAACGTTTTTGGACGTCGCTAATATGACTCATTCTAGTAGTGAATTTCAACCCCCTTAAACAAACTGAATACCCATGATCCATGCAAGACACATCACATCTATGACATATGCATTCCACCCAAACAAGCTCATGCTCTTACACAACACCAAACATCGATCCCGTACGCACTAATCACTATGACTTAAAAGATTCCAGACCCTTAACTAATCACAGTCAATAAGCTAGGTTTCTGCGCTCGTTATAGACTATAATCTCTTGGCCCATGAATCCTTCTTTCCCTCAACCCTTCAGTCTAATCTCTTAGTTATCTATGTTAGGCGAAGGGTGAAATTCCTTGAACGAACACGTTTTAGTTACATTCGAACAAAGATGTCTATATTATCTTTTCAAAGCATGACCCCTATAGAAACAGTGTTAAAATCTTAAAATTCTCCTATAGAAAGTATTGACCAAGAACATCATGACAATATCTAGACTTACTTAGAATCCGAGACTGCGGACGGAAGTGTCTAATATTCTAGTGCCTCACCCTAGAAATTGCATTCTCAGAAGTTTTGTAACGACAATTTTTCACAGGTGGCCAACGACTATAAGTTGGGTAGTGTCACGCCCCAGAACCAGAATACTGGAGAGCGGGGGCAGACATAGCCAGCTACGTATATGAAATAGAATCCATCTCGCTATACGGTCACGGCTGTCTAGATACATGAGGGTTTATCTACAAGCCAACAGTCTCTTAAGGTCATGAACAAGCCTAGTGTCTCAATCACAAGCAAGTAAATAGATGTTACAAGATGTATGATCATTAAATATACAATAATAAGGCGTCCCAAATATTACATATTCAGCTGATCATGAAGCTAGTCGTTACAAAATGTTAGAACTAGCAAGAGTTCAGTCATACATGATCAACCATAGGATTTGTTAATCATGTTACAACCCGTAGGCAGACAGTAAGTAAAAGTGCAATCGAGCAAAACAGGTGCTCGTCGGCTAAACGCCTCAAAAGAATATTTTTACAATAGAGCGGGAGAGCCAAAAATAACCCACTCGTTGCCAGGGTTCCGTCTAGTGGCCACCATCTGGCTGGGAAGTCGGTAGATCCTCTGGAGCTGCTCCGAAATTTGGCCACACAAAACCAGCTGGGTCAGACCCCAGAAAGAGCAAGTGCCACAAAGGAGGCTTCACTTAAGAACTAAAACCAGCAATCAGCACAGGAATATAAATATAAATAAAATAAGGACTGAAATAAAAGGGAACATATCAGGATAATATACGACGAGATAACCATGGAACTATTCAGATAGCCAGGTTACAACCCGTAAACCAAACAAGGACCGGGGTTGTAACCCTTCGTCTGAACGGAGCTTGGTTTCTCACCATTTATCGGAAAAATAAATACAAGCATTCTGGTCATTCAATAGTCTGGAACAGGATCAGGGTAAGACTAGACTGGTTAGACTCCATCCAATCATTTCACGGCCAAGCAAGAATTATGGCTTGATACTTTAACTAACTAGGGTTGTCACAAACCTAATTACTAACAAGATGCAGTGAGATTATTTCACAGCCACAAGCCCTGCAGACCATCCAGGTTCCCCGGGTTAAAAGATTAGAGTTGAATTCAGGTGGGTACATCGTCCAGGAAACGAATGTACCCTTAGGTAGCTTGAAGGGTGCAACACATGACAGTGTGCTGGAAATGTGCCCTACTCGACGACAGGCTACAGATCCCAAGGCGTGCCCAGGTAACGGGATTGCCTGTAGCTGGGAAATCTCTTCATGACTAATGTATTAATCTAGTTGTTAGTCCTTAGTTTATTTCAATAGGTACTCCTGACCGTGGTACTCAGGAGTCCCCTCCTAGACATGATGCAAGACAAGACTGGATTATTTATACAAGCACAATCGCCCACGGTGTCCAGGTTATTATACAGGTCATGTCATGTCAGGTAGCCGTCGCAACAGCTATTCGAGATAAGCATGTCAGGTTATCAGGTCAAGTGTACTTGTCAGGAGTGCGCCACGACGGGCCACTATCAGGTCATGTCAGGTTACTCATATCAGGAGTGCACCACTACGGGTCACTATCAGGTCATGTTCAATTGTCAATTCCAAACATATCAAGTAAATTCGCAATTATCAAGTTCAGGACAAAAGGCGTAAGGATATAAAATGGGCGTTAAATATCTAATAAAATATCAATATACAGGGCTATAGAAGACCAAGGGTAATCAGGCTACGCTCAAGCCAGGCTACGCTCAGGCTGCGTACGCTCGAGCTAGCGTACCAAAGGGTCCATACACTCCCAATGGAAAGCGTAAGCAAGGGTCAGCGTATACAAGGGCACGCTCAAGCTACAGGTCAGCGTATGCTCAAGCTAGCGTATGCTCAAGACTGCGTACGTTCAAGCTATGCGTACGCTCGAGGCCAGCGTATCAAGGTGAGCGTACGCTCACTAAAGAGCAGTGTACCAAGGCTAGCGTACGCTCGCTAAAGAGCAGCGTACCAAGGCTAGCGTACGCTCGCTAAAGAGCAGCGTACCAAGGCTAGCGTACGCTCGCTAAAGAGCAGCGTACACAAGTCAGCGTACGCTTGCTAAAGAGCAGCGTACACAAGTCAGCGTACGCTTGCTAAAGAGCGGCGTACACAAGTTAGCGTACGCTCGCTAGAGAGCAGC
Source organism: Iris pallida (assembly GCA_029216955.1). Classification (NCBI taxonomy): domain Eukaryota; kingdom Viridiplantae; phylum Streptophyta; class Magnoliopsida; order Asparagales; family Iridaceae; genus Iris; species Iris pallida. Next base: position 2,025,570 of record JANAVB010042018.1, on the reverse strand, counting down.
GTACAGCTCAGTGGCGTAAGCTAAAAAGCTAGCTCACTGTTCACTGTCTTCTCTAAATGGCAAGAACAGCAAGAACTCTAAAGTTGAATCTAAGCTTCAACAGTCCATATCTTGGTCAAAACAAGTCCAAATCCAACTTTCCAAAAGTCAAAATTGGGTAGAATGAAATTCTCTAAAACATGGAACTATCAAAACTTGAAAACAAGCAAGTTTGATAGATCAAAACACCAAAAATCCAAAAATAGCAAAACTCTAGATCTACAAGAATTAAAGCCTCAAAATGGAAAATGACAAGTTCTAATGTGGTTTAGAATCATGAGGAGAAGCTAATGAAACCATCAAAAGGAGTTCTCTTGTGGAAGCAAGTTGCACTTGCCTATGGTGTTCTTGGTTGGTGGAGAAGAGTAATGGTGGGGGAAGGAGAAGTAAATGAGAATTATGGAGGAGAGAGAAGGTTGGTGGGGATAATAAAGAGGGGGGTCATGGTGGAAATGAAGGAGAAGCATAGGCTAAGGTGTTCCATCCTTAGCCCATGATGAACCAAGCATTGGGCCAGCCGAACCAAGCCAACCCAAACCGAGAGTTAAACCAAGCCGAGAGCTAAACAAGGAATCAGGCAATACAGAATAAAATACGTATACGTATCCCAAAATACGTAATACGAACACAGGCATTACAGGTAGAGTCTTGAATAAAGAATACTTCACATTTTAGAATACGACGTCAAATTAGATTCCTTCTGTAACTACTTCCTCCATCTTTCCGAAAACATGGATACAATTTTATGTACTTGCTCTCCCTTCGTATTTTAAAGTCATCATTTCCTGATATTAAGATTCGTTTTAATTTCGAGGACGAAATTTTTATAAGTTTGGTAGGATGTAAAATCCCTCAAAATTTTGAAAGGATTTTATTTTTATTAGGAATTTTACTATTGTCAATTCCTAGAAGAATGGGTATATTGTTAATTTTGTTTAAAGTTTTAATGTTAAGCATTACATATAGTAAATATTTTATACATGACATATAAATGAGATAAATTTGTACAAGAATAATTTTTATTATTTTTGGGATTTATTTTAGCCTTTAGAAATTTTATGAATTTATATTGAAATATTTAGAGATTTTATGTAATAAATAAGTAGTAGTTATAAAGTTAATTGTTATAAATAAAAAATATTAAGGTTTTTGAAGTAAATATATATTTTTAATTTCATGTTATTGCATTTGAAATAATTTTAGATTTTTTTGGTAATAAACTATATGTATGAAACTATGTATAAATACTTTATATATATATATATATATATATATATATATATATATATATATATATATATATATATATATATATATATAAGTAACTGTTAGTTTTAAAAAAAAATAGAAATGCCCACTCATTACTGTTTCCAGCAGGAACAGTAATAGCAAATCCCTGATACATAGATAGAAAGAAGAGGGAAGAAGAGATTTCAGAGATTTAAATTCAGATTAAATCCCTAAATCAAATCTTGTTTGAATCTACCACATGATATCCTCCAGGGAGTCTATCCCTATCAATCTAAACCCTATGGAATATTGACGTTCGTATATATAGTCTAAAACCGATAGTATAAAATAAGTCTTCGATCCTTACACGCAGCCACCTCAAGTGGTGCACGAAACTTGCACTCCTACAACCCATGTGACCTCTCAGCGATCGTCGTCGGCCACCCTTCACCGCCTGAGACGGTCGTAGCCGCCTGCAACGCTCAAGAACATGGAACACTATGTTCTTCGAACGACAGCCAGGTACTTATGTTCATTATAATTTTTCTCCTTCATCTTGTAGCCAATCCACGAACCAATTTGTTCGTCGTAAAGATGAGATATACGACTACAAGGCCTGTAAATTAATTCGAGTTTAGATGCCCTATATCTTCCCAAATATTTGTCAAAAATTCGACAAAAAACTGAGTTATACATTATGAATAGGACATGTTTTATACTATTTTGGAAGACGTTTACTGATCTAAATGCTAGGAGATTTTGAAAACTAAATTAGTACAGTCCTAGTAGACATATAGGCCCACAAAACCTTTCTGCTAGATTAATTTCTCGTTTTGCTAGATGTACATAAATTTGATTTCAAAGATTGCGATAAAACAGTTTTTAAAAAATTAAAATGTTAAAAAACTTTGTCGATACAGCATGCATCTCGATAAATCGGACAACGTGGTCGCAACCAATAAGCATCAATAGACGCGTATGGATGTTGTCGACGTGTGAAATTTGACGGAACTCGATTTCGTTGTGTGTGCGCGACGAAATCGAGACGTATCAGTCAAGATACTCCGTATCGGCCAATTACTTTGTGCACATTTGTCATCTTGAGACAAAACTTGCACCATCAGGACCATGTCATTTTTTTGGACTTGTGTGCCCAGTTTGGTCCGATTCTGAGAAGGTCGACCGGAACGCCATTTTGGCGGGCCCGTGATCCGATCCAGCGGACGAATTTGTGCACGGCCCACCGGAATCCAACTTTGAGTATACGGTTGGCTTCGTATCATCAAAACAGTTCTTTAGACATGTAGTTTGACGACTTTAGATACCATAGATACTGGCACGCATTTCAGTACAAAATGGGTCCAACGACATATCGTTTTGACCCGATATTACGGTTTTGCTCCTGTGTCCAGAATTGGACTTTTCGTCAGGCATTTTTAGACATATCTTTTATACCAAAAATATTCGTGATGTTTGTTTCAGCATCCGGGAACGTTTGCGGGAGTTGACTTTCTTTGCTTCATTTACCTACCGGTTTGAGCTACTGGATACTGTCGATTTGCACACTACCTCAGGCAAGATACCTTGCCATATCTACTGCTTATATTTAGTCTATTTTTTTAGTTATTGCATATCACTGCTTGTCTATTTCCAGTTCTTACAGTTGCATTCTTATTACAGTTCACTTACCTACTCTCAGTTATACATGATGCTTTCCTTCTTGTCTTTTATTAGCATATGGACCTAAAAGTTAAGGAACTACCATTATTAGTGCATTTTCATAAACCTTGACACAACTATGCAACGAAATATGTGTGAGATATGAGTAGCATATAGAGGTACTTGTGTGTAGGCTGATCACTCGTGTGCATGCGTTAGGACTAACTACGAATGGAGGCGTGATTGGAGACTTGGCAGTTATTAGAGGTTCATATATGTTATAGAGATGACATAGATAGGCATTTGGGGTAGGAAGAATAGTTCCTTGATGTATGGGCCATCTTACACTTTCCATATTTAACTTGTAAGCTCCGTCGAAGATGCAGGTCATTGATGCCCTCTGACGTTCACCGAGCGTTATGAACGTACCCCTATATTGGTGCCCTCTGACGTTTCTGAAATATCATAGACGTAGTATTTTACTGATTCCCTCTGACATCACGGAACGTTACGGACGTAGGCCCCTGGTGCCCAATTGGGGACCATGCCGATCCCATTTATAGCCAGAAGTGTCCATACGTCGAAGGTTTGTTCTTAACTGCATGAACACAGTAGAATGGTTAGGTGACCTTAGTCGATGTCATGTCACCCCCGTTCCAATAGTAGCATGGGATAATGTTGCATCGCGGAATAGTGTGCTACCGCTTGTCCTTGTTTGGTTGTAGGGGTAGTCCACTGTTTCGATGATGAGATATTAGGCCTTGTTATGATTAGGACTATTTTATTTTACTTGTGACTTTTGACATATTATATACTCGATTTATATGACATGTTCTTCCTGTATCTTGTTACGTCCCTCAAAGGACCTGGTGATTTTTCTAGGTGTATGCTTTCATGACTTTTTGCAGGTGCTCTAGCCAAGATCGTGGTCTTCCCTTTTCTATCGAGGAGGATTGCTCTTAGATTTGTCTCCGCCCAACAACTTGTACAAATGAAAATTTATAGTTGATTTATAATATCTTTCTTCTTTACTTTGTGGATGAGATTAGTTGTCATAGTTTACTACATTTTACAGTTTACGTATATTTATTATGCGGCTGGCATGTTTATGTACCTAGTCCTCTGTATTTTGGGACTAGGGCGTTACATAACATGATCTCCTATTTACTTTATCTACTCTTATCTTGTTACTATTTCACTTCAGTATTGTTTTTCTATTTTCTGTCTTATAATAGCTATCATGTTGTGAGTAGTAGTTTCTCGTGATGTACTTGCTCCAATCCTGACTAGATAACCATATTTTTAGGCAAAAATTTAGAGAACGAATGTACTACTTACTATAGCTCACCTAAGGCAGATCATGGTGTTACTAAGGATTCTGGAGATGACATAGTTGATGTGCCATCGGAGGATGCTTAGATTAGCTTAGATTTACTTTCTGTCTTTTAGATTTCCATTTCCAGAACATTTGCTGAGTTGTAATAATTTGAGGATGACTGTATTGACTATCAAATACATTTCCACTTCATATCTTCCTGCTAATATTTGTGATTGAGTTAGAATTTGGATATTATGTTTACGTCATATTCTGGATTTAGTTTGGATATATTTTAGATTTGACAGGTTACTACTGCCGACTCTGTGGCGTTGACTGTACGTGCTTCTACGCACTCATTCCCGAACTTTCAGGCGAGGGTCGTGACAGATATCATTTGTTTTGAATCATTTGGTTTCGGCATTATATGTATCGATGCCTATGCAACAAACTATGGTTTCTATACAGTATCGAGAAAAAGAAGAAATTATGTTGCATAGACACAAAAATAATAAATAATAACGAAGACCGGTGGCAGGGCCGACTCATCCTTTAGGCAAAGGAATCAGCTGCCTAGGGCCCCACTTTTTTAGGGGCCCCGAAAATACCGGATACTAGTATATAGATATATATATGTAATTATGCATTTTTTTTAAAGGAAAAGCTCGGCTAAAAAAGGAAACATTCGTCTCTTTGTAAAAATTTTAGACATAATTAAATCTATCAAAATTTGGGGGGAAAAAATCAATAACCGCTATCGCCTCTTCGTCTCCTCTCTCAAAGAAAGATTTGGTCTCTTCATCTTCATCTACTACATAATAAAAACAAATATATATGTGCAACTGCTGCTTATTCAAAATTTAAAAATTATTAATGAATTTTTTTGTTATAAATTCGCCTATGTAACGTTTATAACGATACATCGCCGGTCTTAAGTCCAGATCAAGGATAAAAGGGCTTGCATATAAATCAATATAATAAAATTATATAATTTATGTTGGAGTGGGTGGGGTTCCCAACCTATGTGGAGAATATCTCGGAGAGCGACGAGCACCATCCGTGTGTCGAAGAAGCTCGGGGAGTGCATGGATCCTATTTTGGAATATATATATATGGTAAGGAAATATATGATTGGATTTCCATATTTACTTTGATCATATATTTATGATTGGACCCTTCATATAGTAGCTTTCCATATAATTGGACTTTCAATTATGGCAAGCCAATTATGATTGGATTTTCATTAAATATATGATTGATGCATATTGAAAGTTTCCATATATATTGGGCTTATAAAAGGGCGATGCATGCTAGTTGTAAAATCATCTCAAAACAAGAGTGCTTATAATCTTTGAGAGAGAGAGAGGATTAAGGACTATTGTGAAGGAGAGATTGTTTCGAATAATTTTTTTGGCATCACTTGTTCTTCGGAGTCCGCAATCAAAAAATTTCTTCTTTCAAGTGAGTTGTGGTGATCCGTGTTGGATCGGAAGGAGCTTGTAGAGGGTGTATTCTCTTTATTCCATTAGTGGAGGTTCTTCAGGGTTGGACTCCGATCGTCCCGTAGTTTTTCCCGCAAGGATTTTCCATGTCAAAAATCTTTGTGTCTGCGATTGTGTTTGGCGTTTTTGGTTTGTGTGCTTTTGCTCGGTTCTCTCGCAGGACTTTCTGGTTTGGGGGGACGGTTTCTGCGCTTCGTTCCCAACAGAGTGGTACCAGAGCTTTGGGTTCAAAGAAGTGTCAGGAGTTGACAGTCAAACCAAGAAGCAGAGATGGACGCAAAACCGGTACGCATGGTGAACCTGAACGGTACCAACTACCATTATTTGTAGAGCAAGATGAAGGATTTGTTGTTCGTCAAAAAGTTACATCTTTCAGTATTTGCATCCGAGAAGCCCAGTGACAAATTCGATGAGGACTGGAACTTCGAGCATATACAGGTGTGTGGGTACATACGGCAGTTCGTTGACGAGAACGTGTACAACCACGTTGCCAATATTGAGCATGCGAAGACGTTTTGGGAGAAGCTGGAATCTTTGTACGCGAAAAAGACCGGAATAAATAAACTATTCCTGATCCGGATGATGATGGGTCTGCGGTACAAAGATGGGACATCCATTACGGATCACTTGAGTGAGTTCCAGGGCGTGGTGGACCAGCTATCCTCGATGGGAGTCAAGTTCGACGACGAGGTTCAAGGACTTTGGTTGCTATGTACATTGCCAGACTCGTGGAAGACCGTACGAGTATCTATGATCGCTTCTGCTCCGGAAGGTGTGGTCAGTCTGGAGTTTGCCAAGAGCTGGGTACTGAATGAAGAGATACGGAGACGTTCTCAGGGCACTTCATCCACATCCCATCACTCAGAGGCACTAGTTTCAGAGAGCCGTAGAAGAGGCAAAAGCAGGGGTCCAGGTGGTGGCAGAGACAAAAGCAGAGGAAAGTCCAAGGGTCGGTACGAGGACTCGGAGTGTTACCACTGTGGCAAGAAGGGCCATATCAAGCGGAACTGTTTCGCTTGGAAGGGAGAGAAGAAGGGCGACAAGGGGAAGTAAGATGAGAACACTAGGCGGCTTCAATACATGGAGGCGATGTGATCGTCGTAGGTGATGAGGTTGTCACAAACCTCGCCTGCGATGACAATTCTTGGCTGGTGGACTAAAGGGCTTCAGCGCATGTATCTCACAACAGGGCATTATTTACCAATTACACGACAGGCGACTGTGGAGTGTTGAAGATGGGTAATGGAGATATGTCAAAGGCGGTTGCCGTTGGAGATGTGCATTTGAGGACGAAGACGGGTACAGTTCTTGTTCTCAAAGATGTTCGTCATGTCCTTGATATCCGTTTCAACCTGGTGTCGGTTGGAAGGTTGGATGATGAGGGATTCTTCAGTCTCTTCGGGAATAGTCAGTGGAAGCTTTCCAGAGGTTCGATGGTGATTGCCAGAGGAAGCAAAAAGTTCGGTCTCTACTATATGGAGGGGAGCGCACAGGGATCATAGGAGGTGAACGCCGTCAGTGATGCGTCTACCGAATTGTGGCACAGGTGGCTCGGCCATATCAGCGAGAAGGGGATGAGCTACTTGGTGAATAGGAAGGTGATTTCAGGGCTCAAGTCTACAAAGTTGGAGAAGTGCACGCACTGCTTAGCTGGAAAGCAAAATAGGGTGTCTTTTCAAAGTCACCCAAGTTCAAAGAAGCCGATATTTTTCGTGTTGATTCACTCGGATGTCTGCGGTCCTATGAAGGTAAAATCTATTGGTGGTGCTTCTTACTTTGTAACTTTTATTGATGAATGTTCCAGGAAGGTTTGGGTCTATGCCTTAAAGACCAAGGATCAGGTGCTGCCTACTTTCAAAGAGTTTCAGGCCTCTGTTGAAATAGAGACAGACAAAAAGTTATTGTGTGTTCGGTCCGACAACGGCGGCGAATACATCGGTCCCTTTGATGCTTATTGCAGAGAGCAAGGGATACGACACCAGAAGACTCCGCCCAAGACACCTCATCTCAATGGTGTAGCGGAGCGCATGAACAGGACACTGATGGAGAGGGTGCGGTGTTTGCTGTCAGAAGCAAACTTGTCGGACAGTTATTGGGGTGAGGCTCTTCTCACAGCTGCTTATGTTATTAATTTATCTCCTAGTGCTCCTTTGCAGGGTGATGTGCCTGACAAAGTATGGTACGACAAAGAACCGTCATACAATCACCTGCGAGTGCTTGGCTGTAAGGCCTTAGTGCATGTACCGAAGGACGAGAGGTCCAAACTTGAGCCGAAGACGAGGCGATGCGTCTTTGTCGGCTACGATCGGGATGAGTTTGGCTATAGACTCTACGACCCGGTGGAAAGAAAGCTCTACAGAAGCAGGGACGTGGTATTCGTCGAGGATCAGACCATGACCAACACTCAGGATTCTGAGATGCCTTCTGAGGCTAAGGAACTTCCTGAGTTAGAGTCATTTCGCTTCGAGCAGTTTCCAGAGGACATCGCAGAGGATCCAATTATGGGGGAGCCAGTACATGGAGTTGCTCCCAACCTTGATCATCAGCTTGCTGATGGTGGTCAGGGTGTCCCTCAGGAGGATGAGCATGCCGGGAAGGCGGTTCCTGAAGAGGAGGAGGTTGTTGGTATACAGCTAGCACCAGTGGCTCCACCGAGAATGAGCAACAGAGGGCGTCGACCATCTACGAGACACTCACCGGGTGAGTATGTGCTATTGACTGACGGAAGAGAGCCCGAAAGTTTTGCAGAGGCTATGGAAGACGAACACAGACAGGAGTGGATGGAGGCTATGCAGGAGGAGATGAGTTCCTTACACACCAATTCCACTTATGAGCTGGTACGGTTGCCAAAGGACAAGAAGGCTTTGAAGAATCAATGGGTGTTTAGAGTGAAGCAGACGGATGATGCTACTCGCCCTCGATACAAAGCGAGGCTGGTAGTTGAAGGCTACGGTCAGCGGAAAGGCGTAGATTATGATGAGATCTTTTCGCCTGTCGTCAAGCATTCGTCTATTCGGGTAGTGCTAGCATTGGCAGCCAGTCTCGACTTGGAGGTCGAGCAGATGGACGTAAAGACGGCATTCCTCCACGGTGACCTTGAGGAGGAGTTATACATAGAGCATCCAGAGGGATTCTGTGAGAATGGCAAGTCATATTTGGTCTCCCGGTTGAGGAAGAGCTTGTATGGTCTGAAGCAGGCTCCGAGGCAGTGGTACAGGAAGTTCGAGTCGTTTATGGGGGAGCATGGTTATGCACGGACGACGTCGGACCACTGTGTATTTGTGAGGTATTTTGCCGATGATGATTTTATTATTTTATTGCTCTACGTAGATGACATGCTATTAGTGGGTCGGAATGCCACTAGGATAGCGGAGTTGAAGAGCCAACTGGGCGCGACCTTCTCTATGAAGGATTTGGGTGCAGCAAAGACTATTCTTGGGATGGAGATCAGCCGAGAGAGAGAGTCCAAGTTGCTACACTTGTCCCAAAAGAAGTACATTCACCGAGTACTTCAGCGTTTCGGTATAGACGGGTCGAAGAAAGTGAGTTGCCCCCTTGCGGTCCACTTTAAGTTCATTGAGGAGCAGTGTCCATTTACCGAGGACGAAAAAGAAGATATGGAGCGGGTTCCATATGCCTCAGTTGTGGGAAGCCTTATGTATGCTATGGTGTGTACGAGGCCAGACATCGCTCATGCAGTTGGCACAGTTAGCAGGTATCTTTCAAATCCTGGAAGGGTACATTAGAGTACGGTAAAGTGGATTCTACGATACCTTCAGGGCACTGCCGATTGGAGACTTTGTTTTGGTGGTGACGAGCCGAAGCTGGTTGGGTATACCGACGCTGATATGGCTGGAGATGTAAACATGAGGCGATCGACTTTGGGCTATGTAATGATGTTTGATGGAGGAGCGGTATCGTGGTAGTCGCGATTGCAAAAGTGTGTTGCCTTGTCGACAACAGAGGCAGAGTACATTATGGCGACGGAGGCTTGCAAGGAGTTGCTGTGGTTGAAAAAGCTGTTGCAGGAAATGGGGCTGAAACAAGAGAAGTATACTTTGCTTTGCGACAGTCAGAGTACCATTCACCTTGTGAAGAACCAGACATTTCATAGTCGGTCCAAGCACATTGAGACTCGGTATCATTGGATACGGGATGTGGTTGAGAAGAAGGACGCGATGCTTGAGAAGGTCCATACTGATGACAATCGAGCGGACATGCTCATGAAGGTTCTACCAGGAAAAAGTTTGAGTACTGCAGGCGGATCGTCGCGATGACGAGTTCCTCCACCTAGTTGTGAAGGGGGAGATTTGTTGGAGTGGGCGGGGTTCCCAACCTATGTGGAGAATATCCCGGAGAGCGACGAGCGTCATCCGTGTGTCGGAGAAGCTCGGGGAGTGCATGGATCATATTTTGGAATATATATGGTAAGGAAATATATGATTGGATTTCCATATTTACTTTGATCATATATTTATGATTGGACCCTTCATATAGTAGCTTTCCATAGAATTGGACTTCCAATTATGCAAGCCAATTATGATTGGATTTCCATTAAATATATGATTGATGCATATTGGAAGTTTCCATATATATTGGCCTTCCATGTATGGATTACCAAGGGCTTATAAAAGGGTGATGCATGCTAGTTGTAAAATCATCTCAAAACAAGAGTGCTTACAATCTTTGAGAGAGAGGATTAAGGACTATTGTGAATGAGAGATTGCTTCGAATAATTTTTCCGGCATCTCTTGTTCTTCGGAGTCCGCAATCAAAAAAAATTTTCTTTCAAGTGAGTTGTGGTGATCCGTGTTGGATCGGGAGGAGCTTGTAGAGGGTATATTCTCTTTATTCCATTAGTGGAGTTTCTTCAGGGTTGGACTCCGATCGTCCTGTGGTTTTTTCCGCAAGAATTTTCCACGTCAAAAATCTTTGTGTTTGCGATTGTGTTTGGAGTTTTTGGTTTGTGTACTTTTGTTCGGTTCTCTCGCAGGACTTTCTGGTTTGGGGGGACGGTTTCCGCGTTTCGTTTCCAACAATTTAATCATCTTTAAATTTTCAAAAAAGGGTTCCATTTTTGGACTTTTGTTTAGGGCCTCCAAATGACTTGAGACGGCCCTAACCGGTGGCATGTACACGATTTTAATTTTGAAATGTGCTTTGCATCTGGTATATGCCGACACTATACGCACAGGGATACATCATATTTGGAGTTTCCATGTTTCCTTGAGAAGAAGAGATCAGAAGAGAAGAGACTACGTACTACTTTACAATAAAGAAAATAAAATCCGGAAAACCAACCTATGAGTGAAATAAGAAGTCAAGAGTCTACCAGTCATAATAATGTAAAGGAAAGACTCAATATAGATTAAGATAGACTGAGTCGAAAACTTGTAATTTTGTAGATTAAAGTTATCTAGAAATACTAGGATACTAATCCTAAACTAATCCCAAACACAAAAATTTGGTGTGTTGAATCAACCATTGGGACTTTTTTATTTTTTATGGTTAGTTTAACGTTCAGAACTTTTTGTGCATACTACATTGTATGTCTTTTGGACCCACTTTTTTTCAACTCCCACCATAAATAAAAAAAAATAATAAGTTCTCGTAACTTGATCCACTGATCTTTTACCATCCAGTCAGAACTTTTGCGTCTCTCTCTGCTTACCACAATTGATATTAAATCAATCTTTAGGACTTTGGTCCCTTGTTCCCACAAGGAATTTATAATTTTTTAGTTCATCAAGTAGTTGCACTTTTTTCTACCAGAAGGCTGTTTGTTATAGAGCTTTCTTGAGAAAAAGAATTCCAATTTCTTTTTACTGGTAGAAGGGAGTTTGATCATATATTGAACAAATCAAACATACACAGTATATGTAGAATTTGTGCTTGTTCTACATGTGCAAGGCATATTTATCATTATTTCATATTGTAATTAATATGCAAAGAATTTTTTTTTGGAAGAATAATGAGTATGCAAAGTTGACATTTATTTTTTTGATGCTGTATGACATAATCTATTATGATCCATGTAGAAGAGGCTGACAATAATGTTTGGAAGAATCGTCACACTACAGAGATTTTTTTTTTTTTTCAATACATAGACTCGAGATTTGGTATATTTACCAAAATTCTTTGAATTGACAATAGCCGTATCATTTTTTTTTTCAATATGGGTCACAAATCTATTATGTCGAAATAATTATAATTATCAATAAAAATAGTATATTAGAGCAATTAGATATAAACATAATAAATTTGAATTGAAGACGTTTCTCAACTCCCCGAACGTACTATAAGAAAGAAAGAATCGGTACTGAATGAACTTTGATGCTTTCTTATTGCTTGGCTCGTGCCGGTTCGCTGGTCAACCAAAGCAGCATCGAGAAACTACTTGTCATTGAAAGTATATTCCCACCGATCGTCCTTCCATTATGGATAGACAAAGATTTTTGAAAACTGAGACTAGAACTCTATATACCTCGTTTCATGTGTACTTTAATGGTAGTCACACATGGAATAACTTTAATCAGAAAATTTGCTAAATGAAATATCAATATTTGTTATGCTTGAGATATCTTTTGTAAAGGTTTTATGACAATTTTCTCCAATATTTGCTTAAATTTGGCAACACTGAGTTAGTTGTTAAGAGGCTTTTTGATTGCTTGTAAATATAAATCCTATAAGTGGTTTTGTAAATTCATTGTGAACACACGTAGTATTTGTTGTTATAAGTAGTTTTGTAAATTCACTCTTTGGCTGTATGAAAATATTGTTATAAAATCGTTATTTGGAATGATATATTTAGCTTGCATGGCTTTTATTACAGTGAATAAATTCAATGTTTGCTTGTGACTGCATCACATTAAATGACAAGATAATACACTAAATGACAAGATAATAATTGAAATGATGTTACATTAGTTTTTTTTTTTAAATGGTGCAAGAAATGTTTTAACGTTTCCATCATTTACATCAAACTTAACAATAGAATAAATAAAATTAGTGCAACAAATATTATATTTATTTTTAATTACAGCAAACCAGAAAACTAATGAACTTCACATTTTGAAGATGCGCAGAACCTGAAGCCCGCTTCCAATGTCAATAATCGATGCAAAGAGATTCAGAGCACCTCTCATGCCTGAGAATCCCACAATACACGTCTGAGAATACCACAATACACAACAACCAGCATAAATTGGAGAGTTAATTATCCAAATGGTATCAAAGGAATGATGGTTGCCGTTTTGGTGATCAAACTTTTTTTTTAATTTGCTACTCAAGTTTTGCATTTTGGTTTAAATAGTGCATTAATTAGAGTCCGTTAGTATGTTTTGGATAAAAATTAATAAAAACGGACATATTATAGTCATGTGCCTTATTTTTCATAGTTATTGTCATGTTATTATTTTTAGATTAGTCATATGACAAAAAATAATCCTAAAAGACACTCCACCATTACATATCTATTTTTAACAATTTTCATTCCAAAATGCCAACAAAATCTATTCAGACACTCTTTAAACCAAAATATAAAACTTAGAAAGAAACCTAAACTTAGGTACCAAATTAATCCAAAAAAACAAAAACAAAAAATCGATCACCAAAATAGCAACCATGACATTCCTCAAGTTCAATTTGGGCAATTAACTCTAAATTGCACTAAAATCATAACAAAATAATGTAATTAGCAACTCTACTTCTTTCCCAGGTGAGAAGAATTGACGACTAAAGACACTTAGCAAAGACTTACTTGACCAAGCTTCAGACTCGATTTTATTCTTGCAATCCAGGGAAACAAATTTATGCAAGCCTAGTCGGAGTAAATTCAGAAGAACAAGCTTATGAAACCATATTGAAGTCCATAATCCACTACAGATATATTGATCAAATTACTGCAGTTAACGAGTCTCCAACAGACAAAATAGCACTGAAGCCTATCAAGTTTAATTGCACCCAACACATTTCTTATCAAAAAGAAGGTTCTCATCAAAAAGGACTAACTAGAATAAATTGAAAAACTGGAGCAGCCTACTGGGTGACACCCAGCCACTTGGTGAAATTCTCGAACTCTGCGTAATCGCTGTCGGTGACCATAGTCTTGTACCACGACTTTCCAGCAGCCTTGATGGCAGAAGCCTCCTCCTGCAATAAGACAATTGACACATCAAAACAAGCGAACAGCAACGTCGTATTGGAGAAAAATGACTCTTGGCCAGATTTCCAACAGCACTTTTGATCATGTTTGAAGCAAATCTAACAGACTATAAAAATATAGGTGAAACCCCTATTTAATAATGTATGTCATAACTTTAAACGTCTAGAAAAAATGCATGGAAATTGAAAATGGATCATTACAGAGGGTACGACTCTATCAACTGTATCCTTCTGCACATTGGGACTATAGATAATGAAATTAAATATCACTACTCTAGAAGTATCGTTAAGATTTGCATTTAAAATATAAAACTAAATACTTCAACTAGCAAGACAGATGCTTAAAAAAGCAAGAGCTACAACAAGCTTTCTCCAAAACGTCCCATCAATGCAATCTTTAACAGTGACCACAGAAGATTGCAAGGATACTACACCATATAAGAGTAAAACATTAATGAACCAAGTGCTACCCAGACAGTATAGTGACCGCCAAAGAATTCAAATAAAATTTCTATCTAGATGCAGGTCAATCAAAAACATTTAATGAAAAGAAAAAACAAATCGTAAGATTGGCCACCTTGATGTCTAAAATACTAGACCAAGTACCAGTTATTCACCTTAGTAGAGACAAAAAAAAAAACAGTACTACCCAGTTGTCATGTGAACTCCAAAGAACTCTAATATAATTGAAGTAGCTGCAAGTCAAAGACTAACAAAATGGACCAAACAACACAAGTTTCAGCTCTCCTTAATGACGCCATATCTAACATCTGAAACCAGTAAACCCTCTTCACCTTACACTGGTAAATAATGTTCAGCATACTCATTACTACTCATAACTACACGCAAATCAACAGGTAAACCTTCTTCACCTTACACTAGCAAGTGTTCAGCACACTCATAACTACACACCAAATCAATTTTCAACCATGGTGTCTCCCTTTGGGAGCCTAAGCATGGGTGGGCTGTATCCAACATGAGTGTACACGATATCATGTTGGATACGTGTTAGATGCGGCCATCTGATGGATCAGTTTGTGATGAAAGGAAAAGTATACTACTTTGAACTCATTCTTTCCTGAAAACATGATAGCTAAAACATGATTGAAATTGTATCCAACAAGTAACTGTGTAAGTTATTTATCCATTCGTTCTTGGAAACAAGATTAGCTATTAATTAGTTACATTTCAGCTCTTCCATGTAGTAGTAGACACTAAGCACAAGGTATATTTGAAACAAAGCATGAATTATAACAAATAGCATGTGTACAACTCCCTCTACAAAAATGTATATATATACAGCAGCAACAAATACTCCTATACAATAACAAAAAGTATATATGGTCAATAACTGTGCATCTTATTCCAGAAGAGCATTTAGATATATAGGTTACTGAACTTGTATTTTGTCGGAAATAGAGAATAAGAAATAATTGTATGGCAATGATTATGAGGTTGACCAATGATATATAAAAAATTCCAGCATAAATATAATTTTTTTTCTCAGTATTCAAATCAAATAATATAGTTAAAAAATTGTAATGGTCATATATTGACAAAAAAAAGTAAACGAATAATTCACATGCTTGTTAAATTGCCCTTGCACCTATTATTGTGTAAGCTTTATTATGCAACACTCCTATGGATATCTTGTGTAATAGCTATGGCCATACTAGTGACACAGTTA
The DNA here is from genome assembly GCA_029216955.1 of Iris pallida. Taxonomy (NCBI): domain Eukaryota; kingdom Viridiplantae; phylum Streptophyta; class Magnoliopsida; order Asparagales; family Iridaceae; genus Iris; species Iris pallida. The sequence goes on along the minus strand of JANAVB010042018.1, from coordinate 2,009,975 downwards.
ATTACCAAAATGGATAAAGCAAACCAAAAATAAAGCATAATAATGCACATGTTAAACAAAGTTCAGAAAAAGTACAAAACACCAAGTGGCTTTAAGGTAAAAGGTACTGTCAATAAAGAGGTGGAAGAAGACCCAAAACTTCTGCCCTGTTCCTAAATTTGGACAAGAGAAGAGAGAACCATGATCCAGGAATTGTGAATCCTTTCCCCATTGCTACATAAAATCTCTCCTCTTCTCCTTATAGAAGTAAAATCTAATCCAAGGGTAAAGAGAGATGGAAGTAGTGGTGACTACAAAAATAGACAAGTTCTGCAACAAGTTGCTTCTGAGCAAGAAGCTACCTTTGGGAATCAAACTAACCATCCATCACATAACACTATCAAAGCAGATAAGTATTAAATAATAAGCCCATGGGCTAACTTAAACCAAAGGGCAATATATAAACAACGTGACAATACTAAGGAACTGTTTAAGTAACTATATTTAAATAAGCAAAAGTTGAAGGTGAACTTTCTGGACAAAATAAAATAGATTCAAATACCACCAATACAACGTGTTACCATCAGAGTAACTCTAAACTATACCAGCTATATACATATTAAGGTAGTCAAAGGCGCACTTGAAGAGCAAAGGGTCCACATCGTCCGAGACACAAGGCGCACTCAAGGCGTGGGGCCGAACGAAGCGAGGCACAAAAATAATAAATAAAAATATACATAAATTAATAAATTAGTAATATAAGAAATAAAACCAAACAACATATTAAAACCAACAAAAATATGTTAAAATATAACCAAGTGAACTAGCAGAGCAGTAATAGCAATAGTAATCAACTGAATAAACAAGAGTTTGTATTCTCCCTACCACATTTTTAGTAAATAACTTTGGTTAGTTCAACTGTAACTAACTTTGGCAACCGTAGACAAAGCTATCTCCCTAATACTTGTATGAGGTAAGGACTATTTCCATGCCTCAAATTCTTTTTGTATATATATATATACAAAAAATCCACAAGGCGCGCCTAGGTGTGCCTTGTCTTTGTTGCACCTTGCTGAAAGGCGTGCTTTAGGCACGCCATGGGTGCGCCCAGAAAAAGGGGCCTCACCTAGTGAGGGACGAGACACAACTGCTGCAACTTTCTGCGAGGTGTGCCTTAGGCGCGCTTTTGACTACCATGATACATATATTAAGATCACCACTAAGAACTCACAATATACCTACTAGTCTATGTATTTCAAGGCACCACCTTTCTGATGAAAACTGGTAAACATTACGAAAACTAGAATCAACAAGACATCAATACAGCAAACTTACGCACCACCAATCCTAGAACATTAGAAAATGCAAAATCCTGAAAAACATCACATACCGAAATCACTTTAATGTATTAAAACATCAGTACTCACTATCACATTTGTAAAGATGAAATTACATACAGCATCATAATACCATATGCTAAAATTGCATTAGACCTCAATAAGTAACATAAATATTATCATTATAACTAATTAGGATCAATATGGAGATTAACTAAACAGTTAAAGTGATCAGCTAACAGTCCTAAAACAATAGCAAACATCACATTAATATGAACAGGGGCGGATTTATTGGTGGGCTGGGGTGGGCTCCAGCCCACCCAGCCAAAAAAAAAAATTATGTAATGTTCGCTTAAGCCCACCAGGCGCCAGCCCACCCCCAAAGAGCACAAACCCAAACCCGTTAGGCAAACCCAACCCCAACTTTGGGGCCAAACCCGTTCAGTCTCATAACTCATTCCAAATTTTCAAAGTCCCGTTCAGCCTAGGGCATCCGCACACGCGGCCACGCCCCTTCTTCTTCTTCTTGGCAGCGCCCATGAGCCTATGATGACAATCGGGGGGGGGGGGGGGGGGGGGGGGGGGGGGGGGGGGGTTCAAGAAAGCCGTTGGCCTCGGCAGCTGGCATTGGCTGGTAGTTTTCAATTCCTCCCTTTTTTTTAATTTCGAATTGATCAGAATCTGGGCTTGTTCTGCAATTTTCGAATTTTGTGGGTGGTGGAGTTTTGTTGCTGCTGGTAGACAGATGTTAAATTGTTAATGTTAATATCTATTAATATCATTCATAGCATTAGCCTATGATGGCAACTCTGTTAATATTTTTGAATTTCATAAAGTAATTTATGTGTGTGAGGAGCCTATGTTGTGCGGTGCTTAGCCAGGATTTAGTCTTTTTCTAATTTAGACTTTAGTCATAGGGGCAGAGAAATCGTAGTCATTATGTGAATCATAGGGGCAGAGAAATTTATGTTCAAGATTTCTAATAATTTTAGTCTTTTTCTGTAGTCATATTGGTAATTTAGACTTTAGTCTTTTTCTGTAGTCATATTGGTAATTTAGACTGTAGTCTTTCTAATCAAGATTTCTGTTAGATTCACATATTGGTAATTTAGACTTTAGTCTTTCTAATCAAGATTTCTGTTAGATTCATATTGCTAATTTAGACTTTAGTCTTTTTCTGTAGTCATAATGGTAATTTAGACTTTAAGTCCAAATTCTTATTAGTCTTATAGTTCTGTAAGATTCACATAATTCTTCCAAGAAATCAACCTACCTATCCTCTTCTTTAATCCTTTCTTCAACTAATAAACTTATCTTCTATTTTATTAGGATGGAAAATCAAGAACCAAAAAAAACGAAAACTATTTTTTCGTTCTTAAAAAGAAACTTGGAGGAGACACATCAACAATTGGAGCATATTCCGGCTCCAAATCTACGATTCAAGTAGAAACATCAATGAGTGTCGATGTTCCTCAAGTAGAACTATTTTTTCGTGTATTTTAACTTCAGCCCAGGTTAAACTTAAATCCTGGCTCCGCTCTTGCATTTGTATACGTACATGCATATAGATATTCATCAGCAAAAGCAATCGCAATAATATAATCACGGGAGAAAAACAATGCCGATACCTTGGTGACCTTGCTCCTCTTCTTATCAAGCTTCTCCGCCTTGGCCTTCACCCTCTGCGCCTCGGCCAGCAGCGACATCCTCCTCGCCGTCTTTGCGTACGGGTTCAGCTTCAGCATAGCATTAAGGTTGTTCAGCGGGTTCTTCTTCAGGGTCCTCCTCTTGAGGTCCTTGGTGATCGGCCTCACCACCGACTGGACCTCGTCAGAGTTGATAATCCTCCCAAGATCGGCATTCCCCATCTTGGCCCTCGGCAGCACGTACCCCTTCTTGGTCTCTGACGCCTTCTCAAAGGTCCCAAAGACCTTGTCGAGCTTCTCGAAGGCCGACTTGGTCCAGACGACGAACCTCCCGAGGTGGCCGCCAGGGGCGAGCTTCAGCAGGTTGAGGCGCTCAACGTTGGCAACATCGACGCCGGGGATGTTGCGGAACGCCTTGACGATCTTCGCTCCCTCGGTGCCGTACACAATCAGAGGGCCCTTGCGGGAAATGTAGCGGCGGTTGCGCATCTTTCCCTTTCCGGGACGTATGGCGGTGGAGTCCTTGGCCTTGTTGGCGTCGGGCAGCGCGCCGATCTGGCTCAGGATCTTGATCGCTGCGGAGGTCTTTTCGACGGACTCGATCGAGTCGGAGACAACGAGCGGGAGCTCGGGGACGGACTCGATCTTGTGGCCCCTGGCGAGGACGAGGGAAGGGACCGACGAGGCGGCGAGGGCGGAGACGACGGCGAAGCGGCGCTGGTTGACGTTGACGCGGCGGTGCCAGCGGCGCCAGATCTTGGTGGGGGCGAACATCCGGCCTCCTCGGCACATGTTGCCGAAGGCACCCTGGCCGGCGCGGTGGGTGCCGCCGCCCGGGACGCGGGGGATACGGGACACGGCGCGTCCGGTGCCCCAGGACTCGGCGGAGGTCTGGTGGCCAGCCTTGCGGGAGACGGCGTAAGGCTGGCGCTTGTTCTTGGAGATGTTGGCGTGGACGAAGCGGACCACGTCGGGGCGGATCGGGGCCTTCAGGACGTCGGGGAGGGGGACGGAGCTGGGGGAGTCGGTGGCCATGTCTCCGTCGAGGGGCTGGACGGAGACGAGCGGACGAATGGCGGCCGTGGCGGCCATTGGTGGGGGTCTGGAGCTAGCTAGGGTTTCGAGAGATGAGGAGAAGAAAAGAAAGGAGGCTGCTGCTAGGGGGTTTTGAAGGAGTGAAGCGGCTGTTATATAAAATGAGAATGGGATGTTAGGGTTTGAGATGAGCGGCTGAGATGGAGTTTTGAGAGTGGAATGACTTAATTGTCCTCGGGCTGGAAATGGGTTTGGGTTTGAGGTAACAATCCAACCCACTAAAAATCATTTATGTAGGTTTTTTTCTTAGGTGGAATGGAGCTAGAGTTAGGATTTTGATTGAAAACAAAATTAGGGAGGATGTATGCTATAATATTGTTAAAAAGGAGTTAGAATTGACTATGCGAATGTCCTTGTGATTGGAGTCAATCTATTGTTTGGGTTTGATTCAATCTGAAGCATGCCTTAACTATAATGTATATGATTTGAAACTTGGAGCACGGATGAAAACAGAGCTTGATAACCACCTACCTATTCAATCCTACTTTTTTTTTTCTATTTTGTATGTGGATGCCCAAAAAAAATTATTTCATGTTGGTTTTTATCACGCCTAATACCGAAATACGAAGAATGGGCAAACATAGGTCAGTTATGCACTATGGAGTACGGAGTATACCAGCACCCCAAAGCGTGTCACGGTTGTATAAAGACAAGAGGATTATCTATAATACATTAGTTAGTCATATGGCTTACTAGTAATCCTAATTTTAATCAATCAATAAGAAAGAAATAAAATAATTATAACAATGAAAAGAATAAATGTGTTCCAAACACTATAACATATATATGATCATGAAGCTAGTAATGCAAAAGAGAATACTAGCAGAGTAGTTGATCATATTCATCATAAAACTAGTAAAACTAGACACGGTCTAGTAGATACAATCGTGTCGTCCAAAGACGAGGGGACATACTCCAACATGCAAAGGCTAACACGTGTCTTTTTAAACACCACAAAAAATAACATTCACAAAAAAAGAGGGAGAGCTAGAAAATACACTCAAGCTCAAGTGCCGCAGTCCTCCGAGTGCGAGCCGTTGAGCAAAAGTGGTGGTAAATCCTCGGACTCGACTATGATATATGGTATACAAAAATGCCTATTGTAGCATAATATCAAAAAACGTATATCGAAAAGCACAAAAAATAAAAAGAGTAAGTACAGAAGATCAGTGCGACGCCAAGACACAATCTCGAAATGTAAATGACCATAATAAAATTAGTTATGTAGGAAACATAAACACTAATAGGGAACGATGAAGTACCAATGCACGTCTCTAAAAGTAAATACAATGCTTAAACAAGTTACACATAAATAAATGCATAATCAAGACAAACAACCAAGCAATCCCTACAATTTTATATGGTTAAATAGCCAGATTGTCTTAATTACTAATGCAATGAGGATCCATTAGGATATGTGTTGTATGCACTAGGTCTGGCGAAGCAAGAAACAATATTAAACAAAACAAATCAAGGTTGACGGTCTATGTAATGTCCCGGTCCACGCGGTGCATTGAGATAGTTAGTTGGCTCGATCGGACGTTTGGACTTGGGCTCCTACAAAGGATGTTGCAGAGATCTGTTTGTCACGACCCGCACCCACCGTGAGGGTACTAGTACGTAACAGCACCCAGCCTACGTCGCAGTGTCGGCGGTAGAACGATGTTCTAGGTCATGCACTATAGCTAACATAATATGGAATAATCTCCAACTGGAGGCCAATCACAAAAAGTACAATTCAATCACAATCTAGAGATAGAATATGGCACGATGAAATGGATAAGAAAATCCTCAACTAAGGTACAACAGAAATGAAATAACATAAGTCTCAACAACTACCAGTCTCCATAATAATACAACTCTGAATCCAGACAACTACTAACATAAAAATAAGGAACAGTCTAGACTATCTACACTAAGCATGGGTATCATCCTCAACAGCTTCCTGAACCTCCCCAGGGGTCCAGGTCGCGAGTGTCATCTAGGCAAGCTCCATGGTAAGGGGTGAAGGGTTCCTCATCATCCTCTGTAAAATTTTCAACAGGTCCAGTCAGGACGGGAGCGAGCACAATACATCTCACGCAGTTCATATCAAGTTAGGAAAAATAAAGCATGCAATAGAGTAAGATACATGAAACGCTGAAAAGAGAATATATGAAGTAAAGGAGATAACTGTAAGGAAATATCTACTATAATAGAGAACTAGCAGTGACTAGTGAGTCAGAGTAAAATATAGACATGTGAATGGCATAGAAAGATTCATGACTACAGCTAAGAGTGATTCATGACTACAGCTACTTGGATATTATTCACATGCCTATTTCTACTCTCCCATCCCCAATCAAAACACAAGGATCTGTTCAAGTATGTTAAGATTTGTGAAACTTCACATGGCTCATAAAATGAGTGTTACGTAAAGGTGATTCATGATGGCTCTGTGAACATGAGAGTACATGTGTCACAAGCGATTCGTGAATCAGTGAAAGCATAGAGATACGTAATGATTCGTGAAACGCACAAAACATACAGTATCCGATGCTCCCGAGGGGGATAATATCTCATAAAAAGATCCATATAGTACCAATCCGTGCTACCAATGTGTCAGCATCAAGTAAAGTAATCTAGAACAAGAATATAAATTCTAGCAAGTATAAAACGGTCAGAGAATGTACTCGCCTGGTATCTGTATAGCTGTAGTAAATGTACTGTCCGAGATGAGGTACCTGACTCCTAGTTATTGCAACACAAGTCAAGATGTATACAGGGGATGATAATTGTAATCTACAATGCATCTGCATGCTGTCTAGGTCAAACTAGACTAAAGTCAACACTTGGTCAACTCTGGTCAACTATACAGTCAAACTAGGTCACTGGGTCAAGTCCTAGCCCAAACAAGCCTCACTAAACCTAACCAAGCCTAGACTAGCATCACATCAATCCCAAGGCTATACAAGCTAAACACAAGCCACACATCAAGGCACATCATATTTAGCTATTTATCATGAATCTCCTATATATATATATATATATATATATATATATATATGTCACGACCCGTACCTTAGAGTAAGGGCACGCGACGTGGATACGTCCAGCCTACGTCGCAGTGTCGGCGGTAGAACGTTGTCCTAGGTCACAACAACTAACAATTGATGGTAATAACAGTTATACTCCCCGAATGGGGGTGACATAACAGAAATATAACTCAACCACAGCTAAGGTAGAACAGGTAAGATAGATTGATAATGAAAGATAAAATATCCAGAACAGAGAATCACAGAGATACAATCCAAAATTCTAAGTGTCTAAAATAAATACATGTCTCAGAATATCTCAAAATCTAATACAGTAATCCAAGTAAAATAAGACAGTCCTAGTCTAAGGGAGTGTCATCTACTGCTAGTGGATCCTGCTGCTGGTCCAAGTCCAGGCACTCGTCTAGTGTAGCACCGTAGTAGGTAGGGCAGAACGCCTCAGCCTCGTCCTCTATAATATTTCAACAGGTCCAGTCAGGACAAGAGCGAGCACAGTACATCTCAATAATCATAGCAGGTCAGGATATATAATCATGCTAGAGAATAAGCTACAAGAAACTGAAGAATAATATGGTAAACAGGAAAGACTGTAAATAAATAGCTACAGTATATATAGAAATGATAGTGTCTAGTGATTCAGAGCACAAGATGGTTATGTAAACGGCACGATGTTATACACGAGTAATCTACAGAGATTGTACACGAGTAATCTACTAGATTGAATACATAATCACTTCTACTCTCCCGTCCGAATCAATACACAAGGATCTGGCTAAGTTATGTTATTGCACACGAAGTATAGTCGCACACGAGATCATGTGAATACATGAATATACACGATTTCACACGATTTGTACACGAATGTTATGAATACAAGGAGTACACGATGTTCACGATAAAGTACACGAACTCGAAATACCCGATGTATCCGCTAAGGGGATAACATCGCCCAACAAGATCCATATAGTACTAATCCGTGTTCCAACGTGTCAGTATCATGTAAAGTAATCTAAAGCAGGAAATATACTCCTAATGCAGGATATGAAATGATCAGAGAATGTACTCGCCTGTAACCGGTGAATCTGAGAGAATATAGACTGTCCGAGGAGTGGTGTCTGTCTCCTATAGAACAGTACAAGTCACTATGAGTCTACAATGATAATACGATGCAAATTAATGCATTCTACATAAAACTAGGTCAATCTAGACCAAAGTCAACTCTTGGTCAACTATGGTCGACCCTAGAAGTCAAACTAGGTCAACCAAGCCAAACCTAAGTCAAATTAGTCGAACTAGTCTATTCTAGGTCTAACAAACCATTCTAGGTCCTAACAAGGCTAAACAGTCTATTCTAAACTCCAAACTAGGCATATCATGCCATAGGCTAGAAGACTAGGCCATGGGCCAATAGGCTAGCCAAGTCTAAGCAACCAACCTTATCTAAATCATATACATATTTACATATATACAATACACTATATCATATGGTATCACATACACTATATATATCTAATATATATATAAGAGCACACATTCATGTATATATAGGAATCCTATATATATATAACAAACTCAATTTATATATATATATATATATATATATATATATATATATATATATATATATATGTATATATATATATATATATATGTATATATATATATATATGTATATATATATATATATATATATGTATATATATATATATATGTATATATATATATATATATATATATATATATATATATATATATGAAAGAGAGAGGGAACACACATACTAGTGAAGTGATATAGGCATGTGAGGGGAGACATGTGGGTGTAGGCTTGTGTGTGTGTCAATGGGCTAGAGGGTGTGTGATACATGCCATTTCAGTTTACAATTCAAAACAAGAGGATTTAAAACTATTCCCAGGTTTTCAAAGCACTGGAAATACAAATCCAAATCTCAGGTTAAAGTTCTCAGGTTTATACTTAAATCAGGAATTCAAAACAGTTTAAAGTTAACAGGGAAACATCCCATATCCTGTTGACAGTTCAATTAACATGTCCAGGTTAAAAACATCATTGCATTCACATATTCCAGTTATAAACAACACAAGAACAGTTCATAAGAACTCAAAACAGTAAAACAAATAACCCAGTTCAGTCCCTCACTAAATCTCAGTCAAGAGATTTTCTCAGGAATCTAACAGCTAATGAAAACACCACTCATCATTCAGTCCCTTAACTCGAATTAAATTCCCAGGTTTTATAAAAGCCATTCACAAGTTCACAATTTTATTCCCAGGTTTTATGTCTAAACAGGAATCAAATCAGTTTATTCAAAAAGAAGGAAAACAAATTATACATTCAATAATCAAGGGGGAACTCAGGTTACACATTCAAATAGAGGGAAAAATCTCAGGTTTATAAAAAAAAGCAATGAACATTCTATTTCAGTGAGGGGACTCAGGTTATACAGTTAGGAAAGGAAATGAAAATAGTTTTCAAGGAAGGAAACATTGAAATCAATGAACAAAAAGGAAATCAGTTAAGTAAACAATATGGTTTAACAATCCCAGGTTTAAAGGAGAATTCTAACTCAGTTATAAGAAAGAAACATTGAATCAAATATAATATAAACTCAGGTTTATAACATCCTATTTTAGGTTTCCAATAACTGGAAACAAAATCCCCATCTCAGTTAAACAGAGAACAAAGGAAATCAAATCAGTTGACAGACATTGCAAAAATGAAAGGGAATCAGTTCTAATCAACAATTCAAAGAAGAAATCGATTTACAAATCAGTTCAATACCTTCCCTCCCCCCATTCTCAGTTATACCATCTCAGGTTTTGGAAGAATTGAAACTCAGTTTCAATACAACCTCAGTTCACATAAACAGGAAAATCACTTCAAGTACCAATATCCCCTTTACACACCCAAAGCCAAACTTGAAAGCCATATACTTAGTTAACATGATTTGTAACATGTAGGGACTATAATCAGTGAACAAACTTAACAAAAGTAGGGAATTAAATGGGTTGAAATTCCTGAAACTACCCAGTTAATAGAATGTATCAGAAATTATACAATTCGAACCAAAATCGAGCCAAAACTCCATCAAAACTGATCTAACTGGTAAATTTCTAATTTAACAGAGATTATACAAGATATTTAGGATCTATTTAGCAATTAAAAACACCATTAAAAGCAATTAAATCGATTAAGAAACAGAAACCAATCCTGTGCACTGAACCACACAGTGAAATGCACGTGCACGTACAAATACGCGTCCGACATGACACGAGGACTCGTGAAACTTTACGAGCCTCATGTCAGACCGTGCCCCAACTACTGTGTCAAATTTCTCGTATCGAGGTTGTCACGCCCCGACCCGAGAAATTGCTCGTCCTCGCTAGATTTTATCCGAATCATCGTCCTCGCTGGGACGTGATGCCGCACGAGCCTGGAGTTGCGCTCGTGCAAGGCAAGTTAACGGTTCACATAGCGTTTATCCCAAATTGATAACATAAGCAGCGGAAGGAAAACAGAGTATAACATAAGAATCTCTTTTATTGATTATGAACTGAAGGTTACAAAGGCTCTGAATAGCCCAACATAAAATACCAATTGGCTACAATGCTCATGATCTCTCTAGCTCACAAAGGATTACATTGTTCCACACATTATGCCTCTTTATAGCCACCAAGTAGTCTTCGGCCGAACATCTCCATGTCGCAAGTCCGAACGCATACGCGGAAGCTCATCTTGAACGCCAAGGACTCCATACCTCGGCACGTCCAAGCCAAGCTCCGCCCCGAGCCGATCATAACCTGACCTGCACATAAACTAGTGGGGGATTAGTGCTTTCGTCCTCTCTTCGTACTGATCAAGACCCACTCGTACCCAAACCAAACACTTAATCATTTAGTGAGCAAGCATCTTAAATTGTGATATTTCTATTTAGCCTTAGGATTAGTTTTATAGCAACATTCGATCGTATAGCAACATATCGTATATGTGTCATACACCGTGTTCCTGCAGCAGATACAGTTAGACATAACCTGAAACATAAACATAGTGTTCGTGCTCAATCCCGTCCCATATTCCCTAGCCTGTAATGGTTAGCACTTAACATAAGCAATCATACGATTTGTGTAACCAACCAATCATAAACGTAAATATATGCATAATGGGTGGCAGGCCCTACGCCTGCACCCAGCTCTCATCTCAGCCCACCGGCCCTAACTATATGAAGGTCACGGTATTTCGTACCGTAATGGACTTGGCATCTCATATGTGTAAGCCTAAGATCACTTCGATACGGGTTGCTAGCCCAGTATCTGAAGGATCGCAAACTTACGGATATTATAGCTTATCACAGCACTGGACGGTCGTAATCCGTCCGAATGTTGTGCACCATAAATACCACACATAATTCCCTCCTAGGCCGAACGGGGCGCCGTTCCCTCCTAGGCCGAACGGTCCCGGCGCCCCGGCGTAACCGTTCGAGGGAAGCCGTACCCGTGTACGGGCCATCCGAGTCCATTGACCATGCAATATGTACCATATCATACAATCCATAGCATACCAACCGATCTCGTATTCCATAAACATAGTCTCGCACATAAACGGTTTCCCGTGCCATAAACGGTTGCCCGTGCCATAAACATAATCCAGCATTCATATGGGGAGCTCCGTCGGCGTTATGCCTCAACACATCCATATTGATGCACGATGCCCAACGGCTTAGTCATCTCATACTCGTATTCAACGCGTACCATTCGTAAGTTATTCTCATAGCATAATTCCGTATTACTTAGTCTTTTTGTAACATAAGTGCCCGAGGGCACGCTCAGCGCCGTAATTAATGTTCTACGCCTAGTGTTCAATGTTCTCGGAGGCGTGCACGGGATGCACATCTCAATATCATCTTTCAATGTTCTACCATCATTGCCCTACCGCGAACTCGTACACTTGATGCACGTCGCTTCCATTGTTCGATTGTTCAATGTTCTATCTTAGTGTTCGACACATACTTGGACCTTTCGTCGCCGAGCCACGCTCGCTAACTCGATAACATCTTACACATACCATAACATATTTTATTAGACGTGAAGGAATAGAAAGAGAGAGTCAAGAACCCGCCCACCTTAAGCCGATACGCCTTGCCGTCTCGTCGATTGAAGCGTCTCGCTTCCATAACTCGATCGCATAGCTAACTCCCGGACTTAGCCATTCCTTTGAACTACTCGGTTGATTTGGCCTATCGCGCCTATACCACGATCCATAATCCAGCATAAAGGCATAGCCTGTACACCAGATCAACCGACATTAGCACTTACTCAACGGAACTTATCCTTTGCATCGATTCGATTCATAGATTCCAACCGACTCAAAGCTTACCTTTGGCCAACGTAACACGTGCATCGATTCGCATCGATACCTCATCGGGTCAACGCAACTCTTCGAGTCAACGACTCATCATAATGTACCGATACGGAGCGAGGCATTACATAATATACCACTCAAAATCAGGTTCGTCCTCGAACCGAAACCAATACTTAAATCCAAGTGTCTCGCCAGATCGTTTCGCGATCTCGTGCTACTATCGTTGGAATCATACAACTTAGTTTGGATCATACACATATTTTAGGCGTCCCACCAATATATGCATTTCAGCCAAGCTCAGTTGTAGGATATCGGGACAACTAACAAGCTTAACTTAAATCCTCAAGCATCCATCAGTCCGTACTCGACTTAGTCATATCTTAGCGCCTATTCCCAAATACTTCTCGTATACATCATCCCATAACATGCAATCATCTTCCAACATCTCTGCACATAACTTGATTCAAACCCATAACTTCGATCTCATAAGTTTCTCGATGGCCATCTAACACTCGCATTGCACAAGTCACTGCGCATCCGATCGCAATAAGCTCCCGTAATGCCTATTCGCCCAACCGTTTCCTATCTCTCACATAACTCAAGTCTTTCATCCAATCATTTATAATGCTTGGCCTTAACGACATGGACTAAGTCCACATGTCTAACTTTCCTTGCCAATAATCCGTACTATGTATCGCACTCAACTATTCCAATACGATCCACGTTCTCGAACCATATACGCATTGCATCTGGGATACCCCTGCTAGGTAACTTATCCAGACATCATACTCGCGCTCTCCCGACACAAGAGGTCAACTTGAGTCTACGATGCTCAAAGGCAACAATCTTTCTGACCCAAGGTCTCTTACGATACGCCTATCTTCGATACTCGACCGAGTACGAATCCCTTACTAAATCTTTGATTCAATCCTGACTAGTTCATTCCGTAACATAGATTGCGCGCTCAACGCACATAGCCTAACCGTTACTCAAACCGATCTACGACACAACTCTTAAGGTCGTTTTACTATCCGTCGCTCTCGCGCATTGCAGAATTCTTGCAATCGCCTTACCGCATCACTACGCTAAGCACGTTCCTCAACATCTATTCGATCCAGCATAACTTTTCTTGACCATATCAATTCTAGTACTCGCTAACTTTCGAGACACGATACTCACCCGCTTAGGCTTATCCTCAACATGCACTACATCATTCCTCAATCCTCGACAAAATTTCTTACGCGACTTCCTTAGGGTCATCCTATGGTTTCCCACATTCACTTGATTTGGCGGTCAAGTCTTCTAGGGTCATCTGCCCCGAAACTACGCTCGATAATTGAAGATCATCAACGAGGGACAGTTACAACGAACCATGCTATATCCTATCGCAGAGCCAAATCAATTCCCGACAATTCCTATGGGACTTTACCCAATCCGACATACCAATCCATAATTCATCCATCCTCGCGCAACTGATGCACCGTTACTACTCGTATCACTCGTGTATTACCGTCGACTATATCGCACAATCCTCAATTTCGCCTTCGTATCAAACCACAAGTCCATATCAAATTTGCCACGCCTCGCAAGTTCGATTATCCCCGCTGGATGAATCACCAAACCAGCGCTCACGCGAAATGATCGCCCTAATTTGGCGTGACGCATGTGCGATACTGGAGTGCACTCGCATAAGACAAGAATGTCAACTTAGTGGTTATCCACGAAACAATCCAGACACTTTCGATTTCATCCGAGTAACATCCGTCCATCCTCAATTTCTCGAAGCATTCCTACCGTCATCATCCTAACCGCCATTAACTTAACTTGCATCTTATTCATCCAACAACAATGCTCAACATAATTTTCGTTCATTCGATCAGAGTATCCCCAAGTTATTGCATATCGTCTTTGATACGCCTCAATACCATCGTCGATATGCATAACTTGAACATCTTCTTTTCTCATAAGCTCAAACTCGTTGCAATCATTGCCATTATCTGAACTCGAATACGAATCAAGTCTTGCACACATCAAGATCCATTCAGCTGTAACTAACTATCATAATCGCGACACAATATTCCATTCACATATCCATTCTCATATCCCTAACTCGTACTTCAAAGGTCGTGCTACCGACTCCTCGTGCTAACTCAAATTCGTTTGTACGATTTCTTCGTACCTACTCAATTCGTCCCGAAGAAGCCTCCGTACTAACTCAACATAAGTTCGACCGAGTCGACTATTTCCTCAACGTAACATTCATTCGCATATGCTCGGCCTATCGTTCAATTTATACTTAACAAATCTTCGTCCGACGTATCATCCATAAGTACGACTTCGCATATAATCGTTTGACTCAATTCACCGAAGCATACTTACATCGACTTCTCTCAATTCATTCCCACTCGAGTCTCGGTACTACTTCGTCCGTTGCGGACGGACCTATCGTAACAACACAATCGTCTCGACGTAACCGGCTTAACGTCGCTATCGCTAAGTGGTATCCCATATACCACTCAGGATTGAGCCTATCATTATCG
Organism: Iris pallida; assembly: GCA_029216955.1. Classification (NCBI taxonomy): domain Eukaryota; kingdom Viridiplantae; phylum Streptophyta; class Magnoliopsida; order Asparagales; family Iridaceae; genus Iris; species Iris pallida. The sequence continues at coordinate 1,994,969 of JANAVB010042018.1, read as the reverse complement.
ACACAATACTTCGCTATACTTGCTCGCATAATTGGTATTGCATATACCACTCGGAATCGAGTCATTACTCGACATCACACTTCGTATAGGTTCGACTTCTATCTCAACTTAACCGTCCCATATAGCGATCCTTCCGATCCCAGCTCTAACGTTTGCTTACTCGAGTTGGCACGACAACTGGGCCAACATGCACCATCGTTCACTTAAGTTGACACACATTCAATCTAACCGTACAATGGCGATCATCTCGATCATACCCGCAACATTCGCTTATTCAAAGCTCAACGCAACATATGGCCAACATACACGTTTGCCTACTCAACTCGACTCCGCGACCAACTCGATTCGTTACTATCGCATCCACGATCTTTCTGAATCTCGCTCGTTGCAACTCGTGCAACAACTTAGTATCGATACTTAAGGTCTTTACTCAATCTTGCACAACATATCGCTATCCATCCGCATAGCCATACAACACGCATCATACCATATTGACTCGTTGTACCGATGCAACAAACGATCCACCACTTGCTGCACTCCGTGCAACCGACAATACATAACATTCGCATAGCCACATAATACGTATCGCCTCACATATCGACTCGTTGCACTTCGTACAACCAACAACACATATCTTCTCGCACCTCGTGCGACCGATAACACATAATGCCTCGCACTTCGTGCGACCGACAACACATAGCTCCTCGCACTTCGTGCGACCGACCACACATATCGTTGCACTTCATGCAACCAACATCACCATATTTGTTGCACTTCGTGCGACCAACATTCCATAACCCGTTGCACTTCGTGCAACCAACATTCCATAACCCGTTGTACTTCGTGCAACCAACATTCCATAACCCGTTGCACTTCGTACAACCAACATTCTCCGATGGCACCCGGAGATAGAGTGATAGTCACGACATACTTGTGGCAGACGTACTCACTTAATATAGACTTATTGTATAGAACATCCAATATAGCATCGAGCAGATCCATGAGCCATGCGGTTGCGGAAATAACTTAGAGTCAACTGAATTCGATAGCGAAGCAACTGAGGGTCAAGAGATTCTCGTACGGTCCAAAGGATGGAATAAGCTCTGATACCAACTTGTCACGCCCCGACCCGAGAAATCGCTCGTCCTCGCTAGATTTTACCTGAATCATCGTCCTCGCTGGGGCGTGATGCCGCACGAGCCTAGAGTTGTGCTCGTGCAAGGTAAGATAACGGTTCACATAGCGTTTATCCTAAATTGATAACATAAGCAGCGGAAGGAAGACAGAGTATAACATAAGAATCTCGTTTATTGATTATGAACTGAAGGTTACAAAGGCTCTGAATAGCCCAACATAAAATGCCAATTGGCTACAACGCTCATGATCTCTCTAGCTCACAAAGGATTACATTGTTCCATACATTATGCCTCTTTATAGCCACCAAGTAGTCTTCGGCCGAACATCTCCATGTCGTAAGTCCGAACGCATATGCGGAAGCTCCTCTTGAACGCCAAGGACTCCATACCTCGGCACGTCCAAGCCAAGCTCCGCCCCGAGCCGATCATAACCTGACCTGCACATAAACTAGTGGGGGATTAGTGCTTTCGTCCTCGCTTCGCACTGATCAAGACCCGCTCGCACCCAAACCAAACACTTAATCATTTAGTGAGCAAGCATCTTAAATTATGATCTTTCTATTTAGCCTTAGGATCAGTTTCATAGCAACATTCGATCGTATAGCAACATATCGTTTATGTGTCATACACCATGTTCCTGCAGCAGATACAGTTAGACATAACCTGAAATATAAACATAGTATTTGTGCTCAATCCCGTCCCATATTCCCTAGCCTGCAATGGTTAGCACTTAACATAAGCAATCATACGATTCGTGCAACCAACCAATCATAAACGTAAACATATGCATAATGGGTGGCAGGCCCTGCGCCTGCACCTAGCTCTCATCTCAGCCCACCGGCCCTAACTATATGAAGGTCACGGTATTTTGTACCGTAATGGACTTGGCATCTCATATGTGTAAGCCTAAGATCACTTCGATACGGGTTGCTAGCCCAGTATTTGAAGGATCGCAAACTTATGGATATCATAGCTTATCACAGCACTGGACGGTCGTAATCCGTCCGAATGTTGTGCACCATAAATACCACACATAATTCCCTCCTAGGCCGAACGGTCCCGGCACCCCGACGTAACCGTTCGAGGGAAGCCGTACCCGTGCACGGGCCATCCGAGTCCATTGACCATGCAATACGTACCATATCATACAATCCATAGCATACCAACCGATCTCGTATTCCATAAACATAGTCTCGCACATAAACGGTTTCCCGTGCCATAAACGGTTGCCCATGCCATAAACATAATCCACCATTCATATGGGAAGCTCCGTCGGCGTTATGCCCCAACACATCCATATTGATGCACGACGCCCAACGGCTTAGTCATCTTATACTCGTATTCAACGCGTACCATTCGTAAGTTATTCTCATAGCATAATTCCGTATTACTTAGTCTTTTCGTAACATAAGTGCCCGAGGGCACGCTCAGCGCCGTAATCAATGTTCTACGCCTAGTGTTCAATATTCTCGGAGGCGTGCATGTGATGCACATCTCAATATCATCTTTCAATGTTCTGCCATCATTGTCCTACCGCGAACTCGTACACTTGATGCACGTCGCTTCCATTGTTTAATTGTTCAATATTCTATCTTAGTGTTCGACACATACTTAGACCTTTCGTCGCCGAGCCACGCTCGCCAACTCGATAATATCTTACACATACCATAACATATTTTATTAGACGTGAAGGAATAGGAAGAGAGAGTCAAGAACCCGCCCACCTTAAGCCGATACGCCTTGTCGTCTCGTCGATTGAAGCGTCTCGCTTCCATAACTCGATCGCATAGCTAACTCCCGGACTTAGCCATTCCTTTGAACTACTCGGTTGATTTGGCCTATCGCGCCCATACCACGATCCGTAATCCAGCATAAAGGCATAGCCTGCACACCAGATCAACCGACATTAGCACTTACTTAACGGAACTTATCCTTTGTATCGATTCGATTCATAGATTCCAACCGACTCAAAGCTTACCTTTGGCCAACGTAACACGTGCATCGATTCGCATCGATACCTCATCGGGTCAACGCAACTCTTCGAGTTAACGACTCATCATAATGCACCGATGCGGAGCAGGGCATTACAGAGGTGGCGTGTCCTGCGCGGAATAGCCCCCGAGTAGCAGGGGAGATACAGTGCCGCGCGCACGCACCCGCACTCGCGTGTTCTCGTGTCCCCGTGACCCGACACGACACGGAAATCACCACACGACACTGGAAAACCCTAAGCGACACCAAGGACTAATTTCCTATTCAAATAGAATTCTGAAACTCGACTGAAATGTCCTTTGAGACATTTCGTCGAACACCCTCCTAACCACACTGGTACGTGTCCGATACGGACATAAAATGGGTCCAAATTCTAGGGTTGGCCTATTCTATTGTTAGGTTAGGGTTAGGACATCCTAGAAATGATTTTTAACAGAATTTAAAAGCAATAGAAGGAATTATACCTATAGGTGAACAATGGATCAAAATCTTCAAATAGAAAGAGCTCCACAAACCACCAAACTTCCTCAAATTGTGTTCTTCCTGCAAATACTCATCAATAACAGCAAGGATACTAATATTAGGTCCTATTGCAATTTGTTTGAAGGAATTTGGAGAATAAATGGATTTTCTAAGGATTTACAAAGATGGGGACTCACCTCTTCCAAATGGCAAAGTTTTCTAAAGAGGCAACCCTAATTTCAAGAGAATATAAATAGGGGGGAAACACACTATAGCTGGTCAGAATTTCTAGGGTTAGGGCTTGGTTCAATGGGTGTGGGCCTATGGGCCATTAAGCCTATTAGTCATAAAATGACTTATGATTTCACAAGCCATTCCTTAACCAATCTAGCTCCTAATTTCACCAAACGAATCCCAATGAGTTAAACCTCACTAACTTAAGTCAACCTAGGTTCTCAAATCCTAATCACTTAGTCATGACCTAGGTTAGCCACTAGGTTAGTCTCCAAGGTCAACATAAGTCAAGGTCACTAAAACACCAAAATCAATTATTCTAAAAATCACTTAAAAATCACATTAATTATAAATAATAATAATAATTCAATTTAAACTCTAAAATTTTGAAAATGACTAAAATACCCTCAAGCTAGAAAAGTGGAAGTGACAAATCTACCCCCCTTAAAATAATTTCGTCCTCGAAATTTTAAAGGCGAAACTAACTGCTAAGAAGGATAGAAAAGTATACCTCAAGGTCCAAAAAGATAGGGGTACTGCTCGTGCATCTCATCCTCCCGCTCCCAGGTAGACTCTCCTGGAGAATGATGCCTCCATGCGACGCGTACCAAGGGTATCACCTGGTTCCTCAATACCTTCTCCCGGCGATCCAAAACCTCCATAGGCTGCTCTGGATAACTGAGAGTAGGTCCAACCTCTATCTCCGAGTGATCGAGCACATGGCTAGGGTCAGCCACGTACCATCTCAACTGGGATACGTAGAATACGTTGTGGACGCCCACTAGTACAGGTGGCAAGTCTAGCCTGTATGCCACGTCACCGACTCTCCCGCTGATAACGAAAGGGCCGATGAAGCGCGAGCTAAGCTTCCTACCTCCACCAAAACGTATCGTACCACGAGTCGGAGATATCCGCAGAAAAACCATGTCTCCAACCTAATCACAAGCAAGGTCTCAAGTTACTAAAAATCAAACACGATCAATCAAACAAAACAAAACAAAATACAATCTACTTCTAATCCTATCTCTAAATCTGTACCTCAAACTCCAGCGGCCTCCGGTGGCTATCGGTCCAGTGCCGATGTCTGTCCTGCGCCACGCGAAGTCTGTCCGTGATGAGCTTCACCTTCTCGGCTGCGTCAACAACCATCTCTGATCCCAGTAAAGCTCGCTCTCCAACATCATCCCAAGATAAGGGTGTACGACACCTACGCCCGTACAGAGCCTCAAACGGTGATATCTCAATGCTGGCCTGATAACTGTTGTTGTAAGCAAACTCCACCAAATGCAGGTGATCCTCCCAGGAACCTCCAAAATCCAGGACGCACGTCCGCAGCATATCCTCAAGGGTCTGAATAGTCCTCTCTGACTGTCCGTCCGTCTGGGGGTGGTATGCGGTACTAAACTTGAGCTGAGTGCCCAAGCTAGTCTGCAGACTCCTCCAGAAATGGGAAGTAAAGCGACTATCCCGATCTGAGACTATGCTGACGGGAACTCCGTGAATCCTGACTATCTGTCTCATATACAACTCTGCGAGCCTCTCTGTAGACGTACCCACCTTGAATGGCAAGAAGTGGGCCGATTTGGTCAACCTGTCAACGATGACCCAAATCGCGTCTTTTTCTCCTGGCATACGCGGCAATCCCGATACAAAGTCCATGGTAATATGTTCCCACTTCTACTCTGGAATGGACAACGGCTGCAACAATCCTTCGGGCCTCTGCCTCTCTGCCTTGACCTGCTAACAGATCAAGCATCTAGCTACGAAGTGGGACACCTCCCTCTTCATTCCGTACCACTAGACATGCTCTCGTAGATCCCTGTACATCTTGTTGGCACCAGGATGTATAGAGTACTGCGATCTGTGAGCCTCCTGCATAATCTGCTCTCTGAGCTCCCCGCTGGGCATACATAACCGGGAACCATGCCTCAGGGCACCATCCTCTGCAAGTGAGAACTCAACATCCTCCACTCCTGCACTGATCTGCTCTCGGATACACCGCAGAGCCACGTTATCGAACTGTGTCGCCTTGATCCTGTCTATCAAGTCCGACTATATCTGAAGGCCCCATAACTGCATCTGCACCCCTGGCACAATCACCTCAATCCCAAGGCTCTCCAAGTCTGCAAGCAGGTGCCGATCCATAGTCAAACACATGGATGTCGGATACCTACTCAAGGTATCGACAACCACGTTGGCCTTTCCCGGGTGATACTGAAGTACGATGTCAAAGTCCTTCATCAACTCAAGCCACCTGCGCTGTCTCATGTTGAGCTCCTTCTGTGTAAACACATACTTCAAGCTCTTGTTATCTGTAAAAATCTCCACCCTCTCGCCATACAGATAGTGCTTCCATAACTTCAAAGTAAAGATCACCGCCGCCAGCTCCAGGTCATGGGTAGGGTAGTTCTTCTCATGGGGACGCAATTGCCTGGAAGCATAGGCAATCATCTTCCCATGCCGCTGCAAGACGCAACCCAGTCCCTTCCCTGAAGCATCACTATAAATAGTGAAACCACCTGATCTTGAAGGTAATGTCAGAATCGGAGCTATCGTAAGCCGCTTCTTCAACTCATCAAAAGCTGTCTGACACTCCTCTGACCAAACAAACTCAGTATCCTTCCGGGTCAACCGTGTCAACGGCTCTGCAACCCGGGAGAAATCCTGCACAAATCTCCGATAATATCCTGCCAGCCCTAGGAAACTCCTGATCTCTGCCACTGAAGTCGGTGCTGTCCAAGCCTCACCTGCTACAATCTTCTTGGGGTTAACTGAGATACCATCTCCAGTCACCACATGCCCCAAGAAGTCCACCCGGTCCAAGAAAAACTCATACTTGGAGAGTTTCCCATAAAGCTGCTCCCTCTTGAGAGTCTCTAGCACTATCCGCAGATGCTCCTCGTGCTCCTCCTCTGTCTTGGAATATATCAAGATATCATCGATGAACACCACCACGAACTTGTCCAAGTACTGGTGGAACACCTTGTTCATTAGATTCATAAACACTGCTGGTGCATTGGTTAGCCCAAACGGTATAACCAAAAACTCAAACTGCCCGTACCGCGTCCTGAAAGCGGTCTTGGGGATATCCTCCCTCTTCACCTTCACCTGGTGATAACCCGACCTCAAATCAATCTTGGAGAACACCCGAGCTCCGCTTAACTGATCAAACAGATCATCGATTCGCGGCAGTGGGTATCTGTTCTTGATTGTCAGGTTGTTAAGTGCCCTATAGTCGATACACATCCGTACCGACCTATCCTTCTTGGGTACGAAAAGTACCGGTACACCCCAAGGTGAAGAACTCGAGCGAATGAAGCCCTTGTCCTGCAGCTCATCCACCTGCTTCTTCAGCTCCACTAACTCGCTGTTGTTCACTCGATAGACATGCTGGGAGATCGGTTCCGCGCCGGGAACCAAGTCTATCGAGAACTCTACATCTCTGTCCGGTAGAAGCCCTGGCAACTCCTCTGGAAACACGTCCATAAACTCTGCGATCAAGGGATGTGGAACCACCTGCTCCTCGACTGATGCTCCACAGAAGACTCCGCCGTCCTGCTCTGCCTGCCGCCGGGTGTACTCAAACTCTGGCTCTCCTGGCGCCCCGAACAAAACTCTACCCCCACGGCAATCAATACGGGCGTGGTGTCTACTCAGCCACTCCATACCTAATACAATGTCGTAGTTCGATAATGGCATGACTAGTAGACTCACCCCCAACTCTCGGCCTCCCAAAATAATACTCTGCCCTCTGCAAACATCACTCACGAGGATGACCCCACCCCCGGTCGTGATCTTGCAGGTCCTAGGCAATGGTTCAGAAACCAAACTGTGTCTAATAGCATACGATGCTGACACAAAGCTATGGGAAGCCCCGGAATCAAAGAGTGCAAATGCTGGAAGGGAATCTAGAAGAACCGAACCTGCTATCAGCTCTCCGATGGCCTCGGCATCCTCAGCTGCCATGGCGAAAGCTCGTCCCTACTGTCCACCTCATGCCTGCTGCTGGTGCTGCTGGAACCTCTGCTGCTGGGTCTGCAGGGCTGGTCCCCTCTGCTGGCCTGCTGGAGCCTTGGCTGCCCCAGCTCTTCCTGGTACCGGACGCATCGATGCAACTGGACACTCTCGCATCTGATGGTCTGCTGATCCACACATCAAGCATCTGCCGAGTCTCTTCCTGCACTCGTCCCACTTGTGCCCAGGCTTCTTGCAAAAAGTACAACTAACAGCCTGCTGCCTGGGTGCCTGCTGCCCTCTCTGCTGCTGGTGCTGCACCTGCTAAAAAGGTGCACGGCCCTAATGATGATACTGCTGCTGAGCTGGCCTCTGCTGCTGCTGCTGCTGGAAGTGAGGCCTCTTGGCCTGCCCCTGACTGCTACTGCCACCCTGGAAGTCACGACCCCTCTTCAGCTTCAGCCCTAGGTCGTCCTCCGCCGCCATAGCCCCAGTAAATATTTCAGCAAAAGTGGCGTTCCGGTCGCTCTTAGTCAGCGACCGAATCTCTCTAATCAGGCCTCGGCAAAACTTTCTCGCCTTCGTCTTCTCAGTCAAATCATCTATAAATCGGGCCAATCTGCAGAACTCTTCGGTATACTCAGCTACCGTCTGGTTCCCCTGAACCAGAGCCTCGAACTGTGCCTCGATACCTCCCAAGGCAACATCAGGAAAGAACTGCTCCTTGAACAGCTTCTTGAACTGGGCCCAAGTCTGGCCCTCAACTCCCACCCTGGGATCTGCCTGGTACCACGTACGGGCTAAGTCCTACATCTGACTGCCCGCCGTCTCGATCTGAAGTCGATCTGGTATCTCCGCCAGTCGGAAGATCTCCTCAATATGCTCTATCCAGTCGTCTACAACATGGATGCCCTCTATGCCGAAAAACTCTCGAAGATGCATCTTCTGGAAGTCCTGAATGTCCTTCTCCCTCCGACGGGGCTGCTGCTGGGTCCCCTGAGCTGTAATCATCTCCACTATGGTACGAACCAGCTGGTATGCCTCGTCGATCCCCTGCCTGAAATCTGAAGTCTGCCTCGTCTGCTGCTGCTGGTGGGACTCAAGAATCCTCTCCACGAAGGAGAAGAGATGTACAGCATCTACCATCCCCGCAGGCGAAGGCTGCTGCGGTGGAAGAATCTCAGGAATCACAACTGGCCTCCTGACTGCTGGAGGTGCTCCTCCAAAAGTGGCAGAAATACCGACTCCTGAGGGCTGCACTGGCCCTGTGGCACTGGGAGCTGGCTGCTGGACACGAGAGGTGGCAGACCCCTCTTCAGCCTCTCCCGTCACGGGGCGATACGATCGCGTCTCAACCATCCTGGAGACACAGATCAAACAAGAAGCAATTACTGAGAATGAGTCAAAAAATCAAAGGAGGACAATTTAAATTTCTAAGGAAGACAATAAGCAGCAAAATAGATATACGGAATCTGATAAGGAATTTTCCTAGTGTGATTGAGTACCTTCAAAAAAAATGCTAATTTCTACTGCAGGCTGCAGCGATATTCTAGTTCGAATACCACTACATTTCCAACCTAGACCTGCATGGGCCACCACTAAAAACATGTCACGACCCGCACCCTAGAGTAAGGGCACGAGACGTGGGTACGTCCAGCCTACGCCGCAGTGTCGGCGGTAGAACGCTGTCCTAGGTCACAACAACTAACAATTGATGGTAATAACAATTATACTCCCCGAATGGGGGTGACATAACAGAAATATAACTCAACCACAGCTAAGGTAGAACAAGTAAGATAGATTGATAATGAAAGATAAAATATCCAGAACAGAGAATCACAGAGATACAATCCAGAATTCTAAGTGTCTAAAATAAATACATGTCTCAGAATATCTCAAAATCTAATACAGTAATCCAAGTAAAATAAGACAGTCCTAGTCTAAGGGAGTGTCATCTACTGCTAGTGGATCCTGCTGCTGGTCCAAGTCCAGGCACTCGTCTAGTGTAGCACCGTAGTAGGTAGGGCAGAACGCCTCAGCCTCGTCCTCTGTAATATTTCAACAGGTCCAATCAGGACAGGAGCGAGCACAGTACATCTCAACAAATTATAGCAGGTCAGGATATATAATCATGCTAGAGAGTAAGATACAAGAAACTGAAGAATAATGTCACGACCCGCACCCTGATTAGGGGCACGAGAAGCGGTTACGTCCAGCCTACGCCGCAGAATCGGCGGTAGAACGCTGTATATAAGGTTTGTAAATACTACGACTAAATAGATAAATGTACCTGTACAGTATATACACTCCGAACGGAGGAATAGGGCAATACTGCCTCAATCACATAATCAAAACTATGGTAGAAAGCATGGAAAAGAGATATGATAGAAATAAACAGGAAACGAGTCCAAGATGTCCACAAGTCACAGCTAATCACAAATCCAGAGTCTCAGAATACAATATAAGTATAAGATACTACAACTGAAATAAACTGCTGGCTCGCAGGCCAGGCAAGCCTAACTAACACTAGGCTACTCCGGGTGGGCGAAGTCAAGAGGCTCTACCACTAAGCCTCTGTCTAGGTCAAGCTCCTCAGACTCTATCCCGTAATAAGTCGGGCAATCAGCCTCTAAGTCATCTGTAAAATTTGTCAACGGTATCCTGTCAGGAAAATGAGCAAGTACAAACACCAACAGCAGTTCTATGTGAATTGACAAATACTATAAGAGACAGTAATAATGAAATACAAGACAAAGAGTAAAGGCGACTTGGGAACCATTCGAAAGCCGAGTTACAACCCTTAAACCAAACAAGGATCGGGGTTGTAACCCTTCTTCCGAACAGAACCTAGTCCCATAATCAAGTACAGTATAAAAGGCAGGTAGAGCATATGAGAAATGAATCATAGCAGGGTAAAAGTACAGTAAGTAAAGCTGAAACTGGAATATAAGACATGACAAATAAAGTAAAAGGTGTTTGAATTATTAGAGTGATATGTGATCGGCTAAAGGGTAGCTGGGCCAAGTTATCCACTTGGTACGGCAATTCGCGGTGAACTCAACGGAGAATCATGCCGTCCAACCTGGATAACCGGGAGTGAGGTATCTGCGACACCCTACGTGGAGTGAGGGTGACGCTAGCAATGTATAGTTACAATAAGGTTTGATCACATAACCCCTAATAATTCCCCCATTTCCCCGAATAGTATAAATGGATCCGGTCATGGCACGTCATGACGCGGGATTCCCTAAGAGGGGAGCAAGTCCTCTTCAGGAATCGACGTCAATACAAGTACAAGAATCAAGACCAAGCAAGTACCAATATCCCAAGAGATCCAGGAATGACATCTCATGACCAGAATCCGTTAATACTAGTCCGTGAACTATCGTGTCGAGAATCAAGTAAGACACTACGACTGAATCAGATATAGTAGATATTAAGACAATGAAAACTATCAGTGAATGTACTCGCCTGTGGTCCTGAGCTGATAGAGTGAACAGACGCTCAGAGCAATCACAGACCTAAGACAAGATACTATAAGTCAAACAGGACTAAATGCTGAAAAAGGAAACTAATACAAGCCATGAATGCAAGTCTAAGTCAAAACTAGGTCAATCTAGGTCTAACTGAGTCATACTAGGCCATACTGGTTCATACTAGGTCATACTAGGTCACTGGAAGTCATTCCAAGTCAAACTAGGTCAATCGGGATCAACGGTTGACTTACAGTTGACTTTTGGTCAAAAAGTCAACTCTGATCAACCCTGGTCAACTCTGGTCAACTCTAGGTCAACCCTAGGTCAAACTGGTCTAACGTTGACCAACTGTTGACTTTCAGTCAACTGGTCAACTCTGGGTTGGTTTCGGTCAAATCGGGTCGCTTTAAGGCTAAGTTTGACTCTTAGTTGACTTTTGTTGACTTTTGGTCAAAAAGGTCAACCGACGTCAAAACTAGTCTTAGAGTACCATATTTGATCATTACCAACCACGGGGATCAAGTTCTAACACCATCTTAGGCTTCTAACACAAGTATTCTATTTCTAGGCAAAACTAGGATTTACCCTTCCAAGGTAAATCCTGATACCTTGCCAAAAACCAATGAAACCTTGCAAATACCCATGGAACTAGCCTAGGCTCCTTAGGGTAGCTAGATATCAACCTATCTAAGGTTTACCTACCAAGAAAATTGGGTATCCTAAGTATCTAGGCTATGTTAGGATACGGGGTATAGGTTTACCCTATTACCTATATTATCATATCATGAATTTACCCTATTCTATACCACACTCACCCCACCACTCATTCTCACATAAAACCACACTCTTAGGCCCTCCTATAGGTTCTCCTACAAGTTTAGTTATAGGCTATCCTATAGGCTACCTAACACACTCACTTAGGCACACTCTCACACTCACACACAAACTCAAAACACACACACACTAGGCTAAGTTTTTGGACTGATTTGAAGTGTGTGGTGGCTGGAAATGGAACTTAAGGACAGCCATCTAAGGATGTGTTTAGGACTGAAATTTAGTGGTGTGAATGATGTATAAAGAGGCTGACTTGTGGGGCTCTGTATAGGCTGAAATTATGGACTGTTCTGGGCTAAGATGGGGACTAATATGGGGTGTTTGGGACAGCTGCTATGGACAGGAACTTGCTGATTTTTAGGGGGCTAAAATGGGCAGGAAAGTAGGGGTTTAAGGGCAGCAATGGGACAGCCATATTGGCTTGTTAAGGGGCTGAAATGTTGGGTTGTTTTGGACAGGTTTTAGGCTATAGGACCGTGGTTAGGGGGGGCATTATAGGACAGCTACTAGGCTTGAATTCCTAGACTGATAAGAGGCAAAGTGGGGGCTGTTATGCTGTGAAAGGGGACAGCAACAATGTGTGTCCTGCTGCTGATTGCAGCAGCAGCATGGTGCCCCCCTTCTCCTCCTATCATCACAACTATATATACATATATCTCCCATATATAAACCACACCTATATATATATCAACATATATATATATCAATATATATAATACTAGATATATAACTAAATGGCAATGAAACCACAACCAAAACCCTCTCCTACCTAGCTGGCCGAAACCTGGAACACCCATCCCCAAGCACCACAACATCAAGCCACAACACAAATGGTCACCATATATATATATATATATACACATATATATATATATATATATATATATATATATATATATATATATATATATATATATATATATATATATATATATATATATATATATACACATATATATATATATATACACATATATATATATATATACACATATATATATATATATATATATATATATATATATATATATATATATATATATATATATATATATATATATATATATATATATATATATAATAAAAAAATATATATATATAATGATATATATATAACTATATATATATCAAAACACATAGAAATAATATGATACATTAAGATACTCACATGGATCATCTCTACAACATGAAAAATCTGAGATTAAATGAATAACCACACAAAAACAACATTTATACATCATCCATGGGTCAAAAAGGGGACTTTTTCCTAATAGGACACAAGCCTACAAGTGGATACTCCTAAAAATGTCCAAAGGACACAAAAATGGTTTCTAATGATGGTACCACCATGAGAATCATCATGGAGGGTTCCTACATGATCTACATGAGAAAAGAATGAGTTTTGGGGAAGAAATCACCTTGGTTTGAGAGCAAAAATCAATGGAGCTTTCAGAAGCAAATGGTGCCTTTGGGGAAGAAGAAGAAATAGATTGGAATGAAATGATAAAGTGGTTTTCTCTCTCCACCCTATCCCCATGTTGTGGCCGGCCACCCCTCTTAGGATTTGTCCTATTTGATTAATTACAAGTTTGCCCTCCTATTGATTAAATGGCTAAAAAATAGAAAAGGGTTGAACCGGGGGTAGTTTAGTCAAACCGAAACCACTAATCTCTAACTAATTATTAACTAAAATAATGGTCTAGTCTCTAACCAAAATATCTAACATGTGGGCCATGGTTAGCTAGTGTGTGGGCCCGCTAAGGTCAAAATACCCCGGGTCCCCGAAACAAGTCAAAACAAGTCGAAACGAAATAAAATTCGAACCCGATTCAAATAACCCCAAAATAATACAAATAATAAATAAATAATTTCAAAATAATTTTTAAAGTGGAAAATTACCAAAATACCCCTGTTTGTGAAAACTGGGGGTGACAAATCTATCCACCTTAAAAAAATTTTGTCCTCAAAATTGAAACAAACATGCACTGAAATCACATGCAGAAAACAAAATTATACCTCAGGGCTCGAAGAGATAAGGGAACCGCTCCCGCATGTCATCCTCTCTCTCCCAGGTAGACTCGCCTAGAGAGTGATGCCTCCATGCAACGCGAACCAAGGGGATAACCTGGTTCCGGAGCACCTTCTCCCTACGATCCAGAATCTCAACCGGCTGCTCTGGATAGTGAAGAGTAGGCCCCACCTCGATCGCTGAATGGTCCAATACATGGCTGGGGTCCGCCACGTACCGTCTCAGCTACGACACGTGGAACACATTGTGTACCCCCTCCAGCGTAGGTGGCAAGTCTAGCCGGTATGCCACTGCACCGACCCTCTCAAGAATGGTGAAAGGTCCGATGTAGCGCGGACTAAGCTTCCCGCCCCCGCCAAAGCGAATCGTGCCCCGTGTCGGAGAAATCTTCAGGAAACTCTTTAAGGAGAAGTTCTACCCAGATGTAGCCTTGACGGCTCTGGAGGGACAGTTTGTTAGCTTGGTACAGGGGAGCTCGTCAGTGGACGAGTATGCAGCGGAGTTCTTCCGCCTGAGCAGGTTTGCACCCAGTCTGATTCAGGATGAGGGGTGCAAGGCCCGGAAATTCAGGAGGGGTCTCATCCATGCAGTGCGCACTCGCACATCTGGGCGACGAGATGCGACATTTGAGCAGATCTTAATGGAGGCTCAGATTGCTGAGGAGGACTTCGGCCTCAAGCCGAAGAGGAGAAGTGACGCTTTGGGATCCAGTTCGAGTGCAGGGCCAGCGAAGCGCCCACATTTCCAGCAGAGGCAGTTCCAGCAGCATCAGCCTCAGTTGCAGATCCAGCAGGCACCGGCACGTGCCCAACAGCATCAGGGTCAGGGTCAGGGCCGGAGGCCAGCTACCCAGTGTAGTTACTGCGGGAGGCCAGGGCACACTGTAGAGGTGTGCAGGAAGAGACTGGGCGCCTGCTTATACTGTGGGGCGTCCGATCACCAGCTGAAGGACTGTTGTATTCGCGGAGGCAAGGGAGTTCAGGACAGAGGACAGCCAGCCAGAGGACCAGCAGTTCAGCAGAGGGGTCCTCCACTTCAGACTCAGCAGCAGCGTTTTCAGCAGCACCAGAGGGGAGCCCCTGCGGGCAGAGTGTTTGCCCTGACAGCAGAGGAGGAGGCAGAGCCAGTAGGCGATATAGTGGCAGGTCATGTTCTCCTCGATTCATTTCCTGCATTTGCCTTATTTGATTCCGGTGCCTCGCATAGCTTTGTGTCTGTCTCCTTTGCTCTGAGACACAATATTATTGCTGAACCCTTGGGTAGGACTTGCAAGATATTGACCGGGGGAGGCATCATCCTGGTCAACAATATCTGCAAGGGACAGAGAGTTACTGTAGGAGGCCGAGTTTTGGGTGCGTGCTTGCTCGTAATGCCCCTTCCGAGGTACGATGTGGTACTCGGAATGGATTGGTTAAGCACGCACCATGCTACTATAGATTGTAGAGGTGGTAGGATTTTGTTTAGGCCGTCGGGAGAGCCAGAGATTGAGTTTTCCAGAGGAGCAGCTGAGCCGGTAGATAGGTTCTGCGGAGCTTTACTGGCGGGGCAGACATTGCCGCATCCGTTGATTGCTGATTTCATGGATGTTTTCCCCGAGGAGTTGCCTGGGATACCGCCGGATAGAGACGTTGAGTTCTCTATAGACCTTGTGCCAGGTGCTGAGCCCATTTCGCAGCACATCTATAGGGTCAACAACAGCGAGTTGGCGGAGCTGAAGAAGCAGGTCGACGAGCTGCAGGACAAGGGATTCATTAGATCCAGTTCATCGCCTTGGGGTGCGCCAGTCCTGTTTGTACCGAAGAAGGATGGTACGATACGTATGTGTATTGATTACAGGGCGCTCAACAACCTTACTATCAAGAATAAGTACCCATTGCCGAGGATCGACGACTTGTTCGATCAGTTGAGCGGTGCCAAGGTATTTTCGAAGATAGATCTGAGATCCGGCTATCATCAGCTGAAGGTGAAGAAGGAAGACGTTCCGAAGATAGCTTTTCGGACTCGGTACGGCCAATACGAGTTCACAGTGATGCCATTTGGGTTGACTAACGCCCCAGCTGTGTTCATGAACTTGATGAACAAGGTATTCCATCAGTACCTTGACAAGTTCGTGGTGGTCTTCATAGACGACATCCTGGTTTACTCGAAGACGCCAGAGGAGCACGAGGAGCATCTGAGGATTGTGCTCGAGACATTGAGGAGGGAGCAATTGTATGGGAAGTTGTCGAAGTGTGAGTTTTTCCTGGACCAAGTCGAGTTCCTGGGTCATGTTGTGACCGAGCACGGGATCTCAGTAGACCAGAAGAAGATTGCTGCAGTAGAGTCTTGGTCTACGCCCAGTACAGTTGCCGAGATTCGGAGCTTTCTGGGATTGGCGGGCTACTATAGGAAGTTCGTCCAGGATTTCTTACGGATCGCGGAGCCGATGACTAGACTCACCAGGAAGGACGTGGAGTTCGTCTGGACTGAGGAGTGTCAGGCCGCCTTCGATGAGTTTAAGAAGAGGTTGACATCAGCTTCTATCTTGACATTGCCGTCTGGGACCGGTGGTTTCTCGATTTACAGCGACGCTTCCGGTCGGGGTCTGGGTTGTGTACTTCAGCAGCACGGGAAGGTAATTGCCTACGCATCTAGGCAGTTACGTCCTCGTGAGAAGAACTACCCGACTCACAATTTGGAATTAGCCGCTGTCATCTTTGCCTTGAAGCTATGGAAGCATTATCTGTACGGAGAGCAGGTTGAGATCTTTACTGACCACAAGAGCTTGAAGTACGTGTTCACTCAGAAGGAGCTGAACATGAGGCAGAGACGTTGGCTTGAGCTGATGAAGGACTTTGATATCGCCTTGCAGTACCATCCAGGGAAGGCCAACGTAGTCGCAGATGCCTTGAGCAGGTATCCAGTGGCTATGTATCTGACATCAGACCGTCATCTTTTGGCTGACCTGGATAGTTTGGGAATCGAGGTGATCATTCCAGGCATGGAGGTGCAGATGTGGGGTTTGCAGATTCAGTCTGAGCTGATGCACAGGATCAGATCAGCGCAGTTTGATGATGTTGCCCTGGGGAGCATCAGGGAGCAGGTGCAGATGGGTTTGCTTGAGGATTTCTCCATTGCCGAAGATGGGTCGCTGCGGCACGGTACTAGACTGTGTGTTCCGAGTGGAGAGCTTCGGGAGGAGGTTCTTCAGGAGGCTCATCGCTCTCAGTACTCTATGCATCCTGGTGCCAACAAGATGTACAGAGATCTGAGAGAGCACGTTTAGTGGTACGGCATGAAGCGCGAGGTATCTCAGTTCGTATCTCGCTGCTTGGTTTGTCAGCAGGTGAAGGCCGAGAGACAGAGGCCTGGGGGATTGCTTCAGCCACTACCCATTCCAGAGTGGAAGTGGGAGCACATCACCATGGACTTTGTGTCCGGACTTCCACGGTCTCTAGGAGGGAAAGACGCAATTTGGGTCATAGTTGATAGATTGACCAAATCGGCCCACTTTTTGCCTTTCAAAGTGGGATTGTCTACGGAGAGGTTGCAGAGCTGTATGTTCGTCAGATCGTGCGGTTGCATGGAGTCCCTGTGAGCATAGTTTCAGATCGAGATAGCCGTTTTACTTCCCACTTCTGGAGGAGTTTGCAGGCTAGCTTGGGCACCTCGCTCAAGTTCAGTACTGCTTATCACCCCCAGACAGATGGGCAGTCGGAGAGGACTATCCAGACCTTGGAGGATATGCTTCGTACGTGCGTGCTAGATCTCGGGGGTTCTTGGGAGGACCATCTTCACCTGGTAGAGTTTGCTTACAACAATAGCTACCAGGCCAGTATAGAGATGTCGCCATTCGAGGCTCTATATGGACGGAGATGCCGTACTCCCTTATCTTGGGACGATGTTGGCGAGAGGGTGCTGCTTGGACCAGAGATGGTGGTGGATGCAGCTGAGAAGGTCCGGCTTATTAGAGACAGACTTCGGGTGGCTCAGGATAGGCAGCGGCATTGGGCCGATAGCCACCGGAGACCGTTAGAGTTCGAGGTTAGTTTCAGTTCCTGTTTGTGCTTATTTGTGTTTTCATATCTCTTTTCCATGCTTTCTACCATAGTTTTGATTATGTGATTGAGGCAGTATTGCCCTATTCCTCCGTTCGGAGTGTATATACTGTACAGGTACATTTATCTGTTTAGTCGTAGTATTTACAGACCTTATATACAACGTTCTACCGCCGATTCTGCGGCGTAGGCTGGACGTAACCGCTTCTCGTGCCCCTAATCAGGGTGCAGGTCGTGACACATTTTTGTGGTGGCCCATGCAGGTCAGGCAAGCCTAACTAACACTAGGCTACTCCGGGTGGGCGAAGTCAAGAGGCTCTACCACTAAGCCTCTGTCTAGGTCAAGCTCCTCAGACTCTATCCCGTAATAAGTCGGGCAATCAGCCTCTAAGTCATCTGTAAAATTTGTCAACGGTATCTTGTCAGGAAAATGAGCAAGTACAAACACCAACAGCAGTTCCATGTGAATTGACAAATACTATAAGAGACAGTAATAATAAAATACAAGACAAAGAGTAAAGGCGACTTGGGAACCATTCGAAAGCCGAGTTACAACCCTTAAACCAAACAAGGACCGGGGTTGTAACCCTTCTTCCGAACAGAACCTAGTCCCATAATCAAGTACAGTATAAAAGGCAAGTAGAGCATATGAGAAATGAATTATAGTAGGGTAAAAGTACAGTAAGTAAAGCTGAAACTGGAATATAAGACATGATAAATAAAATAAAAGGTGTTTGAATTATTAGAGTGATATGTGATCGGCTAAAGGGTAGCTGGGCCAAGTTATCCACTTGGTACGGCAATCCGCGGTGAACTCAACGGAGAATCATGCCGTCCAACCTGGATAACCGGGAGTGAGGTATCTGCGACACCCTACGTGGAGTGAGGGTGACGCTAGCAATGTATAGTTACAATAAGGTTTGATCACATAACCCCTAAAAATTCCCCCATTTCCCCGAATAGTATAAATGGATCCGGTCATGGCACGTCATGACGCGGGATTCCCTAAGAGGGAAGCAAGTCCTCTTCAGGAATCGGCGTCAATACAAGTACAAGAATCAAGACCAAGCAAGTACCAATATCCCAAGAGATCCAGGAATGACATCTCATGACCAGAATCCGTTAATACTAGTCCGTGAACTATCGTGTCGAGAATCAAGTAAGACACTACGACTGAATCGGATATAGTAGATATCAAGACAATAAAAACTATCAGTGAAAATACTCGCCTGTGGTCCTAAGCTGATAGAGTGAACAGACGCTCAGAGCGATCACAGACCTAAGACAAGATACTATAAGTCAAATAGGACTAAATGCTGAAAAAGGAAACTAATACAAGCCATAAATGCAAGTCTAAGTCAAAACTAGGTCAATCTAGGTCTAACTGAGTCATACTAGGCCATACTGGTTCATACTAGGTCATACTAGGTCACTGGAAGTCATTCCAAGTCAAACTAGGTCAATCGGGATCAACGGTTGACTTACAGTTGACTTTTGGTCAAAAAGTCAACTCTGGTCAACCCTGGTCAACTCTGGTCAACTCTAGGTCAACCCTAGGTCAAACTGGTCTAACGTTGACCAACTGTTGACTTTCAGTCAACTGGTCAACTCTGGGTTGGTTTCGGTCAAATCGAGTCGCTTTAAGGCTAAGTTTGACTCTCAGTTGACTTTTATTGACTTTTGGTCAAAAAGGTCAACCGACGTCAAAAGTAGTCTTAGAGTACCATATTTGATCATTACCAACCACGGGGATCAAGTTCTAACACCATCTTAGGCTTCTAACACAAGTATCCTATTTCTAGGCAAAACTAGGATTTACCCTTCCAAGGTAAATCCCGATACCTTGCCAAAAACCAATGAAACCTTGCAAATACCCATGGAACTAGCCTAGGCTCCTTAGGGTAGCTAGATATCAACCTATCTAAGGTTTACCTACCAAGAAAATTGGGTATCCTAAGTATCTAGGCTATGTTAGGATACGGGGTATAGGTTTACCCTATTACCTATATTATCATATCATGAATTTACCCTATTCTATACCACACTCACCCCACCACTCATTCTCACATAAAACCACACTCTTAGGCCCTCCTATAGGTTCTCCTACAAGTTTAGTTATAGGCTATCCTATAGGCTACCTAACACACTCACTTAGGCACACTCTCACACTCACACACAAACTCAAAACACACACACACTAGGCTAAGTTTTTGGACTGATTTGAAGTATGTGGTGGCTGGAAATGGAACTTAAGGACAGCCATCTAAGGATGTGTTTAGGACTGAAATTTAGTGGTGTGAATGATGTATAAAGAGGCTGACTTGTGGGGCTCTGTATAGGCTAAAATTATGGACTGTTCTGGGCTAAGATGGGGACTAATATGGGGTGTTTGGGACAGCTGCTATGGACAGGAACTTGCTGATTTTTAGGGGGCTAAAATGGGCAGGAAAGTAGGGGTTTAAGGGCAGCAATGGGACAGCCATATTGGCTTGTTAAGGGGCTGAAATGTTGGGCTGTTTTGGACAGGTTTTAGGCTATAGGACTGTGGTTAGGGGGCATTATAGGACAGCTACTAGGCTTGAATTCCTGGACTGATAAGAGGCAAAGTGGGGGCTGTTATGCTGTGAAAGGGGACAGCAACAATGTGTGTCCAGCTGCTGATTGCAGCAGCAGCATGGTGCGCCCCTTCCCCTCCTATCACCACAACTATATATACATATATCTCCCATATATAAACCACACCTATATATATATCAACATATATATATATCAATATATATAATACTAGATATATAACTAAATGGCAATGAAACCACAACCAAAACCCTCTCCTACCTAGCTGGCCGAAACCTGGAACACCCATCCCCAAGCACCACAACATCAAGCCACAACACAAATGGTCACCATATATATATATATACATATATATATATATATATATATATATATATATATATATATATATATATATATATATATATATATATTTTATATATATATATATATATATATATATATATATAATGAAAAAAAAAAAAAAATATATATATATATATATATATAATGATATATATATAACTATATATATATCAAAACACATAGAAATAATATGATACATTAAGATACTCACATGGATCATCTCTACAACATGAAAAATCTGAGATTAAATGAATAACCACACAAAAACAACATTTATACATCATCCATGGGTCAAAAAGGGGGCTTTTTCCTAATAGGACACAAGCCTATAAGTGGACACTCCTAAAAATGTCCAAAGGACACAAAAATGGTTTCTAATGATGGTACCACCATGAGAATCATCATGGAGGGTTCCTACATGATCTACATGAGAAAAGAATGAGTTTTGGGAAAGAAATCACCTTGATTTGAGAGCAAAAATCAATGGAGCTTTGAGAAGCAAATGGAGCCTTTGGGGAAGAAGAAGAAATGGATTGGAATGAAATAATAAAGTGGTTTTCTCTCTCCACCCTATCCCCATGTTGAGGCCGGCCACCCCTCTTAGGATTTGTCCTATTTGATTAATTACAAGTTTGCCCTCCTATTGATTAAATGGCTAAAAAATGGAAAAGGGTTGAACCGGGGGTAGTTTAGTCAAACCGAAACCACTAATCTCTAACTAATTATTAACTAAAATAATGGTCTAGTCTCTAACCAAAATATCTAACATGTGGGCCATGGTTAGCTAGTGTGTGGGCCCGCTAAGGTCAAAATACCCCGGGTCCCCGAAACAAGTCAAAACAAGTCGAAACGAAATAAAATTCGAACCCGATTCAAATAATCCCAAAATAATACAAATAATAAATAAATAATTTCAAAATAATTTTTAAAGTGGAAAATTACCAAAATACCCCTGTTTGTGAAAACTGGGGGAGACAAATCTATCCACCTTAAAAAAATTTTGTCCTCAAAATTGAAACAAACATGCACTGAAATCACATGCAGAAAACAAAATTATACCTCAGGGCTCGAAGAGATAAGGGAACCGCTCCCGCATGTCGTCCTCTCTCTCCCAGGTAGACTCGCCTGGAGAGTGATGCCTCCATGCAACGCGAACCAAGGGGATAACCTGGTTCCGGAGCACCTTCTTCCTACGATCCAGAATCTCAACCGGCTGCTCTGGATAGTGAAGAGTAGGCCCCACCTCGATCGCTGAATGGTCCAATACATGGCTGGGGTCCGCCACGTACCGTCTCAGCTGCGACACGTGGAACACGTTGTGTACCCCCTCCAGCGTAGGCGGCAAGTCTAGCCGGTATGCCACTGCACCGACCCTCTCAAGAATGGTGAAAGGTCCGATGTAGCGCGGACTAAGCTTCCCGCCCCCGCCAAAGCGAATCGTGCCCCGTGTCAGAGAAATCTTCAGGAAACTCTTTAAGGAGAAGTTCTACCCAGATGTAGCCTTGACGGCTCTGGAGGGACAGTTTGTTAGCTTGGTGCAGGGGAGCTCGTCAGTGGACGAGTATGCAGCGGAGTTCTTCCGCCTGAGCAGGTTTGCACCCAGTCTGATTCAGGATGAAGGGTGCAAGGCCCGGAAATTCAGGAGGGGTCTCATCCATGCAGTGCGCACTCGCACATCTGGGCGACGAGATGCGACATTTGAGCAGATCTTGATGGAGGCTCAGATTGCTGAGGAGGACTTCGGCCTCAAGCCGAAGAGGAGCAGTGACGCTTTGGGATCCAGTTCGAGTGCAGGGCCAGCGAAGCGCCCACATTTCTAGCAGAGGCAGTTCCAGCAGCATCAGCCTCAGTTGCAGATCCAGCAGGCACCGGCACGTGCCCAGCAGCATCAGGGTCAGGGTCAGGGCCGGAGGCCAGCTACCCAGTGCAGTTACTGTGGGAGGCCAGGACACACTGTAGAGGTGTGCAGGAAGAGACTGGGCGCCTGCTTATACTGTGGGGCGTCCGATCACCAGCTGAAGGACTGTCATATTCGCGGAGGCAAGGGAGTTCAGGACAGAGGACAGCCAGCCAGAGGACCAGCAGTTCAGCAGAGGGGTCCTCCACTTCAGACTCAGCAGCAGCGTTTTCAGCAGCACCAGAGGGGAGCCCCTGCAGGCAGAGTATTTGCCCTGACAGCAGAGGAGAAGGCAGAGCCAGTAGGCGATGTAGTGGCAGGTCATGTTCTCCTCGATTCATTTCCTGCATTTGCCTTATTTGATTCCGGTGCCTCGCATAGCTTTGTGTCTGTCTCCTTTGCTCTGAGACACAATATTATTGCTGAACCCTTGGGTAGGACTTGCAAGATATTGACCGGGGGAGGCATCATCCTGGTCAACAATATCTGCAAGGGGCGAAGAGTTACTGTAGGAGGCCGAGTTTTGAGTGCGTGCTTGCTCGTAATGCCCCTTCCGAGGTACGATATGGTACTCGGAATGGATTGGTTGAGCGCGCACCATGCTACTATAGATTGTAGAGGTGGTAGGATTTTGTTTAGGCCGCCGGGAGAGCCAGAGATTGAGTTTTCCAGAGGAGCAGCTGAGCCGGTAGATGGGTTCTGCGGAGCTTTACTGGCGGGGCAGACATTGCCGCATCCGTTGATTGCTGATTTCATGGATGTTTTCCCCGAGGAGTTACCTAGGATGCCTCCGGATAGAGACGTTGAGTTCTCTATAGACCTTGTGCCAGGTGCTGAGCCCATTTCGCAGCACGTCTATAGGGTCAACAACAGCGAGTTGGCGGAGCTGAAGAAGCAGGTCGACGAGCTGCAGGACAAGGGATTCATTAGATCCAGTTCATCACCTTGGGGAGCGCCAGTCCTGTTTGTACCGAAGAAGGATGGTACGATACGTATGTGTATTGATTACAGGACGCTCAACAACCTTACTATCAAGAATAAGTACCCATTGCCGAGGATCGACGACTTGTTCGATCAGTTGAGTGGTGCCAAGGTGTTTTCGAAGATAGATCTGAGATCCGGCTATCATCAGCTGAAGGTGAAGAAGGAAGATGTTCCGAAGACAGCTTTTCGGACTCGGTACGGCCAGTACGAGTTCATAGTGATGCCATTTGGGTTGACCAACGCCCCAGCTGTGTTCATGAACTTGATGAACAAGGTATTCCATCAGTACCTTGACAAGTTCGTGGTGGTCTTCATAGACGACATCCTGGTTTACTCGAAGACGCCAGAGGAGCACGAGGAGCATCTGAGGATTGTGCTCGAGACGTTGAGGAGGGAGCAGTTGTATGGGAAGTTGTCGAAGTGTGAGTTTTTCCTGGACCAAGTCGAGTTCCTGGGTCATGTTGTGACCGAGCACGGGATCGCAGTAGACCAGAAGAAGATTGCTGCAGTAGAGTCTTGGTCTACGCCCAGTACAGTTACCGAGATTCGAAGCTTTCTGGGATTGGCGGGCTACTATAGGAAGTTCGTCCAGGATTTCTCACGGATCGCGGAGCCGATGACTAGACTCACCAGGAAGGACGTGGAGTTCGTCTGGACTGAGGAGTGTCAGGCCGCCTTCGATGAGTTGAAGAAGAGTTTGACATCAGCTCCTATCTTGACATTGCCGTTTGGGACCGATGGTTTCTTGATTTACAGCGACGCTTCCGGTCGGGGTCTGGGTTGTGTACTTCAGCAGCACGGGAAGGTAATTGCCTACGCATCTAGGCAGTTACGTCCTCATAAGAAGAACTACCCGACTCACGATTTGGAGTTAGCCACTGTCATCTTTGCCTTGAAGCTATGGAAGCATTATCTGTACGGAGAGCGGGTTAAGATCTTTACTGACCACAAGAGCTTGAAGTACGTGTTCACTCAGAAGGAGCTGAACATGAGGCAGAGACATTGGCTTGAGCTGATGAAGGACTTTGATATCGCCTTGCAGTACCATCCAGGGAAGGCCAACGTAGTCGCAGATGCCTTGAGCAGGTATCCAGTGGCTATGTATCTGACATCAGACCGTCATCTTTTGGCTGACCTGGATAGTTTGGGAATTGAGGTGATCATTCCAGGCATGGAGGTGCAGATGTGGGGTTTGCAGATTCAGTCTGAGCTGATGGACAGGATCAGATCAGCGCAATTTGATGATGTTGCCCTGGGGAGCATCAGGGAGCAGGTGCAGATGGGTTTGCTTGAGGATTTCTCTATTGCCGAAGATGGGTCGCTGCGGCACGGTACTAGACTGTGCGTTCCGAGTAGAGAGCTTCGGGAGGAGGTTCTTTAGGAGGCTCATCGCTCTCAGTACTCTATGCATCCTGGTGCCAACAAGATGTACAGAGATCTGAGTGAGCACGTTTGGTGGTACGGCATGAAGCGTGAGGTATCTCAGTTCGTATCTCGCTGCTTGGTTTGTCAGCAGGTGAAGGCCGAGAGACAGAGGCCTGGGGGATTGCTTCAGCCACTACCCATTCCAGAGTGGAAGTGGGAGCATATCACCATGGACTTTGTGTTCGGACTTCCACGGTCTCCAGGAGGGAAAGACGCAATTTGGGTCATAGTTGATAGATTGACCAAATCGGCCCACTTTTTGCCTTTCAAAGTGGGATTGTCTACGGAGAGGTTGGCAGAGCTGTATGTTCGTCAGATCATGCGGTTGCATGGAGTCCCTGTGAGCATAGTTTTAGATCAAGATAGCCGTTTCACTTCCCACTTCTGGAGGAGTTTGCAGGCTAGCTTGGGCACCTCGCTCAAGTTCAGTACTGCTTATCACCCCCAGACGGATGGGCAGTCGGAGAGGACTATCCAGACCTTGGAGGATATGCTTCGTACGTGCGTGCTAGATCTCGGGGGTTCTTGGGAGGACCATCTTCACCTGGTAGAGTTTGCTTACAACAACAGCTACCAGGCCAGTATAGAGATGTCGCCATTCGAGGCTCTATATGGACGGAGATGCCGTACTCCCTTATCTTGGGACGATGTTGGCGAGAGGGTGCTGCTTGGACCAGAGATGGTGGTGGATGCAGCTGAGAAGGTCCGGCTTATTAGAGACAGACTTCGGGTGGCTCAGGATAGGCAGCGGCATTGGGCCGATAGCCACCGGAGACCGTTAGAGTTCGAGGTTAGTTTCAGTTCCTGTTTGTGCTTGTTTGTGTTTTCATATCTCTTTTCCATGCTTTCTACCATAGTTTTGATTATGTGATTGAGGCAGTATTGCCCTATTCCTCCGTTCGGAGTATATATACTGTACAGGTACATTTATCTGTTTAGTCGTAGTATTTACAGACCTTATATACAGCGTTCTACCGCCGATTCTGCGGCGTAGGCTGGACGTAATCGCTTCTCGTGCCCCTAATCAGGCTGCGGATCGTGACACGTTTTTGTGGTGGCCCATGCAGGTCAGGCAAGCCTAACTAACACTAGGCTACTCCGGGTGGGCGAAGTCAAGAGGCTCTACCACTAAGCCTCTGTCTAGGTCAAGCTCCTCAGACTCTATCCCGTAATAAGTCGGGCAATCAGCCTCTAAGTCATCTGTAAAATTTGTCAACGGTATCCTGTCAGGAAAATGAGCAAGTACAAACACCAACAGCAGTTCCATGTGAATTGACAAATACTATAAGAGACAGTAATAATGAAATACAAGACAAAGAGTAAAGGTGACTTGGGAACCATTCGAAAGCCGAGTTACAACCCTTAAACCAAACAAGGACCGGGGTTGTAACCCTTCTTCCGAACAGAACCTAGTCCCATAATCAAGTACAGTATAAAAGGCAAGTAGAGCATATGAGAAATGAATCATAACAGGGTAAAAGTACAGTAAGTAAAGCTGAAACTGGAATATAAGACATGACAAATAAAATAAAAGGTGTTTGAATTATTAGAGTGATATGTGATCGGCTAAAGGGTAGCTGGGCCAAGTTATCCACTTGGCACGGCAATCCGCGGTGAACTCAACGGAGAATCATGCTGTCCAACCTGGATAACCGGGAGTGAGGTATCTGCGACACCCTACGTGGAGTGAGGGTGACGCTAGCAATGTATAGTTACAATAAGGTTTGATCACATAACCCCTAATAATTCCCCCATTTCCCCTAATAGTATAAATGGATCCGGTCATGGCATGTCATGACGCGGGATTCCCTAAGAGGGGAGCAAGTCCTCTTCAGGAATCGGCGTCAATACAAGCACAAGAATCAAGACCAAGCAAGTACCAATATCCTAAGAGATCCAGGAATGACATCTCATGACCAGAATCCGTTAATACTAGTCCGTGAACTATCGTGTCGAGAATCAAGTAAGACACTACGACTGAATCGGATATAGTAGATATCAAGATAATGAAAACTATCAGTGAATGTACTCGCCTGTGGTCCTGAGCTGATAGAGTGAACAGACGCTCAGAGCGATCACAGACCTAAGACAAGATACTATAAGTCAAACAGGACTAAATGCTGAAAAAGGAAACTAATACAAGCCATGAATGCAAGTCTAAGTCAAAACTAGGTCAATCTAGGTCTAACTGAGTCATACTAGGCCATACTGGTTCATACTAGGTCATACTAGGTCACTGGAAGTCATTCCAAGTCAAACTAGGTCAATCGGGATCAACGGTTGACTTACAGTTGACTTTTGGTCAAAAAGTCAACTCTGGTCAACCCTGGTCAACTCTGGTCAACTCTAGGTCAACCCTAGGTCAAACTGGTCTAACGTTGACCAACTGTTGACTTTCAGTCAACTGGTCAACTCTGGGTTGGTTTCGGTCAAATCGGGTCGCTTTAAGGCTAAGTTTGACTCTCAGTTGACTTTTGTTGACTTTTGGTCAAAAAGGTCAACCGACGTCAAAACTAGTCTTAGAGTACCATATTTGATCATTACCAACCACGGGGATCAAGTTCTAACACCATCTTAGGCTTCTAACATAAGTATCCTATTTCTAGGCAAAACTAGGATTTACCCTTCCAAGGTAAATCCCGATACCTTGCCAAAAACCAATGAAACCTTGCAAATACCCATGGAACTAGCCTAGGCTCCTTAGGGTAGCTAGATATCAACCTATCTAAGGTTTACCTACCAAAAAAATTGGGTATCCTAAGTATCTAGGCTATG
Organism: Iris pallida; assembly: GCA_029216955.1. Classification (NCBI taxonomy): domain Eukaryota; kingdom Viridiplantae; phylum Streptophyta; class Magnoliopsida; order Asparagales; family Iridaceae; genus Iris; species Iris pallida. The sequence goes on along the minus strand of JANAVB010042018.1, from coordinate 1,966,815 downwards.
TTAGGATACGGGGTATAGGTTTACCCTATTACCTATATTATCATATCATGAATTTACCCTATTCTATACCACACTCACCCTACCACTCATTCTCACATAAAACCACACTCTTAGGCCCTCCTATAGGTTCTCCTACAAGTTTAGTTATAGGCTATCCTATAGGCTACCTACCACACTCACTTAGGCACACTCTCACACTCACACACAAACTCAAAACACACACACACTAGGCTAAGTTTTTGGACTGATTTGAAGTGTGTGGTGGTTGGAAATGGAATTTAAGGACAGCCATCTAAGGATGTGTTTAGGACTGAAATTTAGTGGTGTGAATGATGTATAAAGAGGCTGACTTGTGGGGCTCTGTATAGGCTGAAATTATGGACTGTTCTGGGCTAAGATGGGGACTAATATGGGGTATTTGGGACAGCTGCTATGGACAGGAACTTGCTGATTTTTAGGGGGCTAAAATGGGCAGGAAAGTAGGGGTTTAAGGGCAGCAATGGGACAGCCATATTGGCTTGTTAAGGGGCTGAAATGTTGGGCTGTTTTGGACAGGTTTTAGGCTATAGGACTGTGGTTAGGGGGGGCATTATAGGACAGCTACTAGGCTTGAATTCCTGGACTGATAAGAGGCAAAGTGGGGGCTGTTATGCTGTGAAAGGGGACAGCAACAATGTGTGTCCTGCTGCTGATTGCAGCAGCAGCATGGTGCCCCCCTTCCCCTCCTATCACCACAACTATATATACATATATCTCCCATATATAAACCACACCTATATATATCAACATATATATATATATATATATATATATATATATATATATATCAATATATATAATACTAGATATATAACTAAATGGCAATGAAACCACAACCAAAACCCTCTCCTACCTAGCTGGCCGAAACCTGGAACACCCATCCCCAAGCACCACAACATCAAGCCACAACACAAATGGTCACCATATATATATATATATATATATATATATATATATATATATATATATATATATATATATATATATATATATATATATATATATATATATATAGAATGATATATATATAACTATATATATATCAAAACACATAGAAATAATATGATACATTAAGATACTCACATGGATCATCTCTACAACATGAAAAATCTGAGATTAAATGAATAACCACACAAAAACAACATTTATACATCATCTATGGGTCAAAAAGGGGGCTTTTTCCTAATAGGACACAAGCCTACAAGTGAACACTCCTAAAAATGTCCAAAGGACACAAAAATGGTTTCTAATGATGGTACCACCATGAGAATCATCATGGAGGGTTCCTACATGATCTACATGAGAAAAGAATGAGTTTTGGGGAAGAAATCACCTTGGTTTGAGAGCAAAAATCAATGGAGCTTTCAGAAGCAAATGAAGCCTTTGGGAAAGAAGAAGAAATGGATTGGAATGAAATAATAAAGTGGTTTTCTCTCTCCACCCTATCCCCATGTTGTGGCCGGCCACCCCTCTTAGGATTTGTCCTATTTGATTAATTACAAGTTTGCCCTCCTATTGATTAAATAGCTAAAAAATGGAAAAGGGTTGAACCGGGGGTAGTTTAGTCAAACCGAAACCACTAATCTCTAACTAATTATTAACTAAAATAATGGTCTAGTCTCTAACCAAAATATCTAACATGTGGGCCATGGTTAGCTAGTGTGTGGGCCCGCTAAGGTCAAAATACCCCGGGTCCCCGAAACAAGTCAAAACAAGTCGAAACGAAATGAAATTCGAACCCGATTCAAATAACCCCAAAATAATACAAATAATAAATAAATAATTTCAAAATAATTTTTAAAGTGGAAAATTACCAAAATAGCCCTGTTTGTGAAAACTGGGGGTAACAAATAATATGGTAAACAGGAAAGACTGTAAATAAATAGCTACAGTATATAGAGAAATGATAGTCTCTAGTGATTCAGAGCACAAGATGGTTATGTAAACGGCACGATGTTATACACGAGTAATCTACAGAGGTTGTACACGAGTAATCTACTAGATTGAATACATAACCACTTCTACTCCCCCGCCCCAATCAATACACAAGGATCTGGCTAAGTTATGTTATTGCACACGAAGTATAGTCGCACACGAGATCATGTGAATACATGAATATACACGATTTCACACGATTTGTACACGAATGTCACGAATACAAGGAGTACACGATGTTCACGATAAAGTACACGAACACGAAATACTCGATGTATCCGCTAAGGGGATAACATCGCCCAACAAGATCCATATAGTACTAATCCGTGTTCCAACGTGTCAGCATCATGTAAAGTAATCTAAAGCAGGAAATATACTCCTAATGCAGGATATGAAATGATCAGAGAATGTACTCGCCTGTAACCGGTGAATCTGAGAGAATATAGACTGTCCGAGGAGTGGTGTCTGTTCCTATAGAACAGTACAAGTCACTATGAGTCTACAATGATAATACGATGCAAATTAATGCATTCTACATGAAACTAGGTCAATCTAGACCAAAGTCAACTCATGGTCAACTCTGGTCGACCCTAGAAGTCAAACTAGGTCAACCAAGCCAAACCTAAGTCAAATTAGTCGAACTAGTCTATTCTAGGTCTAACAAACCATTCTAGGTCCTAACAAGGCTAAACAGTCTATTCTAGACTCCAAAATAGGCATATCATGCCATAGGCTAGAAGACTAGGCCATGGGCCAATAGGCTAGCCAAGTCTAAGCAACCAACCTTATCTAAATCATATACATATTTACATATATACAATACACTATATCATATGGTATCACATACACTATATATATCTAATATATATATAAGAGCACACATTCATGTATATATATAGGAATCCTATATATATAACAAACTCAATATATATATATATATATATATGAAAGAGAGAGGGAACACACATACTAGTGAAGTGATATAGGCATGTGAGGGGAGACATGTGGGTGTAGGCTTGTGTGTGTGTCAATGGGCTAGAGGGTGTGTGATACATGCCATTTCAGTTTACAATTCAAAACAAGAGGATTTAAAACTATTTCCAGGTTTTCAAAGCACTGGAAATACAAACCCAAATCTCAGGTTAAAGTTCTCAGGTTTATACTTAAATCAGGAATTCAAAACAGTTTAAAGTTAACAGGGAAACATCCCATATCCTGTTGACAGTTCAATTAACATGTCCAGGTTAAAAATATCATTGCATTCACATATTCCAGTTATAAACAACACAAGAACAGTTCATAAGAACTCAAAACAGTAAAACAAATAACCCAGTTCAGTCCCTCACTAAATCTCAGTCAAGAGATTTCCTCAGGAATCTAACAGCTAATGAAAACACCACTCATCATTCAGTCCCTTAACTCGAATTGAATTCCCAGGTTTTATAAAAGCCATTCACAAGTTCACAATTTCATTCTCAGGTTTTATGTCTAAACAGGAATCAAATCAGTTTATTCAAAAAGAAGGAAAACAAATTATACATTTAATAATCAAGGGGGAACTCAGGTTACACATTCAAATAGAGGGAAAAATCTCAGGTATATAAAAAAAGCAATGAACATTCTATTTCAGTGAGGGGACTCAGGTTATACAGTTAGGAAAGGAAATGAAAACAGTTTTCAAGGAAGGAAACATTGAAATCAATGAACAAAAAGAAAATCAGTTAAGTAAACAATATGGTTTAACAATCCCAAGTTTAAAGGAGAATTCTAACTCAGTTATAAGAAAGAAACATTGAATCAAATATAATGTAAACTCAGGTTTATAACATCCTATTTCAGGTTTCCAATAACTGGAAACAAAATCCCCATCTCAGTTAAACAGTGAACAAAGGAAATCAAATCAGTTGACAGACATTGCAAAAATGAAAGGGAATCAGTTCTAATCAACAATTCAAAGAAGAAATCGATTTACAAATCAGTTCAATACCTTCCCTCCCCCCATTCTCAGTTATACCATCTCAGGTTTTGGAAGAATTGAAACTCAGTTTCAATACAACCTCAGTTCACATAAACAGGAAAATCACTTCAAGTACCAATATCCCCTTTACACACCCAAAGCCAAACTTGAAAGCCATATACTTAGTTAACATGATTTGTAACATGTAGGGACTATAATTAGTGAACAAACTTAACAAAAGTAGGGAATTAAATGGGTTGAAATTCCTGAAACCACCCAGTTAATAGAATGTATCAGAAATTATACAATTCGAACCAAAATCGAGCCAAAACTCCATCAAAACTGATCTAACTGGTAAATTTCTAATTTAACAGAGATTATACAAGATATTTAGGATCTATTTAGCAATTAAAAACACCATTAAAAGCAATTAAATCGATTAAGAAATAGAAACCAATCCTGTGTACTGAACCACACAGTGAAATGCACGTGCACGTGCAAATACGCGTCCGACACGACACGAGGACTCGTGAACCTTTACGAGCCTCGTGTTAGATCGTGCCCCAACCACTGTGTCAAATTTCTCGTGTCGAGGTGGCGTGTCCTGCGCGGAATAGCCTCCGAGTAGCAGGGGAGCTACAGTGCCGCGCGCACGCACCCGCACTCGCGTGTTCCCGTGTCCCCCGTGACCCGACACGACACGGAAATCACCACACGACACTGGAAAACCCTAAGCGACGCCAAGGACTAATTTCCTATTCAAATAGAATTCTAAAACTCGACTGAAATGTCCTTTGAGATATTTCGTCGAACTCCCTCCTAACCACACTGGTACGTGTCCGATACGGACACGAAATGGGTCCAAATTCTAGGGTTAGCCTATCCTACTATTAGGTTAGGGTTAGGTCATCCTAGAAATGATTTTTAACAGAATTTAAAAGCAATAGAAGGAATTATACCTATAGGTGAACAATGGGTCAAAATCCTCAAATGGGAAGAGCTCCACAAACTACCAAACTTTCTCAAATTGTGTTCTTCCTGTAAATACTCATCAATAACAGCAAGGATACTAATATTAGGTCCTATTGCAATTTGTTTGAAGGAATTTGGAGAAGAAATGGATTTTCTAAGGATTTACAAAGATGGGGACTCACCTCTTCCAAATGGCAAAGTTTCCTAAAGAGGCAACCCTAATTTCAAGAGAATATAAATAGGGGGGGAACACACTATGGCTGGTCAGAATTTCTAGGGTTAGGGCTTGGTTCAATGGGTGTGGGCCTATGGGCCATTAAGCCTATTAGTCATAAAATGACTTTTGATTTCACAAGCCATTCCTTAACCAATCTAGCTCCTAATTTCACCAAACGAATCCCAATGAGTTAAACCTCACTAACTTAAGTCAACCTAGGTTCTCAAATCCTAATCACTTAGTCTTGACCTAGGTTAGCCACTAGGTTAGTCTCCAAGGTCAACATAAGTCAAGGTCACTAAAACACCAAATTCAATTATTCTAAAAATCACTTAAAAATCACATTAATTATAAATAATAATAATAATTCAATTTAAATTCTAAAATTTTGAAAATGACCAAAATACCCTCAAGTTAGAAAAGTGGTAGTGACAATATATATATATATATATATATATATATATATATATATATATATATATATATATATATAGGTTTGCACCTATATACACAACATTAACATACAATATGAATAGAGAGGGAGAAATTAGCATGCAAGGGTCTATGTGTGAGCATGGTGGTGAAATGGAAGGCATAGGCTATACTATCTATATGTTAATTACATAACAAGCATGCTAACACAAAACATATATCTATGCACACATTGAAACAAGTAAGTTAACTAGCTGTATGCATGCATGTGTATACTCTATACATATATAATCATGAACTTAATATATAGAGAAATAGAGAGGAAGAAATGTGTATAGTGTCATGGCAAGGTTTGTGTTAATAGGGCATGTGCATGTGTGTAACATATGAATCCTATTGTAACCAACTCAACTGTAAAATAGGAGAATCAACATGAAAATTATCCAACCAAAAAGTGGAACCCATGACAGTTCAATCTCAGGTTTTTGATATTAAGGGAAATCTCAGTTTGATGCAAAAACTAGCAAAGAAGAGTAGACAAGAGAAAGTGAAGTGAAAGGAAACTTTGCATTGCAATGTATTGATAAACAAACAGCCTATAATTAGGCCAATACATAACTGAAAGCAACATGAAAGGAGGCACTATCCAGGTTGAAACAACTCCTATGACTAAGTAAACAAACTCACTAAAGACTAGGACAACCCATGTGCAAATTATTAAATCTTCTCAACAGTGTCTCAGGTTTTTACATTCAATCAAATCAACTCAGTTTTAAATCTCAGGGAGGGAAACAGTGCATAATTTCTCAGATTTTCATGAACAGGCAATGTGTAAATGTGTGTGTAAAGAGTGTGTAATCTCAGGTAATCAGTGAAAAGAAATCTCAGTTATTCAGTCTACATAAAACCAGTTTTCATGTGTATATGGGTGTCAATCTCATTCTCAAAAAATTTAAAACAGTGGGTGTGTGTGTGTGTATTCATGTGAACCAATGTTTGTGTAGTATGCAACATAGAGATCAATGAGTGTACCCAAAATCAGTGTCAAGTATTCTCAGATTTTGCAATTTGTGTGTGTGTAATTGAACATATGAATCAATGTGTGAAGACAACACCATTCTCAGTTAACAATACAACCAATTCTCAGGATAATGGTGATGTAAATTTTAGAAAGATGCTTCTCAGGTAACTGAACAAATGAATCAGCCAAACCAAATCGAAATCCTAATGTTATGTTATCATCAAATCAAAACATGAATTAATCCTTAACAGAAGCTATTACACATGTATGTAAGTTAATATGGCAATTTAAACATTGACAGTTCAGTTTAATTTACATATGAATTCAGAATTTGAAAACAGTGTTCAGGATTTAAGAAAACAAAAATGTAGGTATCAGTCTAACATTCGAAACCCAAACTGGTTATCCTTAACAGTAACTAACACACATGTAATTGAATCTAACATGCATCATTCATATACAAGAAATCAAAACGGCATATAAACTTTACAATTAACATGCATTAGGTTTTAAAAATCCATCCAAAACTAGGTTTCATATATGTGCTTACTGTACAGATCGAAATGGCCAGTACGAGGCCTTAATTGAATACAAAATCAAGCGATCATCTCTATGAATTAACCCTGACATTTACACCTATGCATCAGCATTGAACTTAGCTAAAAACATTGAATTTAATATGTAAATTCGAACTAATAACTATAAAACAGTATATATATATTACAACTGATACTGGGTTCAGTGTCGAAAAGGGGAAATTGCAAATAATAAATCAAAAACATGAAATGATTGCAAGTGATGGTTGGTAGTGTTACTAGAGTATGTGCATGTGTCTATTAATTCATCTCGTGTCCAAAAATGGACACGAATGTGTCCCAATCAATCAAACACCCAATTATACTGCACTGGGTTCAGCCGTGTCGTACGGCGAGGACAGAGCCTCGTGCTCATGACACAGTACTACACGTGTCTCGTGCTCATGCATGTGGGTTCGCCTAGGATAGGGATAGGGGTCTAGCACCCTGAATCGGGTCAAGGCCGTGTTGTGTCCGAGTAATATGAGCGTATCATACACGATTTTTCGCACGTGTGCAGCAGTGCGTGTCCAGTGTGCGTGCAATTTCTCCTTGTGTGGTGAACCATATGCTCCCAAATTTTAGGAGCATAGTGTCAGTGATTGCCCCAACAACTCCACAAAATTTCGTGTCCCTACGTGTCCTACCAGTAAGTTATAGGGCCCGAGATGCAGGACACTGCACGCTGTCCAGAACCGCAAGTTCGTGTCCCCGTATGGACACGACACCACACAAAAATCATAGATCAATAATACGAAATCAAACACTACACCTAGCACTACAAATTTATTTAAACACATTTCAAAAATAATAATAAAAACACGAGTGTGGCATTTCATCAAACACCTACATAGACATATTGATACGTGTCCGATACGGACACGAAATGGACACGAATTCTACCCGATTTTTAGGGACAGCTAGGGGACACCCAGTTCTAGTCTAATATGCAAAGAAATCGAAATTAAAATACAATTTAAATGGGTTTTACCTATAGGTACAATTTTAAAAAAAGCTTCAAATGGGGGGTGTTCTCCTTGATGGCCAATTGCTCCAAATTGATCCAAGGCTGAGATTACTCTCCATGAACAGCAAGAAGAGGTTAATTAGAACCTAATGCAAAAGATTTGAGCCAAAATGGACTTGAAATGAGAAAGTTATGGATTAGGGAAGATGGCTCTTTACCTCTTTCTTCAATTTATTGAAATATTACAAAGAGACAAGAACAACAATGAGGAGATTATTTATAGGGAGGGGGAGCCCTAAGTGGCTGGTCATATTGAATGAAAATAAGGGTTAGGGTTACAAGTCATGGGCCATGGGCCAAGTCACATGAGCAATGGGCTCTCTACCTTAGCCTTAAGTCCAACATTGAAATCCTTCCTAATTTTCTCAAGAGCTAAATCACTCAAGTCAAAACCAAGTCGACTTAAGTTAGATTAGGGTCTCACCATGCTAATCAAGTCACCTTAACTAGAGTCAGCATCTAGGTTAGTCTCTTAAGTCACAACTAGCAAAGTCAAAATCAACAACCGTCAATCCAATAAATAAATCAATAATTCTAATAAGTCAAAATGACCAAATTATCCCTAGGCTAAAAATGATAATTAATATTCCAAATCACAGGGTTAGGCTCTAGGGTAGACAGTCTCTAGGGTTCCACTAGCTGCACATCAAAATCACAAGTCATAATTTTTAAATAGTTTTAAAATAATTAAAAATTACCAAAAATTATATTATTATTTAAATATCCTAATTGAATAATTAAAACACAAAATTTCAAAATTACCCTCATTTTAAAAAACTGGGTGTTACACTGTTCGGTCAATACAGATCGACGTTTCTTCATGTGGGTAATTTCGATAAATCCTAGCTTCTTTACATTCACACCTAATGAACCAGATGTTGCTTATATGTTTCATGTGCTATGAGTTCTATTGTATGCTAATAATAAAAGAGAAGAACCAACGTAGATAAAAAGAGTAATGGCCTAGCCTACATGGCTATTGAAAGGCCAGCGATAGCTAACCTGCAAGGTTGTTTAAAGGCGAAAGATGGCCTAGTCTACAATGCTTTTGATGGATAAGCCTAATAGGCTGCCAGTTGTCATGTCTCGATTTTGTCGAATTGCTAAGTCACCACCGGACGTGATGTCGTACAAGTTTGCATTATACTTATATAAGGCAAGAACATGCAGGTGTAAAAGTTTATTTCTAATATCATGTTAAAGTTAATAGCAACAGAAAGTCGAAGACATACTATAGAAAGAAAATAGCTTTTCACTCTTAATATAATTAAAACATCGTCTCGGCTTACATTCATGAAATGACAAATGTTTGGCAAACTGTCATAAAATAATATCAACATTCCATACACGATGACCCTTTATATAATAGAAATCAAAACGCCTTTAGAAGAAACAGCTTAAAATGCTTCAGAAAATAAGAAGAGCTTTAAGTCGCCTTCCGATATTCAATAAGCTTTGTGCACTTGCGTCATTCCTGACACATATAGAGGAGGGGATCAGTACATTAAAAAATATACTAGTGAGCAGAAATAGCCCACTCGCCTAAACAAATAATGTAATCATGTGAAGCATACAATCACTACAAAATTATAGCTAATTAGCGACGAAAATATCCATCGCTAAACCTAACATTTTCGTCGCTATTTACAATTATCAACGGAATACCGACGGATACGGTACATTATTAGAATTATTGTCGCTAAGAAAAATTCGTTGGTAATCCGTCACTGCAGCGACAACTTACCGACGGATTTAGCGACATCATCTCAGCGACGAATTAGCAACGAAAAAGTTTTGTCGAAAAAATTTACGATAGCTTTGCAACGGATTAGCAACAGAGTTTTGTAAACCCACAATTACATATTTTTTAGAATGTTACCGACGGAAATTTCCGTCAGTAAGACGTCTGATACGCTTTTAGGTATCAGAATAGATATTTTCGTCGATGAGCTGCAGATTTCCATCGGTAGATGTTGCTAGTATATCGGTAACCTATAGCTATCCATCGATATTCCATAGTTGTTCCGTTATTGGACTTGTCATTATTGCCAGAATAATTGGTTCCTATATATATATATATATATATATATATATATATATATATATATATATATAGACTGAAACACAAATATGTAACATTGAATGAAATAGACTATTTAATCAATAAACTAGAGCATAAATATATAACATTGAATGAAATAGACTCAAACAACTATTTTCTCAAACTATAGAGTAACAACAAACTTTTTAATATAGTACATATATAAAAATCCCTCAAATGATACATAAAATCCATAAACTCATACAAACTAATACACTACAACAAAAAGTCATACAAAAATCTCATAAATATTAAACTGCTGGTGGAGGAGGTGGAGGAGGTGGCGGAGGCAAAGAGGACTGTCCGCATGCATATAACTGCGCCATCACCAAACTGATGACCCGCTATAAGACCTGGGCAGGAACATCGCATGGAAGAGTCATTAGCGTGACTGGAGGTATTGTAGTCGAAGTAGGAGCCAGTACAATAGACGTCGTGGTCGAAGGAGAAGCCGGTGCAGGAGGCGCTATAGCCAAAGGAGGAGTCATTGTAGGAGGCATTGAGGTCAAAGCAGGAGTCGATGTAGTGGTAGCAGGAATCAGACCACAAGTGTCTAGAACGTGGGCCACCTGGGTCATCTGACCCTGTAGTGCCACCGATATCTGTGTAATCTGCTCCAAACTGTATGTTCCGGTAGTAATGTCGGGCTTGGAACCTACAGGTGAGGTAGAGATATAAGAGGAGCTCTGGAGTAAATAGACGGCTGGGATGAAAACAATCCGGTACCATACACACTGGCGCTATTCCCTCTATCGACAACTTGTATCCACAAGTCGTTCCTTGCAGCCGATGTCGATGGCTGACTAGTCCCAGCTCGCCCCTCGGCAACCCTCCCAGCAGCACTCCCTCCTTTACCGACTCAACTCTCTAAAGTCTCATATGTCTCCTATATTTATATAGGTAAATAGATTTAGAGTTAATATTTATATTTTAGTTACTATTAAGTATTGTTATGGTTAGGGCCTCATATGTCTCCTATATTTGTCTTTGATTTATATTGTTAATTAGGGATATGGTTAAGATATTTAGAGTTAGGACTAACTATTTATGTAAAATAAATATAGTTAAGTACAAAAAAGAATGTAATTAGATAGGACTTGAAAAACTTACATAGGCTTTGGTCGCCCGATCATCTACGAGCTTTCCATCCTTCTTTCGCTTATGGGTACGCTCGAGAACTTTAGAAAAGTCAACGGTGTTCGGGTCTCCGTCTGTCATGGCGACCTCCTCGTACTGTAACAATTAAACATCAATTAATAACTAAATATTAAAATTAAACAATTGAAGAAATAACAAGTAAGAATACTCACCATCCATCGATAATGCTATGAAATAGGGATGGATCACCCATGTGGTGACCACCCTTAGCATGAGCATCATTTGCCTTCTCCACTTGGCCTTATAGGCCGTAGTGTCCATCTTCTTCTTTATCTCCTCCTAAAATTTCTCCTTTAACCACTCATTGCGATGATATCCAGGGAGTGTAGTGTAGTGTCCCACTCCGCGAAGGTACTAGATAAACAGAGAGATCGAATTTGTTGGCTCTGCAACAGAAGACGATTAATCTGGGTGAGTGGACAAGGACTCATTTTATAATTCGCTTACGCCTATTAAGAATTTAAGTTTTTGATTGAAGGCTATTGTTAATAACAAGATAATAAATCATTGAGTATGCTTAAAGAGAATTCACATATTGCCATGCTAAAATAAGAAACAGAGATAATATGATACCTTGCTAAGAAATGAACGTTGCCTTGATCATGAGAACCCTGCCATGCTAATAACAAGAGAAATGAGATGCTTTTATATGTCTATCGTATGCTATCAAGTATGTTTCAATGCTTAATGATATTAAACTGTTGCAAAAGAAATAAAATGCTGGATAGATTGCTATTGTGTAAAAGTTGCCTGAAAGAATATGATAGGGCTTGTCCGTATAGAGAAAAGAGTAGAGCTACTGGCTCGATTATATGTAAAAAAGAGATAAAGATGGAACGTCTGCTAATCGATTGATGAATTGTTAACAAGAGTTTAATTGATAGACGTTGCATTCATAGAGTCGGTCCGGACAACTTGAGCCCAAGGATGTAATCTCTCGATCGGTTCCAGGGCGCTAGAATCGATCGGCCTAGGAGGGAACAGGACACCCTGGGGCTAGAAGTACCCACGATCAGGAGGTGTCAGTCAATTAGTGAGATGGGCTAGAACGTCCTAACTGCTAATAATGGAAACACCCATGGACCATCATGTAGATAGGTATCGATTGGTGAAGAGCTGAACCCTAAGCCGCAGATGCTTGTAATGCCCCAGTCCCAAAATACTTAGGACTAAGTACATATCCATGCCAGCTGTACACATACGAAGTATACTCCAATATATAAAAATCTCGTACGTGTACATAAGCTGTAAAATGCAGTAAACTATGATAACTAAATCTCATCCACCTGTAACCTCACTTTTTTTTCAAATTCATATTCCATGTATAAAATACCTTAATGATAATTAAATTTTTTTTCTTTAAAACTCTTCCAATTGTTTTCTTAAAACAATTTCCTCAAGTCAAATAAATCCATGGGCTTAACACTAAATCCCATTCCATTGGCCTGGCAGAAAAGCCTAGGGCTATTCTATTCCAAAGAACTTCATGGGTTCTTTTAATTTCATTTAAGTTTTTCTCTATTCTTCTCTGCTCATTTCTTCTTTTAAATTTTCAATTTCAAAATGTCATTACACCACCACCACCTCGACCATGTGGAGGAGTAACAAAATGACGATTTTGAGTGCGCCAAATTCCTTCCCCAACCCTCCTCTAACCACCTATTTAAGCAGTCATCATCCTCACTCTTTTCCATTCTTCTCAGATCTAGAAAATTTTCTTTTCTTTCCAAATCTCCTCAAGAGCAGAGCAGTGCAGATCTAAGCCATGGCAATGGCGGAGGCAGGAACAAGGAGACATCGGGATTGATCCTGCTCTTCGAGTCGACAGTTAAATCATGTGAGTTTTGAGTTTATTATTCTTCAGATCTAATGATTCAGAGACTGAGCAATTAGTAATTCAAACTTTCTTTTGAAGAATCAATCGAGCAAATTCTTCACTCTTGAGATGTGGATGAACTCCGAAAGATCTTCTTCGAATTCATCAATCCATTTCAATTAGGTAGGCTGATCGATTCCTCCTCAATTGATCAGGATTTGAATGACCAATCCTTAAAATCGATTTCGTCCTTGTGAACTTGCTGATTCAGATGTCCATAACCATCGCTCAATCGATCGACTCTTTGCTTTCGAGTCTCAACTGAGGTAAGATTGATCTGAGTATTTTGTCATGAAGATTCGATTGTTCTTCATTTGAGTCGATAGTTCAATTTAGGATTTATAATCTGTTGTATCAGTGGTACTTGAGAGATCAATTTGATTCCGGGTTGGAGGAATTTATCCTAATTTTTTTACTGTATATCCAGTATTTTGATTAGAGGATTTAGCTCGTGTCTGCTTAAAGGAGATACGGACACCAAGTGATTTAGGACCCTACATCTCTCAGGTAAGGCCAACCAATCTTTTAGCTGATGCAAGCTCTGGAATAATTAGTGGTTTGATTTTGTGCAATGAAACCTATTAGTTGATCCTCTAACTGTTCTGAGACTTAGCTATTTTTGCTTCTGAAACAAAACTAGGATTAAGTCTTGATCATTGATTAGAAGAAATGTCCACTAATCTTCCTATTAAACAGCATTTAGGATTTATCTTTTAGTCAGTCGATAGAGATTTACTTTCAATACATTAGGCTCAGTTCAATTAGGACAGGATTGATAATTTTGATTTGAACTATAACTGTTAGGACAGAGTGATACCTGGGAATTAGAGGCCAAGTTGATCATCTAATTTTGTAATAACTTAGATTATCCTAATGACAAGACTATAGATGACAGTCCTGACTCCTGTCATGGTTTGAACTGTTTTCTCATGTCCTGTCAGGACTGAGGTTAGGATGGTAAGAAGTTGTAAACCCTGAGAATCTAGTGGCACATTCGATTTGGACTGACATTGGAACTACTGTATTCAAATTCCTGAGGACACATCCTGTCACTTGAGTTTATGATACCTGGGAATTGGCTTCTGAACACCTAGACCTGTTTTGGTTCCCTGGGACACTTGGTTGTATCAACTAATGGACTTTTTAATACACACTGAAATTGGTTCTCAGGATACTGTCCAAAACCTAGGTTGCATTCAGCTGACACACACTGTCACCTTAATTTCCTGAAAACCACTTACCATTCACTGATTATTCAAATCTGAGACACACATGTTATATCAATGAAATGGGATGCACTGTTTTGTTAAACCTGAGTTATATCATTATCCTGTCATATGAGTTTGAAACCTGGGATTACATTGTATACACTGTTTTAAACCAATTGGAGGAGACTTGATATTTTGGACTGAGTAAAATCAGTCTTAGTTGGGACTGATACATATCAGATTTGAGTTATTGGGTACTGTAGCAGTCCTTAGCTGCAGTGGGGTATAAATATTTAACTCTAAGACCAACCTTGGGAGGTTTAATGGTTCCCTGTTCAGATGAAGTCTGGGTCATACATTTTCAGTTAGGATGTGGATTCTATAACTAGGAACTTGTGTCAAGTGATGGATAGAAAAAACTGATATAAGGATTTGGTACTGGTTGCTAATTAGGACTGAGACTGAATGGTATCAGCCCATGTTTTAGTCCTACTTATGACAATACCTGTATCAGTCCTATTTTGGGACTGAATCAAATCAAGTACTAGTAGATTAGGACTTTTTAGGATTTCAAACACTTAGGATTAATACCTGTGCTTAGGAGTTAGAATTTGAGATGTGAATCAGCCTGGTTTGGGTTTTACATCAGTTGTAGGACTGAGATTCTATCTGTCCTTCTCAAGGCTGTTGTATGCCATGAGCAGGACAGGTTGCATAACCTGGCTGAGATTGATTGTTCAGTCCCATTTGCTTACTGAACATCACTGGATAAGATGCATCCTGTGATATAAATTGGGGAATATAAGTTCCACATAGGGTTATTGCTAATTGCCAATACATGTAATAGTATCAGTCCTACAGCAGTGCCAGGACATACAAGGCTGAGTTCCAGTTCTGTTTTAGTTAGGTTAAGTGAAGGATGAACAGGACAAGTTGTCCAGTCCTTTCTAAATACTGAATCACCATTTTAATCCTGAGAGTATAATTAATATTAATGATACTTCATAGGAATTATTAAAAGAGGGAACCCTAGAACTAAGTTTTATATTAGAAGTTAATCATGGTTAGATTATTGATAACAAATTAGATTTAGTCTGTTCATTAATCAACTTGTAATTCATAACAGGAGGATTTCCAGCTGAGGATTTCCAGCTTTACTACCCTTTCTCGATCACCCGGAGCCAGGCAAGTATACTCCTCGAATTTGTTCATTTCTCATGTCTTGCATGTTTATTCCTGTATCTCCTTGATTGACATGATATATCACGATATTGTCTGGTTTCATGTTTCATGTATTACTTGCGTCTGGGAGGGAAAATACTATAGATATGTGATCAAACCCTGTTACTAATCATGTGAATAGCTTGGGACCCGCACCGTGCACGCGGGACCAAAGCCGTACCATTTTATGATCATTGCATCTACCCAAGCCGATCACAATCTAGATGTATTTCATATTGCACATGTCAGGATTTTAGGTTATATTTCAGGATTCATGGTTGTATTTCATGTTCAGGTTGTATTTCATGTTCAGGCTATATTTCATGTTCAGGTTGTACTTCATGTTCAGGCTGTACTTCATGTTCAGGCTGTATTTCATGTTCAGGACTTTTACCATGTTCCCTGTTTTACTTTCAGTATTTTGTGCTCAGTTTATGTCTTGTTCTCTTTTCCTGTACTTTACATATATTTCCTGTTCTTGATTCATACCATGATGTATATGTTCATTTCCTTGGATATACTTAGCTCCGCTCCTGACTAGGATATGTTACAGGTGAGTTGGAGGCTCTATGCGACACATACTATGGCGAGGAGCCTATTGATGCAAGAGAGCTAGCTGGTGCAGCTCTTGACTTAGAGGCTGCAGAAGCCTAGAGCTTACCATTAGTATTCCATGTTATTTTCCTTGTATTGAGACTAGTAGACTTACTTTCATTTGCTGGAATATAATAGAATTCTGATACTTGTACTTTTACTCTGGGATACATTTATAGATACTGTGTTTTCATACTTGTCTTGATATCTGGTTAGTTTTCCTAGATTGGTACAGCTTACTTTGTTGTGTCTAACGACAAAGGCTGGACGTGTCCGACTCGTGTTCGATTATTCGGAAGCGGGTCGTGACACCACCAAAATCAAAAGAATAGTAATATGAATCGACTCAATAAATTATCATTTATACATGTAGTTGGGCGAAGACAAATCGACTACCAATTATTTTAAAGAAATAAATATACAAAGAAAGTATAGGTAAAAATAACGACGAATCTAAGGGCAATCATCTTCGAAGGAATAGAGAAGATCACGGCCTTGGCTTGAACACCTGCGAAAAGTCACAAAGCACACATCTGGAGAGATTACCAGGTCCTCAGAGGGACGTAACAAGATACATAAATAACATGCCATATAAATACTGAATATAAACGATGCCACAAATAAAAGTAAGTGACAAGACCTCAATAAGGTAACATACCCATGCTAAAGTGAACATGCAGTTAAGAACAAACCTTTTATCGCATGAGCCATGGCTATAAATAGGATATGGTATAGTCCCCACTTGGACACCAGTGACCTAAGCACATGATGTTCAAAAACGATAATGGCCAACCTGAGGGGGTCATCATACCCATATCTCCAGCGGAGCTTCCGGGTTTCAAGAGAATGTGTAATAGAAGCCCATACGACAAGGAAATGTTTTTCCCACCCGATGTACCTATCTAGGTCGCATCTGCGATCATGTACCTCTACTGACTGTTAAGTCTCCTAGCTGTTTGCCATAAAATATAAAAGAGCGGAACAATTATCGGAGGACTGGACTTTTACTTCACGTTACAAACTCGCTTGTACAAAGAAAGCCTAGGGACGAAAGCTTAGATACAGCAGTCTAAGTACAATTGTTTATTTTAGATTCTGGGGGGTGACGATAGAGGCTCGGAAAAGCAACGACAGCTCTGCCTTACTCCTTGGACGATCGGTATGCAGCCTTGGCTCCAAAAGATTGCTGAACGTTGAAGAAATGCTCTCTTTGCTCTCTCTCTCCGCTCTCTCTCCAAGTATGTAGTGCTCTCTCTCTCTGATCTCGAAAAGTGCTCCTTTCTGTATGTATGTGTACGTCTCTTTTGTAAGAAAATGGTACCCTGCTATTTATAAGAATGGGGGGACCTCATTAGGGTTCACAATGATTGCCCCTTAAAGTGGCGGCGGCCTGTTGATCGATCAATCTGGGCCATTGATTTTGAGTGTAATGGATCTGGGCCATTTAGTGTAGATTACACCAAATCCTATTAGTAATTAATGCTGATTAGAATAAATCTCCACGATGACGATCTGTTGATGTCTGCGAATCTGAATGAATAAATTTAATTCATTCTCCTGCCACGTGTCCCAGATTATTGGGATTTGACCCAATCTTTGATTGCGATAAATCTGGGAATTTGATTAGATTTATGACACGTGTCCTGGGAGTCACTGAGCCGCATAAGGATTGGGCCGCATAAAGTTTGAGCCGCATAAGCCTGGCCACGTGTCAGGGCAGCTTGGGGAGTGGACCCCAAATCTTCGAACCACATGATAATCTGGACCCTACAATGGGTAGTGAGCCGCATGGAGGTGATCCTTGTGAGCCGCATAGGGCTGATCCTTGTGAGCCGCCTAGGGCTGCGTCTGCATGAGCCGCATAGGGCTGTCTCGATCTGGGCTACATAGGACAACTTCAGCTTGAGCCGCATAGGGGGGTCTCCGTTCGAGCCGCATATGACTGTCCACATGTCTCAGCTGTGTGGCATTTTCTGGATCTCGGGGGGGGGGGTTGTATCAGAGATTTTCTTTGATTTCCTAGGATTCTGTCATTATGACAGAGTCATAATTGCCTCTTTATGTCAGGCCTGTCGCTTCGTCAGAGTGGTTAGCCGTCCAAGCAATTAATGCAGTACAGTGCGGAGGGGAGAACTGTTTACAAGCCACGTGTCTTTTCTTCTGAGCCGCATGGAGATCATAGAGCCGCATAGGCTCGTTGAGCCGCATGGATTTTCTGAACCGCATGGGCTATCTGAGCCGCATGGGGTTCCCTGGCCATATGGATCTTTCTTTATTATTTTCCATGCTTCTACAAGACCCCCTTCAAAGTTTTCAATTTGCAAAATTGAAATACTTTGAATAAGAAGCATGGCCGTGTGGAAGTTCTTTCTAGCCGCATAGATGTCTCGGCCGCATAGATGTCTCGGCCGCATGGTAGTTTCTCCCGCATGAACTTTCGAGCCGCAGAATTGTTTCAGCCGCATGAATGGCTTAGCAGCGGCGACTTTTGAACTGCATAGCTCCTTGCCACGTGTGAAGGTCTTTAATTGCCTCCTAGTTCGTTTCAGCACCGTCTTTTAGAGGGAAATCCCAAGGGCCGGTTCATTAATTCTTGTGGATTTTATGCTCTGGGTGAATCTTGGGAACGAAACCCGAGGAGTCGGTTTTGCCTTTTACGAGGCGGTTACTAGTCCACATGTCCTCCTTCTCTCGTCCTCCTATAAATAAGAAGAGTTTGGAGAGAGAAAAGGCTTCTTTACTTTATCTTTTTCTTCAAATTCTCCCTATCCCGATCGTCCTTTTCTTCTCCGATAACTAATGGCTCCCAAGAAGACCCTGGCATCAAAGGACAAGAAGGCGGCCTCTTCATCGATTACAACGACAAAAGGCAAGAAGACTACTTCTGCCTCAACTGCGGCCGTTCCTCCGTCGGTCGTCGTACCCGATGTTCATCCTGATGTTCATCCCTCCATTATTGGTAAGGACATTGTATGAGTTAAAGAACCCTAATTACTATAGCTACGTCGCATATTTTATGCATGAGCTTTTGCGAGCTTCATGTTCGTCTCATGGCTGAGCCGCATAAGAATAGCTGTTATGTCCGCATACGTACTTTGCCGACAAAGCCGCATAAGCAACGTTGAGTCGCATGGACTTTCTCTGAACGGAGCCGCATAAGTGTTCTTCTGAGTTTTGAGCAGCATGAGGCTTGGAGCCGCATAAAGCTTCATTAAATTGGAACCGCATTGGTGTTTTCTTGAGCCGCATGAGGCTTGGCAGCTCCCAATCATCTCTTTTTTTATACATCTTTTTAACTTATCTTTCTCTGTCTTCTTTTCAGTAAATCTGCCGGTAAATGCTGCTGGAGAACTCCTGGTGGGTAGTGCCCAAGCTGCTCTGGGTTATAGGTACGACCATATTGTTCAGCATATGGCGGATCAGTTTTCGAGTGATGAACCTCCGGCTAGATTGAATGCCATTAAGAACCAGCCTTTTCATTTCCTTAACGCCATGATGAACTCCGGGAAATTCGAAGGAGAATATTTGAAGCCTGTGTTTTTTTTTGGAGATGCCTTGACTGTGGAGAACAGTCATATTCTGGAGGTGTCAGAGAATTAGAGTTTTGTTTCTAACGGGATGGCGATCCGCATTCCCCAAATGGAGCGACACTTCCCATTATCTTGGTTCAATATGCTCCCATTGGACCGAAAGATGGAAGAGACTTTAACCCCTACCCGAGGTAGGATGTTTGTGGAAAACATCCATTATAACAACAGTCTGAAGTCAGTGACTGCCGGCAAGGTGCACACCAGCTGTTCTGTAACGGGATTGGTCCCAGGTTCTTTCTTGAATGTGGCGGGCCCCAACTTCACATTTTCTACCGCCGATACTTTTATAAATCAACTTGCTTGGAAGGGCTCCTACCCCGTTGGCCGGTTGATGCTCCCCAGTTGGATACATCCTATTCCCTCGTGGACCAATCTGTCTATGTGGATCTTGCAGAAGTATGAGGCCTTTTTGTGTGAGATTGGCCTTTACCATGCTATTCGAGGCACCAGTCATGGCTTATCCATAAACAAGAAGTTGTTCATATCTCTGCTGGAGATGTATAACTGCCGTACGGGAACCTTCTATACACCCGTAGGGGAAATGGGACTTGCGCTCCATGAAATGCACGCGGTCTCCAAGCTTCCTTGGGGGGACGAAGCTTTTGAAGCGTATACTCCCACTAATAAGGAATTCAAAGATTTGGAAAGACGGTATCCCGGCTTTGTGGCTCTTTACTAAGAGATATTGTGCCACTATAGCACATGTCATCAGATAGCCCGAAAGGATAGCAACTCGGAAGGGAATGCTCCCCACACCAAGGACTGGGTGCACTATCTCTTCCCGACGGATGCCTCAGGTCGAGTTACCTCTCGTCGCCCTCGATCCCGGGAGGCGGTTAAAGACTTGGTGTCGTCGACTAAGAGGGTGGCCACCACCAGTGACAGATTCGGGAGTAAGACTGACTCTTTTGGTTACTTTTACCAGGATACCCAAGAGCTGTCAGAGAAGGCGCTCCTGGCGGGATTTTTGATGATATGGCTGCGAAATTGTGTAGTCTCTGGAGGGGCTGGTTCTATTGAGAGAATTAGTCGTAACTTCATCCTTCCGGCTGTGAAGTTAGTTTTGCGAATCAGGCTAGCTCTCCTCCCGGCCATGGTGTGCAGCATACATCGTGGCCTTCGTACCTTCACATCTAAGGTCATCGCTCGTGACGTGACCAAGGATTTTGAACGGACCGAGTTGCCCTATCACTATTTGATGGGATGGCTGTTGATGCATTATCCGTCTTTGATGAGACCGAGCTCTGAAGACGGTGTAACTGATGATGACGCATTTATCTTTTGTTACCGTGATGAGCCTTGGGAGTATGAGACCATGCGGGCTTGCCGGATGGCATTGGCGAGGGCAGATATGTATCATATTTTTGTATTCGTCCCTCGCTTTACTGCTAAGGACATAGAGGCTGTACATCTTGACGGTATTGTGCCCCCTCAACTTCTGGACGGCCAGATGCTCCTGTGGCTGCGTAACATCTGCCCCGCACATCTGGTGTATCGTAACCACAATACTGTTTTTCTGGAGCCTTATCTGCCTAGCAGGTTTGCCCGGCAGTTTGGATACAGCCAACTTTGTCTAGACAACCCCAGCTCCTGTCTGGGTTTTGAAGGTAGCCTTCTTGATGGTATCAGGGCTTGGCAATACTACGATACATTCCATACCCGTACCATTTTCTCGGTCCCTGCCATTAAGGCGTCAGTGGAGATCTTGTACATGACAGCTTTGTATCATGTCATGGCGAACAAACCCCCGGTCGGTTTTAACCCAGGTGCCAGTTTTATTATTGGTACCGGCCTGGAGGAAGGATCTCAAGGGTCCAAGAAGAGAAAGACTAGAGTCGAAGTGCCAGATTTGGATTCCGCTGCTGAGGATGATGAAGGCAACGAGCATGATAGAGATGACTCTATCCTTCCAGTGGCAGACGTAGAGGTGGATCAGCCGCCTATTTTGTCAGATGAGATGTTGGGGGATCAGTCACCCGTTGCGCCTGGCCCTACTCCAAAACCTAACAGGCAAGTTTCTCCTATTGGCGGTATTTCTCGTTCTCAAAAGTTGGTTACGACCAGACACCGTCAGCTGACTATAAGAGAAAGTGGAGAAGAAATTAACCCCGCGTCAGAGGTAACCAAGCCATTCTCGACCCTTCCTTCCTTCTTTCCTTTTAGCTTCGATTTTAATCATCTTCTTTCCTTCTTGTAGGTGTTAAGAGAAGAAGAAGAGTTTCAAGATGCCGAGGTGGTAACCCGGGATGACGGGGATTTTAATGAACCTGTCCCTGAAACTGCTATATTTTATCAAGATGACGTTGATCACGTCGTACTTCCCTCTAGGGTGGTTGGGATAGAAGAACCCGCTGAATCTAACTCGGGTAAGGAGGTCATGTCAGCTACGCATGAGCTGCAGCCTCCATGTTCCTCTCCTGGTAAGATAAGCCGAATCTTATCCCGTGAGGAGGCCTATCTGCTCTATCATCACATCCTTCAGGTCACGTCGACTGACCATTATTCTGGGCCTACAGGTCCGGCCTCTCCGGTGCTAAGGATGGACACTATTGAGACAAACTATGTCGAAGGGGCACCGGTGGAGAGGAGTGTACTTCCTCCTCTTTCGGCTCGTCTTGAGGGGCCTCCTGTTGGCTCGAGTTCGAAAAATCGGGTGATGGGACGGCCAGGGCAGGGGATGACGGTCCTTTCATCCTCTTCTGTTTGGGTGGCTCCGAGGGTCGACCTCTCTGCCCTACCGAGTATCGAGGCTCTTCGGATGGCGGAGGAAGAGTTATCCATTATCCATGCGTCGTTCTGCTCGGATTCCATCTCCCTGGTGGCAAGCTCTAGCATCACTCCTCCGATATTGCCAGCCACGCTTTCTCTGACACCATCCTCTACAAAGGTCTTAGATGACGCATTATAGGACGTAGTTGCCAGCTTTCACCGTCATTTGAGAAGGGGAATAACGGCTACTGTGGAAAGAGGGACCTCTTTTATCTTATCCCGGCAATGCGTCCAGGGTCAAATCGATATCCTTAAGACTTTTCTTGGTGGTGCGGGGCTGGCGGCACTCTTGGAGGCGAAGTTATTAGAGACTGAGCAGCTGGTGACCCAGCTGCAGGTGCTGCGACAGGCTGATTTGTCCGCTATTATAGATCGGGAGCGTGGTTCTCTCATCGCTACTATAGAGAAGACAAGGGCTGCTTGGGATAAAACCAGGCCGACCATACTGAAGGACCTTCGCGATCTATCTAATCGATATGATCAATTGAGCCACACGGGCGAAGATGTCATGGCTCGGGAAGCAGCTGCCTCCCGTGGGATCACGGACACGCGAGAGCAGATCCTTGAACTTCAGCAGAAACTAACTTTTTTGGAGTCTGAACTTGAGGCTGCCCGTATTGATAAGGAGCTGATTATTCAGGAGGCTGACAGAGTCAATCGGGCTTCGAATGACCTGGAAGTTGCTCTGAAGAAATTAGAAGATGACTGGCAGGAGCTCATGGGCTTGGATGATGAAGAGCGGTTATCCCGGAAGGCTGAGTGTCGAGTTAAACAGCGACTCGAACATGAGGCCATCTTAGTGAAGAATCGTCTTTTGGAATTGTGTAATGCTGAGCTATAGTCGGCCTTTTCTCCTTTTATTTCCTTTCTTTTCTTTTCCCCTTTTTTTTTGAGAGGGACGTGGTCCCGAAACATGTAATACTTTTTTCTTCCTTCAAATAAAGAGTACTTTCTATTCTACCCTTCATTCGTATTGCTTATTGTACCTGTGATATTGTGGTGATATTTTCCCCGCCTAGGGGACTTATTTGTGGACCTGTTACCCATGGCATACCTTGGTTTTAGGTACGGATAACAAGTTTGGTTAGGATATCTGAGACAGCCATGGCAAAGTGGTTATGGGTGCTCTTGGTATCGAAAAAAAGAATACCGTAGAGCAGCTGGGCTCCCGGGGCATGATGAGATGGTGGGCTTATGCTAAAAAACTTAGCAGAGAATATTTGTGGGCCTATTATCCTTGGCGTACCCTGGCTTAGGATACAGATAATAGGATGGAATAGGACTGACATATTTGCTCAGAGGTTATGAGGACATGGCAAGCATGAGGGTTTTATGAGGACATGGCAGGAGTGAATTCACGGAGGATATTTATGGTCAACAGAGGATATTGTGGTCAACAGAGGACATTTATGGTCAACAAAGGACATTTGTGGTCAACAGAGGACATTTGTGGACCTATTATCCTTGTCGTACTCCGGTTGTGGGTACAGATAATAGGTTGAAAAGGAATCGACATACTTACTCAGAGGTAATGAGGACATGGCAAGTATGAAGGTTTCTTCTACGGAGCCTTCCCACTCAGAGGTAATGAGGACATGGCAGGAGTGGGCTCAATGAAGAGGGGGTACATAGAACGACTCAGAGGTGATGAAGACATGGAAGTTCTATGTAGGGGTGATTTGTTTTTGGCAGAAGTGAAACGACTCAGAGGTAATGAGGACATGGCCGTTCTGGTAATTTGTAGATCGATTACCCTTTTTGTGCACTGGGAGTGCGGGTATTAGATCATGAGGGAGGATCTCTTCCAGGAAGAAAGTTCAGAGGTATGATCATACATGACTTACTATCTGAAAGAGTGACCGGGATGTGAGTTCAGAGGCACCAGCGGGTACATGACTCGGTATTGTGAAAGTGTGAGTTCAGTGGCACCAGCGGGTACATGACTCGATAATCTGGGATGTTGTGGATGTGAGTTCAGCAGCACCAGCGGGTACATGACTCGAAAATCTAGAATATTATGAGGGTAAGTTCAGCGGTACCAGCGGGTACGTAACTCAAAAAATCTGGAGAATGACGAGCGTGAGTTCAGCGGTACCAGCGGGTACGTGACTCAAAAAATTTGGAGAATGGCGAGCGTGAGTTCAGCGGTACCAGCGGGTACATGACTCGAAAATCTAGAAAATTATGGGGTGAGTCCAGCGGTACCAGCGGGCACATGACTCACTGATCTGGAGAATGTCAATTAGACATAATATTTCTTCAGGAACTTGCCGTTGACGGGCAACATAAGCAAATCCCCGTTTTGCTTGGCGAGGCGGTAAGCACCTTTGGAGAATACGACCTCGATGATAAATGGACCTTCCCATTTTGGCTGGAACTTGCCGGCGGTCTTGTCAGTCATGACCATCGGCCTCCGGACTGCCAGAACGAGATCGCCCACTTGGAATGTTCTGATTTTAACCTTTTTGTTGAAGGCTCCAGAGATGCGCGCTTAGTATAGTTCGATCCTTTGCTGAGCTAGGAGGCGCTTTTCATCTAAGACCTCCAACTCTTGTAGTCGGCGTCGGTAGTTATCATCTGTCGTCAATTGATAAGTGAGGGCGACGCGGAGTGAGGATATTTGAGTCTCTAATGGAAGAACTGCCTCACTTCCGTACACCAGGAAGAATGGTGTGTTCCCTGTGGTGTTCGGACTGTAGTACGGTACGTCCATAAACATTCACCGAGCTTCTCGTTCCAATCGCGTTTGTTGGAAGAGACAAACTTCTTAAGGAGTTTGATGATTGTTTTGTTGAATGCCTCTGCCAACCCGTTCGCTGCCGGGTTGTACGATGTCGAAGTAATATTCTGGATGCGATGTTTGTTGCAGAACCGATAAAAAGCGTGGCTTGCAAACTACGGACCATTATCGTGGATGATCCTTCGGAGCAGTCCAAAGCGATAGATGACGTGATGCTTGAGGAAGCTGATCACGTTTGAGGTTTTGACTTCTACGAGTGGCACAGCTTCCGCCCATTTGGAGAAGTAGTCCATGATCGCAAGTATGAAACGATGTCCACGGAAGGAAGGTGGAGTAATTGGACCGATGATGTCCATTCCCCATGCTTCGAAGGGCCAGGATGCCACTGTTGGATGTAGAAATTCGGATGGCTGGTGAATAAAGTCCGCGTGGACTTGGCAGGCTTTACATTTTCTTGCATAGTCTATCGTATCTACCACCATCGTAGGCCAGTAATAGCCCATTCGACGGAGACGGTCTTGTAATTTAGGGCCAGGCTGATGGACCCTGCAGACACCGTCATGAGCTTCTCGTACGGCTTCTTTGGCTTCTGCGTTCGACAGACACCGAAGCAATACTCCATCATAGGATCGGCGATACAGCATTTTTGTCTCTATATCGTAGAAGAAACTGAGGGAACACCGTCTGATGGAGGTGGCTTTCTTTGGGTTCTCGGGCAGAATATCGTAGACGACGAAGTCGATGAATGGTTGTCTCCAATCTGGGACATCATCAATCGCCTGAGCGGAATAGCTTGCCATGAGTTGAACGTTGTTCTTGGGGCAGACCAGTTTGTGGCCTATCACATCCATCGATTGTTGAGTATGATTTGACACTGCTAGGGAAGCGGCCAGGCCTGCTAAGGCATCGGCTTCGATATTTCGGAGTCTGGGGACGTGTTCGATGAAGAACCCCTCGAACGACGAGATGATGTCGATCGCTATTTGGTGATAGGGGATCATGTCTTCATGGCTGACCTCGTATGAGCCCCAGATCTGATTGACGATAAACTGAGAATCGCCGTATGCTTCAAGGTATTCTACCCCCAACTCATTTGCAAGTTGGAGGCCAATGACCAGAGCGTTGTACTCAGCCATATTATTAGAGCAGGGTTTCGTGAGGGAGTAAGCGTGGTTAATCACCAATCCAGAAGGGAAGACTAGCACCACCCCGACTCCGACGATGATGTTGCCCTTGGGTCCAGTTCTCGAAGCACCGTCGAAGAACATTCGCCATATATCATCGTGGGAGGTTGCATGCGAGTCGGCGACCTCATCCGGGATGTCTTCATATATTCTGGACGACTCCGAGCTCGGGTGGGCTGCCAAAAAGTCTGCCAAGGCTTGGCCTTTGACCGCCTTTTGTGGGACGAAGATCATATGATAGGGGGATAGCAATATTGCCCATGTAGCAAGGCGAGAGCTGAGTGCCCCTGGTTTAGTCATGAGGACCCTGAGAGGGTTGACTCGTGAGATCACATGTATTGTTTATCCGGTGACATAGTACCGCGTCTTCTGAATGGCGAACACCAAGACAAGGCATTCCTTTTCCATAGCGGTGTATCGGTGCTCTGGCCCAATCATCATTCGACTGAGGTAATATATGGCTTGCTCGTGGCCTGTATCGTTGTTTTGTGCCAACAGAGCTCCGAGAGAATGTTCAATTGCTCGTACGTAGAGGAGGAATGGTTTTCCAGCAACCGGGGCCACCAGGACTGGAGGGTTCGACAAATATCCTTTGATGCTGTCGAAGGCCCGCTGATATTCTTCATCCCATACGAACAAGACGCCTTTCTTCATGAGGTGGGTGAATGGTCGGTATCGCCCGGAGAGGTTAGAAATGAACCTCCTAATGTAAGCTAGCCTCCCTTGAAGGCCTCTGAGTTCGCGGAGATTTCTCGGGGGACCTATCTCCATGATTGCCTTTGTCTTCTCAGGGTCTACATGGATACCCTGGGCGGTGATGATGAAACCCAAGAACTTTCTGCTGGATACACCCAAAAAGGATTTTGTAGGGTTTATTTTCAAATTGTGCGCTCGCATCAGGTCGAATACTGTTCTCAGGTCCTGCAGATGGTCTTTCTTGCGGTGACTCTTGACGGCAATGTCATCAACATAGCACTCCATCGTCTTGCGTAAGTGGTCTCTGAAGATGATGCTTATGGCTCTTTGATATGTGGCGCCAGCATTCTTTAAACCGAAAGGCATGACTGTGTAGCAGTATGTGCCAATCGGTGTTCGGAATGATGTATGCTTTTCGTCGTCAGGAGACATTTTGATTTGGTTGTACCCCGAGAAGCCATCCATGAATGACATACGTTCGAAGCTGCAGGTATTGTCAATCATGATGTCCGTGATAGGGAGAGGAAATTCATCTTTGGGACATGCCACGTTCAGATTGTGGAAGTCGATGTAGATTCGAATCTTCCCATTCTTCTTGAGGATGGGTACTATATTGGCGACCCAGTCAGGATGTTGCTCCTCACGAATGAAGTCGCTGGCTATCAGTTTGTTGACTTCGGCTTCGATCGCGTCCATGATGCCCGGGCGGAAGCGTCGTTGTTGTTGCTTGACTGGCTTTGCATCCGGCCGAATGTTGAGTTTGTGAAGAGCAATATCGGGATTTAACCCCGACATGTCTTCATAGCTCCAGACGAACACATCAGTATATTCTTTGACAAGTTCCAGCAGTGATTCTCGCTCTTCGTCTATTAAGCTTTTACTGACGAAGATTGGTTTTGGAGAAGACTTGCTGCCGAGATCTACTTGCATGACCTCATCTTCAGTAGGAGGTTCTCTCTGTTCGAACTGCTTTTCCTATTGTGCATCCAGCTGCTGGGCCTACGGCTCTAGCTCGAGGATTTCAGGGATGTCTTCATCTTCTTCATAAGCGTCGGTGAATGCCATGTTGACTGACAGGACTTGTCTGAATACATCTCCGATGCTGGTGTCTGAGTTAGAAGTTGGTGACCCGGTTGAATGTGAATGCCAGTCGCATTCTTCATCTGAGCTTTCAAGGGTCGTCGTAGGTGTTATATACCCTAATCCACATCGAGTCTTGCTATAGTAGTCCCGTAGTTTGCCTGTCGGGACCGGTGGCTTCAAAGATAATCGTCGCCCCGTGCCGTAGTTTAAGCCTGGCGTTGTCTCCAGATCATACCCCTGTTTTTGCATGAGATATTTGGATTGGGGGCTGTAAAGATACAGAGGCAGTCTCCCGGCATCTGATCCAAGGTTGACTTCTTCTATGGTAAAGGAATACGGGTCGTCCTTTCGGCCGAAGATGATTGGATGGTCCCCTCCCTCGATTATGCGGTAAGCGTCTTCCGCTGGAGTAAGCTGGATTGCAGTGTACACATTTGTCACCTGTGTGTGGAGGTGAGTGCCTATTTCGTGTTCCATAGCATACATTGTACAGAGCTTATTAAGCTCGAGGTAGTTCAAAGATAGCCCTTTATTGATGAAGTAAGGTATCTTTTCTAGGGGATTACATCATCTGTGGAGGGAATATCAGTGTGGGCAGCCACATACTTGGCTAGCTCCGGTTCCTCTTCGGCTACCCCCTGTATAAATGAAGACTGAGAGGACGACCTGGACAGCTTGATCGTCAGAGGTTCAGCTGATGGAGCAGAGCGTGGAGTTGTTGGCAGACTAGCGACCCCCAGTTTGGTACTTGATGTGGGGCGGGGAGTGGTTGGCTTGCTAGAAGTTCCAGGCCTTGCATCGGGGTGACGACCCTTCTTGGGAAGACGTATCGTCATTGGCTTGTCGGAGGGGTTGAGCTTCTCCGTTTGCGGCTGGCCGGCTCTCGACAGCCTAATTGTCAGTGGCTCCATTGTGGGTCTTGGCACTTGGCCGAACCTTGGCAGCCGGATTATCATTTGCTCTTCTTGTGCCGAGAGGCTGATTGCGTCCTTATGCAGAGTGGCGGTAAGGGGTACAGACTTGCCAGGTTTGCGAGCTTGGAGGTGGATCGTCAGAGGTTCTTCTGATCCTGTAGCTGTCCCGGTACGAGCTTGCACATCTCCTTCACCAAGATGCTTCTTCGACTGTTCGTACAGACAGGAGTCTGAGTAGTAGGATTCGACCCCTTTGAAGGGATCGATATCAGCAAATTCTATCCTCACGAAGCCGTGTTTGTCGACATACTTGAAGCATTGGTGCAGTGTGGAAGGCACGATCATATAGTCGTGCATCCACGGGCATCCCAAGAGGATGTTGTAAGAAGTGTCTGCATCTATGACGTAGCAGGTGACTTTGGATTGGAGATCGCCAATTTGACACTTCAGACGAATCTTTCTAATTGGGTAGCTCCTGTTCGAATTGAAACCGCTGATGGCAGTGCTTGTAGGCGTCAGGCGATGCATTGGGATACGGAGATGATGTAGCAGACCTTTCGAGATGATGCTTATGGAAGATCCAGGATCAATGTGCATCCGATCCACCTTTACGTCGCTAATGTATCCAGTGTAGTATAGCGGCGATCATGCAGGTTGGTTTTGATGAGCATGTCCTGCGGAGTGAAGACAATATTGGGCATTGCTTCCGTACATGCGCTGTCTTGGAGATCTGTAGGCGAGCTCTCTCCTGTGAGGTTGACCTGAGCCAGATAGGCGTCGGCATTATGGAGTGCATCGGTCAAAGCCGCTCGTACATCCTTTGAGAGTCTCAGAAGCTCGTATAATGACAACTTGGCCGGTGTGTTGGTCAACTGCGCTAAGATGTCGAAATTGTAGGGCTTCTCCAGCCCTTGTGATGTCTCTTTTTGGAGGGATTTATCAAAGCGAGTCTCCCTCGGCCTAGGCTTGTCGGTCGTTGGAGGCTGAGCCGGTCCCGGAGCATCAGTTGTAGCGGGCTGATGATCTTCAGCCGGATTATCAGCCACAGGTTGGGATTGTGCCCCAGACCGCGTGACTACGGCTGTAGCTTCTTCGATATCTGTCGAGATTGTGCGACAGGATCTGACTTTTCTACTCTTCTTCTTGCCAATGGAAGACGGTGTGGGCTGAATCACTTCAGATACCAAGTCTGGATGGACCCACATGACCTCCCCTCGCGATGTGGTGAGAGGCACTAGACCAGCAGCCTGATCTCGGGGAGGTGGAAGATTGGCAATCTCCATTGTTGCCAGAGGGATGGGGACCACGCCGTCTTGAGCTTCCGTCGGAGGAAAGCTGCCGAATTGTACT
Source organism: Iris pallida (assembly GCA_029216955.1). Taxonomy (NCBI): domain Eukaryota; kingdom Viridiplantae; phylum Streptophyta; class Magnoliopsida; order Asparagales; family Iridaceae; genus Iris; species Iris pallida. The sequence continues at coordinate 1,936,156 of JANAVB010042018.1, read as the reverse complement.
GATACCATGTTGGCTGCCACGATTACCCCTTCGAAATTGATAGCCAGTACATTCGAATCGATGAGATTTTGGATGTACCGTTTTAGCTGGTAGCAGTCGTGTGTAGCATAGTGGACGTAGCGATGACAATGGCAGTATTTTGGGTTCTCCATCTCTGTCGGCCGTGGTTTCCGTCTTGGTGGAGGAAGCTGAATTCTGTCTCCTTGTATGAGCATGTCCAAGATGGGCTTGACGTGACCGTCTTCGAAGGAGTAAGTGATTTACGGCCATTGTTTGTCTGCTGGCTTGGGCTCAGGTTTCTGTGCTGTATCGGCCACCATAGCCTGCTTGCCCTTGTTGTTCCGATTGTTGGAGGAGCTACCCCTATTGTTGGTGTTGGCGTTGGGACGTCTGCTCTTGTCCTCTTCCTCTGAGATGTGTAATCCCAGTTGGCGAGCCTTCTTCAGTCATTCTTCGGCGCTTGTGGCACTAATGATAAACGTCTTCCAGTCTTTGAATTGACTTTCGCCCATCCAGAGGCTGATTGTTGGAAGCAGTCTCTTTTGGAAAATTTTAATCAAGGAGGAATCCGGGTTTCCAGAGGGCAACTTCATGGCGGTTTGGCGGAACCGCTCGATGTAGTTCCTTGTCAGCTCTTTCTTCCCTTGGACGACGTCCATGAGGGTGGACATGGTGATGTCCTGCCCTACTTCGTAGAATCTTTCCAAGAACATGCGCTTGAAGCCGGCGAAGGAGTAGATGCTGTTGTCTGGCAGGTTGCAGTACCAGTCGAAGGCGACCCCTTCCAATGCCCCGATGAATAATCGTGTGAGAATAGCATCGTCATGGGGCAGATGGTCGGTGGTGACCTCAAAGTAAGTGATGTACCGACTTGCTGAGGTCTTCCCATCATAAGAATTGATATTGAACGGCTTATATCTTGGTGGGAATGGAACATCCCTCCATGCAGCAGGGTATGGTTGCCGTATTCTGAGGTCTTGAGAGTTTTTTCGAGCGTGAAACATGGCTCGGAGCTCCTGGACCTCTCTTCTTGCTTCGCGGGCCTCGTCCACGGCGGTGGGGGCCGTTGTTTCAGGAGGATCACTGCCCGGGTTCGGTGCTGCTGAATTCGAGTCCGTATTGACCGCAGGTCCCGCGCTTGTTTGGCCAGACGTCCCTCCTTACAGAGTTGGAAGGGCCGCTTTGATTTCGTCTACAGACTTGACCAAGGCAAGCAATATGGCTTCGAGCGGGTCGATGCGTTGGCGATCGCTGGAACCACCTTGGCTGCTGTATGTCATGAATACCGTCTTCACATGAGGAGAGATAGATGGAGCGGTGGAGGAAGAGCCCTCCGAATCGTACCCCTGTAGTGAGAAGTCATCGGGGTATGTGGGTATGTTCTCTTCTGATTCGGACTCGGAAGGAACAGTACCCCCAGTCTCCGAGTTTGCCTCGTCTCGGGAGTTATGGACGTCTTCGGGGACGTCGGGGTTCGCTGCATCTGATGGAAGAGTTGTCTCCCCCAGCTCGTCTTCTTGGAACATCGGATTTCTGTGGAGGCTCGGAGGGGTTCTACCCCCAGCCCCAGCAACCCCCTGCGTTGTGGACGACGAATCTCCTACTGCAGCAGATTTTGTCTTAGAGCGAGTATCTTGGAAAACTTCGGTGGTGGGCACCCGCTTAGACGACAGTCTTTTAGTCGCAGTGGTTGAAATCTTCGGGCTGGGAACATTTGTCTTCTTCCTCCTTCCATCAGCGGGGACTTTTCAAGCAGAGTTGCAGAAGACGACGGGAAGTACCTCGTCTTCTGAAGATGGCTGTTGCAGTCTTTGAAAGACGGACTGCCGGTCTTCTCGCCCCGTCGCATTATTGCAGCAGCAGTTGATGATGACTTGGGTGCAGTGACGTCCGTGGGAAGACTCTTTGCACCCCGATGCATCTTTTCTTTCCTTGCGTTTGTGGAGGATGGCCTCATGCAAGTCAGATGGGTCTGGACCGACCTTGTTTGCTTTCGGGATTTTGAGAGACTTTTGCGAACCTCTCTGTCCGCCTGCCGCCGGGGGCTGGACTCGAGTGGTTCTGTACAACTTTCCATCCGAGGCCCGCGTAACAGTATGCGGAACGCTCGGATGGTCAGAGGTCAGATCAGCGGACCGAACTCGCCAGGCTCGTACTGCTTTAGATTTCTTCGCTCTAGTACGTAAGGGCACATAGTAGGAAGAGTCTAAGTGATATTGGAGAGAGTCAGACATATCTTCTTAGGAGCACAAGAGATCAGGACCATAAGACAGGCGGTCGAAGGCAGAACCGCGCGAGGTAGGAGTCATGCCGCCGTCCTCAACAATCTTCACGCGGCTGGCAGACGTAGCCGCATAGGCTTTCTTTATGCGGCTAGGAGTCTCGGCCGCATGAGTCTTCTTTATGCGGCTGGATGATCTGGCCGCATGGATTTTCTTCATGCGGCTGGTAGATCCACCCGTATGAGCCTCCTGCATGTGGTTGGCAAATTTGACCACAGGAGTGCTCGGCTTCTTCTCGGGGCACATAGAGTCGCTTTTTGTCCCTGCAAGTCCAGCATCGTAGTGCTTTCCTCTGCCGGACTTGGGGACAACAGAGTTCTCTACGGCTCGGAGTAGAGCCGTATGAGAATCGCCTTCGCCGTCTTGGGTAGCAGAGAATACCCCGTCAAGAGCTTGTGAAGGAGCAAATAATTTTGGCCTCCACTCGCAGCGAGCTTTCTTTGTGTGGGTTCGCTTCTGGATCGGGCCAGCACTTCCTTCACAGAGCATCTCTTCAAACGCATGTTGGTCGAAACGGACGACCATCTTCTATTGCGTGGAGCCAAGCTTGGCTGCATCCGACTGCGTCACCAACTCCTCAGCCGTAGAGAAGTTTGTCCCCAGCAGAGTCGCCATCGTGTTTGCCATAAAATATAAAAGAACAAAACAATTATCGGAGGACTGGACTTTTACTTCACGTTACAAACTCGCTTGTACAAAGAAAGCCTAGGGACGAAAGCCTAGGTACAACAGTCTAAGTACAATTGTTTATTTTAGATTCTGGGGGGTGACGATAGAGGCTCAGGAAAGCGACGACAGCTCTGTCTTACTCCTTGGACGATCGGTATGCAGCCTTGGCTCCAGAAGATTGCTCAACATTGAAGAAATGCTCTCTTTGCTCTCTCTCTGCTCTCTCTCCAAGTATGTGGTGCTTTTTCTCTGATCTCGAAAAGTGCTCCTTTTTGTATGTATGTGTGCGTCTCTTTTGCAAGGGAATGGCACCCTGCTATTTATAAGAATGGGGGGACCTCATTAGGGTTCACAATGATTGCCCCTTAAAGTGGCGGCGGCCTGTTGATCGATCAATCTGGGCCATTGATTTTGAGTGTAATGGATCTGGGCCATTTAGTGTAGATTGTACCAAATCCTATCAGTAATTAATGCTGATTAGAATAAATCTCCACGATGACGATCTGCTGATGTCTGCGAATCTGAATGAATAAATTTAATTCATTCTCCTGCCACGTGTCCCAGATTATTGGGATTTGACCCAATATTTGATTGCGGTAAATCTGGGAATTTGATTGGATTTATGACACGTGTCCTGGGAGTCACTGAGCCACATAAGGATTGGGCTGCATAAAGTTTGACTCGCATAAGCCTGGCCACGTGTCAGGACAGCTTGGGGAGTGGACCCCAAATCTTCGAACCACATGATAATCTGGACCCTACAATGGGTAGTGAGCCGCATGGAGGTGATCCTTGTGAGACGCATAGGGCTGATCCTTGTGAGCCGTATAGGGCTGCGTCTGCTTGAGCCGTGTAGGACTGTCTCGATCTGGGCCGCATAGGACAACTTCAGCTTGAGCTGCATATGGGGGTCTCCGTTCGAGCCGCATATGGCTGTCCAGATGTCTCAGCTGTGTGGCTTTTTCTGGATCTCGGGGGGGGGGGGGTTGTGTCAGAGATTTTCTTTGATTTCCTAGGATTATGTCATTATGACAGAGTCATAATTGTCTCTTTATGCCAGGCCTGTCGCTTCGTCAGAGTGGTCAGCCGTCCAAGCAATTAATGCAGTACAGTTCGGAGGGGAGAACTGTTTGCAAGCCACGTGTCTTTTCTTCTGAGCCGTATGGAGATCATAGAGCCGCATGGATTTTCTGAACCGCATGGGCTATCTGAGCCGCATGGGGTTCCCTGGCCGCATGGATCTTTCTTTATTATTTTCCATGCTTCTACACTAGCATGCCTCTATTAGCAGTTAGACCTAACACATGCGCACGAGTGATCAACCAACACGCAAGTACCTTTATATGCTACTCATCTCACATATATCTTATGGTACAACTGTGTCAAGGGTTATGCAATACATTACAGAGGGTAGTCCCTTACCTCTAGGTCCATATATAATCAAAGGATAATAAGCAAAGTAAAACTAATATCACTGAGCATGTAAGAATTCAAGAATTGTAATAATAGTACAACTACAAGAACTGGAATAAATAAACAGTGATATACAAATAACTAAAATGCAGATTAAATATAAGCAGTAAATATGGTAAGGTATCTTGCCTGAGGTTGTGTGCAAAAGTGCGACGTCCAATAGCTCGAACCGTCAGAATAGTGAAGCGATGAAAGTCAAATCCCTCATACGTCCTCGGATGCTGAAATAAACACCACAAACGTGTTTGAAATATAAGATATGTCTAGGAAATGCCTGTCCAAAAGTCTAATTCTGGAACAGGGGCAAAATTATAATTTTGGATCAAAGTGATGTCCATCGTGGGACCCGTTTTACACCAAAATGCATGCCAGAATCTATGATCTCTAAAGTTGTCAAACTATATGTCTACATGTCCAGTTTGAGGAGACGAACCCAACCGTATGTCCAAAGTTGGATTTCGGTGGGTTGTGCACAATTTTGCCCATTGGAGCGGATCGTGGGCCTGCCAAATAGGCATTCCGGACGACCTTCTTAGATTCGGACCAAACTTGGCGTATAGGACCCAAAAAATGGTACGATCCTGATGGCACAAGTTTCGTGTCGATCCGACAAACATGCACAAAGTTACGGGCTAGTTTGCAAAGTGTCGATACGGTGGTATCTTGACGGGTACGCACCGATTTCGTTGCACACGCACAACGAAATCGAGTTCCGTCAGTTCCCACACGTCGATAACATCCGTACGAGCCTTTCGATGCTTACGAATCGTGACCAAGTCACTCGGTTTATCGGGACGAACCCCGTATCGGAAAATTTCTAATTTTTCTAAACTATTTTTAGTGAGGTTTTTCTTGATTTTTAGGAACTGATTTCTTCATGCACAGTGAATAAAATTCAAATCTACAAAACAGGTTTTGATCTCCTATATGTTATCTTTGACCATGTTAAATTAGTTTCTATGAAATCTTAAAGTACAGAACGAAAATTGGCCGACAAGTTGGTAATTTACAACAGTTTTAAAAGTTTTAGAAAAGTGATTTTTCTCCAACTTCGTCTCAATTTTTCGAGCAAGTTGGATGGCCATGTCAAAATCCACCAGGGGGATCTTGAAGAGGGTCATGTGGGCTTTCTATAAGAATTTACGGATCTAAGAACGGATTAGAATAGAGAGAGAAACTACTCGTTGAAGTCGGGTACCTTAAAGTGTATTACTGCTGTGTTGTTGTCTTTGTTGTCGATGTTGCCATTGTATGGCGCGAGATGGGGTTGCGAGCTCGGACGAGGGAGGTGCGGGAACTTGCCGGGGAGAGGAGGAGGAAGGAGAAGAGAGTGGAGATGAATATTGGGTTTTAGGGTTTACTTGGCGGCATATAGATGTAGAGAGAGAGAGAGGATGTAAGGTCGGCAAGCTTTATATATAAACTTGGGGTCGGGTCCCTCCCTCCCCTTATAAAGATGTTGCAGCTGCTGCTGCGGTTATTCTTTATGTGTGGGCGGTGGTCGGTTTCCCATGGTGGGGTCGACCACCCATTATTATTATTATTATTTTCTTTTCTTTTTCTTTTCTTTTCTTTTCAAATCAAATCTTCTTAAACATATATATATATATATATATATATATATATATATATATATATATATATATATATATATATATATATATATTTTTTTTTTTTTTCTTTTCTTTTCAAATCAAATCTTCTTAAACATATATATATTTTTTTTTTCTTAAACATATATATATATATATATATATATATATATATATATATATATATATATATATATATATATATATACACCATAGATCCAAATAAAAATCCAAATAACAATTTAAATGTCACATATCCAAATATTTAATATATTTAAACCCATGTACTTATTTATATAAATTCAATTCCCAATAAATCAACTCAAAATAATAAATAATATCTTATTAGAATAAACATGTTTATCAAATCTCCACAAAATAACTTTAATAATAATAAATAATAAAAATTGCCCCAATGGGTGATCTTTACCATACCCTTACTTGGGTCTAGAGAATTGTACCAATATTGGAAAACATCATTAATAATAAAAATATAAATTTTTTACCTCTAATTTAATAATTAGAAAATATTTCTCAAATTTAAAAATAATATTAAGAACATTTGCACACCCATAAAATATGCCTACAGGGTCATCTTGGCACTCCATATTTCTACTTGGGCCTGGGTTTGGTCCGAGCCCAGTTCGGACTGAATTGGACAAACCGGGTCATCTAAAAATCAATATATAAAATAATATCTTATTAAAATTATTTAAATAAGTCAATTCACTACTTGGACTGGTTTTTCTTGTTTGGATATAACCATGGCTAGGCTTCCCCTGATATGGCTAATATACTAGTCAAGGTACACTACTACAACTTCCGTGCTAAAAGTCATGGTCGTCTAATGCTCCAAAAACTTAACAATGGCTAAGGTCATTTCTACTAATAAAAAAAAATCATAAATTGTATAAATTCATTTTAAGTCTTTTTAAATAATAATAATAAAATAAAAAATTAGGGGTTTTACACTGCTAGTATGTGCGTTATCAGTACAAAGCTGAATCCTTGGGACACAGCTGCTGGTCTACGCATGTATTAGTGCAGAGCTGAGCCTTGAGTCACAGCTACCAATTGAATTGCATGAGTCGGTAACTGTTTTGCTAAGAGGTATAAATGCAAAGACGAACATGAGGAATACTGGTTATATTATGTTTATGCTAATCATTGTCTTGTGCAGGGATGACTGTCGGCTATGGGTAAGAATCACTTAGAAGTGATATATATGTGTTGCTTAAGTTTTCTATATGAATTGCTTGCAAAGATTAATATATTGCAAAGAAATGCTATATCCCATTAAAGAAAAGATGTGATATCGTGCTTATAATTGTCTCTAAGAGTGGCTTGAACAAGAGAAATGATATAGCTCATGAAATATGATGTACACTACACAAGAATTGAACAGTCCCTTATATGCTTGAAAGAAATAAATTATGGCTTTTCAAAGATATTTTCAAAAGAGATGTAAACTGACTATATACTGCATAAAATGAACATAGGTAAAAGTAGCAAGATCACAACACAAGAAATATTTTCTCACTAAATAAACAATGATAGTTTTAGACAAATATAGGCTTTGTTCACAATCACCAGTATACTGATATACTAACCCATCATCAGTTTGTATGTAGGTGCAAGACGCATCGAGAAGGATAGTTCGAAGCGATAGTCGAACCTTATCCTCAGGAGCCAGAAATTAGAAGAGATGCCAAAAGATGGACATCTGTATGCAAAGAGTTGGTTTTGTATATAAGGGGATATAGTGTATGAAACGGGATCATTGTAATATGTAATATTTCTAAGAGAATGTAAATATTGTATCAGAGAGAATTGAGAGCTTGTAATTTGTTCAAAGAAAATCAATAAAGAAAATTGTTTCTTGTTACCATTATATTCAATTCATATATTCTGCAATATGTTCGCTGCTACTTCAAATATCTACAATATGTTCTGCTGCGTATTGTCTATGTTGTCTATTTTGCCATTGTATAGGTCTTGGCCTTGTGCAAGCACAACTTAGGCTTGTACGGCATCACGTCCAAGCGAGGACGAATGATCTCACAGAGTCTGAAACAAGGAAGAAAGGTCTCTGCGGGATCGGGACGTGATAGAATGGTATCAGAGCAACACGATCCTCTGGCCAATTTTGATTCAATTGAATTCGAATATATTCTCCTGATCAAAATTTTCTTGCCTGCTTGATATCATCAATGAGATGAACATTCTATATAATATGTCCGTAAATATTTTTATGATGCCGGCATATGTTTTATTGATTTGATTGATTGAGATTGAAATATTTATTGAACATGAGCTTTTGATACGAAACGAATCATGAATACATGGATTAATGATGGCGAAGGATGAGGACTATCGCTACTATGGATATCGTAAGTTTTTCCTTAAGTTTCGAGGACGAAACTTCTTCTCGGTGGGTAATTATGTAGTGTCCCGCTCCGCAAAGGCACTAGATAAACAGAGAGATCAGATTTGCTGGCTCTGCAACAGAAGACGATTGATCTGGGTGAGTGGACAAAGACTCATTTTATGATTCACTTACGCCTATTAAGAATATGAGTTTTTGATTGAAGGTTATTGTTAATAACAAGATAGTAAATCATTGAGTATGCTTAAAGAGAATTCATATGTTGCCATGCTAAAACAAGAAACAGAGATAATATGATGCCTTGCTAAGAAATAAACTTTGCCTTGATCAAGAGAACCTTGCCATGCTAATAACAAGAGAAATGAGATGCTTTCATATGTCTATCGTATGCTATCAAGTATGTTTCAATGCTTAATGATATTAAACTATTGTAAAGGAAATGAAATGTTGGATAAATTGCTATTATACAAGAGTTGCCTGAAAGAAGATGATACGGCTTGTCCGTATAGAGAAAAGAGTAGAGCTACTGGCTCGATTATATAAAAAAGAAGAGATAAAGATGGAATGTCTGTTGATCGATTGATGAATTATTAACAAGAGTTTAATTGATAGACGTTGCATTCATAGAGTCAGTCCGGACAACTTGAGCTCAAGGATGTAATCTCTCGATCGGTTCCAGGACACTGGAATCGAACGGCCTAGGAGGGAATAGGACACCCTGGGGCTATAAGTCCCCATGATCAGGGAAGTGTCAGTCTATTAGTGATGTAACTCCTCTACCCAAAATTTTGTGATATATTTTTTATTTTTTTTTTGATTAGTTTACATTTAATTCTTCTATGATCATAGAAGTTGTGACTAAGCCCACAGGTGATTTATGACCATCTTGTGGTCACATGATCTCTAGATAGGGTTTATAAGCATGCTATAGCTATATTATATTTTCCTATAATTTTTAGACATTTTTATATATTTATTTATTAAAGATATATTTATTTTATTGACTTTCATGAATTACTATAAGGTCATTTGGGACTATGTTGAGACAAGTTATTTTTATTTAGGTTCTAGAAGGTTAGAAATATTTTCTAGAATATTTTAGAATTTTTCTGGATTTTTTTTATAATTTTTAGGAATTTTTATATAATTAAAACCTATAAAATTTTTATTTTATAGGCTTTAGAAATTTATTATGAGGTCACATGATGATATTTTGTGTTAAAAATATTTTATTTACATTCTAGACACTTAGAAATATTTTCTAGAATTTTCTAGAATTTTTTTGGATTTTTCTACAATTTATTTTGATTTATTTGGACTTAAAATGATTTTTAAATGATTCTCTGAATTAAATAATTAATTACCCAATAATTCACCCAGGGGGGCCCACCTGTCGGCGCCCAGGCTGAACCGCCTCTCTCTCTCTTATATATATACTATTATATTCGAAACCCTAATAAAATTTTAGCCGCCTTTTTGAGAGAGAGTTCTAGTAAAGATCTCGACTTCCCGAAGCAATTTTTGCCAACTCCGACGTGCTTTTTGTGCGTCATTTTTTTATTGGATTCGTATCGAGGTAAGCTTTCTTAATATGTAATTTATTTTCATATATATTATTCCTAAATTTCTAAAAAATTCGTAGAGTGTTGGTTGTCCGAAACTTGACATGTTTCGGTGTTTTCAAGATTTCGGGAGAACCAGAAATCGAAATCACGAACCATTTGAAGTTTCGGAAAGCTAACATAGAGATCTACGACATATATACTTTTTCAGAAATTAAGTCGTTCATCTAGTATTTTAGTTATTCTGTTGAACTCAAAATTGATCGATTGATCACCGTTTTGGTCACGATTTGCCATAACGGCGATATCGTTTGACCAAAGCATAATTTTGCGTCACAATTGATTCCAGCGCACTCATGACGCTGAAATCTACCAAGGTGCACTTTCAAAATCTAGAGTTCACAATGTTTGACTAAATAGTCAACGACACGTCTCGATTTGCGTGCCATGGTTTCCAAAATTGGAAACACGACTTTTGATGGCCAAACTTGCATGTTTAGATTATATTCAGATTATTATTAGGTTAAATTAGGTTTTTAAGTGAATTATTCTAGAATTAATTATTATTAGATTAGTAACCCAACTAGCCACTATTCTATGAATTTAGAACTAGAACATTAGAATTGATTTGTAGTTTTCGTGCACGGTTCATGGTGCGATATGTGTTATAGGTTGACAGCTTCTAGATCGACATCCCCTCATCCTCGACTTATGACTACGGTTTGTCCAAGGACCACATGCAAGATACCTTGCCTCCCTCTACAGTTTAATTCCATATTTATAGTTTTTATGTTATTATTATATTATCATTAGATACTCTATTTGTTATAGATTTTATATGATTTATTAGCTTTCTAGTTGACTTGATTTATCTAGTTTCTATATACCGTGTTCACCAGTTTATGGTCTTGCTTGACTTAATTTGCACCAGAGAGTCCACTCGGGACGAGGGTGTTTACATCAGAGAGTCCACACTCGGGACGAGGATGTTATACTTATACCAGAGAGTCCACACTCGAGACGAGGGTGCCTTGCCGTGAACTAACCAGAGAGTCCACACTCGGGACGAGGGTTAGTACTAACCAGAGAGTCCACACTCGGGACGAGGGTTAGTGATTAGTTCAAACCTGCGAGTCCACTCGGGGCGAGGGTTTGCTATTCCATTGATATCGTGTTCGCTTGTTCATCCAGCAGTTCAGTTACGTGTAGTTGTTCTCGTATTCTAGTTCATAGTCATATGTCAGTAGCCACTTGTCGTTAGTCACTTGTTAGCAGTATGGTCGTAGTCTCTTGCCATGATTAAGTGTCGTTTCTTGTTATATCCTGTTTATATATTATCATGCGTGATTAAACTGCTAGATAGGCATGTTTATATGTATCTTGCTATGTCCTCTGAGGAACTGATGATCTCTTCAGGTTTAGCGATTGCATGGAGTTAGTGGCAGAGCGGGATGGTGGATGATTGTGATACATGTTTCAGGTATTTGTTAATGATAGTACATTGTTATCCTTTCGTGCTTTTTATTCCTTATCATGAGATATTCTGCTTATTGATTCAGTTTAGAGACTCTTGTTATACTCTTGGAGACTTATCGGACATATATGCTAGTGGACTGCAGACCACGACCCATAGTGTCCATTCATGTTTATATACTCATTGTGGATTGAGATAGATATTTACTTCACCATGATTAGGCCTTGACAGCATTTACGTATTCGAGTTGGACTGGAGTCCGCTCGATACGTAGCTGGCTTGCTCACGAGTTCGCGTCCGAAAAGCGGATGCGGGTCGTGACAAGTTTTTTGGTGGCCCATACAGGTCAGAGCATATCGTATCGATTATCGATTACATAACTGTACTGATACGAGCCAGCGACTATGACTAAACCCTTAGAAATCCCAATCCACCCTACCTTGAAAATTCTTCTAGAAATTCTCTACGTCCTTGAAAACTCCATATTTGCTCTCGAATATACTTTTTTGCTTTCCATACCATTGATTGTCGTCCCTTCCTATTTCGGGGTGACGAATGATCGTGATATTTAGAATTCACCAGAGATTCTTAAGTTATAGTATAATATTGCTTGATTTTGAATATTTGGTTGTTTGATAGATATGTGGGGATATAGATGCTATATGTCTTAGATATCTAAGGATAATGACTCTAGCAACTTGATGGAAGGTTATAAAGTTTTAGTGATATACCCTTGAGGGAGTAGCGTGACCAAAGGTGGATAGAAGTCCTCGAGGCTTCATAATTACAAATGGCTAGGAGAATAATATAAACTATTTTGAGGAGATTAAGGTAGTAGTAGACTTTGAATTTTAAGGGATAGTTATGAATTAGAATTTCGAGGACAAAATTATTTTTAAGGTGGGTAGATTTGTAACTCCTCTTCCCGAAATTTTGTGATATATTTTTTATTTTTTATTTGATTAGTTTACATTTAATTTTTCTATGATCATAGGAGTTGTGACTAAGCCCACAGGTGATTTATGACCATCTTGTGGTCACAAGATCTCTAGATAGGGTTTATAAGCATGCTATAGCTATATTATATTTTTCTATGATTTTTAGACATTTTTAGATATTTATTTATTAAAGATATATTTATTTTATTGACTTTCATGAATTACTATAAGGTCATTTGGGACTATGTTGAGACAAGTTATTTTTATTTAGGTTCTAGGAGGTTAGAAATATTTTCTAGAATATTTTAGAATTTTTTTGGACTTTTTTTAAAATTTTTGGAAATTTTTATATAATTAAAACATATAAAAATTATATTTTATAGGCTTTGGAAATTTACTGTGAGGTTACATGATGATATTTTGTGTTAAAAATATTTTATTTAGATTTTAGACACTTAGAAATATTTTCTAGAATTTTCTAGAATTTTTCTGAATTTTTCTGTAATTTATTTTGATTTATTTGGACTTAAAATAATTTTAAAATGATTTTTTGAATTAAATAATTAATTACCCAATAATTCACCCAGGGGGCCCACCTGTCGGCGCCCAGGCTGAACCGCCTCTCTCTCTCATATATATATATACTATTATATTCGAAACTCTAATAAAATTTCAGCCGCCTTTTTGAGAGAGAGTTCTAGTAGAGATCTCGACTTCCCGAAGCGATTCCCGCCAACTCTGACGTGCTTTTCGCGCGTCGTTTTTTTGTTGGATTCATATCGAGGTAAGCTTTCTGAATATGTAATTTATTTTTGTATATATTATTCCTAAATTTTGCAAAATTCGTAGAGTGTCGGTTGTCCAAAATTTGACACGTTTCGGTATTTTCGAGATTTCGGGAGAACCAGAAATCGAAATCACGAACCATTTAAAGTTTTGAAAAGCTAACACAGAGCTCTACAACGTATAGTTTTTCCAGAACTTAATTCGTTCATCTAGTATTTTAGTTATTCTGTTGAACTCAGAATTGATTGGTTGATCACCGTTTTGGTCACGATTAGCCATAACGGCGATATCTTTTGACCAAAGCGTGATTTTGCGGCACGATTGATTCCAGTGCACTCGTGGTGCTGAAATCTACCAAAGTGCACTTTCAAAATCTAGAGTTCACAGCATTTGACTAAATAGTCAAGGGCACGCCTCGATTTGCGTGCCATGGTTCCCAAAATTGGAAACACGACTTTTGATGGCCAAACTTGCATGTTTAGATTATATTCAGATTATTATTAGGTTAAATTAGTTCATCCCAAAATTCGTTCATCCCCAAAAACTTCAACTGACTTTTATGAAACTTCTCAACGATCAACTTGCACTATTAAAAATTTCTTCGCAACATCTCGATTGATTTCAAGTAATGTACCATCTCATCACAACATCCCAATTTAATTCAAAATAGTTTACCATCTTTGATCTTTCCTCCGACTCTCGTGCAATTCCTTAGCACATGATAATCCTCCCTGTGGCTTCGTTTGAATTCAGCATACCACTTAGTTAGAATCATACACATATTTTAGGCATCCCAGAAATACATGCACTTCAGTCAAGTTCAATGATAGAGAAGACGAACGAGCTACGGTGTAACTTCTTTTTCGAACATCAGTAATTGCTCTGAGCATCTCGTATATGCCCAACTTGTTTATTCAATTATCCAACCAACCAATAACACAATGAATGTTACAAATTTCAACTTGAGAAATTTTCCCATAGTCGATCCAAAATATTTCCAAAGTATTCCTTTCAAGTTTATTGTCATTCATGCCACCAAAATTGATAAATTTCATAGCCATATTTTATTTCGATACCCCGATTCTCATCGATCAAATCTTGTACTCATTATCGTCCACATCCATTCACTTATTTACAACTTGTAAATTTTTCGATTATAATCCATCTTCCGAGTTGTACCATCATTCTACTTTAGTAACATTTTTTGTTGTACTCAAACATTTTCTCGTATTGATCAAGCCAACATATTATCATCTCGCATGAGCAACTCTTATTTCTAGCAACATTAATCCCGAGCATCATTTCTATTCACATTCGCTCTCGTCGATCTCGACTTTATGTACTATCGTATTTCATCGTACACTTATTCTCAATTCGATCTGATTATCCATGAATGAAATTATTTCAACTGTTTCAAGGCACTACCATCAATTTATGCAGCTCAATATGAATCAACCAAATCCAACCAGTTCTAACAATTTTTGACATTCCAACCAAGGCAACCATGTTCCGAAACCAACATGATCCGTCATCCCATTCAACATTAAAACATTGAATTTTCCAATTTTTATTCCATTCTGAAGTTTACTTCCCAACATATCTCACACGTTTCGACTATACTCACGCAACATCAATAGGGACATCCTACGGGTCTCCAACAGTCAACTTAGCATTCAGTCAAGTCTTTACCGTCAGCTAATCTAAGCTAAACCAGACATTCAGCTAACTCGTATGAGATGGATAGCTATCAGGGACATACTTATCTCTTATCTTAGGGGCAACCAATTCTTATCATAGGGACAACTCTATCTTATCTCAGGGATAATCTATGATCTGACCAACTTAAGGGACATGGAACACCACCCCAATCTTATGAACTTATTCCCAAACGTGGACAACTGAAATAACATAGCCAATCAATCTGAAACTTAGGCAACCAACCGACACTCTAGGCAACCAATCGACATTCTAGGCAACCAACTGACATTCTAGGGTCAAGTCTTTCTACCCGTACTCATACTCGGGCCATACCCAACGAAGTCATTCTAGACTTACCCACAACCGACAAGATCTATCCGACAATTCTTAAGGGTCAATCCCAAAGCCATCATATAAATTTCTCAATCGAATATCCAACTTTCAATTTCCACTTGCATAGACATAGCATCTGCTCAATCCGACTTGCATCCTCATATCGTACTCAAATTGTCTATTCAATCGGGTCAACTATTCTGAGTCATAATCCAATATTGTTACCTCAATAGTCTACTATTTAGTATCTTTTCTACGGTCTCTTTGCGACATATTCAATTCTCACCTTTTTAGATCATCGATACGGCTTGTACTCTTTAACCAACAAAATAAGGCAACTACATAATCGTATTTCTTTCGAAAACATCCTTTATGAATTTTTGCTAGCACCCAACACGGTCATCTCTTAGCAATTTACGTTAACCATCAATATTCGTTTTGCATCATCTCCTTGTGATTCCATAAGAAGATTTACTATTCATGAATCGATCAAATCACTATGTTACCAATCATCTAGCATTCGTACATCGATTATCTAGTGGATATAACATAACTCATTAGCTAAGTCATAATCCAATAATTCTATATTCCACCCAAACTCGTTATTCATGCGACAACATCTTCTACCGATATGGTCTATTACATATCGCTGCACCTCGATACTTATTTATATCCCAGCCATTCAACTCTCATAAGGAACATATACTATTTCATGCATCAAGGGACAAGTATTCATTCTCTATGCCTCAAAAATCAAGGGCCATAACTTATTAATTCGGGACACGTCTAATTCTCTCAAGTACAACTGCACAACGTGCATGGCCATCTATTTCCTCAAATCCATTTTTTAACTTTTTGGTCATTGATGCAACTCTCTGTATCTTCTAAATCATTCGCAATATTCCGATAAGCGCCTAACATCACCATAGATTTGTCGATGTCCAACATGCAATTCGATTTACTCAATTCCAACATCGTTCAATATTCGATCTATAGTTATTCTCGCAAAATCTTTCGATAGAAATATCCTACCATCGTTACTGAGCCTACAATCCTTTTACCCAACTGATTCAAGTAACGCTTGAATCTGTAATTTGTTTCTTTCCCAACTAAGGCATTCATTTCATATTCTCAGCTTCTCATTTACCCAGCATAATGCTAACCATTTCAATCTCGTATCGGGTCATCCGAAGTTAATAATCAAGGAACACGTCTAGCCGTCATGCATCAATCGTAATCCCAACTACGACACGATACTACCCAATACCTTATAGGTAAAGCAATCACTATGCCACAAACAGGGTCAAGAGATATCTCATCACGACGAGGGTATATGCAATATACCACTCAGAGCTCAAGCAATTCCTGACACAATATTCCCTTCACATCAAACCAACGTCCAATATAGACTATCCATCATGTAGTGGTTATGCTGACCATAAATACTAACTTAAGATTCTGTCGATTCCCATTTACTGAAATCCATGTACATTCTGTTCCAACATACCATGCCATCACCCACAGTCGATTGCTGCATAACTATTGACTTTAATGAATCCCACACATAAGATATCCAGCACACATACCAACTTATTATTGTATCGTATCATTGTTATTTATTTTGGTACCTTTTAGAAATTTAACAAAGTACACATATCATAGCCCACATATTTAGACTTATTTTATGGAACACCCAGTGAGCGGCTAGAAGGATCAACAGACTTTCCGTCAAGCGAATAACTTAAAATAATTTGAAAACAACACGAAATAATCGCAGAATTACTTTGATTCATCGTAGAGGAAACTTTGATTCATCATGGACACAACTTTGAGTATTCGCGGAAGCAACTTTGATTCACCGCAGAAGCAACTTTGAGTAATCACGGAAGTAGTCTTTGAATCGTCGCGGAAGCAGCTTTGAATCATCTTAGTAGCAATATTGATTTGAAACAATTCGAATAAGAATCCAAGGACGTAAAGCCATACTCTTATACCATTATGTCACGCCCTAATCCCGGAGGGTCAAAAACTAGCCACTGGGCATGATGTCGTACAAGTCTAGATTGCACTTGTACAAGGCAAAACCATTACAGTTCCTGGTATTTCTCAGAAAACAACGACAGTGCAGTAAAACCAAGTAGATAAATTGAAGTCACACAAGATATGAAAAAATGTATCTCTTTATTGATAATTGCAATGGATTACAAGACTTGCAGCGGAATACAGAGTTTACAATTGATTACAAGACTCTCGAATAGCCAACTGAATATACACTTGCCATTTAGGCTACAACTGAATATGTCGACTTCTTTACAATGAACTTGCCAATTTGGCTACAATCTCACTGGTACAACTGAGTTACATTATTCCATGCATTATGTCCCGTATAGCAAAAGACATCATCTTGCAAAAAGAGCTTCTGCACACCCATCTGATTCATCGATGCCAAGCACTGATAAAACGATTTTCCCCATAAGCAAGCACCTGTAATATTGCCCACAACGTGGGTCAGTACATCATCAATGTATTGGCAAGCGGTGCTGGCCCAACTCACATAAGAAGACAATACTAAGTAATCATGTTATAAAATATTATTAAAAGTGGTCTTTCTCGTTGTCTTAGGGTCGATTTCATGTTCATAGCCGACAAGAAGTAAAGTATGCATATATTTTTCAGCCAGCATAATGTAAAGCATATAGTTATCACCCTTTAGTGATTCTTACCCACGGTCGTGTAGCCATCCCTGTATATTTATAATATTTACCTTTCCTGTATAAGACATTGTTAGGAACAATATCATATTTTAATATATTTGTCACCGTTCAGGTGATTCTTACCAACAGCCGACATTCTTTCCTGTAATTGAGTAATAACTTACTCTGCCTGCATAAGACATTATTAGCACTGGACCTATCTAAATGAAGGTCACTGGCGACACGCCATCTTAGACCATCTTTCTGGCGAATGGCTAACTCCGAATGGGGTACAAATCTATGGGAGGTTTCCGAAACACCGTGCTACTGCTTCAGCACCATGGGTATTTAAACGTCCTTTCAGTGGGCGGTAGCAAGCCCCCACTACAAGTCCCAAAATCCTAATGTCAGTAAGTCGACAACATCCTTGTTCCCCCTAGGATGAACTGGGTTCATGGCCGTGGAGTACCGTTCTGAGAACTACCTCGTATACAAGTTGTCCATGACCCTGCAAGTATATGCAACTTATCTACGAAGAAAACATATAATGCATGATAAGAAAAACTAAGTAATTCAGCCACCATTCTCATTCGTATTGCCATCTTTCCAGGATCTTGGCGTAATCAACATTCTACATCGGCGACGGGATAATAGAATGTTGTTACCCAATCCTTTTCCCACATCTTTGATACCAAACATCTTTCCAACCGATACTCAATGTACTTACTTCCCAATTCTTGGAACTTAGCATATGTTTAGCATACATTCATCGAGCTAAGGCTCGACATACTTACTGCACAAGTATTTGGGACTTTTTCTTCATTTGTCATGTATTTCATTGCAAAACACGTAAGTATACACTTCATTGAAATGATTCGAAGCACACAATTCGCAAAATAATTTACAACAGTTTTTGGATCTTGTGATTAATTATCTTTCATTATCTTTCCGACTTTCATACAAGGTGTTATTCAACAACTCAACGATCAACATAGCGTATATATCCTTTTTATTAAGCGTGAAGCTAAAGGATCTTCGAGGGGTTCAACATTACTCACATTTATAAGACGATTTCTGCCACGATCACATAGCCTTCCAAGCAATCCTTCGTATATTTCCAAGTCCAACAAGGCTTCATCAAACCATCCATCCATCATAAGGTATCTTACGGGCCGGGGCACTACAACAACTGCTGGTCTACGCATGTATTAGTGTAGAGCTAAGCCTGGAGTCACAGCTCCCAATCGGATTGTATGAGTTGGTAACTATTTTACTAAGAGGTATAAATGCAAATATGAACATGAGAAATACTGGTTATATTATGTTTATGCTAATCCTTGTTTTGTGCAGGAATGACTGTCGGCTATGGGTAAGAATCACTCAAGCTTACTCTTCTCATAATACAAGTCACTCTGCTCTCTTTCATCTCTCAATACAATTGAACGAGCCAGTGGATACTTCAAATAGACAACGTCCATAAATTATGTTCCGTATAAGTCCAGACTACATGCGACCGTGCGCCTCAAAAATATCAAGGAACTCCATGCCTCGACGCATCCCAGCGAGCTCCGTGCCAACGATCTTCTACATGTGCCTGCACATAAACACTGTGTGGGTGTCAGTACTCAACTATACTGGTGGAGTGAGCCCCTCGCCCACCCATACAAAACTAACACATTCATTTACTTTGTACAACATATCCTTTTACGATTGTCTTTCTATTCTTGCCTTAGGATCAATTTTAGGACATAAGCTACTTGGCCTATTTTGTGTCTCTAGACCATCACCGTGTCTTGCACCAACAACTTACTCATACTTTGCCTCTAGACCTTCTCGTGCCAACAAAGTCAATTATCGACTCATGCTTTGTAACGCCCTAGTCCCAAATACTTGAGACTAGATACGTATCATGCCAGCTGTATACATACGAATAAATATACGGCTCGTATGTATACATAAGCTGTAAAATATAGAAAGCCAAGACACTAAATCTCATCCATAAAGATAAATAATAATATAAAAGCAACTTTGAGTTTGTCATGTATACAATCGTTGGACGGAGACAAATCCACTACCAACTAATTTAAATAGGGAAGAAATATACAAAGAAAGTGATTGGTCGAGCAAAGCAATGACGAGTCCAAAAGCAATCATCACGAAGGAAGGAATGGCCTTAGCTAGAGCACCTACAAGAAATCATGAAACACACACCTGGAGAGATCACCAGGTCCTCAGAGGGACGTAACAAGACACATATATTATGCCGATAAACTGAATAATAAAGCTCAACAGAAAAGTATGCATAAGTAAAGGTTCCTAACCATTCTATGTGATATGAACTCTGAGGACAACGTTCTACGCAGGGGCTGTAACAGATTCACGCAAGCAAGTAGTAAACAGTGGCCGTCAAGTAGCGCTCATCCGAGACACTATCGGCCCGGGGCAGAAAGTAGCGCTCATAAGAGTCACTATCGGCCCAAAATGTGTGTAAAATAAATGTAGCCCCTACGCTAATAGCTGTCCCCTCCCCCCAATAATACTATACATATGTCGACTCCACGACACTGTTTAATCCTTAATAACTGCCAAGTCTTCTACACAAATCTATTAGCAGTTATATCCTAACGTACGGCCTGTACGCACCAATGATCAGTCAGCACGCAAGTCCGCATCTATATGCGACTCACAACTTACACACAATCCGTGGCACATCGTGACAGTTTATGAGATGCACTAAACATACGGTGGTCATTTAACTCTAAGCCAATTGCATAAAATATAGTAATTTGCATCTACATATAGTTTTGAAAGAGCAACATTTTATTTGCTAAAAATAAAAAAAAAACATGTATGATATTGAGCAAGAAATTTAAACAGTAAAGGCAATGTGTCTTGCATGGTGTTACGCCTGGTGTGGTGCAATGATCCAACAAGTCTTATTCTGTCCAATAGCCATGGTCGATGCAACATGGTTCGAATTCGCGAGAAAAGATGAATTTGGAATTAGTTACAATTAAGGTTGACAGACAGTGAGGATATGCGAAGAAAAGTATTTATACCCCTTTGTAAAATATTCTTACAACTTGAAAATATCCTTTATTAGCCAAAAATAATTTTTAATAACTACTTGAAAGTAATCTATATATATATATATATCATAATTTTTAGGAAACTACATTTTTATTATATATCTATATATAAATACTTGAAGAAAATGGGAAAAATTATTTTAACCTAAATTGTAAGTTCGTAAAAATATAAATTTATTGGTAGAAAAGTTATATTTTATTAGCTAGATAAGTATTCAAAAAATAATACTAGAATATATTTTATAATTTGGGAAGCTACATTTATGGGTCAACAAGTTTCTAGGTAAATATTTACTTTATATATTTAAAATATAACAACCGAGACTTCAATATATCTAATGATAATAATAATAATAATAATGATGATGATAATAATAATATTAATATTAATAATAGATAATAATACTAATAGAAAATAATACTTACAAAGTAGATGAGAAAGAGAAAAGAAAATTTTAAAATAATAATAATAAAACCTTAATAATGACTGTACTGCCTTTTCCTTATTTACTCAATAAGAAAGAGAGAGAGATGGGAAGGAAGAGAGGGGAGCTTCACCTGAGGAGGCCGGGCGAGGGTTTTCCGGCGAGCGCGGCGGGTGCCGGCCGAGAGAGACGGCAGCGGGATTGATCGGCGGCGGCTTTCCCAGCGGAGGGGGCTCGACTGTGCGGCACGGAACACGGCGGCTGTCCGTCGCGATGGGGCTTCGGCGGCTGGCTTGGCATTCCGGTCGAGGTGAGAGGCGAAGGGGAAATCAGCGAGAGAGGAAGCAGGCGAGAGGACGACGGGGGCTTGGCGCATGGCCAGGCGGCACCGGAGCCATGGGAAGTCGGTGGTTGTCGCGGCTGAGGATGGGCGCGGTCAGGCACAGCGCATTCGTGGAGGCGGCGGCGACGGTCCTCCATCGACGGGCGGCGATGCAGCCTAGCACGGTGGCGGACGGCGGTCGGACAGCAGGGACGCGGGCACGGGGACGGCGGCGACCGCGAATAGGTATGGGTTTTGTTTTGATATTTAATTTGGGGGTTTGGTTTGGTGGAGGCGGTGGTGGTGATGTGTGTTGATGGTGGTGGCGCACACGATGGTATTGCTCCGACGGTGGTTGAGGTGGTGGATTCTGGTAATGCTGGTGGTGGCGGATGTGAGGCTAGGTTCAGTCGAGGCCGTAGATGCTGATGGGGCTGTAGAAGCATGGAAAAGAATAAAGAACGATCCATACGGCCAGAGAGCCCCATGCGGCTCAGAGAGTTCATGCGGCTCAAGTATCCATACGGCTTGAGCGTCTATACAGCTCAAACAAGTTCCATACGGCTCAAAGAGGAGCCACGTGGCCTGCAAACAGCTCTCTCGTTTGTCCTTTACTGCATTAAATGCCTTGACGGCTGACAGCTCTGACAAGGTGACAGTTCTGACACAAAGATATTATTATGATTCCCTCATAATGACAGACTCCTAGGGAAGCGAAGAAAATCTCTGACACGATCTCCCGAGATTCAGAAACTGTCATACGGCCTTGACACGTGGACAGTTGTATGCGGCCCAAGTGGAGACTCCTCCATGCGGCCCAAGCGGAGGCTCTCCCATGCAGCTCACGAAGATTATCCCCATACGGCTCACGAAGATTAGCCCCATGCGGCTCACGAAGACTAGCTCCATACGGCTCACGAAGACCAGCCCCATGCGGCTCACGAAGACTAGCTCCATGCGGCTCACGAAGACCATCCCCATGCGGCTCGCGAGGACTATCTCCATGCGGTTCACTCATGCGGTCATCCACACTCATGCGGCTCAAATCATTACCATGCGGTCCAAATAGTCAGGGGGCTACTCTTTGGCAGCCTTGACACGTGGCCATCCTTATGCGGCCCAATGAGGAGTAAATTTCTTGCGGCTCAGATTTCTGCGGTGGCTTGCGGTTACGACATGTGGCATGATAGCAGGGCACGTGGCATCAGATTGATCGAAATCCCTCAACAAATCCCAATGAAATATTGGGATCAAATCAGATCATTTGTAAATAAGCCAATTAAAGATTCGTGTCGAGGAATCCGAGGTTGGTATGACAAATCAGGAGGATTTATGTCAATTAGCATTAATTACCCACAAAAGATTTGATGCAATCACATTTATTGCTCAAATCTTGATGAACGGCCCAGATCCAGTGATCCTTAGCCGCCGACTTTCAAGAATGGGCAATCATTGTAAACCCTAATGAGGCCCCCCACTCTTATAAATAGCAGGGTGCCATTCCCTTGCAAAGATACACAGACATATATGGAGAGACATATAGAGACATATACAGAGATAGAGAGAGACATAGAGAGCCAGAGAGCCTGAAGAGAGAGCATTTCTTCATCAACGCCCAACAGTTCTTCTACAGAGCCAAGGCTGCACCCGATCGTCCAAGGAGTAAAGCAGAGCTGCCGTCGCTTTCCCGAGCCTCTACCGTTATCCCCCATAATCTAAAATAAATAATTGTACTTAGATTGCTATACCTAGGTTTTCGTCCCTAGGCTTTCTTTGTACAAGCAAGTTTGTATTGTGAAGTAAAAGTCCAGTCCTCCGATAATTATTCTGTTCTTTTATATTTTATGGCAAACACGATGGCGACTCTGCTGGGGACAAACTTCTCCACGGCTGAGGAGTTGGTGACGCAATCGGATGCAGCCAAACTTGGCTCTACGCAACAGAAGATGGTCGTCCGCTTCGACCAACAGGCGTTTGAAGAAATGCTCTCTGAAGGAAGTGCTGGCCCGGTCCAGAAGCGAACCCGCACAAAGAAAGCTCGCTGCGAGTGGAGGTCGAAATCATTTGCCCCTCCACAAGCTCTGGATGGGGTACTCTCTGCTACCCAAGACGGCGAAGGCGACTCTTATACGGCTCCACTTTGAACCGTAGAGGACTCTGCTGTCCCCAAGTCCGGCAGAGGAAAGCACTACGATGCTGGACTTGCAGGGACAAAAAGTGATTCTATGCGCCCCAAGAAGAAGCCGAACACTCATGTGGCCAAATCTGCCAACCACATGCAGGAGGCTCATGCGGGTGAATCTGCCAGCCGCATGAAGAAAGTCTATGCGGCCAGATCATCCAGCCGCATGAAGAAAATTCATGCGCCTGAGACTCCCAGCCGCATGAAGAAAGCCTATGCGGCTACGTCTGCCAGCCGCATGAAGATTGTTGATGACAGCCGCATAACGCCTACCCCGCGTGGCTCTGTCTTCGATCGCCTATCTTATGGTCATAATCTCTTGTGCTCCCAAGAAGATATGTCTGACTCTCTCCAGCATCACCTAGACTCTTCCTACTATGTGCCCTTATGCACTAGAGCGAAGAAGTCTAGGGCAGCACGAGCTTGGCAAGCTCGGTCCGCTGATCCGATTTCTGACCATCCGAGCGTCCCATATATTGTTATGCGGGCCTCAGATGGGAAGTTGTACAGAACCACTCGAGTCCAGCCCCCGGCGATAAACGGACAGAGAGGTTCGCAAAAGTCTCCCAAAATCCAGGGAGCAAACATGGTCGATCCAGACCCATCTGACTTGCGTGAGGCCATCCTCCACAAATGCAAGGAAAGAGAAGATGCATCGGAGTGCAAAGAGTCCTCCCACGGACGTCACTTCACCCAAGTTATCGTCAACTGCTGCTGCAATAACGTGACGGTACGAGAAGATCGGCAGTCCGTCTTTCAAAGACTGTAACATCCGTCTTCAGAAGACGAGGCACTTCCCATCGTCTCCTGCAACTCTGCTCAAAAAGTCCCCACCGATGGGAGAAAAAAGAAGACAAATGTTCCCAGCCCAAAGATTTCAACCACTTTGACCAAAAGACTGTCGTCTAAGCGGGTGCCCACCACCGGAGTTTTTCAAGGCACCCGTTCTAAGACAAAATCTGCTACAGTGGGAGATTCGTCGTCCACCCCGCTGGGGGTTGTTGGGACTGGGGGTAGCACTCCTCCGAACCTCCACGATAATCTGATATTCTAAGAAGACGAGCCGGGGGAAACAACTCTCCCATCAGATGCAGCAAACCCCGACGTCCCCGAGGACGTCCACAACTCCCAAGACGAGGCGAACTCGGAGACTGGGGGTACTGTTCCTTCTGAGTCCGAACCAGAGGAGAACATTCCCATATACCCTGATGACTTCTCACTACAGGGGTATGATTCGGAGGGCGCTTCCTCCACCGTTCCGTCCATCTCTCCTCATGTAAAGACGGTATTCATGACGGACAGCAGCCAAAGGGGGTTCTAGTGATCGCCAACGCATCGACACTCTGGAGGCCATACTACTTGCCTTGGTCAAGTCTGTGGACGAGATCAAAGCGGTCCTTCCAACTCTGCAAGGAGGGACGCCTGGCCAAACAAGCGCGGGTCCCGCGGTCAATATGGACTCAAATTCAGCAGCACCGAACCCGGGCAACAATTCTCCTGAAGTAACGGCCCCCACCACCGTGGATGAGGCCTGAGAAGCGAGAAGAGAGGTCCAGGAGCTCCGAGCCATGTTTTACGCTCGAGAAAACTCTCAAGACCTCAGAATACGGCAACCATACCCTGCTGTCTGGAGGAATGTTCCATTCCCACCAAGATATAAGCCGTTCAATATCAATCCTTATGATGGCAAGACCTCCGCAAGTCGGTACATCACTTACTTCGAAGTCACCACCGACCATCTGCCCCATGATGATGCCATCCTCACACGGTTATTCATTGGGGCGTTGGAAGGAGTCGCCTTCGACTGGTACCGCAACCTGCCAGACAACTGCATCCACTCCTTTGCCGGCTTCAAGTGTATGTTCTTAGAGAGATTCTACGAAGTAGGGCAGGACATCACAATGTCCACCCTCATGGACGTCGTTCAAGAAAAGAAAGAGCTGACGAGGAACTACATCGAGCGATTCCGCCAAACTGCAATGAAGCTGTCGTCAGGAAATCCGTATTCCTCCTTGATTGAAATTTGCCAAAAGAGATTGCTCCCAACAATCAGTCTCTGGATGGGCGAAAGTTAATTCAAGGACTGGAAGATGTTCATCATCAGTGCCACAAGCGCCGAAGAACGATTGAAGAAGGCTCGCCAATTGGGATTGCACATCTGGACGGAGAGAACAAGGGCAAGCGTCCTAACACCAACAACGACAATGGGGGTAGCCCCTCCAACAATCGGGACAGCATGGGTAAGCAGGCTATGGTGGCCGACACAGCACAGAAATCTGAGCCAAAGCCAGCAGACAAACAATGGCCGCAAATCACTTACTCCTTCGAAGACGGTCACGTCAAGCCCATCTTGGACATGCTCATACAAGGAGATAGAATTCAGCTTCCTCCACCAAGACGGGAACCTCGGCTGGCAAACATGGAGAACCCAAAGTACTGCCATTACCACTGCTACGTCCACCATGCCACACACGACTGCTACCAACTAAAACGGTATATCCAAAATCTCATCGATTCGAACGCTCTGGCCATCGACTTCGAAGAGGTAACTATGGCAGCCAATATGGTGTCAGTGCAATTTGGCAGCTTCCCTCCAACGGAAATTCAAGACGGTGTGTTCTCCATCCCCCTGGCGACAATGGAGATTGCTAATCTTCTACCTTCCCGAGATGAGGCTGCTGGTCAAGTGCCCCTCACCACATCACGAGGGAAGGTCATGTGGGTCCATCCAGACTTGGTATCAGAAGTGACTCAGTCCACACCATCTTCCATTTACAAGAAGAAGAGTAGAAAAGTCAGGTCCTTCTGCACAATCTCGACAGATATTGAAGAAGCTACAGCCGTCGTCACTCGGTCTGGGGCACAATCCCAACCTGTGGCTGACAACTCGGCTGAAGATCATCAGCCCGCTACAACCGACGCTCCGGGACCGGCTCAGCCTCCGACGACCGACAAGCCTAGGCCGAAGGAGACTCGCTTTGACAAATCCCTCCGAAAAGAGGCACCGCAGGGGCTGGAGAAGCCCTACAACTTCGACATCTTAGCGCAATTGGCCAATACACCGGCCAAGTTGTCATTATACGAGCTTCTGAGACTCTCAAAGGATGTTCGTGCAGCTTTGAGCGATGTACTTCAAAATGACGATGCTTACCTGGCTCAGGTCAACCTCACGGGAGAAAACTCGCCTGCAGATCTCCAAGACAGCGCTTGCACGGGAGCAATGCCCAACATTGTCTTCACTCCGTATGACATGCTCATCAAAACCAACCTGCACGATCGCCCGCTATACTACACTGGATACATCGGCGACGTAAAGGTGGATCGGATGCACATTGATCCTGGCTCTTCCATAAGCATTATCCCGAAGGGTCTGTTACATCATCTCCGTATCCCAATGCATCGCCTGACGCCTACAAGCACCGCCATCAACGGTTTCAATTCGGGTAGGAGCTACCCAATTGGAAAGATTTGTCTGAAGTGTCAGATAGGCGATCTCCAATCAGAAGTCACCTGCCACGTCATAGATGCAGACACTTCTTACACCATCCTCTTGGGGCACCCGTGGATACACGATTATATGATCGTGCCTTCCACGCTGCACCAGTGCTTCAAATATGTCGACAAATACGGCTTCGTGAGGACGAAATTTGCCGACATCGATCCCTTCAAAGGGGTCGAATCCTACTACTCAGACTCCTGCCTATACGAAAATTCGAAGAGGCACCTTGATGAAGGAGATGTGCAAGCTCGTACCGAGACAGCCACAGGATCAGAAGAACCTCTGACGATCTACTTCCAAGCTCGCAAACCTGGCAAGTCCGCACCCCTTACAGCCACTATGCGCAAGGACGCAATCAGCCTCTCGGCACAAGAAGAGCAGATGATAATCCGGCTGCCAAGGTCTGGCCAAGTGCCAAGACCCATAACGGAGCCACTGACAATCAGGCTGCCGAGAGTCGGCCAGCCGCAAACGGAGAAGCTCAATCCCTCCAATAAGCCAATGACGATACGCCTTACCAAGAAGGGTCGTCACCCCGATGCAAGGCCTGGAACTTCTAGCGAACCAACCACTCCCTGCCCAACATCGAGCACCAGACTGGGGGTCACTAGTCTGCCAACAACTCCATACTCTGCTCCATCAGATGAACTTCTGACGATCAAGCTGCCCAGGTCGTCCTCTCAGTCTTCACTTATACAGGGGGTAGCCGAAGAGGAACCAGAGCTAGCCAAGTATATAGCTGCCCACACTGATGTTCCCTCTGCAGATGATGTAATCCCGCTAGAAAAGATACCTTACTTCATCAATAAAGGGCTATCTTTGAACTACCTCGAGCTTAATAAACTTTGTATAATGTATGCTATGGAACACGGTATAGGCACTCACCTACACACACAGGTGACAAATGTGTACACCGTAATCCAGCTTACTCCAGTGGAAGACGCTTACCGCATAATCGAGGGAGGGGACCATCCAATCATCTTCGGCCGAAAGGACGATCCGCATCCCTTCACCATAGAAGAAGTCGACCTTGAATCAGATGCCGGGAGACTGCCTCTGTATCTTTATAGCCCCCAATCCAAATATCTCATGCAGAAATAGGGGTATGATCTGGAGACGACGCCAGGTTTGAACTACGGTACTGGACAACGATTACCTTTGAAGCTACCGGTTCCGGCTGGCAAACCACGGGACTACTATAGCAAGACTCGATGTGGGTTAGGGTATGTTACACCCATGACGATCCCTGAGAGTTTAGATGAAGAATGTGACTGGCATTCACATTCAACCAGGTCACCAACTTCTGATTTGGATACCAGCATCGGAGATGTATTCAAACAAGTCTTGTCAGTCAACATGGCATTCGCCGACGCTTATGAAAAAGATGAAGACATCCCTGAAATCGTCGAGTTAGAGCCGTGGGCCCAACAGTTGGATGCACAATAGGAAAAGCGGTTCGAACAGAGAGAACCTTCTACTGAAGATGAGGTCATACAAGTGGATCTCGGCAGCGAATCTTCTCCAAAACCGATCTTCGTCAGTAAAAGCCTAACAGACGAAGAGCAAGAATCGCTGCTGGAACTTGTCAAAGAATATATTGATGTGTTCGCCTGGAGCTATGAAGACATGCCAGGGTTAAATCCCGATATTGCACTTCATAAACTCAACATTCGGCCGGATGCAAAGCCAGTCAAGCAACAACAGCGACGCTTCTGCCCGAGCATCATGGATGCGATCGAAGCCAAAGTCAACAAACTGATAGCCAGCGGCTTCATTCGTGAGGAGCAACATCCTGACTGGGTCGCCAACAGAGTACTCGTCCTCAAGAAGAATGGAAAGATTCGAATCTGCATCGACTTCCGTAATCTGAACGAGGCATGTCCCAAAGATGAATTTCCCCTCCCTATCACGGACATCATGATTGACAACACCTGCGGCTTCGAATGTATGTCATTCATGGATAGTTTCTCGAGGTACAACCAAATCAAGATGTCTCCTCACGACGAAAAGCATACATTATTTCGAACACCGATTGGCACATACTGCTACACAGTCATGCCTTTCGATTTGAAGAATGTCGGTGCCACATATCAAAGAGCCATGAGCATCATCTTCAGAGACCACTTACGTAAGACGGTAGAGTGCTATGTTGATGACATTGCCGTCAAGAGCCGCTGTAAGGGAGACCATCTGCAGGATCTGAGGACGATATTCGACCTGATATGAGCGCACAATCTAAAGATGAATCCCATAAAATCCTTCCTGGGCGTATCCAGCAGAAAGTTCTTGGGTTTTATCATCACCGCCCAGGGTATCCATGTAGACCCTGAGAAGACAAAGGCAATTATGGAGATGGGTCCCCCGAGAAATCTACGCGAACTCAGAGGCCTTCAAGGGAGGCTAGCTTATATCAGGAGGTTCATTTCTAACCTCTCCGGGCGATGTCGACCATTCACCCATCTCATGAAGAAAGGCGTCTCATTCGTATGGGAAGAAGAATGTCAGCGTGCCTTCGACATCATCAAAGAATATTTGTCGAACCCTCCAGTTCTGGTGGCCCCGGTTGCTGGAAAACTATTCCTGCTCTACGTATGAGCAATGGAACATTCCTTCGGGGCTCTGCTGGCACAAAACAACGATGCAGGCCATGAGCAAGCCATATATTACCTCAGTCGAATGATGATCGGACCAGAGCACCGATACACCGCCGTGGAGAAGGAATATTTCGCCCTGGTGTTCGCCATTCAGAAGACGCGGCACTATGTTACTGGATAAACAATACATATGATCTTACGAGTCAACCCTCTCAGGGTCCTCATGACTAAACCAGGGGCACTCAGCTCTCGCCTTGCCACATAGACAATATTGCTGTCCCCCTATCATATGATCTTCGTCCCATAAAAGGCGGTTAAAGGTCAAGCCATGGCAGACTTTTTGGCAGCCCACCCGGGCTCGGAGTCGTCCAGAATATATGAAGAAATCCCAAATGAGGTCGCCGACTCGCATGCAACCTCTCACGATGATATATGGCAAATGTTCTTCGACGGTGCTTCGAGAACTGGACCCAAGGGCAACATCATCATCGGAGTCGGGGTGGTGCTGGTCTTCCCTTCCGGATTAGTTATTAACCGTGCTTATTCTCTCACAGAACCCTGCTCTAACAATGTGGCCGAGTACAATGCTTTGGTCATTGGCCTCCAACTTACAAGGGAGCTGGGGGCGGAATATCTTGAAGCATACGGCGATTCTCAATTAATTGTCAATCAAATCCAGGGCTCATACGAAGTCCGCCACGAAGACATGATCCCCTATCACCAAATAGCGATCGACATCATCTCGTCATTCGAGGGGTTCCTCATCGAGCATGTTCCCAGACTCCGAAATATCGAAGCCGATGCCTTAGCAGGCCTGGCCGCTTCCCTAGCAGTGCCAAATCATACTCATCAATCGGTGGACGTGATAGGCCACGAACTGGTCTGTCCCAAGAACAACGTTCAATTTATGGCGAGTTATTCCGCTCAGACGGTCGACGATGTCCCAGATTGGAGACAACCATTCATTGACTTCGTCGTCTATGATATCCTGCCCGAGAACCCAAAGGAAGCCACCTCCATCAGACGACGTTCTCTCAGATTCTTCTACGATACAGAGACAATATTGTATCGTCGATCCTATGATGGATTATTGCTTCGATGTCTGTCAAACGCAGAGACCAAAGAAGCCGTATGCGAAGCTCATGACGGTGTCTGCGGGGCCCATCAGCTTGGCCCTAAATTGTAAGACCGTCTTCGCCGAATGGGCTACTACTGGCCCACGATAATAGCAGATATGATAGACTATGCGAGAAAGTGCAAAGCCTGCCAAGTCCACGCAGACTTCATTCACCAGCCATCCGAATTTCTATATCTGACAGTGGCGTCCTGGCCGTTCGAAGCATGGGGAATGGATATCATCGGTCCGATTACTCCACCTTCCTTCCGAGGACATCGCTTCATACTCGCAATCACAGATTACTTCTCCAAATGGGCGAAAGCTGTCCCGCTCGCAGAAGTAAAGACTTCAAACGTGATCAGCTTCCTTAAGCATCACGTCATCTATCGCTTTGGACTGCCCCGAAGGATCATCCACGATAATGGTCCGCAGTTTGCAAGCCACGCCTTCTATCGGTTCTGCGACATGTACCGTATCCAAAATATTGCTTCGACGCCATACAATCCAGCAGCGAATGGGTTGGCAAAAGCATTCAACAAAACCATCATCAAGTTACTCAAGAAGTTTGTGTCGTCCAATAAACGCGACTGGAACGAGAAGCTTAGTGAATGCTTGTGGGCGTACCGTACCATAGTCCGAACGGCCACAGGGAACACACCATTCTCCCTGGTGTACGGAAGTGAGGCAGTTCTCCCATTGGAGACTCAAATACCCTCAATCCGCGTCGCCCTCACTTATCAATTGACGATGGATGATAACTACCGATGCCGACTACAAGAGTTAGAGGTCTTAGATGAAACGCGCCTCCTGGCTCAACAAAGGATCGAGCTATACCAAGCACGCATCTCTGAAGCCTTCAACAAGAAGGTTAAAATCAGAACATTCTAAGTGGGCGATCTCGTTCTGGCAGTCCGGAGGCCGATGGTCATGACTCACAAGACCACCGGCAAGTTCCAGCCAAAATAGAAAGGTCTATTTATCATCGAGGCTGTATTCTCCAATGGTGCTTATCGCCTCGTAAAACAAAATGGAGACTTGCTCATGTTGCCCGTCAACGGCAAGTTCCTGAAGAAATATTATGTCTAAACGATATTTTCTAGATCATTGAGTCATGTACCCGCTGGTGCCGCTGAACTTACTTTCACAGTTTTCCAGATTATCGAGTCATGTACTCACTTGTGCCGCTGAACTCACAACCACTCATTCCAGATTATCGAGTCCTGTACCCGCTGGTACCGCTGAACTCACAACCACTCATTCCAGATTATCGAGTCATGTACCTGCTGGTGCTGCTGAACTCACATCCACAATATTCCAGATTATCGA
Source organism: Iris pallida (assembly GCA_029216955.1). Lineage (NCBI taxonomy): Eukaryota > Viridiplantae > Streptophyta > Magnoliopsida > Asparagales > Iridaceae > Iris > Iris pallida. Next base: position 1,903,716 of record JANAVB010042018.1, on the reverse strand, counting down.
GTCATGTACCCGCTGGTGCCGCTGAACTCATTTTCACAACATTTCAGATTATCGAGTCATGTACCCGCAGGTGCCTCTGAACTCACATTTCGGTCACTCTTTCGAATAGTAAGTCATATATGACCATACCTCTGAACTTTCTTCTTGGAAGAGATCCTCCCTCATGATCCACTACCCGCACTCCCAGTGCACAAAAAGGATAACCGATCCACAAATTTCCAAAACGGCCATGTCCTCATTACCTCTGAGTCATTTTACTTCCGCCAAAAACAAATCACCCCTTTACATAGAACTTCAATGTCCTTATTACCTCTGAGTCGTTCTATGTACCCTCCTTCATTGAGCCTACTCCTGCCATGTCCTCATCACCTCTGAGTGGGAAGGTTCCGTCGAAGAAACATTCATGCTTGCCATGTCCTCATTACCTCTGAGTAAGTATGATGATTCCCTTTCGACTTATTATCTGTACCCACAATCGGAGTACGCCAAGGATAATAGGTCCACAAATATTCTCCACTGAGTCCACTCCTGCCATGTCCTCATTACCTCTGAGCAGGAAGACTCTACGGTAAAACCTCCGTACTTACCATGTCCTCATTACCTCTGAGTAAGTATGTTGGTCCTCTCTCGTCTTATTATCTGTACCCTGAACCGGGGTACGCCAAGGGTAATAGGCCCACAAATGTCCTCTATTGACCACGAATATCCTCCGTTGAGTCCACTCCTGCCATGTCCTCATTACCTCTGAGTAGGAAAACTCCACAGTAAAATCCTCATACTTGCCATGTCCTCATTACCTCTGAGTAAGTGTGTTGGTCCCCCTTCATCCTATTATCCGTATCCTAAGTCGGGATACGCCAAGGATAATAGGCCCACAAATGTCCTTTGCTAAGTCTCTTAGTACAGGCCCACCATTCCTCATCATGCCCCGGGAGCCCAGCTGCTCCATGGCATTCTATCTCCCGATACTTGGAACGTCCATAACAACATTACCGTGGAGCTGTTCTAGGTATCCCCAATCAAACTTGTTATCCGTACCTAAAACCAAGGTATGCCAGGGGTAACAGGTCCACAAACAAATCCCCCATGTGGGGCAAACATCACCACAATACCACATGCACAAACAAGCAATACAAATAAAGGGTAGAATGGAAAGTACTCTTTATTTGAAAGAAGAAAAAGCATTACATATTTTGGGACCACGTCCCTCTAAAAAAAAACAGGAACAAAACCAGAAAAAGGCCGACTATGGTTCGGCATTACACAACTCCGAAAGGCGGTTTCTCACCAAGGTAGTCCCTCACTCAAGCCGCTGCCTAGCTTGGCGCTCGGCCGCCTGGGACAACTGCTCCGCATCATTCAAATACACATATGCCTGCCAATCATTTTCCATCTTCTTCAAAGCAAGTTCCAGGTTAGCAGAAGCTCTACTAAACTTGTCAGCCTCCTGAATAGCAGACACTTTCTCAGTACGAGCAGATTCGAGCTCGGACTCCAGGAAGGCCAGCTTTCTCTGGAGCTCAAGAATCTGCTCCCGGGTGTCAGTTACCCCGCGAGAGGCAGTCGCTTCCCGAGTCGCGTAATCTTCAGTACGACGGCTCCATTGATCGTACAACTCAGTCAGATCCCTGCGATCCTTCAATATAGCTGGCTTGAGCGATTCTCGAGCAATCCTCACCTTCTCTACCGCGGTTGTAAGGAAAGTACGCTCTTGATCTATTGCTATTGATAGATCAGCCTGTCGTAGTACGCGAAACTGGGCCACAAGACGATCGGCCTCTAACAGCTTAGGCTCCAGAAGCGCCGCTAGTCCCGCCCCACCGGGAAGTGTTCTAAGGATATTAATTTGGCCACCGGCGCATTGACGGGCCATAGCAAAGGGAGTCCCCCTCTCTACAGCTGCCTCAATCCCCCTCTTCAGGTGGCGGTAGAAACTGTCGACCACATCCTGGGACACTTCATCCAAAACTTCCGTAGAAGACGGCATCAAAGGGAGTGTGGCAGGCAGTACCACAGGAGTAGCCTCAGACTAGCCGTCTCTGCAACCAGGGAAACGAATTCTGTGCGAAAAGATGCATGGATGGCAGCTAGCTCCTCTTCCGCCGCCCAAAGAGCCTGGATACTTGGTAGAGCGGAAAGGTTAACTCCCGAAACCCTATTCGTAAAGGATGGCGCAGAAAGCGTCGTCCCTTGCTCCAGCTGTGCTATCACCAAGGCTTCCGAACTTGACCCAGCTAGAGGCCTCTCAGTATGGATTGGAAAAGAAGGAGGCACACGTGCTTCCATCAGATCCCCCTCGGTAGAGTCCGCCCTGGCAATGTCCATCACCGGCAATAAAGGGGTGGGACCTGCACGTCCAAAGCAATCATTAATCCACGAAGGATAGGATGATAGAGCAAATAGGCCTCCTCACAAGTTAAGAAGTTGGTTTATCTTACCAGGGGAAGAGCTCGGAGGCTGCAGCTCGTTCGAAGCTGGCATGGTCTCCACACCCGCAGCTTCCAACTCAAATTCAACTGGTTTCTCTACCCCAGCCACCCCTGAAGGGGAGCCAGCCAGGTCAGTGTCATCCTGTTGGAATTCAGCTATCTCAGGGACAGGGACAGTAGAGCCCCCATCCCCATGGGTTGAGGTCTCAGCAAGGTGAGACTCCCCGGCCGCCTCCGGAAGAACCACAGCGGGATTGATGGCGGTGCACATATCATGGATCAAAGTAGACAAGGCTGGATCGACTTCAGTAGTCGAGTCCCGAGAAGCAGACTCCCCGGACGCCTACAAGGAGCAAAAGAAAAAAATGATTAGGCCGTAATTTAGAAAAAGAAGAAAAAGGCGGTTGAAATTCCAATCACCTCAGAAATAGCGTCAACATCAATAAACAGCCTGCGACGTCTTACCGCAGCCCACTTTGTGGAGTAGGTCCTGCCATCGTCAGTAGACAGACGCCTGCCTCGTTGGCACGAAGCATCAGGCACAACAGGTGGATGATCCTCCACCTCTTCGTCCGGCACAGTAGGAGGCTGGTCCCCCAGCTCCTCGTCCGAAGAATACGATGAGTCATCGACGGCCTGCTCGTCATCCTCTTCGTCCGTCGTAGTGGACTCCGAGTCTGGCACAGGAACCCTATTCGCCCCTCTTTTTCTCTTCCTGGAACCCTCGGGCTTTTCTGCCAAGCCGGTCCCGACAATGAAGCTAGTGTTCATGTCAAAGTTCACGGGAGATTTGCTCGCCGCAACGTGATAAAGAGCCACCATGTACAGAATATCCCCTTGCATATTAGCGTCAGGGACTGAGAAGCTAGCCCGGATATGAACAACATTGTAATAATGCCACGCCCGGATGCCATCAAGGACACTGCCCTCGAAGCCCAGGCAAGCACTGGGGCAGTCAAGGAACAACTGACTATATCCGAATTGACGAAAAAACCTGCTAGGCAAATAAGGCTCCAAGTATACGTTATTTCGGTAACGATATACTAGGTGCACGGGGCGAATGTTGCGCAGCCATAGAAGCATCTTCTCAGATAAGAGCTGGGGAGGCTCAATGCCATCAACGTGTACCCCCCTCACTTCTCTAGGGATAAACTGAGGAAGAGACACAAAGAAGTCGGGCCCGTCAACTCTCGCCAACGCCCTCCGACAAGCCGGCATGGTGTTATACTCCCAAGATTGATGGCGGTATCGGAAAAGGAAGGCGTCATCAGCGGTGACATCATCCTCTGTCCCGGGCCTCATCAATGACCGGTAATGCATCAATAACCACCCCATGAGATAGTGGTATGGTAGCTCTATCCGCTCAAAGTCCAGCGTCATCTCGCGAGCAATGACTTTAGACGAAAAGGCACGGAGGCTGTGGTGTATGCTACACACCATAGTCGGAAGAAGGGCCAGTCTTACTTTGAAGACCAGCTTCACAGCCGGGAGAATGAAGTGGCGGATGATCCTTTCCGTAGAACCTGCCCCTCCCGAGACTACGCAATTTCATAGCCATACCATCAAGAACCCGGCCAAGATTACTTTCTCGAACATCTGCCGGGTACCGTAGTGGAAATAACTGAAGGAGTCAGTACGGCTTCCAAATCTATCACGGGTGGACCTCGACCTTTTTGCATTGAACATCAGGTCCTTTACCTCCGCCTGAGTTTGGGGACCTCGAGAAGAAACCCGACCGAAAGGACGTAATTTGAAAAGATACGCGACCCAGGCAGTAGTATGGGGGAGTTCCCTTCTGAACTATTATTCTTCTTGATAGCAGTCTGATGACAGATGCTATGGTGGCACAACAATTCCCGGTACACAGCAACGAAACCAGGAAATCGTCGATCCAGATCGTCGAATTCCTCGTTCGTCGGGGTTTATACTTCAAAGGCCTCGCCTCCCCACGGCAGCTTAGAAACAGCATGCATTTCATGGAGAGCAAGTCCCAACTCTCCCCCGGGCGCGAAGAAAGTCCCCGTACGCCGGCTATACATCTCCAAAGGGCCATGAACAGCGGCTTGTTAATGGACAATCCGTAACAGGTGCCCCGGATGGCGTAGTAAAGGTCAATCTCCCGAAGGAGTTCCTCGTAGTTCCTCAGGATCTATGAGGAAAGATTGGCCCATGTGGGAATGGGGTTTATCCAATTCAGCAGCGACAACCTGTCCACGGGATAAGACCCCTTACGAGCGAGCTGATTCAGGAAGGTATCAGCTCGGGTAAAAGTGAAGTTAGGACCAGACACATTTATAAAAGTATCAGAAATCAGCCCCATCACAGTCCGGCTGACTGACTACCTACTTGCACATGCTGACCTAATACTCATATTATAGTGGTGTTGCCCACGAACATCCCCTGTTGGGTTGGAGTTAGAGAGCCCGCCATTTTCCTGCTCAACGGCACCATATTAAACTACGAGAGGGGAAAATGCCGCTCCATCTTGGGAACATGGATATCCACCCCGTCCACAGTGAAGTCCCAGTTCTCAGAAACGTCCAGCATTCGGAAGTTCTTTATGGATAAAGCATCTCCAAAGAGAAAAGCTGGTTTCAGATATTCTCCATCCAGTTTCCCCGAATTCATCATGGTGTAAAAAAAATGGAAAGGCTGGTTGTTGATAGCAGCCACCCTTTCCAAAGGCTCATTAGGGGGAAGTTGATCTGTCATATGTCGAATTAGGCCGTCAAGCCGCATACCCATGGTAAACTGAGCTGAACCCACCAGAAGCTCTCCGGCCGGGTTGGTTGGGAGGTTCAATAGAAAAGGACAAAAGAAACAGGATTAAAAGATAGGTTAAAAAGAAACCACTTAAAGTTTCTCAAAAAGAAGATTCTATGAGCCTATGCGGCGCGGATCGACGAAGCCTTATGTGGCCCGATTCAGCGGGGTTCCATGCGGCACGGCTTTAATAGAGCCTATGCGGCTCGGGTCAACACAGCTTCATGCGGCCCAATTCAGTTGGGAGTTCCATGTGATACTGATTCGATAGCTTATGCGGCTCGGATTAAAACTTATGCGGTTCTATCTCGTAGAGGAGTTTATGCGGCGTGACTCAGCAAGATTCTATGCGGGCCAGTTTGTCAGAAATATATGCGGTTCCACTCAAAGGAGGTTCCATGCGGTTCAAACCCAGAAGCACTCCTGCGGCTCAAATCTTTCTCAATGCGGCTCAAACATAGGGCATGTCCTATGCGGTTCGAATATGAGAGGGTCATGCGGCCCATGCAACATATACGGCTCCATCATGGTCGAGCTTGGGTGGTTCAATAACAATGAAGGATGAAGGCTTGTGCATATGTTATGCAACAGAGCCATGGGTCTTTGAGGATTCAAAGTATTCAAATCCATTTCTTACCCTTGAAAGCAGGGCAAACATCAGGGTGCACTTCGGGCACGGCGGCCGACAAGGAAGCCATTTTCTTGCCTTTCGCAGCCGCAGAGGCGATCTTGGAAGACTTGGGGGCCATTTTCGACGGTCGGAGAAGGAAAGAGAGTGGAGACTACAAGAGTTGGAGACGAAAGAGAAAGTAAAGAAATCCCTCCCACTGAATTCGTCCCTATTTATAAACAAAAGTAGGGCATTTCGATTCTCATGTAAACACAAAAAACCGACCTTCGGTTATCGAGGCGAGCCGCCTAAAATGAAGGCCAAACTCCTGGGATCCTCCCCCGAAAAGTAGCCTTAAAACTAACAGCAGATCAACGGCATTTAATGCAAAAGATTTTCGCACGTGGCAGGATGACGTGGCGGGAGCTATGCGGCCGAAAGTCCCTGCGGCTGATTGACTCAATGCGGCCGAAACATCCATGCGGCCGAGCCATCCATGCGGCTGAGACATCAATGCGGCTGAGACATCCATGCGGCCGAGACATCATATGCGGCCAGAAGAATACATGACCATGCTTCTTATTCAAAGTATTTCAATTTTGCAAATTGAAAACTTTAAAGGGGGTCTTGTAGAAGCATGGAAAAGAATAAAGAAAGATTCATGCGGCCAGAGAGCCCCATATGGCTCAGAGAGTTCATGCGGCTCAAGTATCCATGCGGCTCGAGCGTCTATACGGCTCAAACAAGTTCCATACGGCTCAAAGAGGAGCCACGTGGCCTGCAAACAGCTCTCTCGTTTGTCCTTTACTGCATTAAATGTCTTGACGGCTGACAGCTTTGACAAGGTGACAGTTCTGACACAAAGATATCATTATGACTCCCTCATAATGACGGACTCCTATGGAAGTGAAAAAAATCTCTGACACGATCCCCCGAGATTCAGAAACTGTCATGCGACCTTGACACGTGGACAGTTGTATGCGGCCCAAGTGGAGACTCCCCCATGCGGCCCAAGCGGAGGCTCCCCCATACGTCTCATGAAGATTAGCCCCATGCGGCTCACGAAGGTTAGCCCCATGCGGCTCACGAAGACTAGCTCCATGCGGCTCACGAAGACCAGCCCCATGCGGCTTACGAAGACTAGCTCTATGCGGCTCACAAAGACCATCCCCATGCGGCTCGCGAGGACTATCTCCATGCGGTTCACTCATGCGGTCATCCACACTCATGCGGCTCAAATCATTATCATACGGTCCAAATAGTCAGAGGGCCACTCTTAGGCAGTCTTGACACGTGGCCATCCTTATGCGGCCCAATGAGGAGTAAATTTTTTGCGGCTCAGATTTCTGCTGTGGCTTGCGGTTACGACACGTGGCATGATAGCAGGGCACGTGGCATCAGATTGATCGAAATCCCTCAATAAATCCCAATAAAATATTGGGATCAAATCAGATCATTTGCAAATAAGCTAATTAAAGACACGTGTCGAGGAATTCGAGGTTGGCATGACAAATCAGGAGGATTTATATCAATCAGCATTAATTATCCATAAAAGATTTGATGTAATCATATTTATTGCTCAAATCTCGATGAACGGCCCAGATCCAGTGATCCTTAGCCGTCGACTTTCAAGAATGGGCAATCATTGTAAACCCTAATGAGGCTCCCCACTCTTATAAATAGCAGGGTGCCATTCCCTTACGAAAATGCACAGACATATACGGAGAGACATATAGAGACATACACAGAGATAGAGAGAGACATAGAGAGCCAGAGAGCCTGAAGAGAGAGCATTTCTTCATCAACGCCCAGCAGTTCTTCTACAGAGCCAAGGCTGCACCCGATCGTCCAAGGAGTAAGGCAGAGCTGCCGTCGCTTTTCCGAGCCTCTACCGTCACCTCCCAGAATCTAAAATAAACAATTGTACTTAGATTGCTGTACCTAGGTTTTCGTCCCTAGGCTTTCTTTGTACAAGCGAGTTTGTATTGTGAAGTAAAAGTCCAGTCCTCCGATAATTGTTCTGTTCTTTTATATTTCATGGCAAACAGGGGCTTGTGGGGATCGACGGTCGGTGATGGTGTCCGGGGTGATGTTGGCGAGGGTGGCAGGGATGATGGTTGTGGTGGTGACGGCGATGATGGCGACGGGATGGTGGCAATGACGGTGGAACGGGTAGGTAGCTATCGTCGTGTCGGGAAATGTCCGACACGACCTGGATAGGTGTCCGGGGTTGTCGAACACGGGGTCGAAAATATATATATGTACTAGAAATCCATATAGTGGATGGAACGGGACGGGGACACAGACACGATGCACAGGCACGAGTAGGAGAAATAATTTTTGGAGGAATTATAAATGGCCGAGATATATGGATGAGTACCTCTCCTTATATAGGAGGTGGAAATTTCCAGTTGGATAAGGATTAGGATTTATTTCAACCCCATTTAGATCATTCAAAAAATCAAATCTAAATTAAATTCCAATTTAAACCTAGATAATCTAAACTCAAATTAAATATAAATTCTACCTTTAAATTATTTAAATTAAAACCATAAAATCAAATCAAGATTTAAAATGGCCACAAAAATTTCTAAATATATTTTCCAAAAATATCAATAATAATAATTTTGAAAATAATAAATATTTTTAAATATATTTTGAATAATAAAATAGTAATATCAATAAATTCGAAAAATGGAATTATATATTTATTTTAAATTTATGTACCTTGTATGAAATAAATATTTGCATAATACCTCGTTTCAAAATTACTATTTATAAAACCTTTCATAATGTAAAATAAAGAGTTGGAAATTCCAATATGACGTATTTTACAACTTTAAATAATCAAAAATATTTATTATTTATTATTTGAAAAATCAAGCTTCTAAAATAAAATATTTTAAAAAATATGTACCTCGCACATATTCGCACTCGACGAGCAATTTACGAAATACGCCGTTTGCACACAACGTACAATACGACTACGCGAGGTACAATACAAAATTTTTAAATCAGTACCAAAATCGATAAAAATATAGTAGAAATTTAGGGGTTTTACATGCTTGCCTTACGACTCGTATTTGGTACACAACAACTTGGTCATGCCATAAATCTCTTCTTATAACAACGTAGACGTGCCATAATATATTGAGACCATACCTCACAATTCAACATGACTTAACCGAACTTGCCCTACGGCCCTTCTTTACTTAACTCGAAAGTACTCAATTCCAACTTATGCAACTCTATGCCAACGACTTATTACTCGACGCCACATCTCGTGCCGAAGCACGTGTCTTTGCTTAGTCAAATCTTAGGCTCCATATTGGGTTGCAACCATGCATACCTTCTTAACTCAAACGGATTGTGCTTATACTTTCTTTGAATCGATCGACACCGTGCATGCGGATTGCCACTCAGCATACCAACTTATCTATATGAAAGTCACTAGTAATCCAAGCCATCGTGGACATAGCACGGGTAGGCGGCGAGTCTTTCAATACAAGGTAGCTAGCCCCCATGGAAAGCCTCCGACTACCCACGTAGTACAATCCAGCGCTGCTATAACATCTTTCTCCTACGTCGACTGGCCCCGGCGCCCCAGCGTAATACCAGTCGAAGAAGAAATCCTTGTCGACAAGTTGTCCGACTCACGTAAATGCATGGCCTACTTTAAGGTATAACTAGAACCATACTTAGCAAAATATGCTCGAAATCATATCATGCAAAACGTGCATTCGAACCATATGATGCAAAATGTGCATCAGAGCCATACGAAGCAAAATATGGATCCTTGGAGACTCCCAAAATGTGGGACCGCCTCGGCGACAAACGGTCGCATGAACTTTTCTTTTTTGAAACCCAGGGAACTACTATCGTATAACCTTCCTACTTAACTTGAACAAAACATGTTCCTTAAGTGCCATAGACCGTGGCTAACTTTTCATAGTGCCGACCGTGGCTTGTGCCTTAAACCGACTTGTGTTCTACACGACGCCATCGTCCAAGTCATACTTTATATGACGAGCCTTGAGATCGTGAGATTATGTGACTTAACAACCGCATAAAGCACGAGACAGTGCTTAGAATGACTTCGACAGTCCAACATAACTTTTGCCTAACTCAATCGTACAACAACTTAATTTATAGGACGGCCAAAGGCTAGGCCAAGTCTTGAATGATGGGACCGTGCATGCTTTATCAAACACTAGTCCGAACAATCCTTGAATTCACCTTCGCATCAAACCACAAGTCAAAGCATACAAATTGCCATGCCCTAATTTTTTGAGTTCGATCATTCTTGTAACATGAATCACCATGTCAACGCTCACGCAGAATGATCACCCCAAATTCGACGTGATGCATGGGCGAGGCTTGTGTTGCCCTTGCACAAGATAAGAATGTCGACATTGTGGCTATCGTCGAAGCAATTAAGATACTTTCCTTTCATCCAAATTTTCCTTTCAATCAAAGTTCCCAAGCATAGCATCAATCAAAATAATAACATTTTATACGATCGTCATTTCTCGACTCAGAGTGCCCCCTAGTTATCGTATATCGATCTTTGATTCGCCTCAATACCATCGATGATATGCGTAACCTGACAATCTTTATTTATAATAAATTTCTAGTCGTGCGACTAATGCTATTGTCCGAACTGGATAATCTCCTCGATATTCAAGATCTAATTCGATCATTATCCCCAAACTATTCCCATGATCAATTCATTCAAACCCATAATCACATATGTTCATCCGTCTATATCTTAAGTCCTCAAACAACATCTTTCCTCAACTCATATCGTTCTATGCTAACTCAAATCATCGAGCAACATCTATTCCAAACTCTTAGAGTCACCTTCGTAACTTCAAAATTAAACTTTTTATGTATGTTAACTTCCAATCATGCTAACTTTTTATACACGGTTCATATCGATTTTTCTCGATCGAGTCATCTATTCATACACCTTAACTTTTTCTCAATCCAATTTACCTACTCAATCATTTTCGCATTTTATACTTACGCAATCCAAATCTCATGCACGTTGTTTCTAGTTCGTTCGAACCAACTTATCAAACATCAAGACTACAACTTACTCAATGATGTTCAATCTAAGGCTTTACTCACTATGACGCTTGCTAATAGACTCATTGGCATCCCGTATCCCCAATTGATCGACATTTCCGAGGCTATCCCATACACCACTCAAGGATGAAGTGATTCGACAAATTCTCAAAACTATCATTCAATTCACAATTGATTTCTTCAAATCTCCGTTCGAACCATTCTCAATTTCAAGCGCGTTCCATCTATATCACATTGACGATGTCGCCTTACGATAGCACCTATATCGCAACTAACCAATACCTTTATGAATCGAGTCTAACTCATTCTTGTCCGACACATTTTGAATCCCGTATATGACTTTGCTAAGGTCAACGCAATCTTGGTGTATATGCCGGACCCGACTTCGCCAAACGTGCTTTACATGAACCATCTTTTATTTAGTCAAAAACTATTCTCATACGATTTATAAATTACATAGACTTATTGTATAGACATCCCGCAAAACATTGAGAAAGAGCGCACTAATGATATCAATCGTGAAAACAACATCAGAGTTTGCAGAACCAACATCAGAGTTAAAGCATTCAATCGAAAGTCCAAGGATGTAAAGCTGTGCTCTGATACCATTATGTCACGCCCCGGTCCCGTAGGACCGATCGTCCTTGCTAAGGCGTGATACCATGTGAGCCTAGGTTGCGCTCACGTAAGGTGGGTTTCATAACAACCGATTTCAACCGCTTGCGATGGGGTCGTCGCACAGAAGTCCCAAGCAAAAACATTAAATAACACCAGCGAAAACTTGAAGCAAAACACAAGTCATTCAAAATGCTCTTTATTGATATTGAAACAAAAATTACATAGGCGGGCTCGAAGCCAAGATTATAATTACTCAAGATTACTCTTCTCACAATACAAGTCACTCTACTCTCTCTCATCTTTTAATATAATTTGACGAGCCAGTGGATACTTCAGATAGACGACGTCCATACATTATGTTCCGTATAAGTCCAGACTATATGCAGCCGCGCGCCTCAAAAATGCTAAGGAACTCCATGCCTCGACGCATCCCAGCGAGCTCCGCGCTAACGAGCTTCTACCTGTGCCTGCACATAAACACTATGTGGGTGTCAGTACTCAACTGTATTGGTGGAGTGAGCTCCTCGTCCACCCATACAAAACCAACACGTTTATTTACTTTGTGCAACATATCCTATTACGATTGTCTTTCTATTCTTGCCTTAGGATCAATTTTAGGACATAAACTCCTTGTCCTATTTTGTGTCTCTAGACCATCACCGTGCCTTGTACCAACAACTTACTCATACTTTGCCTCTAGACCTTCTCGTGCCAACAACTTCAATTATTGACTCGTGCTTGCCTTATGGCTCGTATTTGGTACGCAACAACTTGGTCGTGCCATAAATCCCTTCTTATAACAACGTGGTCGTGCCATAATATATCGAGGCCGTACCTCGTAATTTAACTTGACTTAACCCTACGGCCCCTTCTTTACTTAACTCGAAAGTACTCAATTCCAACTTATGCAACTCTATGCCGACGACTTATTACTCGATGCCACATCTTGTGCCGAAGCACGTATCGTTGCATAGCCAAATCTTAGGCTCCATATTGGGTTACAACCGTGTATACCTTCTTAACTCAAACATGTCGTGCTTATACTTTCTTTGAATCGACCGATACCGTGTATGCGGATTGCCACTCAGCACACCAACTTATTTATATAAAAGTCACTAGCAATCCAAGCTATCATGGATATAGCTCGGGTAGGTAGCGGGTATTTCAATGCAAGATAGCTAGCCCCATGGAAAGCCCCCGACTACCCACACAGTACAATCCAACGCTGCTATAACATCTTCCCCCTAGGTCGACTGGCCCCGGTGCCCCGGCATAATACCAGTCAAGAAAAAAATCCTTGTCGACAAGTTGTCCATAACCACGCACCTACGAGAACACCTAGACTCACGTAAATTTACGGCCTACTTTGAGGTACGACTAGAACCATACTTAGCAAAACGTACTCGAAACCATACCATACAAAACGTGCATTGGAACCATACGATGCAAAACATGCATCAGAACCATACAATGCAAAACGTGCATCCTTGGAGACTCCCAAAACATGGGACCGCCTCGACGACAAATGGTCGCATGAACTTTTCTTTCTTTGAAACCCAGGGAATGATTATCGCATAACCTTCCTACTTAACTTGAACAAAACGTGTTCCTTAAGTTCCATAGACCGTGGCTAGCTTTTCATAGTGCCGACCGTGGCTCGTGCCTTAAACTGACTTGTGTTCTACACGACGCTCTCGTTCAAGCCATACTTTATATGACGAGCCTTGAGATCGTGGGACTATGTGACTTAACAACCGCAGAAAGCATGAGCCAGTGCTTAGAATGACTTCGACAGCCCAATATAACTTTTGCCTAACTCAATCGTATAACAACTTAATCTATAAGACGGTCAAAGGCTATGTCAAGCCTTGGATGATGGGATCGTGCATGCTTTATCAAGCATTTATACGTGCGACGCCTATGACTTAGGCTAAGTCCATAACTTCGTGGCAACTTAAACCAACTTTTCTTCTCCCAAGCCACGGGACGAAGGATCGGGTGTCATTTTGAAAGCACACTGTGCAACACTTCTAAGCCGACCGTGGGACGTTTCCATATTCTTAACTTAATCCGACCCAAGTTGGGATTATTCCCTTAACTATGTGGATTCGTCTCTTTTATTATCAAGCCTACTTGTGCATTTAAAAACATTCATTTTATTAGTGCAAAGGCCAAGCTGAGGCAAGTTCACTGAAGCCACCCACCTGAACGAAGAGTCGTCTCGACCGTACGGGTCTTCGAACAAGACGTTGCATGGCTAAGTCCGAATGTCGTTGGCGTTTCGATTCCTCCGATTGACTGAGCAGGACGGGGCACTACACTACGTCCCATTAAAGAAAAGATGTGATATCATGCTTATAATTGTCCCTAAGAGTGGCTTGAACAAGTGAAATGGTATAGCTCATGAAACATGCTGCACACTACACAAGGATTAAACAGTCCCTTGTATGCTTGAAAAAAATAAACTATCGCTTTTCAAAGATGTTTCAAAAGAGATATAAATTGACTCTGTACTGCATGAAATGAACATAGGTAAAAGTAGTAAGATCACATCACAAGAAATATTTTCTCACTAAATGAACAGTGATCATTTTAGATAAATGTGGGCTTTGTTCACAATCACTAGTATGCTGATATACTGATCTATCATCAGTCTGTATGCAGGTGCAAGACGTATCGAAAAGGATAGTCCGAAGCCATAGCCCGAACCTCATCCTCAGGAGCCAAAAATTAGAAGAGATGCCAAAAGATGGACATCTGTATGCAAAGAGTTGGTTTTATATATAAGGGAATGTAATGTATGGAACAGGATCATTATAATCTATAATATTTCTGAGAGAATGTAAACATTGTATCAGAAAGAATTGAGAGCTTGTAATCTGTTCAAATGAAATCAATAAAAAAATTCTTGTTACTATTGTGTTCAATTCATATATTCTGCAATATATCCGCTGCTGCTTTAAATATTTACAATATGTTCCACTGCGTATTGTCTATCTTGTCTATTTTATTATTGTACATGTCTTGGCCTTATGCAAGTGCAACTTAGGCTTGTACGGCATCATGTCCAAGCGAGGACGAACGGTCTAACAGAGTCGGAAGCGAGGACGAAAGGACTCTACGGGATCGGGGCGTAACATGTTGCCAACGCCTTCTGGTCATTGACCATATCTCTCAACCTTTTGCTGGAGACAGACATGCAGCATTTTCTGATTGCTTGATCTCTGTACGTCGGCCACAAGTACAACTTCTGCAAATAAGAAAAAATAAAAATAAATGAGTAAATATTTAGGAAATATTATAAACAAAAATGATATTATTTAGGCATACTCCAAGCATATCTAGCCAAATAAATCATCTATCAAGTGGGATGTCCCCGAAGTTCAGATATAGACCATGGAATTGATGACGCATCAAGTCGCACAAATCTCTACCAGCCTGGAGCGGAAAGAACCTAAAATCAACAAAACAATATACTAATAGAAAATAAAAAGAGTATGAATAAATGTGTATAATAACAATTATATACTTACGTCGTTCCATCGGCCTACAGCTCGGGACGAGTGATGCTGGCTGGCCGCTCTGGTAGAGTATGAGGGTCTGCAAATCCTGGTCGATGTATCCCGTATGTACACTCCATGTTCCAGCAATAGGCCAGGATATGGATTCGCCCCAGTAGGAGTGACATGTGTAGTCTTCGGTGTAGAAGTCGGATCAGTCGAACCAAGGGGAGCACCAGCACCATTAGAAGTAGATGTTAAGGGAATATCATGGCTAGCTCTGCCTACAGATGAACGAGTGAACGACAGAGATAAGCCATCATCCTCATCAATGAAGTAATCCTCGCTAACTCCTCTGCGATATACAACTGGAGTAGTAAGAAGATGAGAAGGTCAGGATAAAGATCCTCGACGTCCTTCACGGTTTCATCCCGCCATATGCAAATCTGAAAGAAATAAAAAATGGTGTGATGATATAAATAACCAATACAAATATAATAGAAATAAAAAATGGTGTGATGATACCCATAAATAAATAATACATACTAATCTTCTTCATCTTCTGATTCATCTTCCGAATTATCTTGATCTTTTACTTATTCATTTTCATTATCACTTCCACCTTCACCTTCATTTTCAAATTCTTCTTCTTCATCCTATACGTCATTTTTAGACTCCTCCTCTATATGAGGAGATAGTTTCTCTATGTCAAGTTCTTCGTCAACTATATTATCCTCTACAATAACGCCAACCTCTATATCGTCAACGTCGGCCAAACTCATATATATTGGTTGCGACATACTACCTCATCCTCCTGATATGCTTGATCTCCAATATTATATGTATTTTTTGCTTTAGTCTTGTATACAGCCCACCAATCACGAGTAGTGCGTTTGAACCGTTTGACTAGCTAATACAAATGGTTCGAAACCACCATATCTATTTTCATGTTTTATATCAACAAATCAAACTGTTTATCAATTCCCTATACTTGCTTGGGTGTTGTGTTGAACCAATCACATTTAAACAACACAATTTTGGTATCAAAATAGTAATTGAACTCTACGATATCTCTTAGAACACCGTAATAGTCAAATTTTGGATTGACATCGTAGGATGAACCCCTTACACAAACTCCGATTTTTTTATTATATAATTTGCCTCTTCATCGACAAATGAGTGACTGATAGGCTTATCAGTGGTTCTAAATTTGAAGTCATTGATGGTATATCCATCCCAACACTTTGCCCTCTTGCTTGGTCCAATAGTTAGTGCTCGAAGTCTTTCGTTCTGCAATTGTATACCAGGACAAAAAATCTAAAACATTATGTATCATAACGTCATTAGATAAAGCTTAGACAAATTATTGAATTTAGAATAGTTAATGAAATTATTGAATTTAGAATGGTTAATAATTTTAATCCTTACATAATTATGGAACCACGATGGAAATTTTCTGTCAACCTCTCTAGCAAGATCATCATCATCAATGTTAGATCTCTCCATTTTTATCTCAGCTCTAAATATACTGTGATAATAACGAAAAAAATTAGAGAACTTATTTTACAAGTATATAGCAAAATTAAAATATATAGCAAAATTTTGCCGCTTACTTTTCTATATCTTCCATCTCCTCTATACCACTATTTAGGCATATATACCGACGAGCGGCTTCAAACTCATCGTCCTCCAACAACCGTAATTTAGAAGCACTTGTAGGCTTGCCATAAACATTGAAGATAGTACGGATTCTACTATTCGGTGCATCGACCTCACCTTTATCATTTCTTGGTGCCCTATTCCAGTTTGTTCTGACATGAGTATCGAAGTAGATTGAGCAGAAGTTTGAGACCTCCCCAATAATATATGCTTCACATATCGAAGCTTTTACATGAGCCTTATTGCCACCTTCTTTTTCAGGTGAAGTAGATATTTATAAATAATATATTGAATATTAGAACTGTTTGAATAAAAAAATTTATTAGTACTAGATACTTAATTATTTTATACCTCTCAAATAGATATATCAATCGATAATGGACGGGAGCACCGATACGTACTTCGTATGTAGATAAATTGGCAAATGTTTTATACTATCAAAAAAGTCAGGGGGAACACATTTTCTAACTTGCACAATATTAATACAATCTTCTCCTCAAGTTCCAATATATGTTGCATGGTCAACTTACTTGAACACAAATCTCTAAAGAATATAGATAACTCGGCCAGCAGACCCCATACTTGAGAAGGCAGTATATCTCTCAGAGCGATGGAAAGTATCACCCCCAGTTTTCATGAACAGAGGTATTTTGGTCATTTTTCCACTTTAGAATTATTTTGGAATTTTTTATTTATTTATGATATTATTTTGGGGTTATTTAAGTCGGGTTCGAATTTCAACTCAATCCGACTTGTATCGGGGACCCGGGGTAGTTTTGACTCTAGTGGGACCCACACATTAGTTAGGCATGGCCCACATAATATTATTTTTAGTTAGTGGGTTAGACTAATTATTCATGGGTAGGTTTAGTTAGATTAGAGATTTAAATCATGACTAAAATAGCCTCAACCTTTAACCCTTTCCTAATTTTAATTAAATAGATTGGTGGGGGGCTTTTTAGTCATTTCTAATAGGGGATACCTATGCTTCTAGTGGCTGGCTACCTAAGGGGAGGGATAGGGTTGAGCCTCTTGTTATTATCCATCCATTTTCTCTCTCTTGTTCTTCCCCAAATTTTAGAGAAGAGTTCCTATTGATTTCTCCATCAAATCAATCCCTTCCTCCATCCAATCTTCTTCATTTCTTCTCTACTCAAGCAAGGGAAGGAGGTAGCCAAGTTTGGGAGGTTTCGGAACTCGTTCGTGTCCATTTGGAGATCTCTACGTGTCGGTGTCGTATCGGGAGGATTTTTCCTAGATTCGATCTACCGGGAGGTATAATCTCTTCTCTACATCATTCCTTCATGTATATAGGATTATTTTAGACCCATAGGAATGACCCCCATGGTTGTATCTCCATTTGTGTCTATTTCGTGTCCATTTGGAGACTTCTAGTTGTGTCCTTGTGTTGTGGTTGTGTCCTAGTGGAAAATCCCTATTTTGGACACTTGTATTTTAACATATATTGTGTGAATGATTTTAATTAGATTTTAATCGCAGATTTTATATTTTTAGAGAGTGTGTTCTTCATGGTATCTTATAGTATCATATTCTATTAATATATGTAAATATATATATATATATATATATATATATATATATATATATATATATATATCATTTGTTAGTTATATATATAAATATGTCAATATATATATATATATATATATATATATATATATATATATATATATATATAATATATATATATATATATATATATATATATATATATATATATATTGTGTCTATCTAATTTATATATAAATTTGTGTCTTTATATGTGTTTATAGGGTGTGGGAAATTCGGGAATGAAGAGAGGGATTGAGAGTATAGAGTGGTGGTGGAGTTGGTGTTAGTGTGTGTGTGTGTGTGTGTTTGTATAGAGAGAGTGAGATTTAGAGTGATTATTAGAGAGGGTAAGAGGGAGAATGGGGATGTATAGAAGGGGGAACTGCTGGTATTTAACAGCAGCAGTAGGAGGAATCAGTCCCCCCCTAGGGGACTGATTTGGTCGGGCTGGACAGTCCCTACAGGGAACTGTTGAAGCAGCTGCAGTAGCAGTATTTTGCTGCTGAAATATGCAGTAGGTAATGGGGGGATCAGCCCCATTGGACAGCCATGTAGGTGTAGAAGCATGGAAAATATTAAAGAAGGATCCATGCGGCCAGGAAACCCCATGCGGCTCAGGAAGCCCATGCAGCTCACAGATTCATGCGGTACGAGGGACTATGCGGCTCAAGACATCCTTTGCGGCTCAGAAGACACGTGGCATAATATTGTTTTCCTTCGACCCATGCTGTATTAATTGCTTTGACAGCTGACAACTCTGAAAAAAGTGACAGCCCTGACACAAAAGTGGTAATTATGACTCTGTCATAATGACAGTCCCCTTGGGAAGAGAAAGAAGATCTCTGACACAAATCCCCCGAGATCCATAAAATGACACGTAGTCTTGCCACGTGGACGATCATATGCGGCTCGAGCGAAGACTTCCCATGCGGTTCAGAATGAAGCCGTGCCATGCGGCTCAGGCCGAGATAGTCTTATGCGGCTCAAACGGAGGCCTTCCCATGCGGCTGGAGCGGACCATTTCTATGCGGATCAAGCGGATGAATCCTTATGCGGCTCGCAATGATCACCTCCATGCGGTTCAAAAGTTCGAAGGAAGGCCACTACCCGAGCAGCCCTGACACGTGGCCCGAACCTTATGCGGCCCAACTCTTATGCGGCTCAATCTTCATGCGGTTCAGATCCCCCCAGTGGCTCCTAGGACACGTGTCCTAAGCCGATCAATCTCTCAGATTTATTGCAATCAGAGATTGGGTCAAATCTCAATAATCCGGGACACGTGGTAGGAGAATAAATCAAATTTATTCGCAGACATCAGAAGTGTTGGCCCAATGATTGTATCATATTTTTTGAATATGGTTAATATGTTAAGTTTAGCACTTCATTATCACTAATCTTCATACTATCGCTAAAAGCATTTCTACTTATACTTATACCTTTGGTGATATGTGCCTATTGGTTTACATATTAGTGATATGAGCTTATCTATCTTAAATTTAATTGGGTCGCCAAAATCAAAACTATGTTTTTGATTGTGGTCATTCAATTAAGTTTAATCATTATGATGTTACTAACTTTTATGCTATCACCGTAGCACCTATACTTAAACTTTGCATAGTCTTAATGTGCTTTATCTTTTCATACTTGCAACATATATATTGCTTTGTTCGCCTAACATGTATTTGCAGAAAAGCAATTTGCAAGATCAAATGTGGACATATGCTATGAAGAAATCATGGTGGGCCAAAGACGACGGATTCCACAAGATTTCTCTGAACCACCCGACGATATCTCTGGAGCCACGCACCGGGGATTCCACAAGATTTCTCTGAACCACCCGACGACATCTTTGGACAGCTGCTGCCAAGGGAAAAAGCCAGCACCTATCAAAGGAAGAAGCCAAGCCGTGCCATCATTATTTCAAGACTCTGAAGAAGCCTGCACCTGCCTAAGTATATCTGGAGTCTGTAATGAGTCTTAGGAATAATTGTAAACACAAGAAATGGATGGCAAAATCGAAAGCTAGGGTAGAAATAAGCCTAGGATCGTTTTCTGCTGAAAAACGGCATACCGACGGTATACCGGTTTTTGTTCACAGAAAGTTTCTGTCTACAAAACCGGCATACCAACGACATACCGGTCCATACCGACGGTATACCGATTCAGTAATGTTCAAATTCCAACGGTCGAATTCTGAGCAATAAATGATCCCAACGGCTATATTTCTAGCCGTTGCATTCCAGACCGGTATACCGTCGGTATGCCGGATCATACCGACGGTATGCCAGTTCGTGACTGAAAAGTTACCTTTGGCTTCTTTTCAAGCTTTGGTTATAAATAGCCTTGAACCCCTTCATTCAAGGTTGATGCTTTGAGCCTAAAAATTTCCAAACCACCAAAGGTTATCCACATACAACTCTACAAAGCCTTCATTTGCCATCTACAAATTGTGTTAGAGTTATTGAGTTGAAAAGTGAGATCTTCATCCTATTGTATAAGGAGATCAAAACCTATTGTGAAAGGTTGAAGTTGGAGAGTCTTCGTATCCAAACTCTCGGTTGAAGTTGGGGAGTCTTCGTATCCAAACTCTCGGTTGAAGTCGAAGAGCCCTTCGGATTAAAGCTCTTGTGTAAGAAGTTGGCGAGTTCTTCGGATCCAAACTCGTGTGTAACTATTTACTCAAATAGTGGATTAAAGCCGGAGAGAGTTTCGGGACTGGACTGCCTCTTAGGAGGATACTAGGATACATCGGGTGTCGGTATTGTGTTTGCTTCTTCTCTTGCACTTATATTTTTAAATTGCCAATTAGCTTGTGCTAAGTGCTTGATTAGTTAGCTTGACCCTATTCACCCCCCCTCTAGGGTTCCTACAATTGGTATCAAAGCAAGGACTCTATTATTAGGCTTAACATCCTTAGAGTAGATCTTTGTTATTTTTCTATGGCAACCTATTCCTCATCCTCTGATAAAGAGGGTTTTATTTCTAGTAGCATAGACAATCATGTTTCTTCTAAATGCAAGAAATGCTCTAAGTGGAAAGCCATGGCTAAACAATCCTTAGAGATTCTTGACAACCTTCATTCTACAAATGAAGAACTTTCTGAAAAGGTTATTCATTTAGAAGAAGCAAATGAGTTTTTGAGAAATGAAAACAATGTTTTATTATCTAGACTTGATTCTCAAAACTCATCTTGTGTTTCTTTAAAGAGTTTGAATGAGACTTTAATTTTGAAAATCAAATCTTTTTCCTCATCAATAGAAGATCTTAAGAGGCAAACACATGAGCTTAATCATTTGCATGATTCTTCTATTGACACTTTAAAGAAACAAAATGATACTTTTATCTCTAGAATTGCTTTATTTGAAAAAGAGAATAATGCTTTAAATGTTAAATTTGATTCTCTTACTTGTATGCATGATGATTTGTTATTAGAACATAATATTCTTAAAACCAAATCTTCTCATGCTCATTCTAGAGATATTCATCATTCTAGTATGTCACATGTTCATAACCATGCTCATTCTGATACATGTGCACACACTAGTATTAGGTGCTTCTATTGCTCTCGCATTGGACACATGAGCTTAACTTGTCCTATTCGTAGGAGTTTTTCTACCAATGCTAGAGTAAATAGTATATGGGTCCCTAAAGCTAACAAATGTGGATCCAAGTTTATTTGGATACCAAAGTCTTCGCCTAATATTGTAGGTGGAGCTTCTTATATCGGGACATAGCACCGAGGAGCGTGTTAGTGGTTGCAAAGCTCAAAGGACATCTTCCAAGCAATTGCACCAACACAAGCGTGGCCACTAGAGCCACTTTGGTAACATGCTAAGCGATTCTCTTTAAATTATTTATATTAGTAGAATCTAGCATGTTTCTCTTGATGTTTTGCTACTAGCTCACATTGATATCCTTAGTTGCTTATTGTATAAATCAATGTGAGATATAATACTAGCATGATTAGTTAATTTTCTCATTATTTCTTTTATCTAGCATGACTAGTTACTCGGCTTAAATGATTAGTTCACACTATGTAGTCTATCACTCATTCTCTATTAGTGTGACACATTTTTTTATGCATGCTTTTATTCTTAATCTCTTTATTATGAAGCATGCATATCACTCTAGTCCATAGGAGCTTGATTTTGATTTGAGTTAATATGATTTTAACTCTCCGTCTTTAAAGTTTTTGAAATAGTTACTTCTTGCCGGTTTGTATTTAATATGTAGCATTTACTTTAAATCGGTATTTGTGAATATATATATGTTTAGCACAAGCTTCTTATCACTTGACAAGTATACACTTATACTTCTATTTTAATCTTGTGCTTACATAATATATTCATTATTGATTCTCATACTTTATCTTGATTATCTTCTTGAGAATCAATTATGTCTTTGCCTAATGAAGTTTATTTATACATGCTTTTAAATTTGTGATAGTTTTTCAAATATTCATTAAGGATACATGACTATATTCATTAAATTTCTATTTACATGTAGATCATGTATTTCTTATGTTTATATATTTTTTTGTATAAATATCTTTATGTGGGCATATGAGTTAAGCTAAAGTTTTATATTAACTTGAAGAGTATTTATTCATACTTGTTACTTCTAGACTTGTGCTTAACTCATACTCTAGCTATTGATTCTTTTGATCAAATTTGTGTATCTCTTTTTGAATCAATATGCTTCTTCCTTAAAACTTTCTTTTAATGATGTCTTTTTAGCTTTTTGGTTGACTTTATGGATACATGTTCTTAATTGATTTTTGATCTTTTCATGTATGCCTATTCGTGATATATATATAGTTTCATATATATATAAATGATTCCTAGCTTTTGATATTCATTTGTTTTATATCTTTAAGTTGGGATGTTGAGAGAAAATATTTGTTTATGTATTGCACTTGACTATTTATGGAAGTTTATTTAAGAATCATATGTTTTGTGCTTTGTCTTATTTTTATATTTACCTCCGTTTTTAGTGCACATTTTCAAATCTGTATCTTCTTCATAACTTACTATGGTGCACTATGAAAGCTTTTGAAAATAATTCTTACTATCTTTAGCACATTTAGCTTTCTTGATCTTAATGATCTTTCTTTGCTCATTCCTTGGGTTTGTGCTTCCTTTTTGAATTATTGTTGCCCAATGGTTTTTGTAGCACATGAGAATACATGTAATTTATACATCATATTTTTTATGACTTTAGCTACTAAGGTTTGAGCTTTTATGTTGAGATTTTTCATTTCTAGAGAATACACTTATTTCATAATGGCTATAATATTTTGCATTCTCTAGATTGATATATCATTTCATTATCTTGGACCAATCTCAATACTTGGCAAAGAGATTTATTTTATTGTTTTCATGAGTATCTCTTTTGGCCTATACTTGATAAGAGTCTAATTCATTTATTTATCATCTTATGCTCTTATCCTTGCTTAGTAAAGAGTCTATAAATCATTTTGATCATTCAAAATGTATTCCCTTAATTGTGAACTCTATGCTTAAGCAAGTATTTTTTTTTTGTGTTAGTGACTTAAGAATTAATGAGCACATTTATCTTGTTAACGGCTTCCCTCATTAATCTTATTTAGATTATATAGTTTGCTTATTTGTGATATATTATTAAGCTATATAATTTTGGCTCACTTTCACACATCTAGCTATATTTCTATACTTCAATCTATATATGATATGCTAGTTTACAAAAACAAGATTTGTGATATGCTCAATCTCTAAAACTAGTTTTGCAAATTCTTTATTAAATCTTGTTTTCTCTTAGAGGTTTGTGATTCCTTGTTTTAACTCTCTTCCATAACTAGTCATTAGCAAGTCTCTCTTAAATTTCTCTCAGTTTGAGTCATGATTTCATCATATTATCATTTACATCTCTTTTTGATTGAATTTATAATTATTTAAATGAGATTGACTCTTTTCCATATTGATTTGTGAGATTTTTATATGGATTTGTGAGTTTCTCTTGATGAGACTCATTGGATCATATTTACTCATTTGCTTTCTTTATGAATGATCATAATGATTGAGTAGTCCTAAACTATCTAATTTTGTAAATGTCAAGTTAATTTATTTTACTTTGACTACTCATGGTTTATCACATATGACCTTTGCTATTTGAACTTTATTGGTCTTTCATTTAGAAGTAGCAAAGTTTGGATTTTATCCGGTTGATGGGTACATATGCGATAAAACATATCTAATCCATGCAAAGCAATAAATTGGTTGATTATTTCTTAATTAGATAATCATGGACATGATGTTTGAGTTTCATTTTTATTTTATTTTTGGGCTATATTATGTCTATCATCATGATTGTTCTTAATTGACTTTATTCTTTTTCATGATGACATTTTCTCAAAGGATTACATACATTGATCTATCATATTTAAATATAAGATTCTTCTATATAGACTAATGTATGCCATCTTTTGATTATATGTGCTTTATTGGAATATTCTTTTGATTTCTCATCTTTAGTGGCTATTAATTGGTTATCTCTTCTTGACTAAAGATGATATTTTTCGTCTTTTGACGATATTGTAGCCTTATATGCATCGAGCAAGGGGGAGAAATCCATAGTTGATTTACCCCTAGATCTTGTAGTTTTCTATTTTATGCTATAAGTGCTTTGGAACTAGATACGCATATTTTGAGGGGGAGCAAATTAATTGATTCAATTCATTTATACCCTTAAATATGTCGTATACCTAGTTCATCATGGACCCATACTTTCTTCTTTTTTATATCTTAGTGAATGAGGTCATGATACTTTTATTTATGAAGGGTTTATGAGAGTATATGCTATTGTCTTTATCATTTATCTCTCTTTTATATGGATTAAATAAGTCATCTTCTTAAAAATTAACTTTCATATCTTATCTTGATGACTATTGTGCTTTCATTGGTTTGGCTTTCCTTATACGCTTAATTGATTTGGCTTTTCTTATTGAGGACTTACCTAAAATACATGTTTATCTATATTGGTAATACTTTGAGGGGGAGCATTCAAGTTGACTGAATTTTTCCTTCTCAAGTATTTCTCTCCTTTACCTTAATGTTTATCTAAAAGGGTATTCATATAGCATGATAAGGTATTTGAGTTCAAATGCATGAACTTGGGTAAGCATATAGATTTTGCAAAGAGTGAGATTAGTCTATATCAATTGTTCTATTTTTCATTGATCATTCCTTTATTTTGTTCTACTATTCATTTGTGTACAATTTGGATTTTCAAATGGCTTTTTGATTAATGTTTCAAGCTTATATTTCAATTGGTATTGAGTTTATATCTTTCAACTATCTCACTTGGTATTTCTCTTAAATCAATTACTTTGCAATTATCTAATCCTCATGGGCTTTTGATTGAAATCCTTGATTGAAATCCTTATTTCAATTGGTATATCGCTTCCTTCCAAAACTAGAGTTTTCATTCATATAATATTATGTTTTGGAGTTTCTTTCTTGGATTTCAAGTTGGTAAAACTATTCTTTGACTGATTATCAATTTTATTTGTTTTACCAACTATATTGTGTTTTGACAAGTTATTTTCCTTTTGGCACTCTACATTTGGTATGTAGTTTTATACACTTGTCTTTACACACTTCTCCCATCGTTTTTCATTAGTATATCTTAATCATGATTGTCTATAAGTTCCCAATGCTCTGATTTCTATGCTTGAGATTGATTTTATTTTATCTCTTAGTATGGGGAGCCCATTTTTGATCATGTCAAAGGGGGAGAAGTAAGTTTAAGTAGGTGTTTGAGTAGGTGTTTATAAGTAATCTAAGTAGTATGCGTTTAGTGATATTGTTTATATCTTTTGTATATTAGTGATACATGCATCTATTTTGTTCATACTAAACTTAACCGATTTGCCATAATCAAAAATGGGGAGATTGTTGGCCCAATGATTGTATCATGTTTTTTGAATATGGTTAATATGTTAAGTTTAGCACTTCATTATCACTAATCTTCATACTATCGCAAAAAGCATTTCTACTTATACTTATACCTTTGGTGATATGTGCCTATTGGTTTACATATTAGTGATATGAGCTTATCTATCTTAAATTTAATTGGGTCGCCAAAATCAAAACTATGTTTTTGATTGTGGTCATTCAATTAAGTTTAATCATTATGATGTCACTAACTTTTATGCTATCACCGTAGCACCTATACTTAAACTTTACATAGTCCTAATGTGCTTTATCTTTTCATACTTGCTACATGTATATTGCTTTGTTCGCCTAACATGTATTTGCAGAAAAGCAATTTGCAAGATCAAATGTGGACATATGCTATGAAGAAATCATGGTGGGCCAAAGACGACGGATTCCACAAGATTTCTCTGAACCACCCGACGACATCTCTGGAGCCACGCACCGGGGGTTCCGCTGCCCGGTCAGCGGACGGGGGTCTAGGGGGCAGCGCCCCTCGTCGGGGGTTCGGGGGCGAAGCCCCCGAAAGGTATTCAGTTTTTACAAACTGGATATCTTTGGACAGCTGCTGCCAAGGGAAAAAGCCAGCACCTATCAAAGGAAGAAGCCAAGCCGTGCCATCATCATTTCAAGACTCTGAAGAAGCCTGCACCTGCCTAAGTATATCTGGAGTCTATAATGAGTCTTAGAAATAATTGTAAACACAAGAAATGGATGGCAAAATCGAAAGCTAGGGTAGAAATAAGCCTAGGATCGTTTTCTGCTAAAAAACGGCATACCGACGGTATACCGGTGTATACCGACGGTATACCGGTTTTTGTTCACAGAAAGTTTCTGTCTACAAAACCGGCATACCGACGGCATACCGGTCCATACCGACGGTATACCGATTCAGTAATGTTCAAATTCCAACGGTCGAATTCTGAGCAATAAATGATCCCAACGGCTATATTTCTAGCCGTTGCATTCCAGACCGGTATACCGCCGGTATGCCGGATCATACCGACGGTATGCCGGTTCGTGACTGAAAAGTTGCCTTTGGCTTCTTTTCAAGCTTTGGTTATAAATAGCCTTGAACCCCTTCATTCAAGGTTGATGCTTTGAGCCTAAAAATTTCCAAACCACCAAAGCTTATCCACATACAACTCTACAAAGCCTTCATTTGCCATCTATAAATTGTGTTAGAGTTATTGAGTTGAAAATTGATATCTTCATCCTATTGTATAAGTAGATCAAAACCTATTGTGAAAGGTTGAAGTTGGAGAGTCTTCGTATCCAAACTCTCGGTTGAAGTTGGGGAGTCTTCGTATCCAAACTCTCGGTTGAAGTCGGAGAGCCCTTCGGATTAAAGCTCTTG
The DNA here is from genome assembly GCA_029216955.1 of Iris pallida. Taxonomy (NCBI): domain Eukaryota; kingdom Viridiplantae; phylum Streptophyta; class Magnoliopsida; order Asparagales; family Iridaceae; genus Iris; species Iris pallida. The sequence goes on along the minus strand of JANAVB010042018.1, from coordinate 1,876,150 downwards.
TGTAAGAAGTTGGCGAGTTCTTCGGATCCAAACTCGTGTGTAACTATTTGCTCAAATAGTGGATTAAAGTCGGAGAGAGTTCCGGGACTGGACTGCCTCTTAGGAGGATACCAGGATACATCGGGTGTCGGTATTGTGTTTGCTTCTTCTCTTGCACTTATATTTTTAAATTGCCAATTAGCTTGTGCTAAGTGCTTGATTAGTTAGCTTGACCCTATTCACCCCCCCTCTAGGGTTCCTACAAGAAGATCATTATGAGGAAGATTTATTTCAATCAGTATTAATTGCTGATGAGATTTGGTGTAATCTACACTTGATGGTCCAGATTCATCACAACCAAAACGAATGGCCTAGATTGACCAATCCACAGGCCGCCGCCATCTCCAAGAAGCAATCATTTGCAACCCTAATGATCACACCCCATTCATATAAATAGCAGGGTGCCATTCCCTTGCAAAGGAGGAGATATATACTTATATAGAGAGAGGCGCACACAGGAGCACTTTTCGAGACCTGAGAGAGCACCAGAGTACTTGGAGAGAAGAGCAGAGAGAGAGCAAAGAGAGCATTTTTTTAACGCTAAGCAAATCTTATAGAGTCAAGGCTGCACACCGATCGTCCAAGGAGTAAGGCAGGGCTGCCGTCGTCTTCCCGAGCCTCTATCGTCACCCTCCAGAATCTAAAATAAACAATTGTACTTAGTCTGCTGTACCTAGACTTTCGTCCCTAGGCTTTCTTTGTACAAGCGAGTTTGTATTGTGAGTCTAAGTTCAGTCCTCCCATAAAACTGTTCTGTACTTTTACAATCAATGGCAAACACGATGGCGACTCTGCTGGGGATAAACTTCTCCACGGCTGAGAAGTTGGTGACGCAGTCGGATGCAGCCAAGCTTGGCTCCACGCAACAGAAGATGGTCGTCCGTTTCGACCAACAAGCGTTTGAAGAGATGCTCTCTGAAGGAAGTGCTGGTCCGATCCAGAAGCGAACACGCACAAAGAAAGCTCGCTGCGAGTGGAGGCCAAAATCATTTGCTCCCCCACAAGCTCTGGACGGGGTACTCTCTGCTACCCAAGACGGCGATGGCGATTCTCATACGGCTCCACTTCGAGCAGTAGATAACTTTGCTGTCCCCAAGACCGGCAAAGAAAAGCACTACGATGCTGGACTTGCAGGGACAAAGATCGACTCTATGCGTCCCAAGAAAAAGCCGAGTACTCCTGTGGCCAAATCTGCCAACCACGTGCAGGAGGCTCATGCGGATGGATCTACCAACCGTATAAACAAAATCCATGCGGCCAGATCATCCAGCCGCATAAAGAAGACCCATGCGGCTGAGACTCCCAGCCGCATGAAGAAAGCCTATGTGGCTACGTCTGCCAGCCGCATATGGACCAATGATGACAACCGCATGACGCCTACTCCACGCGGCCCTGTCTTCGACCGCCTCTCGTACGGTCCTGATCACTTGTGCTCCCAAGAAGATATATCCGACTCTCTCCAGTATCACTTAGACTCTTCCTACTATGTGCCCTTACGCACTAGAGCGAAGAAGTCTAAAGCAGCGCTAGCATGGCGAGTTCGGTCCGCTGATCTGACCTCTTACCATCGGAGCATTTCGCATACTGTTACGTGGGCCTCGGATGGAAAGTTGTACAGAACCACTCGAGTCCAGCCCCCGGCGGCAGACGGACAGAGAGGTTCACAAAAGTCTCCCAAAATCCCGAGAGCAAACGTGGTCTGTCCAGACCCATCCGACTTGCGTGAGGTCATCCTCCACAAATGTAAGGAAAGAGAAGATGCATCGCGGTGCAAAGAGTCCTCCCACGGACGTCACTGCACCCAAGTCATCGTCAACTGCTGCTGTAATATGCAAGAAGATCGGCAGTCTGTCTTTCAAAGACTACAACAGCCATCATCAGAAGACGAGGCACCACCCGTCGTCTCCTGCAACTCTGCTCGGAAAATCCCCGCTGATGGAAGGAGAAAGAAGACAAATGTTCCCAGCCCGAAGATCTCAACCACTGTGACTAAAAGACTATCGTCTAAGCGGGTGCCCACCACCGGAGTTTTCTAAGGTACTCGTTCTAAAACGAAATCTGCTATAGTGGGAGATTCGTCGTCCATAACGCAGGGGGTTGCTGAGGCTGGAGGTAGCACCCCTCCGAGCCTCCATAGCAACCCAATGTTCCAAGAAGACGAGCCGGGGGAGACAACTCTCCCATCGGATGTAGCAAACCTCGACGTCCCCGAGGACGTCCATAACTCCCAAGACGAGGCGAACTCGGAGACTGGGGGTACTGTTCCTTCCGAGTCTGAGTCAGAAGGGAATATACCCACATACCCTGATGACTTCTCACTACAGGGGTACGATTCAGAGGGCGCTTCCTCCACCGCTCCGTCTATCTCTCCTCATGTGAAGACGGTATTCATGACAGACAGCAACCAAGGTAGTTCCAGTGATCGCCAACGCATCGACACTCTAGAGGCCATACTACATGCCTTGGTCAAGTCTGTAGACGAGATCAAAGCGGCCCTTCCAAATCTCCAAGGAGGGACGCCTGGCCAAACAAGTGCGGGTCCCGCGGTTAATGCAGACTCGAACTCAGCGGCACCGAACCCGGGCAACAATCCTCCTGAAACAATGGCCCCCACCGCCGTGGACGAAGCACGCGAAGCGAGAAGAGAGGTCCAGGAGCTCCGAGCCATGTTCCACGCTCGAGAAAACTCTCAAGACCTCAGAATACGACAACCATACCCTGCTGCATGGAGGGATGTTCCATTCCCACCAAGATATAAGCCGTTCAATATCAATCCTTATGATGGCAAGACCTCGGCAAGTCGATACATCACTTACGTCGAGGTCACCACCGACCATCTGCCCTATGACGATGCCATTCTCACACGATTATTCATCGGGGCATTGGAAGGAGTCGCCTTCGACTGGTATCGCAACCTGCCGGACAACTGCATCCACTCCTTCGCCGGCTTCAAGCACATGTTCCTGGAGAGATTCTACGAAGTAGGGCAGGACGTCACCATGTACACCCTCATGGACGTCGTCCAAGGGGAGAAGGAGCTGACAAGGAACTACATTGAGCGGTTCCGCCAAACCGCCATGAAGCTGTCCTACGAAAATTCGGATTCCTCCTTGATTGAAATTTGCCAAAAGAGACTGCTTCCAACGATCAGTCTTTGGATGGGCAAAAGTCAATTCAAGGATTGGAAGACGTTCATCATCAGTGCCACGAGTGCCGAAGAACGACTAAAGAAGGCTCGCCAATTGGGATTGCACATCTCAGACGGGGAGAACAAGGGCAAACGTCCCAACAACGACAATGGAGGTAGCTCCTCCAACAATCGGGACAACAAGGGCAAGCAGGCTATGGTGGCCGACACGGCACAAAAACCTGAACCAAAGACAGCAGACAAACAATGGCCGCAATCACGTACTCCTTCGAAGACGGTCACGTCAAGCCCATCTTGGACATGCTCATACAAGGAGACAGAATTCAGCTTCCTCCACCAAGACGGGAACCGCGGCCGGCAGAAATAGAGAATCCAAAGTTCTGCCATTATCACCGCTACGTCCACCATGCTACACACGACTGCTACCAGCTGAAACGGTACATCCAAAACCTCATTGATTCGAACGCTCTGGCAATCGATTTCGAATAGGTAACGGTGGCAGCCAATATGGTGTCGGTACAATTCGGCAGCTTCCCTCCGATGGAAACACAAGACGGTGTGGTCCCCATCCCTCTGGCAACCATGGAGATTGCAAATCTTCCACCTCCCCGAGATCAGGCTGCTGGTCTAGTACCCCTCACCACATCACGAGGGGAGGTCATGTGGATCCATCCAGACTTGGTATCAGAAGTGACTCGGCCCACACCATCTTCCACCTACAAGAAGAAAAGTGGAAAAGTCAGGACTGGCCACACAATCTCGGCAGACATCGAGGAAGCTACAGCTATCGTCACGCGGTCTGGAGCGCAATCCCAACCTTTGGTTGACAATCCAGCTGAAAATCATCAACCCACCGCAACTGATGCTCCGGGACCGGCTCAGCCTTCGACGACCGACAAGCCTAGGCCGAGGGAGACTCGCTTCGACAAGTCCCTCCGAAAAGAGGCAGCCCAAGGGCTAGAAAGGCCCTACAACTTTGACATCTTAGCGCAATTGGCTAACACACCGGCCAAGTTGTTACTATACGAACTCCTAAGGCTCTCCAAGGACGTTCGAATTACATTGAACGAAGCACTCCAAAATGTCGATGCCTATCTGGCTCAATCCAACCTCACCGGGGAGGACTCACCTGTGGGTCTCCAGGACAGTGCCTGCACTGGCGCAATGCCAAACATCGTCTTCACTCCGTAGGACATGCTCATTAAAACTAATCTGCACGATCGCCCACTATACTACACTGGATACATCGGCGACGTAAAGGTAGATCGGATGCATATTAATCCTGGCTCTTCCATAAGCATTATCCCGAAGGGTCTGCTACATCATCTCTGCATCCCAATGCATCGCCTGACACCTACAAGCACCGCCATCAGCGGTTTCAATTTGGACAGGAGCTACCCTATTGGGAAGATTCGTCTGAAGTGTCAAATTGGCGACCTCCAATCCGAAGTCACCTGCTACGTCATAGATGCAGACACTTCTTACAACATCTACTTGGGGCGCCCATGGATACACGATTATATGATCGTGCCTTCCACGCTGCACCAGTGCTTCAAATATGTCGACAAACACGGCTTCGTGAGGACAAAATTTGCTGATATCGATCCCTTCAAAGGGGTCGAATCTTACTACTCAGACTCCTGCCTGTATGAAAAATCGAAGAAGCATCTTGGTGAAGGAGACGTACAAGCTAGTACCGAGACAGCCACAGGATCAGAAGAGCCTCTGACGATCCACCTCCAAGCTCGCAAACCGGGCAAGTCTTCACCCCTTACTGCCACCCTGCGGAAGGACGCGATCAGCCTCTCGGCGCAAGAGGAACAGATGATAATCCGACTGCCAAGGTTTGGCCAAGTGCCGAGGCCCACAACAGGGCCACTGACAATCAGACTGCCGAGAGTCGGTCAACCCCAAACTGAGAAGCTCAATCCCTTCGACAAGCCATTGACGATACGCCTTCCCAAGAAGGGTCGTCACCCCGATTCGAGGTCTGACACTGCTAGTGAACTAGCCACTCCTCGCTCCACATCAAAGGCCAAACTGGGGGTTACTAGTCTGCCAACAACCCCACGCTCAGCTCCATCAACTGAATCGCTGACGATCAGGCTCCCCAGGTCGTCCTCTCAGTCTTCATTCACACAGGGGGTAGCCGAAGAGGAACCGGAGCTAGCCAAGTATGTGGCTGCCCACACTGATGTTCCCTCCACTTATGATGTAATCCCCCTAGAAAAGATACCTTACTTCATCAATAAAGGGTTATCTTTGAATTACACCGAGCTCAATAAGCTATATACAATGTATGCTATGGAACACGGTATAGGCACTCACCTACACACACAGATGACAAATGTGTACACCGCGATCCAGCTTACTCCAGTAGAAGACGCTTACCGAATAATCGAGGGAGGGGACCGTCCAATCATCTTCGGCCGGAAGGACGACCCGCATCCCTTCACCATAGAGGAAGCCGACCTCGGGTCAGATGCCGAAAAACTGCCTCTGTATCTTTATAGCCCCCAATCCAAATATCTTATATAGAAACAGGGGTATGATCTGGGACGACGCCAGGTTTGAACTACGGTACTGGACGACGATTACCTTTGAAGTCGCTAGTCCCGGCAGACAAACCACGGGACTACTATAGCAAAACTCGATACGGGTTAGGGTATATAACGCCTACTACGACCCCTGAGAGTTCAGATGAAGAATGCGACTGGCAGTCACATACAACCGGGTCACCAACTTCTGACTCGGATACCAGCATCGGAGACGTGTTCAGACAAGTCTTGACAGTCAACATGGCATTCGCCGACGCTTACGAAGAAGACGAAGACATCCTCGAGATCCTCAAGCTAGAGCCGTGGGCCCAGCAATTGGATGCACAATGGGAAAAACGGTTCGAACTGAGAGAACCTCCTACTGAAGATGAAGTCATACAGGTTGACCTCGGCAGCAAATCTTTTCCAAAACCAATTTTCGTCAGTAAAAGCCTAGCAGACGAAGAGCGGGAGTCGCTGTTAGAACTTGTCAGAGAATACATTGATGTGTTCACCTGGAGCTATGAAGACATGTCAGGGTTAAATCCCGACATTGCTCTTCACAAACTCAACATTCGGCCAGATGCGAAGCCAGTCAAGCAACAACAGCGATGCTTCCGCCCAGGCATCATGGACGTGATCGAAGCCGAAGTCAACAAACTGATAGCCAGCGGCTTCATTCGTGAGGAGCAACATCCCGTTTGGGTCGCCAATATAGTGCACATCCTCAAGAAGAATGGGAAGATTCGAATCTGCATCGACTTTCGCAATCTGAACGAGGCGTGCCCCAAAGATGAATTCCCCCTTCCTATCACAGACATCATGATCGACAATACCTGCGGCTTCGAACGTATGTCATTCATGGATGGCTTCTCGGGGTACAACCAAATCAAAATATCTCCTGTTGACGAAAAGCATACATCATTCCGAACACCAATTGGCACGTACTGCTACACATTCATGCCTTTCGGTTTGAAGAATGCCGGCGCCACATATCAAAGAGCCATGAGCATCATCTTCAGAGACCACTTACGCAAGACAGTGGAGTGTTATGTTGACGACATCGCCGTTAAGAGTCGCTGCAAGGGAGACCATCTGCAGGATCTAAGGACGGTATTCGACCTAATGCGAGCGCACAATTTAAAAATGAACCCTACGAAGTCCTTTCTGGGTGTATCCAGCGGAAAGTTCTTGGGCTTCATTATCACTGCACAGGGTATCCATGTGGACCCTGAGAAGACGAAAGTAATCATGGAGATGGATCCTCCGAGAAATCTCCGTGAACTTAGAGGCCTTCAGGGGAGGCTAGCTTACATCAGGAGGTTCATTTCCAACCTCTCCGGGCGATGTCGACCATTCACCCATCTCATGAAGAAAGGCGTCTTATTCGTATGGGATGAAGAATGCCAGCGCGCCTTCGACAGCATCAAAGAATATTTGTCGAACCCTCCAGTCCTGGTGGCCCCGGTTTCTGGAAAACCATTCCTGCTCTACGTACGAGCAATGGAGCACTCCCTCGGAGCTCTGCTAGCACAAAACAACGATGCAGGCCATGAACAAGCCATATATTACCTCAGCCGAATGATGATTGGGCCAGAGCACCGATACATCGCTGTGGAGAAGGAATACCTTGCCCTAGTGTTCGTCATTCAAAAAATACGGCACTATGTCACCGGACAAACGATACATATGATCTCACGAGTCAACCCTCTCAGGGTACTCATGACTAAACCAGGGGCACTCAGCTCTCGCCTCGCTACATGGGCAATATTGCTGTCCCCTTATCATATGATCTTCGTCCCACAAAAGGCAGTCAAAAGTCAAGCCCTGGCAGACTTCTTAGCAGTCCACCCAGGCTCGGAGTCCTCCAGAATATATAAAGAGATCCTAGATGAGGTCGCCGACTCGCATGCAATCTCTCACGATAATATATGGCGAATGTTCTTCGATGGTGCTTCGAGGACCGGACCTAAAGGTAATATCGTCGTCGGAGTCGGGGTAGTGCTAGTCTTCCCTTCCGGATTGGTGATTAACTGCGCTTATTCCCAAACAGAACCCTGTTCTAATAATGTGGCCGAGTACAACGCTCTGGTCATTGGCCTCCAACTTGCAAGAGAGCTGGAGGGAGAATACCTTGAAGCATACGGCGATTCCGAACTAATCGTCAATCACATCCGAGGCTCATACGAGGTCCGCCACGAAGACATGAACCCTTATCACCAAATAGCGATTGACATCATTTCGTCATTTGAAGGGTTCTTCATCGAACACGCTCCCAGACTCCAAAATATCGAAGCCGATGCCTTAGCTGGCCTTGCCGCTTCCCTAGCAGTTCCGAAGTATGCTCATCAATCGGTGGATGTGATAGGCCGTAAACAGGTCTGTCCCAAGAACAATGTTCAATTCGTGGCGAGTTATTCCACTCAGACGATCGACAAAGCACAAGACTGGAGACAACCATTCATTGACTTCGTAGTCCACGACATTCTGCCGGAGGACCCAAAGGAAGCTACCTCTATCAGAAGGCGTTCTCTCAGATTCTTCTATGATACAGAGACGAAAATGCTTTATCACCGATCCTACGACGGATTATTGCTTCGATGTCTGTCAAACGCAGAAGCCAAAGAAGCCGTACGCGAAGCTCATGACGGTATCTGCGGGGCCCATCAGCCTGGTCCTAAACTGCAAGACCGTCTTTGCCGAATCGGCTACTACTGGCCCACGATGGTAGTAGATACGATAGACTATACAAGATAGTACAAAGCCTGCCATGTCCACGCAGACTTCATCCACCAGCCATCCGAATTTTTACATCCGACAGTAGCGTCCTGGCCATTCGAAGCATGGGGAATGGATATCATCGGTCCGATCGCTCCACCTTCTGCCCGAGGACATCGCTTCATACTCGCTATCACAGATTACTTCTCCAAATAGGCGGAAGCTGTTCCGCTTGCAGAAGTGAAGACTTCAAATGTGATCAGCTTCCTCAAGCATCACGTCATTTATCGCTTTGGACTGCCCCGAAGGATCATCCATGATAATGGTCCGCAGTTCGCAAGCCACGCCTTATATCGGTTCTGCGACAAGAATCGCATCCAGAATATTGCTTCAACACCATACAACCCAGCAGCGAATGGGTTGGCAGAAGCATTCAACAAAACAATCATCAAACTTCTCAAGAAGTTCGTATCGTCCAACAAACACGACTGGAACGAGAAGCTTGGTGAATGCTTATGGGCGTACCGTACCACAGTCCGAACAGCCACAGGGAACACACCATTCTCCCTGGTGTACGGGAGTGAGACAGTTCTTCCATTGGAGATTCAAATCCTCTCTCTCCGTGTCGCTCTTATTTACCAATTGACGACAGACGATAACTATCGTCGCCGGCTACAAGAGTTGGAGGCCTTAGATGAAAAGTGCCTCTTGGCTCAGCAACGAATCGAGCTTTACCAAGCACGCATCTCCGGAGCCTTCAACAAGAAGGTTAAAATCAGAACATTCCAAGTGGACGATCTCGTTCTGGCAGTTCGAAGGCCGATGGTCATGACTCACAAAACCGCCGGCAAGTTCCAGCCAAAATGGGAAGGCCCATTTATCATTGAGGCCGTATTCTCCAACGGAGCTTACCGCCTCGCAAAACAGAATAGGGATTTGCTCATGTTGCCCGTCAATGGCAAGTTCCTAAAGAAATACTATGTCTAGACGACAAATTTCTAGATTTCGAGTCACGTACCCGCTGGTACCGCTGAACTCGCCCTCATAATTCTCCAGATTTTCGAGTCATATACCCGCTGGTACCGCTGAACTCGCCCTCATAATTCTCTAAATTTTCGAGTCATGTACCCGCTGGTGCCCCTGAACTCACACTTTTACAATATCGAGTCATGTACCCGATGGTGCCTCTGAACTCACATCCCGGTCACTCTTTCAGATAGAAAGTCATGTATGATCAAACCTCTGAACTTTCTTCCTGGAAGAGATCCTCTCTCGTGATCCAATACCCGCACTTCCAGTGCACAAAAAGGATAAGCGATCCACAAATTTCTAAAACGGCCATGTCCTCATTACCTCTGAGTCGTTTCACTTCCGCCAAAAATAAATCACCCCCTACATAGAACTTCCATGTCCTCATTACCTCTGAGTCGTTCTATGTACCCCCTCTTCATTGAGCCCACTCCTGCCATGTCCTCATTACCTCTGAGTAGGAAGGCTCCGTAGAAGAAGCCTTCATACTTGCCATGTCCTCATTACCTCTGAGTAAGTATGTCGGTTCCCTTTTTAACCTATTATCTGTACCCATGCCCGGAGTACAACAAGGATAATAGGTCCACAAATGTCCTCTGTTGACCACAAATGTCCTCTGTTGACCATAAATGTCCTCTGTTGACCACAAATATCCTCCGTGAAGTCACTCCTGCCATGTCCTCATTACCTATGAGCAGGAAGATTCTACGATAAAACCCTCATGATTGTCATGTCCTCATTACCTCTGAGCAAATATGTCAATTTTCTTTCATCCTATTATCCGTATCCTAAGCCAAGGTATGCCAAGGATAATAGGCCCACAAATATCCTCTGCTAAGTTTCTTAGCACAAGCCCACCACCTCATCATGCCCCGGGAGCCCAGCTGCTATACGGTATTCTTTTTCTCGATACCAAGAGCACCCATGACCACTTTGCCATGGCTGTTTCAGGTATCCTAATCAAATTTGTTATCCGTACCTAAAACCAAGGTATGCCATGGATGACGAGTCCACAAACAAGTCCCCCGCGCAGGGCAAATACCACTATCATATCACAGGTACAACAAGCAATGCAAATGAAGGGTAGAATGGAAAGTACTCTTTATTTGAAGGAAGAAAAAAGTATTACATGTTTTAGGACCACGTCCCTCTCAAAAAGAAAACAGGAACAAAACAAAAGAAAGAAAAGCCAACTACATTTCGGCATTACTCAATTCTAGGAGACGGCTTCTCACTGAGGTGGTCCCCCGCTCGATCCGCTGTCGGGCCCGACGCTCAGCCTCCCGGGATAACCGCTCCCCATCGTCCAAATCCATGAGCGCCTGGCAGTCGTCTTCCAACTTCTTCAGGGCAATTTCCAGGTCAGTTGAAGCTTGATTAACCCTGTCAGCCTCCCGAACAATCAGCCCCCTGTCAGTACGGGCAACCTCAAGTTCGGACTCCAAGAAAGTCAACTTCCTCTGAAGCGCGAGAATCTGCTCCCGCGTATCAATAATCTCACGAGAGGCAGTCTTCTCCCGGGCTATGACGTCTTCATTCGCGTGACTCAATTGATCATACCGATCAGATAAACCGCTGAGGTCCTTCAGTATGACCGACCTAGTTTTATCCCGAGCAGCTTTAGTCCTCTCTATGACAGCGGTAAGGGAACCCCGCTCCTCATTTATAACAGCAAACAGATCAGCCTGTCGCAATACCCGGAGCTCGGCCACCAGCCGATCAGTCTCTAACAATTTCGCCTCCAGGAATGCGGCCACCCCTGCATCACCAGGAAGATTCCTAAGGATATCGACTTGACCCTGGACGCATTGCCGGGCCAATGTAAAGGAGGTCCCTTTTTCTACGGTAGCTTCTATTCCCCTCTTCAAATGACGATGAAAACTGGCAACCACATCCTGTAACGCATCGTCCAAAACATCCGCAGAGGATGGCGTTAGAGGAAGCGAGGACGGCAACATCGGAGGAGTGACGCTGGAGCTTGCCACCAGAGGAGCAAAGTCTGAGCAGAACGATGCATGAATGGCAGCCAACTCGTCTTTCGCCGCCCGGAGAGCCTGGACACCCGGTAAAGCAGAAAGGTCTATTCTCAGGGCCGCGGGAGCAGAGGATGACGCAAGGACCATCGTTCCCTACCCCGACTGCCCCGATACCTGGCCCGCTAAACTCGAGCCCCCAGAAGGCCCATCAAGATGAGCCGGAAGGTGAGCGGGTACACCCCTCTCCACCAGTGCCCCTTCGGCTGGGTTTGTCTCAACAATGTCCATCCTCGGCACTGGAGAGGCAAGACCTGTAAGCCCAGAATGACAATCAATCAACGTGACCCGAAGGACGTGATGATAGAGCAGATAGGCTTCCTCACAGGTTAAGATTCGGCTAATCTTACCAGGGGAGGAGCATGAAGGCTGCAGCTCATCCACAACTGGCATGGTCCCCTCACCCGCGATCCCCAAGTTAAATTCAGCCGTGTCCTCTGTCCCCGCCACCTCGAAAGGGGATACAAATCGATCAGCATCATCTTAAAGAGGAACAGGCTCACGGGAGTCCCCGTCATCCTGGGTCACCACCTCGGCATCTCGAAACTCTTCTTCTTCTCCTGACACCTAAAAGAGGGAACAAAGATGATTAAAATTGAAGCTAGAAGGAAAGAAGGAGGAAGGAATCGAGAGCAGTTTGGTTACCTCTGACGCAGGGTTGACTTCTTCGCTTTCTCTTATGGTTAGCTGGCGGTGCCTAGTCGCAACCAGCTTTCGGGAACGAGAAACATCGCCAGCAGGAGAAACTTGCCTGCTACGTTTCGGAGTAGGGCCGGGCGCAACGAGTGACTGATCCCCCAACATCTTATCTGACAAAATCGGCGACTGATCCACCTCTGCGTCTGCCACTAGAAGGATAGAGTTATCTCTATCATACTCGTTGCCTTCATCACCCTCAGCAGCGGAATCCAAATCTGGCATTTCGACTCTAGTCTTTCTCTTCTTGGACCCCTGAGATCCTTCCTCCAGGCCGGTACCAACAATAAAACTGGCACCTGGGTTAAAACCGACCGGGGGTTTGTTCGCCATGACATGATATAAAGCTGCCATGTACAAGATCTCCACTGACGCCTTAATGGCAGGGACCGAGAAAATGGTACGGGTATGGAATGTATCGTAGTATTACCAAGCCCTGATACCATCAAGAAGGCTACCTTCAAAACCCAGACAGGAGCTGGGGTTGTCTAGGCAAAGTTGGTTGTATCCAAATTGCCGGACAAACCTACTGGGCAGATAAGGCTCCAGAAAAACTGTATTGCGGTTACGGTACACCAGATGTGCGGGGCGGATGTTTCGCAGCCACAGGAGCATCTGGCCATCCAGAAGTTGAGGAGGCGCAATACCGTCAAGATGTACAGCCTCTATGTCCTTCGCAGCAAAACGAAGGACAGATACGAAAATATGATACGTATCCGCCCTCGCCAAGGCCATCCGGCAAGCCCGTATGGTCTCACACTCCCAAGGCTCATCACGGTAACAGAAGATAAATACGTCATTATCAGTTACGCCGTCTTCAGAGCCTGGTCTCATCAAAGACGGATAATGCATCAGCAGCCACCCCATCAAATAGTGACAGGGCAACTCGGTGCGTTCAAAATCCTTGGTCACGTTGCGAGCGATGATCTTAGATGTGAAGGTGCGAAGTCCACGATGGATGCTGCATACCATGGCCGGGAGGAGAGCTAGCCTGATTCGCAAAACTAACTTCACCGCCGGAAGGATGAATTTACGACTGATTCTCTCAATAGAACCAGCCCCTCCGGAGACTACACAATTTCATAGCCATATCATCAAAAATCCCACCAGGAGCGCCTTCTCTGACAGCTCATGGGTATCCTGGTAAAAGTAACCAAAAGAGTCAGTCTTACTCCCGAATCTGTCACTGATAGTGGCCACTCTCTTAGCCGACGACACTAAGTCTTTAACCGCCTCCCGCGATCGAAGACGACGAGCGGTAACTTGACCTGAGGCATCTATCGGAAAAAGATAGTGCACCCAGTCCTTGGTGTGGGGAGCTTTCCCTTCCGAGTTGCTATCCTTTCGGGCTATCTGATGACAGGTGCTATAGTGGCACAATATCTCTTGGTAGAGAGCCACGAAGCCGGGATACTGTCTTTTCAAGTCTTCGAATTCCTCATTAGTGGGAGTATACAGTTCAAAAGCTTCGTCCCCCCAGGGGAGCTTGGAGACTGCGTGCATTTCATGAAGCGCAAGTCCCATTTCCCCTACGGGTGTATAGAAGGTCCCCGTACGACAGTTATACATCTCCAGCAGAGACATGAACAACTTCTTGTTTATGGATAAGCCATGACCGGTACCTCGAATAGCATGGTAAAGGCCGATCTCACACAAAAAGGCCTCGTACTTCTGTAAGATCCATATAGACAGATTGGTCCATGAGGGAATAGGATGTATCCAGCCGGGGAGCATCAACCGGCCAACTGGGTAGGAGCCTTTCTGAGCAAGTTGATTTATAAAAGTATCGGCAGTAAAAAATGTGAAATTGGGGCCCGCCACATTCAAGAAAGTACCGGGGACCAATCCCGTCACAGAACAGCTGGTATGTACCTTGCCGACAGTCATTGACTTCAGACAATTGTTATAATGGATGTTTCCCACAAATATCCTACCTCGGGTAGGGGTTAAAGTCTTCTCCATCTTTCGGTCCAATGGGAGCATATTGAACCAAGATAATGGAAAGTGTCGCTCCATTTGGGGGATGCGGATCGCCATCCCGTTAGAGACAAAACTCCAAGTCTCCGACACCTCCAGAACGTGACTGTTCTCCACAGTCAAGGCGTCTCCAAAAAAGAATGCAGGCTTCAAATATTCCCCTTCAAATTTCCCGGAGTTCATCATAGCGTTAAGAAAATGGAAAGACTGATTCTTGATGGCATTTAGTCTAGCCGAGGGTTCGTCACTTGGAAACTGATCCGCCATATGCTAAACAATATGGTCGTACCTATAACCCAGAGCAGCTTGGGCACTCCCTACCAGAAGTTCTCCAGCCGCATTAACCGGCAAATTCTCTGTGAAGAAGACAGAAAAAGGGTGAGTTAAAAAGATGAATAAAAAAGAATTGTTGGGGGCTTTCAAGTCCCATGCGGCTCGGGAAAGCACCCATGCGGCCATAACTTAATAAGGCCTCATGCGGCTCTAACTTAACAAGACCTCATACGGTTCTGAAGAACACTTATGCGGCTCGGTTTAGTGAAAGTCCATGCGGCTCAGCGTCGCTTATGCGGTTTCGTCCGTAAAGCGCATATGCGGACACAATGGATATTCTTATGCGGCTCGCAGCTCAGCCATAGGATGAACATGCGGCTCGTAAAGGCTCGTGCATAGAATATGCAATGTAGCCATAGCAGTTAAATCTCCAACTCATACAATCCCCTTACCGACAATGGCGGGGTGAACGTCAGGATGAACATTGGGGACGACGACCGACGGAAGAGCGGCCGCAGTCGAAGTAGAAGCAGGACGAAGACGCTGCCTTCTTTGCTACAACAGTTTTTTTGGGAGCCATCTGCTAAAATCGAAGAAGAAGATGAAGATCGGGACAGGGAAGGTTTGCAGTAAGAGAGAAAATAAAGAAGTTTTCTCTCTCTCTCTATTCTCTCTTATTTATAGGAAGAAGAGAAGGGGAAAACACGTGGACTAGTAACCGCCTCGTAGAAGGCACAACCGACTCCTCGAATTTCGTCCCCAAGATCCATCCAGGGCATAGTATCTAAAAAGATTTAATGAGCCAAACCTTGGGATTCCCCCTAAAGACGACGTTAAGGAATTTGAGGCAATTAAAGGCCCGCGCACATGGCAATGATGATGTGGCTGAAAAGTCCCCTGCGGCTAAGCTATCTATGTGGCTGAACTATCTATGCGGCTTAAAACATCCATGCGGCCAGGACTTCATATGCGGCCAGAAGAATATAACCATGCTTTTTATTCAAAGTATTTTAATTTTGTAAATTGAAAACTTTGAAGGGGGTCTTGTAGAAGCATGGAAAATATTAAAGAAGGATCCATGTGGCCAGGAAATCCCATACGGCTCAGGAAGCCCATGCGGCTCACAAATTCATGCGACACGAGGGGCTATGCGGCTCAAGACATCTTATGCGGCTCAGAAGACATGTGGCGTAATATTGTTCCCCTTCGACCCATGCTGCATTAATTGCTTTGACGGCTGACAACTCTGAAAAAAGTGACAGCCCTGACACAAAAGTGGTAATTATGACTCTGTCATAATGACAGTCCCCTAGGGAAGAGAAAGAAGATCTCTGACACAAATCCCCCGAGATCCATAAAATGACACGTGGTCTTGCCACGTGGATAATCATATGCGGCTCGAGCGAAGACTTTCCATGCGGTTCAGAATGAAGTCGTGCCATGCGGCTCAGGCCGAGATAGTCTTATGCGGCTCAAACAGAGGCCTTCCCATACGGCTGGAGCGGACCATTTCTATGCGGCTCAAGCGGATGAATCCTTATGCGGCTCGTAATGATCACCTCCATGCGATTCAAAAGTTCGAAGGAAGGCCACTACCCGAGCAGCCCTGACACGTGGCCCGAACCTTATGCGGCCCAACTCTTATGCGGCTCAATCTTCATGCGGTTCAGATCCCCCCAGTGGCTCCTAGGACACGTGTCCTAAGCCAATCAATCTCTCAGATTTATTACAATCAGAGATTGGGTCAAATTTCAATAATCCGGGATACATGGTAGAAGAATAAATCAAATTTATTCGTAGACATCAGAAGATCATTATGAGGAAGATTTATTTCAATTAGTATTAATTGTTAATGAAATTTGGTGTAATCTACACTTGATGGTCCATATTCATCACAACCAAAATGAATAGCCTAGATTGACCAATCCACAGGCCGTCGCCATCTCCAAGAAGCAATCATTTGCAACCCTAATGATCACACCCCATTCATATAAATAGCAGGGTGCCATTCCCTTGCAAAGGAGGAGACATATACTTACATAGAGAGAGGCGCACACAGGAGCACTTTTCAAGACCAGAGAGAGCACCAGAGTACTTAGAGAGAAGAGCAGAGAGAGAGCAAAGAGAGCATTTTTTTAACGCTAAGCAAATCTTCTTGAGTCAAGGCTGCACACCGATCGTCCAAGGAGTAAGAAAGGGCTGCCGTCGCCTTCCCGAGCCTCTATCGTCACCCCCCAGAATCTAAAATAAATAATTGTACTTAGTCTGCTGTACCTAGGCTTTCGTCCCTAGGCTTTCTTTATATAAGAGAGTTTGTATTGTGAGTCTAAGTTTAGTCCTCCCATAAAACTGTTTTGTACTTTTACAATCAATGGCAAATAGTAGGAGGCCAATTCAGTCCCATTGGGCAGCCAATGAAACCCTATTTGACAGCCCCCATTTCAGCCATTAACCCATTCACTCTTCACTTAATATTTTCCCCATTCATTCAATCATTTCATGTGTACATCCGTCCATTCAATCATCCACTTGTTCATCCATATTTCATCATTCACAAATTTATTTATTCTCCCATAAATTTATCCATTCATTAAATCAATACATCCATCCATCTATCCATATTCTATCATCCACCCCATATACATATTCATTCATATCCACCATTCACCAATCCATTCATCTACCCATCCATTCATATATATCCACTCATATCACCATTCACATATGCATTCACCCAATTACCAAAATTAGTCCCATATGTTGTTTAGAGTTGTGTGGGTGTGTGTGAGTAGTTAGCTAATGTTAGAATATTATAAGGGTAGCTAATGTTGAGATAATCAACATGTGTTATAAGATGGACTAGATGAATTAGGTACTAGGATTTTATGGTAGGTAATGTTAGTATAGGTTAGTGTCTAGCTATTCTAGGAAGCCTAGGTTAGTATTCCAAGGTTAGAGTGGTATGTGCAAGGTATTGGTATTTACCTTGTGAAGGATAAATGTTAGGATATTGGGTAATATAAGGTATTGGGTTTCTGATTGCTAGATGGGGTTAGAAATAGGTTGTCTTGGTAGGGAATGACTAGATGAGGGTAGTTTAGGCTAGTCTTGACCTCTGTTGACCAAGAGTTGACTTTTTGACCGAAAGTCAACTTCAAGTCAACGCTTGACCTAGAATCGACCCAAAACCAAACTAGAGTTGACCAGTTGACTGAAAGTCAACAGTTGGTCAATATTAGCCTAGTTTGACCTAGAGTTGACCTAGGGTTGACTCAGTGTTGACCAGAGTTGACGTTTTGACCAAAAATTAACTGTAAGTCAACCCTTGACCCAGATTGACCTAGTTTGACTTGGATTGACTTCCTGTGACCTTGTTTGACCTTGGTTGTCCTAGTGTGACCTAGTTTGGCTCAGTATGACCTAGTTTAGCTTGGTGCGACTTAGTTTGACCTAGTTTTGACTTAGACTTGTATATCATGACTAGATTAGCTTTCCTTTCATCATTAAACCATGTTTTGACTTATAGTATCTTATCTTTAGGTCTATGATTACTCTGAGCGTCTGTTCACTTTATCAGCTCAGGACCACAGGCGAGTACATTCACTGATAGTTTTTATTGTCTTGATATCTGCTATATCTGATTCAGTTGTAGTGTCTTACTTGATTTTCAGACACGATAGTTCACGGATTAGTATACGTCGGATCCAGTCATGAGATATTATTCCCGGATTACTTGGTATATTGGTACATGACTCGACTTGTTCCTTGTACTTGTATAGATATGGACTTGGGAGTGGGCTGGCCCCCTGCCCTTGAGTCCCGTGTCATGACGTGTTATGTCCGGATCCTTTATACTTGTCACTTTTCGTTCCCAGAATACGTATTTTAAATACGTGTACTGCTTGAATTTATTTATTTAAATTTTATCATATATTGTTCTTTATTGAAATTCCTTTAATTTTACGCTAATTAATTTTCCTGCAATTTTACTTTCTGTTTTTTACTTTGCTTTTGGGTTCGACCTGAGTTGGTTTATTTTTTTGGCCATTGGGTGGTTCAACAATTCTCCACCTACTACCACCCTCATTTAAAACGCAAATCCCTTTCTCTCTCTTCATTTACTTCTTCTCCATTACTCTTCTTCTTCATCCTCCATAACTCTCTCCACCTACCTAGCCGCATAGGCAAGTGCCAACTTGCTTCATGAAGGAACCCCAGTATTATTGTTCCATCATCTTTCTTACTTGATCTTAAGTCTCTTTAGTATTTAGTATTTACAATTCCCATGGCTCATTTTATGTAGATCTAAGTTTAATGTATTTTTGGATTTCTTAGGTTTGATCTAGTAACTTTGTTATTTTTCAAGTTTTGATGGTTCCATGTTGTAGAAAATTTCGTTCTACCCCATTTTGACCTATGAAAGTCCAAATTTGGGCTTGGAATGAAGGATTTGGAGAGCTTGGAAGCAATGACTTCCATGGTTTTGTTCTCAGGAAAATTCGGAGAAGAAGAACAGTTATGGCCGTATAAGCTTTCAGGCCGCATGGCACTTCTTGGCCGTATGGCTATTTTGGCTGCATGTACTTCTACTTACCTCAGTCGTATGAATTTTTAAATTCTCATCCGCATGAGACTTTTCCCCGAGCCGCATAAGGCTTGGTAATCCTAGCCGCATGGACCTTGGCGACCTCTCAGCCGCATGGCATCTTGAGCCGCATAAGAATCAGCTTTATAGCCGCATAAGCCTTAACAGATCCCAGCCGCATGAGACTTTTCCACCCGAGCCGCATAAAACTTTTCTACCCGAGCCGCATAGGGCCCAGATCCCCCTATTCGCATAGACTTGATTTCCTGGCTGCATGAGATCCGATTGCTCAGCCGCATTGGACTCGTTTCAATTACGGCCGCATAAACTTGTTATTTCTTAGCCGCATATAGGCTTATCATTTCCGGCCGCATGTGAATTATCATTGAGCCGCATAGGCTTGTCTTTTCGAGCTGCATATGATTTATTATTTCTTAGCCGCATGGCCGAGCTCGAAATTCCAACCGCATGAGTTCGAGACCCGAGCCGCATAGGGTCCCTACCTCCGGCCGTATAGACTTGTTATTTCTTAGCCGCATATGCATGTTACCCAAGCCGCATGGACTTAGTTTTCTTAGCCGCATATGCATGTTTTCCTCAGCCGTATGAACTCTAGCCTATAATGCCCTTTAGCTGATTCGTGTCCCGAATTGACATTAATTAACATTGATTGTTATCTTGGCATTAATTAACATTGATTGTTATTCTGATTAATAATTGATCATGCGTTCCTAGTTGGAACTAAGAGACTGGCTAGTCGTCTTATTGAATTGAATGAATGAAACACGTTCATATTAATTATGAACTATTGCAATCGATTGGCCGATCTCGAATATTGGCATACAAGCACGTGCAGGTTTCAATTTATTTACTTTACAAAAGCAGCATGTGTACTTATGATCAAGGCATAATTATTTCGTGGTTAGTTTTGATTGTTACATTATGCTATGTAAGACCTACAATATAACCGCACGGGTATCGTTGTGGAGTTGGGCATATCGTACTTGTACGAAAGTACTCATTCTGAATGACCATGACCCACGATATAGGATTTCACTTAACATAGAGGCTACTAAGTTAAATAAAATAATGATTGCATGGAGAGAATGAATTTCCGAGTTCTTACATGGCAGTCCTCTTTGGGACTATTAGTGCCCGATAGGCCGGCTGGTTTCCACAGATACTGCAAATCTGCCACACGGGCAGGGAACGATATCTGCTTATATTATTTATTGTATATTGATGACGGGCATCCCGCTGGGACTCGTCTAATTCATGATTGGCGCAATTGATTGATTGGGTAGACTAGCCTTGCTTGTACATAGTAAGAATTAAGGAATCCTTATTGCATAATTTCAGGATAACTTGGAACTCACAGTAGCAAACCGTAGTAGTTGAATGGCCGTTTAAATTGATTTGTTTGTGTTCTGTACCTACTCTGTTAACTAACTGAGATGATCAGAATGTCAGGACATGACGGGCCAACTACTGTCTTTGTTTGGTTAGAAAGTTGGTTCGAAGTGTCGTGATGCTATGTGAATCCCAGTAGCAGCAGAGATCTATACATATCATATTCTCTTACTACTGATTTTTATTCCTCATATCGTGCTTCCTTGCGGTACTTGCTATTAGAGGTCTAACCTCTCTGGTTTTGTATGGCCAGATTTAGAGCCGGTCCCTGAGGACTCAGCTTACTTCTACCTCCAAGATGGTCAATACTAGAGAAATAATCGCAGGAGGACTCGAGTGGGTTTCTTATTTCTCCGTTTGTTTTGTTACTTACTTTATACTTTACCGTTTGGCACCGACATGTTAGTCGGATTGTCTTGTACTACTTTTACATAATTGTAAGTAAGTCAAGCTGCAGCTGATAAACTATTGTGTATACTTTGCTACATCATCTGGCTATGTTTTATAAAGCCAGATATTAAGAACATTTTGACTGAGCGTTTGGGATGCCTTACTGTTTTATCTTACATGTTCTCTATTGCTGTTTCTTGTTTGAATAATTGAGACAATAGATGTGAAGTGACCATAAGTGAGACTTTTATGTAGTATGCACCCCCTTGTCTTTTTAGACAGCATTGATCGTATTATACGGTATTCATCTACCCGTAATGTGTAGTTGGCTGAGTCATTCCCTCGTTCTCCAGTATTCTGGTTCTGGGGTATGACAATACTATTCGGGGATGGAGAATTATTAGTGGTTGTGTGATCAAATCCCTACTTATTTTTCACACTTGTACTTGATCTGGTGCATAGCTATACCCTCGCTCACGACGGGTAAAGCCTGACCCCACTTGTTCATAGTTTTCCATGGTGGTCGGCCTTATCCTACTCAGTTGTACACTTATTCATAGCCGGTCGGATGGAAAGCCTGATCATGTTTCCCAAGCCGATCACATAACGCTCTAATAATTCAAGTCACATTTTATATTTATTTATCATAGGAGGCTAGGTTCTGTTCGGGAGAAGGGTTGCAACCCCGGTCTTTGTTTGGTTTAAGGGTTGTAACTCGGCTTCCGAATAGTTCTCAAGTCATCCTATATATATATTTATATATATATATATATCGTCGTCCTATTCAGTACTCACATCCTATTATATATCTCCTGTTGATTTTGCCTTATATTTCACATGTTCTACATGCTCTTGTGCTATACCTTGATTGGAGGCTAGGTTCTGTTCGGAAGAAGGGTTGCAACCTCAATCCTTGTTTGGTTACGGGTTGTAACTCGGCTTTCGAATGGCTCCCAAGTCATCCCATATCTTTGTCTTGTATTTCATTATACTGTCTCTTATAGAATTTGTCAATTCATATGGAACTGCTGTTAGTGTTTGTACTTGCTCATTTTTTTGACAGGATACCGTTGATATATTACAGATGATTCTGAGACATATTGCCCGACCTATTATGGGGTCGAGTTAGATGGAGAAGACCAGGACCATGGCTTGATAGTAGAGCCACTAGACTTTGCACTCCCAGAGTAGTTAGTTTAGTTAGGCTTGCCTGGACTGCGATCCAACTTTTGTTTTAGAATGTAGTAGCTTATAGTTATATATTTGTGACCCTGTGATGTTGTATATATCTCTGGGCTTGTGTTGGATCTTGAATTTATTTTCTATTTTCATCTATCATATTTTCTTTTCGTGCTATCTACCTTAGTTTTATATTGTGATTGAGACTGTATCTGCTATGTCACCTCTATTCGGAGTATATATACTGTACAGGTACCTTTATATTGTTTAGTTGTAGTATTTATAGATGACCTATACAGCGTTCTACCGTCGATTCTGCGACGTAGGCTGGACGTAACCACGTACTCGTGCCCCTAATCAGGGTGCGGATCGTGACAGAAAGTAAACACTCCATAAATACGTGGCAATCGTGACTCTTTATCCCTATTAGCTTGTGTTCGTTGAGATTGACACATCTTGCCAGATTCAACACGTAACCTTTAGGAAATCTCAACTTTGAAATATAGTTGCATATTATCAATTTATCATCCCTACTCAATGTAAATGGTGCTGAGGGCTTGACCCAGTTACCATTGGATCTTCGTGTTAGATGCAACTCTGGATGCCTGTAAATAATTTCCAAGTCCTTTCTTGCTTTGGGATTGTCTTTTATTTTTCCCTTGATATCCATCACCATATTGAAGATGTTGTCGAATATATTTTTCTCAATATGCATGACATCAAGATTATGTCTTATGAGATTGTCCTTCTAAGACCTAATCACTAATGTCGAACTTTTTGGAGACCCAAACTCTAATTTCAACTAGCATGTGAGCCCCTATTAGGGTTCGTTTCGATAGGCTTTCTGAAATTTTGTTCTGAAAATAGTTTTATGAAAGTAATTTATAAAGTTATTTTTTGAGTTTGCGTTTAGTTAGTTTCATCTGAAAATAGTTTTCTAAAATATTTTTTAAGATTATGTTTGGTCCGACTATAGCGTGTCCACACCCATTTTTGTGTCAGATACAAGCACAACCGAAAAATCTAGCATAAAAGCAAAGTATTCTGTGTCCCCGGTGTCAGTCCAGGTCCTATAGGACCGATCGTCCTTGCTAAGGCGTAATGCCGCATGAGCCTAGGTTGCACTCGTGAGAGACGAGTTCCATAACAGTCGATTACAACAGCTTACAACGTGGTCGTCGCACAGAAATCCCAAACAGAAACATTGAATATACGAGGCAACACAAGTATTGAAACAAAATCAGAGTCTTTATTGATAATGAACATATATTACAAAGGTGGCATGAAGCCAAGTTACAATCACTCAAGCTCACTTTTCCCTCTGATTACAATTCACTCAGTTCTCTCTCTCATCTCTTAATACAATTGACGAGCCAGCGGATGCTTCGGATAGACGATGTCCATACATTATGTCCCATATAAGTTCTGACACCATGGGACCGTACGTCTCGAAATACCAAGGAACTCCATGCCTCGATGCATCTAAGCGAGCTCCACACTAACGAGCTTCTACATGTTCCTACATATGGAAACTGTATTCTCAATTGTACTGGTGGAGTTAGCTCCTCGTCCACCCATACAAAACCAACATGTTTATTTACTTTGTGCAACATAATTCCTTTATGATTGTCTTTCTATTCTGACCTAAGGATCGATTTTAGGACATAGACGCTTGGTCTATTTGTGTCTCTAGACCATCATCGTGCTATCGTACCGATAACTTTCGTATCCTTGCCTCTAGACCATTCTCGTGCTTACGGCATCAACGTATCGACTCATGCTTGCCTTATGGCCCATACTTTGGGATACAACAACATGATTCATGTCATCGACTTGGTTCGTGCTTCAACATCAAGGCCTGCCTCGCAACTTAGCATGACTTAACCAAACTTGCCTTACGATCCTTCTTGACTTAACTCAAAACAACTCAAGTTTGACTTATGCAACTCTATACTAACGACTTAATACTCGATGCCACATTTCGTGTTGAAGCATGCGTCTTTTCTATAGCAAAAGCTTAGGTTTCTTAATACTTGTATTGCAACCATACATATCATCTTTACCCCTATTCGTGCCATGCTTTGCACTTTCTTTTATTCTACCGATACCGTGTATGTAGATTACCGCTTAGCATGCCAACTTATCTATATGAAAGGTCATTGGCAATTCAAGCCATCTTGGACATGTAGGTACTGCAGACGAGACCCTTACAGCTAAGGGTAGCTAGCCCTGCTCAAGTCCTCGAATCACGGCAGCGTATTCTTGCCTAACTACCTTTCTTCCTTCCTAGATCGATACGGTCCTATGGCCCCTGGCTTCCGAATCGAGGGCGCGAAACTTTGTCGACAAGTTGTCCATGACCACACACCTACAAGAACTTCTAGACTCAACGTAAATGCATGGCCTAACCGTCACAACTTACTTTCCTTTGGTTTACTTATTTTTTTTTCCATACGTCTTTTACAAAGCCCAAATCAGGGTTGCCTCGGCGATTGACCTACAGTCCAAACATATTTCTCCTTGGCGACTGACCTACAGTCCCGACATAGTTTCTCCTTGGCGACTGACCTACAGTCCCGATATATTTCTTCTTGGTGACTGACCTACAGTCCCGACATGGTTTTAGTGTTTCCTTACTCTTATTGACTCAACTCATGAATGGCTAATTGATAGCCTTCAAGCATAACTTAAACAAAACGTGTTCTTCATGTGCCATAGACCATGGCTAACTTATTTTTTATTGAATCAATTGTGGCTCGTGCCTTAAACCGACTTGTGTTCTATGCGACACAACCGTCCAAGTCATACTTTATATGATGAGCCTTGAGATCGTGGGACTAAGTGACTTAACAACCATAGAAAGCATAGGACGGTGCTTAGAACGACTTCGATAAGCCGACAAAACTTTTGCCTAACTCAATTATGCAACAACTTAACCCGTTGGGATGAGCAAAGGCTATGCCAAGCCTTGCATCATAGAAATCTGCACTAAGACTTAAGGGTACTTTGGCTATGTCAAGTATTAAACGATGGGACCGAGCATGCTTTATCAAGCATTTATGCATGAAATGCCTATGACTTAGGCTAAGTTCATAACTTTGTGGCAACTTAAACCAACTTTCTTTCTCCTAAGCTACGGGACGAAAGACCGAGTGTCATTCTGAAAGCACGTCGTACAACACCTCTAAGCCGACCATAGGACCTTTCCATATTCTAAATCAATTCGACCCGACTTGGGATTATTCCCTTATCTATGTGGATTCGTCTCTTTTATTATCAAGCCTACTTGTTGTCACGCTCCAGAACCAGAATACTGGCAAGTAGGGACGGACCAGGCCAGCTACGTATACCAAAGTACTCCAGTACTCCAAAATAACGTATAAGCTGTATAGATGGGGGTTACTACTACAAGCCATCAGTCGATCTTAGGTCAAGCAATCCTAGGTATCTCAATCACAGGCAGTAAACAATGTACAAGAAGTAAGATCAACTGGAATATAAAATAGTAAAGCGTCCCAAACTATCATATATCAATGATCATGAAGCTAGTAATACAGAGTAAAGACTAGCAAGAGTAATAGTCATACATGATAAGCTCTAGCTATAGTCTAGAATACGCAAATTATGTTCTGGCCCGTAGGCTAAATGACAAGTCCAAAACACGAGCTAAACACGTGCTCGGAGGCTAAACGCCACAAAAGAATAATGTACATAACTAGTGGAAGAATCAAATAGAAAATCCACTAAGGTACTCTGGTGCTCTGGGTAATCACCAACGAGTAGAAGGTACGGAAGATCCTCCGGGCTCCTCTATCAGATCTGGCCAAACAAAACCAGTGGGGTCAGACCCCCAATAGCAAGTACCACAAAGGAAGCCAAACTATGAACTAAAACCAGCATGCAAATCATAGCAATGGATAGAGAGAGAGATAAGTAAGTACTAATCAAGACTCGTGCACTACCAATGCACTTATCCCGAGAATAGAAGGACAATAAGTAAAGCAACATGTAGCATAAAGTAAAGGATATGTGACGTAATGTAAACTGTGTACATGTAAGGAAAAGGAAGCTTGTGAACATGAAAGATAAACTAGACATGTGAGCATGTTAAGTAGCCGGGACATGTGAGCGTGTTAGGTAACTGGAGCAAGTGAGCATGTTAGATAACTGGAGCATGTGAGCATGTAAGATACTGGGACATGTGAGCATGTAAGATAACTGGAACATGTAAGATAACTGGAACATGTGAGCATATGGTGAAGCCGAGCATGTAGTAGGAAGAATAGCATGTAAAGAATGACAGGAAGCTAAGTACTACAATAAGATAAACTGGAGCAAGACTAGACTAGACAAGAATGGACTCCATCCATCAATCACGGCCAAGCAATGATTACGGCTTGATACTTTAGCTAACTAGGGTTGTCACAAACCTAATTACTAACAAATGCAAGTCTGAGAATTCCAAGTCCAGCACCTGCCTGCTACTACCTGAATGGTCCAAGCCAAAAAGAAAATAAGTATAGCAGACACACTGCAGTAAGATACATGTGTCCTAAATAGGTGCCCCACTCGACGGTGTGCTGGAATAGTGCTCATCATGACAGATAGCTCCAAATCCCATGTATATATATATATATATATATATATATATATATATATATATATATATATTTTTTTTTTTATATATATATATATATATAACGCCAAGACCAAAGGGGCAACAGGTAACTGGAAAATTCTTAATGATCTAAGTAATCAAGCTAGTTGTTTAGTCCTTAACATTTTTTTTGTTGGATTCTAGGTGTGGCATTCCGCAGAATCCATTCTAGACATGAGACATGCAAGACTGGACAAGACAAGCAAGATTGTGCACCATAACAAGCCACAACAAGAAAATATAATAAACAAGAAGTGAGGAGTGCGCTACGATGAGCCACTATCAAGGAGCAAGATATGTACTGGAATCAAGAGTGCGTCATGACAGGCCACTATCATGTAAGCAAAGAAAGATATGTACAAGAGTGCACCACGACGGGTCACTATCTAATAAATAAAGAAGATATATAAGAAGAGTGCGCCACGACGGACCACTATCATGTAAGCAAAGAAGATATGTAATAATTATCATAGCTTGTAAGAAAGAATCTATCAAAGACATATCATGGCATGTGGGAAACAATAATTAAAGCTAAGTACATTTCATAGAAAAATGATTGAATATGTGCTAGTGTCAAGTATATATAGGATGTACAATTATTCTCTAACTATGCAAGATCATCTAATCATGTTAAAAAATTATTACAATCGAAGAAAATATCAAAAATGGACAAAAACGGGCAGAAATGGGCAAAAATAGACTAAAACAGCATAAAACGGATTATCCGACGGATTACTGCAGATTTTCGGCGGATTTTTCGGAGTGTCACAGCAAGTTTTGTGGTACAAGTTCGGATTTTCCGACGGATTTCCGCAGATTTCCGACGGATTTTCCGAACCGTCACAGAAAGTTGATTTTTGAAGACTCAAAACTTGTTTCGGCCATAAAAACTTCGTTTTAAATCAAAATTCGGATTTTGAAAAGTCAAAATCGCATAAAATTTAATTTCCTACAACATGAGAGTATTAGTTTTCACAAATCAAAATATTTGATAGATCAATATCTCAAAATACTCCCAAACAGAGGTTCTCGGGACACCGAAACGGGTTCCGATTGCCACCAAACTCAAAATCCATGATATACAAACTAGGTGAGGGCCTCATATATGTATATATGACCAAGATACATGATGGCAACACTAGTATCACTCTTGATACCAAGTTTTCTACTAAGTCCATATTGGGTTTTAACAGAAAATTAAAACCTTGCTTAAACAAATTTTGGAAACATGCATATATAAGAGAATCATAAGGAAAACATATTTTAAAAAATGAGTTTGGGAAAATTCTAAGCATTTAATACCAAAGAAAACAAAAATGACAACAAAATAATATGGTTCATGGATTTGGCAAGATGTACTTGCCTAGGTTAAGCTCCAAGCCTAATCTTCTACTCCTCCTCCTAGGGGGGTTAGATACCACACCCAAGGCCTCAAGGCCAAGCTCTTGGCAAGCTCCAAGGGGGAGAGAAGGGAAGAAGAAATGAAGAGAGAGTAAAGAGAATGAAAAGAGAGAGGAGAGAGAAAGTAAAATGGTATATATAGAAGGGGAAATTAATCTTAGCCGTCGGATCGTGATCTATGTCGAAATCTAAGTCAATCCTAACCATCGAAACAAAACCAAATATCCAATGGATAATAGGGTGCATCTACACTATTCACGAAAATATCTAAACACTATTCATCAAAATATCTAAAATACTATTCACAAAAATATCGGAAATACTATTCATGAAAATATCTGAAATCGAAAATATATAAAATGTGGAAAATCTGTCTGGATGGTATGCCGTCGGTATACTCCGGTACACTGGCGGTATACCGGCCAAGGAGAAAATCTATAAGTTAGGAAATTTTTTTAAAGCATTACGAAAACCAAGAAAATACGAAATACACTACAAAATACGTATCCGTATATAAATACCGATACTGTGAGACGAGTCTCACACTTGTGCATTTGAAAACTTTCATTTTATTAGTGTGAAGGCCAAGCTGGGGCAAGTTTATCGAAGCCACCTACCTTAGCGAGGAGTCGCCTCGATTCAGTGGGTCTTCGAGCAGCCGTTGTATGGCTAAGTCTGAATGTTGTTGGCATTTTGATTCCTCCGATTGAGCTGAGCGGAACGGGGCATTATATTATACACCACTCAGAAAAAGTTTTCTCCTCGAAACTTACTAAGTACACTTATCAACTTATAATCTTGATTCAACAACCAACGATTCTCGCACACATTCCTCCTACGCGTTTCTTCGCTCCGAGCCACGCTCGTGCTTTGTTTATCTTTCGACACAAACAACTATATCTCAACTTGGGTAACTTATACTTGTCACGTACATGGACAACTCAGTTCTAGGCAAACCACCCGACCAACCAACATTCAAGTTCGTCTCAAATCTAATGATCACACTACCATCAATAGTTTCGAAATACGATTTCAAAATCCTCGATACTTTTTCGTTCCTCGTCTCACTTAATTTCAACGTATCACTTAGTTGGATCGTTCATATATTCCAGGCGTCCCTAAAATGCATACATTTCATCCAAGCCTCATGATAGAGAATCCGCCATCACCACCCAAGTTGGATCGTACACATATTCAAGTGTCCCTGAAATATATGCATTTCAGCCAAGACTCGTGAGTGGTGTCTCCACAATTCCTATCTCTTCGCACCGGGACGTCTGCCTAATCGCTAGACTATCTTTTTAGGCTATAGTAAACTGTCAGTATTGGAATCATAGTTTCCAAACAATAATATCAATACTGACCCCAAATCTAAGGTCAAAACAAAGTTGATAGTACGGGATTTTCTACCCAAGCTCGTATCACTCCGATTTCTAAACATCGAGCACAGCTTTTTCCTATTCGTATTTGCAGCGTTCAATCCCAGGGGTCCAAGTCATTCAACAAAGCCATCCTACGGTAAGTCCTGTTCAACCAATTCTTCGACATATTAATATCGCTCGTCCACCAAGCAATTCGTATAATCTATCTCTTCGAACACGTTCGATAAAATATACTTATCCAATCGTCCTAAGTCAAGCACACTACGATACAATTTGTTGCTAAACCATAATTTTTATTCCATATTACCTAAGTCGTTTAGCACAATTCATGTAATCGATCACAAGGTCGTCTAGCTTAACAATATGCCATGCCCCAATCCCACACAAGTCCGATTATCCATAAAATTACCATGCATTCCTGCAGTATAATCGTTCTTATCGGAACGTAACTCTTGCTTTGAGTCTAGACTAATTCATTCATGATACGCAGATTGGACTACTCAATCCTCAAGTTTACTCAATCGTCAATCATAAGTCTGACCAATCCTTGAATTTACCTTCACATCAAACTACAAGTCGAAGCAATCACTACTACAATACAGTAAATTAGCGATGGCACATTAGCGACGAATATTTTTCGTCGGCGTTAGCGACGGATTTGTGACAAATAATCGACGGAGTACCGACGACAAGCCGATACAATTTTTATTTTATTTAAGGAGGAAAAAAGGTCGCTCATCCGTCGCTAGGGCGTCGGAGATATAGCGACGGATAAGTAGCCGTCGCTATGCAGTCGATTATTTGGCAGAAATTGTTGGAAGAAATGGCGGAACAATTCTTCGACTACATAGCGACGGATATTCCGTCGGCAAGTATCAAAAAGAGCGAAGGACTAGCGACGGATAATCCGTTAGTATTCCGTCGCTAATCCATCCTTTGTTAGCGACGGCTATCGACGGACTAGCGACGGAACGATACCCTCTGATACACTGTTACGACGGTTTACCGACGGACTATCCGTCGCTAGCGTCTACACAATTAAGTATTTAATACTTGAAATGGACGAAAGTCCATCGAAAAGTCGTCGCTAATGTATCGTATTATGACGACGAAAAGCCGTCGCTATTCCGTCGCTCTTCGACTACTTAGCGACGGATCTTTATTAGCGACGAGCTGATTGCCGATGGATTATTTTGACCAAGATCCGTCAGTGATCGGTCGCTAATACTGATTGCCGACGGATGGGCGACGGATCTGGCCGTCGCTAACTCGACATATTTTGGTAGTGAATCCAAATTGCCATGTTCTGATCTCCTGAGTTCGATCATTCCTATTGGACATGAATCATCATGTCAGCGCTCATGCAGAGCGATTGCCCTAAATTTGATGTGACGTATTTGCGAGGCTAGAGTTACGCTCGCACAAGATAAGATCGTCGATGTTGTGGTTATCTTCGAAGTAATCAAGACACTCTTATTTTTATCCAAGCATTCACTTCAATCAAAATCCAAAATATAACATCCATCAAAATAATAACACTTTACACGATCGTCATTCTCCGAATTAGAGTACCCCCGAGTTATCGTACATCAATCTTTGATATGCCTCAATACCATCGTGATATGCATAATCTGATGATCTTCCTTTACAACAAATTTTGAGTCGTGCAACTGATGCTATCATCCGAACTGGATATACCATAATTTCCTCAACGTTCAAGATCAATTCGATCATTATCCCTCGAATTATTTACATGATTAATTCATTCAAATCCGAAATTACGTATATTCATCCGTCTATCTTAAGTCATCGAACAACATATTTTTTTAAAATGTATCGATCTATGCTAACTCAAATCATCGAGCAACATCTATTCCAATCCTTAGAGTCATTCTCAAATATTCGAATCATTTCTATGCATGCTTTCATCCCACCGTGCTAACTTTTCGTATACGATTCATATCGATTTTTTTCGATCGAGTCATCCGTTTGTACATCTTAACTTTACCTCGATTCGGCTTTACCTACTCAACCGTTTTTGTATTTCGTACTTGGTACAATCCCAATCTGGTGTGTGTCATTTCTAGTTCGTTCAAATTAACTCATCAAAATCTTCAAGATTACAACTTACTCAATGATACTCAATTTAAGACTTTGCGTACTCATCGCTTGCTAATAGACTCGTTGGTATCCTGTATCCTCAATCAATCGACATCCCTGAGGCTATTCCATACACCACTCAGAGAAGAAGTCATTTGATAAATCCTCAAATGTGAGACTCGTCTCATAGTATCGAGATTTATATACTGATACGTACTTTTGTACTGTATTTCATATTTTTTTGTTTTCGGAATATTTTAAATTTTTTCCAACTTATAGATTTTTTCCTTGACCGATATATCGCTAGTGTACCATTGTATGCCGTCGGCATGCCTGTCACTCCCGTTTTCTGTTATACATATTTTTAGTGTACGTATACAAAATTCTGACCTTTGTCGGATGACCCGTATTTTGACTTGTCTTTCTTAGCCCTGCTTTGGTTTAATTTTGACTTAGTTTAATTTGGTTTGGTTTAGTTGGTTTGAGATGAGATAGTTTTGTATAAAACCTAAACTTCTCTCTCTCTCTCTCCTCCATTATTTCATTTCTCTTCATCTTCTTCCTTTTCACTTTCTCCTCCAACCTAAGGCAAGTACATCTTGCCAAATATTGGACAAATGTTATTTTGTTTGTTCTAAACTCTTCCTTACATGATTATAAGCCTCTTTAGAACTTGGAGTTTTTAATTTTCATGGATGGATTCTTGTAGATCTAAGTTTATAACATTATTGGTTTTTCTTGGTTTTGATCTATTAAACCTTGATATTTTCAAAAACTAATTGTCCTATGTTGTAGAAAATTTCGTTCTACCCAATTTAGACCCTTGAAAGTCTCGATTTCGACTTAAATCGAGGAAGTTATGGCCTTTCTAAGTTCATGGTTCTTACATGAACTTAGAGGCTGTTCGGGGAAGAAGAACAGTGCATGCGCCAGTCTTTGGGCGCATAGCCTCTGGGAGCATAATATTGTGCATGCGCCAGTCTTTGGGCGCATACCCTTTGGATGCATAGTCCTTCTTTAGGCGCATAGTGCTCCTTTGGGTGCATAGTTCCCTTTGGGCGCATAGCGCTCCTTTGGACGTATAGTTTCCTTTGGGCGCATAGTTCCCTTTGGGCGCATAGTGCTCCTTCGGGCGCATAGTTTTCTTTGGGAGCATAGTTTTCTCTGGGCACATAGTTCCCTTTCGGTGCATAGTTTCCTTTGGGCGCATAGTGCTCCTTTGGGCGCATAGTTTTCTTTGGGCGCATAGTTTCCTTTGGGCACATAGTTTTCTTTGGGCGCATAGTATTTCCTTTGGACGCATAGTGTCCATGTGGGCGCATAGCCACTCCTTTATGTGGGTGCATGGCATCAGGTGGGCGCATAGCCACTTCTTTATGTGGGTGCATGGCATCAGGAATAAACCTCCTAAGTTTTTACTACGATTTTTTTATTTTATTTATTTATTTGAAATTGGTATTTATTTTTATTTTCATACTTGCTCGTCGAGTGCGAATATGTGCGATTTACATATTTTTGGAAAAATGTTTTGATTATAAATTTTAGTTATATGGGAGAATGTTTCAAAATAACATACGATAAACATTTTAGTACTTAAACGTATCACATTGAGATTGACAAGATTATTATTTTTTTTATAAAAGGCTATCTCATTTTATTTTAGTAGTAATTTAGAAAAACAAGATTTTATGTGAAATTCTACTTGTGTGAAGTATATGAAATTTACTTCATGTATATTTTCAAAATTTATTAGAATTTATTTAGAATTATTTAATTAGCATAAAATATTTCAAAGATTTTAAATATTAATTATGATTTTTTGAAACTAATATTTTGAATTTATTTATGGAAATTTAAATAAAGATTGGATTTTATTGATTTAAGCAAAGTGTATCTACCTTATATCGAAATTTGGATTGGATTGATTTGTTTTAAATTCGATTTAGAATAAATATATGAATTATCTATAGGATGGATTTAGATTTAATTCTATTTAAATTAGATTTGAAATTTACTAAATCGATTTAAACTAAAGAGGAGTTTATCCTAAGAGGGATTTAAATCTCTAAACCCATATCAATCTAGAAGTTCTACCCCCTATATATAGGGGAGCCTCCATAAGCTTTTCATCCATAATTATTCTCCACAAATTCTCCTCCACCCGCGTGTGTGCATCGTCTACATGTCCCTTTCCATCCAATTCTTATTCCATATGTACATATACATTTATCTTCCCGTATCGAACACATCCCGATACAATCAAATTTCTAATCCTATTCCTAGCTACCAATCCGTCTATACCCCTACAGACGGGCACCACCACCAGAACCTCGGCCACCCGTTCTCCCCGCGGACCCCCACCTCTGTCAACACCCTTGCGGCATTCACCACCAGCTCCGTCGAACACCGACACAGCCACCCGCCACCAAACCGGTGCAGCCCACACACCAAGCCGCCAAGCCACCAACCAACCCTGGAACCTCCTCCTCCGTCGTGTCCGGCCACCCGCCGTGTCCCCAAGTCAAACCAACCTAAACAAAACCATCACCTTACTCACCTTCCTCGGCGCCGCCCCGTCCTTGGTCGCTGCCTCCTTGCGCCGCAGCCATGACTTCCCGATCATCCACCCCCTTCCCTCTGTCGAACAGGCGTCGGCCCTTGCCGCCGACGAAACTGTGTACCGCACGCTCCAATAGCCACCGTGCGTCCGCCTCCTCCGTGTGCGTCACGGAGTCCGTGCCCGAGCCCTATCTCCTTTCTCAGTGCTGACCAGCCTCTTCGTTCGCCGAACCCAGCCTCGCCATGGCCGTCCCTGGCCGTCATCAGCAGCCACCACCTTCACACGAGCACCCCGACCACATCTCCTCTGCCTGACCCCCCCTCCGTCCGTAGCCGTCGCGTCCTAGATCTGAGCCATCCCGCGCCGTCACTCCCCTCGTCGAGTCCACGCAAACCCGTATGTGCAGATCCGTGCTTGTACGTCTCAGCGCCAGCCCGCGTCGTCATCCGACGACCGCACGCCGGAGGCGAGCTCCCTCCGTCGAGCCGCACGCCGCCTCAACAGGTGTGCTGCTCCGGCTCACCCTCTCATCTTTTCCCCTTCCTCCGTCGTGCGCGGCAGCAGCCTCCATAAGCCTCGCTCTCCTGCTCTTCTCCCCTCTTCTCCTTCGATCTCCCCATCTCTCTCTCTCTCTTCCTCTCGCCTGTTCCCTCTCTCTTCCTTCTTTCTTTCTTTGTCCTTTCTTTTTTATTTTTTATTCCTAATGAAAGAGAGCAGCAACACTGCTGTTCTTTATTTTTCTTTTTCCTTTTTGTTGTTGTTTTTCTCTTTTCCTTTCTTATTATTACTTTCATGATTTTATTTTCAGGCTTTTATTATTAATAATATAGCAACAAAGGTTTTCCCTTATATTATAGTTACTCTTGAAAAAAAAATTATTTCAATAGTATTTTCTACCTCTTTTAACATGTAGCCTTGTCCTAAGGTAATTTTTTTATTCTAATATTTTTACTAATAAAAACATAGCTTCTATCCGCAATGCCTATTTTGACAAAACATAGTTTTTACCTAAAAATGATTTTTTTGAACTTTTAAGTATTCATCCAAAGTTATATTTTGACTAAAAATAATATGTTTCCAATATTATAGAAATAATTACCAAAAAGCGTATATGTATCAGTTATCCAAATATCTTCAATTACCTCATGTCCATGACTAGACCCCTTTTTTTATTCCTTTGCCAATTTTGTACATCTTCCTACCGACCCTAGTATAGGCCTCAAAAATAATAGTCACGCTGAGTTGATCAGAACTGAGTCTCAAAGTCACGCAGAAGTGATCAGGACAAATGTTTAAAAATCACGCTAGTGACAGCTCATCATTTGTCAGAAATTTCATCATGACTGACAGTACGACAGTCGAAGAATGTCTCCTCGCATGCCACGTATTCACAGAACTCGAGAGATCACAGCCGACTATTGCGTGATTTTCGAAATCTTCTTCAGCAAGACTCAGCCTTCGTCAAGTTGGCGTACCAAAAGAGCTTCTTGTCATTTAATGTGACTGACAAAAGTAATCACTGTCAGAGATTTTGTGTCAGTCGAGGCACGTCGAATCAAGACAGCTAGCAGTCCTACCTCAATCGAGCGTGGATTATGTTCCTTTCCAAAGTCTGCGTATATTTTGAGCTTTCTGTCTCAAGTTTGCGTGGATTCTGAAGTTTCCTTCCTTAAGTCTGCATGGATTTTGAAGCTTTTTGCCTTAAGTCTGCGTGGATCCTGAAGCTTCTTGCCCCAAGTTTGCGTGGATTTTGAAGCTTTCTGTCCCGAGTCTGCGTGGATTTCGTCGTCAACAAGTCTGCATGGATTTCATCAAATTGGAGTACGTGGCAGCCATGCCACTGATCTCTCGCCTGCGTGTCCTGTAACTTGCACACGACTCATGTATGATTGCCATGTGTCCAACAGTTACAGGCCACGTCTAGTAACTGCTCACAACCTTGCGTATGTTAAATCCTGCGTGATTTTCAACTAGGCACAGGCTGTGAAGACAGTTATCTTTTCAGTTATTTTTGACTCTATAAATAGTGTTCTTTTTCTCATTCATGGTACAGATACATAGTTATCTAACTTACTGTCAAAATTTTGAGAGCTTTTCTTCTTCGCATAGTCTAAGGGATAAAGCGATCGTCTTCTAGATCGGATTCCTACAGTTGTAATTTTCCCAGATATACAATAAATAAAGTGAATTTATTTATGGAAAACAAATTGGCTACTCTGCTGGAGAAAACCATCTCCTCTTCTGAGATGGCAACAACTCAATGCGACACTTCGTCAATCGGCTCGACGAAGAAGGTGATGACGATCCAATTCGATCAACTCGCCTATGAAAAAATGCAGAGGGCTAAGAATGGCAAGCCTACTTCAGCCTCCATCACCACTGCCAAGCTGAAGGGACACTCTGTCTATGTCCCTAAGAATCAGTTGGCAGCCAATGGTGAAGTCTCTGCCACAGTGTCTACACCTAACACTGGCAAGGACTCGACTGCAAGCACGCACACTCTTGTGCGCTCGAAGATGACAGTAATCAAAGGTCACGCTGACAGTACTGGCTCCTTAGCCAAATCTGTTCCAGCGTACAAATTCAATCCCAAAAGTCACGCTGACAGTACTGGCTCCTTAGCCAAATCTGTTCCAGTGTGCAATCTCTCATTCAAAAATCACGCTGACAGCACTGGCTCCTTAGCCAAATCTGTTTCAGTGTGTATTTCCAGAATCAAAAATCACGCTGACAGTACTGGTTCTTTAACCAAATCTGTTCCAGCGTGTATTTCCAAAATCAAAAATCATGCTGACAGTACTGGCTCTTTAGTCAAATCTGTTCCAGCGTATAATTCTAAAATCAACAATCACGCTAACAGTACTGGTTATTTAACCAAGTCTGTTTCAGCGTGTATTTCATCTAAGAAGAATGGCTCTTTAGCTATCTCTTCTTCTGTGCCAAGTTCTACTAGAACTGGGGGTGGTCTTCCACACAAAGTCCCTTCGAAAAGAGATAACTCTTTAGTTGTTTCTTCTGTTCATGTAGTTTTTACTTCAGGAACAGCTTTGACTGACAATTTTGTTAGTCAAAGAAAAGGAGATAGTCTTTTGACTACTCTTCCTTCTGGACATTCTATGTCTCAAAACTTGAATAAGTCTAAGAAGAAACATTCTGTAATGTCTTCTTTTACGACTTCTTCAAATTGGGCACAGAATTTATCTATAAAAGAGGGTCTGTTACCAACTCCTAATCAAGGGGGTGGTTCAACTCTTCCTTCTCTGCAAATATCCAGATCAATGGAAGGAAAACTCCAAGTTTCCAAAACCAATGTGTTACCTCAAACTGATTTAAGAACAAAACTTAATCAAATCCGTTTGGGAAACACTTCTGGTGTTAAGAAACCACATCAATCGGAAATGAAAATAAAAGATCCGGATGCAGAGTATGCTAGAAATTATGTGGCTCATATTAATCACTCCCTATATAATAAAGAGCCATCAATACCCAAGAACCGGAAATATACTCCTAAAAATATACAAGGAGTGTTCTCTGATCTGCCTCAATCTTCACAGATAGATCTATGGGAACACCTTCAACAGAAGAGAAGGAATAATTCTATGACAATGGATCATGCTGAATGTGACTTCCAGCCAAGAGTCATAATTCAATGCAAATGTCAATCAATGGTTCAGGACTATGTTGATCATGAATGTGACTTCCAGCCGAGAGTCACAATGCAATACAGATGTCAAACAAAACGACAATCTGTCTTCAATCGGATTCAGTGTGAACCTATGCCTGATGAAGATGAGCCTTTGTTTGCTTCAGTCAACATGACCTCTCGGAATACTGGGGGTAGAGATGATAGTCCAGATGGAGTATATAGAGGCACAAGAGCAAGAGTCCTGGCCTCTAGTCAGAGAACTTTGATTTCTGAAGATGATTCTGAATTCCTTGGAGAATCTAACTTCCCACCTCTTCCTACTGGGGGTAGTTCTCCTATAATTGACTTTGATGCACAAAGCAATGATTCAGAACAAACAACATCCACCAGTTCATCAATAATCCCTCGTACAGTTATGACTTATATGGTTGATGGGAATACTGATGAACCTTCTTCTTCTTTGACTCCTCAAGAACAAAGGATTGCTTCTTTGGAACAGCAAATGAAGTCTATGGCTGATACTATGAAGTCGATGTATGAACTCATGGCAACTCAGATGCAAAATCGACAGACTGTACCAGATGCCATACCAATTGACACTGGTATGAGTCCAGTACAAGTTCCTCCAGCAGTACAATCCAATACTCCTGGACCAGCTCAACCAAATCCTAGTCTCTCTGGAGCTGGGGGTAGTGCTTATAACGCTGTTCCTCCTCCCAACTATTCTCTACAAGCTACAACTCCATAATCTTCCGGAGTTGTTAATGAAGAATTGAAGAATCTCAAAACTCAATTTGAGGCATTCAAACAAAAGGATGGTTTACAAAGGTTAGGCATCAAGCAACCTTATCCGATAGAATGAAAGCAAGTATCGTATCCTCCTAAATACAAGCCTCCTACTATCTCTTTCTATGATGGAACCACTTCTCCAAGTCAGTTTATTAATCACTTTGAAGTGATGACTGATCAATTGCAACCAAGCGACGCCCTCCTTACTCGGGTGTTTGTTGGATGTCTCAAGGGAACAGCTTATAAATGGTATAGAAGTCTCCCAGATGGGTGCATTACCTCATTTGCCAGTTTCAAACAGATGTTTCTTGAAAGGTTCTATGAAGGGCTCAATGACATGACTATGTCTGCTCTTATTAGAATCAAGCAGAAAAATAATGAAACTACAGAAGATTTTATTGAACGATTTCGAAGAGAAGCTCTGAAGATGCCTCTTAGAACTCCTGATGCTGTCACCATCGACACATACAAATCAAACTTGTTGCCAATCATCAGCATGTGGACAGGATCCACCCAATTTCAAGACTGGCCTTCTTTCATAGTTAGTGCAAAGGCCGCAGAAATTAGTGCTGAAACCTTCAAAGGTTTAGGAGTGCAGATGACTCCCAAAGAAACAGGTCAAGGTACTAACAATAATGCTAAAAACAATGCTCGCAAGGGAAAAGAAACTCTTGAAGTTAATCTTCAGAGCAAAGATGCATCAACTGTTCAAACTTCTCCTACCTCTACAACCCAACAACCAAGAACACCTCGCCCCAAAGAGGAGTACTCTTTCGATGACGACGATGTCCTTGGTATCTTTGAATGTCTGCTGAAAGGTAATAAAATACAATTACCTGAAATCAAGAAACCTGATGAAGCTGGTAAGACAGATCATCCCAAATACTGTCCATACCACCGAATGTTGGGTCACACAATTCGTACATGTTATGTACTGAAAGGAAAGATCCAAGAAATGATTAAATCTGGAGCTATCTCTCTTACTCCAAAAAAGAAGACCGTCACCTCCAACGTCGTCTCTATGCAATTCGGAGATTTCCCTCCTCAACTCCTTGAAAGTGGGATCGTTCCTATTCCCAAGGCAACTCTTGAGATAGTGAATATTCCTCCTCCACAATCTGAAGGGTTAGTACCAATCACTATGGAAACAAGAGAAATCATGTGGATTCATCATGATCTAGTTGCAGACTTTGACTCTTCTCCTCTTCAAAAGACTACATATCGAAAGTCCAAGAAGGCTGGAAAGATTAAGTCATGTCATATGACTTTTCTTGGATCTATCTCTGACACAGAGCCAAAAGAGAAGGAAGAAGCACTTGCTGGTGCTACTAGAACAGGGAAACCTTATCTAAAGGAT
This sequence comes from Iris pallida, assembly GCA_029216955.1. Classification (NCBI taxonomy): domain Eukaryota; kingdom Viridiplantae; phylum Streptophyta; class Magnoliopsida; order Asparagales; family Iridaceae; genus Iris; species Iris pallida. The sequence goes on along the minus strand of JANAVB010042018.1, from coordinate 1,836,244 downwards.
TATTCCAAAAATCCTGAGGATACTCCTGATACCCCTCCTGCTGATAAAGATGCTCCTAATGTTCCTCCTGAAGAAGAATCATCCACCGTACCTGTTCCTTCAACTACCCCAGTTGAACCTGTTTCTTCCAAGCCTACGGCTCTTGAGAAAGGCAAACAACAGGCTCGATTTGATAAGCCAATCAAGAAGTCCTCTCCTCTTGGACTTCAGAAGCCTTATAACTTTGACATTCTAGCTCAACTTGCTAATACTCCAGCTAGAATGTCCTTCTTTGAACTTCTACGTCTTTCCAAAGAGACTCGAGAGACGTTAAGTGAAGCACTTCTTCAGGCAGACTCTTGTCTTGCACAGTTAAAGAAGCCAGATGCAGAACCTGCCACTTGCTTACATTACAACAGTATACTGGAGATTATCCCAAATATCACCTTTACACAAGACGACATGCTACTGGAGGATATTCGACATGATCGGCCTCCCTACTACGCCGGTTATATCGATACAATGAAGATAGATCGTATCCTCATTGATCCAGGGTCTGCTATAAGCATAATGCCAAAGAGTCTGTTGGATGAACTAAAAATCCCTCTTCACAAGCTTTCCAAGACAGTTACTACTATCCTGGGATTCAATCAAAGCAGGAGCGAGCCTTTGGGAAAGATTCATCTGAAGCTTCAAATAGGTGATTTCAGATCCAAAGTCACTTTCTATGTGATCGAGATCGTGGGATCCTACAATCTTCTTCTTGGGAGGCTCTTTCTTCATGAAAATAACATGGTGCCTTCTACTCTTCATCAGTATTTTAAATACATTGATAGCAATGGAAGAGTACAAAAAGAAGTTGTTGATATAAATTCCTTCCATGGGGTTGAAGCTTATTTTAATAATTCTCGAATGTACAAAGAAGTGTATACAAGGGTGATACAAGCTATGGAGAAAGAGGATTCACAAAGTGAGACTTTAATAATTCCTGTTAAAGGTCGAACTACTCAGCAACAATCTCCCAAATCCTCTGGAGAAGGTTCTTTCATCATTCTGGTGAGTGGACGAATTTCTCCATTACCTCAGTCGTCTACTCAAGATACACTGATCATTCCTGTCAGTGGGCGTACTACAGTTCCTGTATCTTCACATGTGAAACAGGATACTCTGCTAATTCTAGTTGGAGGGCGGATTACTCTTCCATCTCAAGCTTCAAGGGAGCTCACCTCTTCTGAGCCATTTGTTATCGATCTTAATCGAAACAAAGCTTCTTCTCGTTCATTTTCTCCCCCTTTAGTCATTGACTTGGCTAAGATCTCTAAGGCTCAGCCTTCTCCCAATGTAAATATTGTTGCTTTTACATTTAATGAAAAGTTACCATCTTTGCAGTACGCTGATGTGTGTAATTATGTTCATAGTTATTTACATTTGTTAGATGACTTGAGCACAATAACCATAGGAGTTGTACAGACTGCTCGTACAGATGTATCCCTAGAACCTGTACAATCTTCATACTTTCTAGTTCCCAGCAGAAAGCCAGGAGACATTCCGATATTCTTTTACAAAGGGCCCCAAAGTCCTTCTGATTTAGAAGATGATGACAAGAATGATGATACTGGAAGATTACAACTACGTCGTTATAGTCAGCAATCTAAAGACATCATTAAAAATATGGGCTATGACTTCAGAACTGGCCTCAATAGTGGAAAAGGAAGAAAAATGCCTGTCCGGATCCTTCCTCTGAAATATGGGAGGACAAAATGCGGATTGGGCTATATTGCTCCTACTCCTTTTATCAATATTATCCATGAAGATCCCGAGTCTGACGAAGATAAGAGATCTGATTCTTCTAGTACCACTTCTTGGGATTCCGATATGAGTATCGGTGATTTCTACTGCAACATTCTGTCTTCCAACATGGTTTCTATTGACTGTTCTGAAGAAAGTGATGAAGACGAAGAAGAATTTGAAATCTCACCTGAATCAGAACAATGGGCCCAAAGGTTAGATAATCAATGGGAGTTTCGTTTCGAGCAAAAAGAACCTCCGACTGACGACAAACTTGTTCAAATAGATATTGGTGAAGAGGGATCCCCCAAACCAATATTCATCAGTAAAAGTCTTTCAGAAACTGATAAGCAAGACATGATTAAACTCATTCGTGATTACATCGATGTCTTCGCTTGGAGTTATGAAGATATGCCAGGACTTGATCCACAAATCGCAACTCACAAGCTCAATATCTTGCCGAATGCTAAACCGGTCAAACAACAACAGCGACGATTTCGTCCAGACATTATGGATGCAATTGAAGCTGAAGTCAATAAACTCATGGCCTCTAGGTTTATTAGAGAGGAACAACATCCTGATTAGGTGGCTAATATAGTTCCTGTCCTTAAAAAGACTGGCAAGATCAGAGTGTGCATAGACTTCCGCGATCTCAATGCGGCATGTCCTAAAGACGAATTCCCTCTACCAATCACTGATGTTATGATCGATAATACTTGTGGGTTTGAAAGGATGTCATTCATGGACAGGTATTCTGGGTACAATCAGATTAAAATATTTTCAGACGACGAGAAACACACTTCTTTCAGAATGCCGATTGGTATATACTGTTATACAGTTATGCCATTCGGTCTCAAGAATGCAGGAGCAACTTATCAACGAGCCATGAGCATTATATTCCGTGAATATTTACAGAAAACAGTCGAATGCTACGTTGATGATATTGCAGTCAAAAGTCGACAAAAGGAGGATCATATCCAAGATTTGAAGACTATATTTGATCTAATGCGTAAGCATCAGTTAAAGATGAACCCTACTAAGTCCTTCTTAGGTGTCTCTAGTGGTAAATTTCTCGACTTCGTCATTACCTCTAAAGGTATACACGTGGATCCCGAGAAGATCAAAGCCATCCAAGAGATGTGTCCTCCACGTACCTTAAAAGAGCTACGAGGATTTCAAGGAAGGATCGCTTATATCAGGAGATTCATCTCTAATCTTTCAGGACGCTGCAGACCATTCAATAAACTCATGAAGAAAGGTGTTTCTTTCGTCTGGAGTGATGAATGTCAGAAAGCATTCGATGATATAAAACAATATCTGATGAGCCCGCCAGTATTGGTACCTTCCGTCTAAGGAATACCATTCCTTCTGTATACCCGAGCAATGAGTCATTCACTGGGTGTATTGCTTGCTCAAAAGAATAAAAATGGTCATGAACAAGCTATTTACTATCTCAGTCGAACTATGACCGGAGCTGAACCTCGATATTCACCGATCGAAAAAGAATGTCTAGCCTTGATGTTCGCTGTCCAAAAGACACGTCATTATATCATTAGCCATACTATTCATGTCATCTCTAAGATCAATCCTATACGGGTCATGATGAAAAAACCTAGTGTTTTGAATTCTCGATTGGCTAATTGGGGAATCCTACTTGCTCAATATGATATGCACTATATTCCTCAGAAGTCAGTCAAAGGACAAGCATTAGCCGATTTTCTGGCTGCTCATTCAATTCCAGAAGATTCAAAACTCTATGATGAAATCCCAGATGAAGTTCTAGATTCAAACCAAATTGCTGAAGAAGATCCTACTTGGCGTCTATTCTTTGATGGAGCTTCAAGAATTGGTCCTAATGGAGACATCGTCGCTGGAGTTGGAATTGTTCTTGTATCGCCAGAAGGTCTTGCTATCCAACGAGCTTATTCTCTTGATCAACCATGTTCAAACAATGTAGCTGAGTACAATGCATTGCTCATTGGTCTTCAACTCGCTAAACATCTGAATATTCAACATTTGGAAGCATACGGAGACTCTAAACTCATTGTCAATCAGATAAGGGGTACTTATGAAGTTCGCCATCAAGATCTGGTTCCTTATCATAGATCAGCTATATCTATGGCTTCTTCGTTTGAAGAATTCTTCATTGAACATGTTAGACGAGCATGTAACACAGAAGCTGATGCTCTAGCTAATCTTGCGGCGGTGTTGCTATTCCGATTAGACGGCAACAAATGATTGTTGTTCGCAATCGAGAATTATTTCATCTCGAAAACAATCTGACTCTAGGACTTCCAATTGACATTAAAGAATCAACGTCTCATGACGTCAACACAACAAGAGGATTTGGATTTAGTCATAAATCTTTATCATCTTTATCTGATTCTAGCATGGAATTCATCTTCAGTAATTCAACTGAGACTCAGAATACGGATAAAGATTGGAGACTTCCTTTCTTAGATTTCGTATTGTATGATATTCTTCCGGATGATCCGAGAGAGGCAGCATCTATCAGACGATGATCACTCAGATTCTATTACAATCATACTACAAAAACCTTATATCGTCGAGCTTATGATGGTTTACTTCTTCGATGTGTTACCGGTGACGAGGCTCAACAAATTATTCGTGAAGCACACGATGGAATTTGCGGAGCACATCAACCTGGCCCAAAACTTCAGGATCGTATTCGACGTATGGGTTATTATTGGCCCACTATGGTATCATACGCCATCGAATATGCAAAGAAGTGTAAAGCTTGTCAAATCCATACGGATTTTATTCATCAACCCTCGGAATTTCTACATCCGACGACAGCATCATGGCCCTTCGAAGCTTGGGGCATGGACATTATCGGTCCGATCAATCCGCCGTCATCCAAAGGTCATCGGTTTATTCTCGCAATAACCGATTACTTCTCCAAATGGTCCGAAGCCATTCCTTTATCTGAAGTTAAAACGTCCAATGTCATCAGCTTTATTAAGCATCATGTCATCTACAGATTTGGTGTTCCTCGACGCATTATTCATGATAACGGACCACAGTTCGTCAGTCAGAAGTTTACTCGATTCTGTGACGATCACCGGATTAATAATGTGGCTTCTACCGCGTATAATCCGGCAGCTAACGGATTAGCAGAAGCTTTCAACAAGACCATCATCAAACTCCTAAAGAAGTTTGTCTCTACTAACAAACGTAATTGGAGTGAGAAGCTCGGTGAATGCTTGTGGGCCTACCGTACTATAGTTCGTAATGCTACTAAATGTACACCCTTCTCTCTGGTGTATGGTTGTGAAGCTGTTCTTCCATTAGAGATTCAAATTCCTTCTTTAAGGATAGCAATCGCTAATGAACTCACTGCCGAAAATAATGATCGTCTTCGACTTCAGGAATTAGAAGCTCTGGATGAAAAGCGATTATCTGCTCAACAGAATATTGAATTCTATCAAGCTAGAATCTCAAGACCTTTTAATAAGAAAGTCAGAGTTCGAGCATATCATAAAGGAGAACTTGTTCTAACAGTCAGACGTCCTATGACTATGACTCATATGAGCAAGGGCAAATTTGACGCAAAATAGGAAGGTCCTTATATCGTGAGTAGAGTTTTCTCAAATGGAGCTTATCAACTCTCAGAACTGGATAGCCGAAAAGTTATGATACCTATTAATGGCAAATTCCTTAAAAAATATTATGTATAAATGTAAATGCTTGTAATCATCAGACAAGTTCATGTTTAGAAATAAAATTTTTATTTTATTTTAATCATGAATGATGGTACATGATATTAAGGAAGATCACTATCATCCTTCTCTACATTTGGACGTGGGCCACTGCCGTCCTTCTCGAAGACGTGATCAGTAAAAGAACTGAGAACCTCCTTGTTGGAACCCACGAAGAACTTACAAGCGACCATCCTCATGGCTTCTTCTTCTTCAGTCCTTCCTGGTTCGAGCAGGAAGTCCAAAATGTCCCTTGGTGGCTTGGGTGCAGACGAACCTTCGTCTGCTTCCGCCTTCTTCAATTGAACTGGATCAGCAGGGCGTTCTTCAGTGCCTTTCTGAATCTTCATGGCGATTTCAGCCTTCTTGGATGCTTCTTCAGACGATATTTTTATGTTGAAGAATAGAAGTGTTCGTTCTTGTCAGATTTCTGCTATATTTATAGACAAAAATTCCTCAAATAATGAAGCGTCATATTCATCCGACGGTTCACACATTCATTAATGCTTGACGGTTCATCCGTTCATTTATTCATCCGACGGTTCATTCGTTTATTTATTACATTCATCTGACGATTCGTCCATTCATATTTTTCTATCAAAAAGAAGGGATTCGTTACTTATCACGTTTTCATAACCTCTGGATAAATGCCGAATCTACTTGCTCATTTGTCATTTTCTATTTTTGACCTCTGCATAGAAATCAATCTATTTTCTTGTAAAACCTCTAAATTTCTACTTATTTTTTTTCTTAATTTGCATGGATTTAAAATTTTCGTACTGTACGTCACGAAATCGTATTTTACGTCGCGCACAAAAATTTTAGTTTTGCTCGACGAGTGCGAATATGTACGAACGTACATATTTTTAGAAAGATATTTTTTATTTTTTATTTTACGGTTTCAAAATAATATATGTAATAATTATTTCTAGCTATCATTTTCAAGCCTAGAAATTTAATTACGAAAAACCTTTCATAAATTATTTTCATACAAAATGGTATATTAGAAAAGTGTATTTATGTAAACATTATTGGTACCTACATATATATTTTGTAATTATTTGTTGGTTTAATTTAAATATTAAATGTAATTTTCGAAATTATTATTATTAGCATTTTTGGAAAATATATTTCAAAATTTTAGTAGAGATTTAAATCATGATTTGAACCTATGGATTTATTTAAATAGTTGATATTTGAAATTTGATTTATTTCATTGATTTTAAACCAAGATTTTAATTAGATTTAATTTGATTTGGAATTGGATTTAGATTTGATTGATTTAAATTAATAGATTTAATTATCTATTTTTGGGGTTTAAATTAAAGCCTAATCTTTATCTAATTGGGAATTCCCACATCCTATAAATATAGGCAGGTACTCCTCCATTATTTTTCACAAGCCATAAATTGATCCACAAAAATTCCATAAAGTATACGTGCCTCGTGTCGGTGTTCCATCCATCCTCGTGTCAGCCGTGATGGCCTCGGGTCCGACCAATATCTTATTCCATGTTTATACAAATACATTGGTTCCGTGTCGGACACTTTCCCGACACAATAGGAATTTCTATCCTAATCCCTACCCTAACCCCGTCCAGCCCGATCCGCCTCCCGTCCATAACCTGACTCCTGCCATAGCCACCCCCGTCTCCACCATCGTCGACACCACACCACCCACGGGTATCGGCCAAACTTCTCCGACACAACCACCAGCAATACGAACCCAGCCCCGTCCTGCTGTCATCACCCGTCGTCACCCGCTCAACCCCAACCCCGTGACCACCCCGTCACCCGGACCGCCCGACTCTCCGGTCACGTCCAGCCAACACCTCGGCCAGCTCCCGACACCCTGCCATCAACTCCCTCGCCCCATGGCTGTCACCACGGCCCCAAACAGACCGACCAAAACACCACTGCCACAGCCTTCACAACCACCCCCACCGATTCCGACCACCACTCCCAGACCCCATGAAACCCTCCTCGACTCACGGCCAAACACCACACAGAGAAGGAGAAAAAGGAACCCTCACCTGTGCCGATCCGGCTCACCGGCCACCCTTGCCGTCCGTCCCGACGAGCTTGGTCAGCCACCGTCACGAGGGTCTCCTTCCTCGTCGCGTCAGCCGCCCATGGCGGCGAGCACGGCCAAACAGCCACCCTCCTCCGCCGGGAAACCATCGCCGCCGCCCTCTCGTCCTCCCGATCTCCGCTCCCTAGCGCCGGAGACCGCCGACGACCCGTCCTCCTTCCAGATCCGCCTAAGCCCCCTTCTCCTCCGCCCGGTCCGCCGCCTGACCGCAGACCACCGCCGACCTGTCATCCGCGCCACCACCGGCGCTAACCGCCTCCAGTCACCGCACAGCGTCCTCCCGAGCCGCGTCCGTCCGCCTTAGCCCTCGATCCGCCGGACCACCGAGCTGCCGTGTCAGATCGCCACCCGCGTGCGACCTCTCCACCGCCCGTCGTCGAAACCCCATCTCTCCTCTCTCGTCTGCTCTTTCTCCTCCGCCGTCGCCGCGCATCCCAGTCACCGCTCGCCGGAAAACCCCCCTCTCGTTCGCCTCTCTCTCTCTCTCTCTCTCTCTCCCTCTTAGCTTCTTTCTCTCTCAATTCTCTTTCTCGCTCTCCTTTCCTTTTGGTTGTTTCTTAAAATATCTAACGGGTTTGTACTCAGAGAACAGGTTCTGTATGGGTTAAATTTTATTATTATTTTTTTCTTTTATTTTATTTTATTTCTGTAATGGTTCTTAACTGCAATTATAATTATATATTTTTACAGGTTAATAATTTTATTATTATTATTATTAGTATAAATATCCTCATTATTAATATTAATAATTTTTACTTTTGTTAATTGTTATTTACTATTATAATTTCATTATAACTATTATTATTAGGATTATTATTAGAATTATTAGTATTTTTGAAAAATATCTATGAGTATGTGTATCAAATATTGGCCATCATTATTATTATTACCTGCTACTTCATCCAAGACTTTTTTATACATTTACAAAATTTACTTTTTGTATCAAAATAATTTTTTTCTAGAATTTTGTATTTATCTATAAATATCTGTATTCGGAAGTTATAGATTTTGGTCTAAATTAGTTATTAATATTCCGATTTAAGTTATTTAAATATTTTATCAAGTGTAGTTATTATCTATAAACATGTTCATACGAACTTTGGGTTTTAACCTAAATCTGTTCCTCTGTTTTCAATGTTTATCAAATTGTTTTATAGTAAATATATCTATAAGTATTTTCTAAAAAAAAAACTATATATATTATTATCCATTTTCTTTGATGATCAAACCCGTTATTCCTATTCCTTCGCCAATTTCGAGACTACCGTATGTCCACCCTAACTAAATCGACCCTTCTGGACCCAATGAAACTGTCCGTGCCACCACCCGAGGTCTCCTTGTACAGTCGTTGCACCGAAGATGCAGATCGTGCCACAGTGATCATTACAGCACACCAGGCGTACTACCAGGCAAGACACCTTGCCATTAGCTGTTTAATTATTTTTAGCTCATATTTCATGCATGTCTATTATTTTCTTTATAAACTGTGATACATGGCATAACTGTTCTTTTATATTTTCTGTTGTGTATAAATTTTTCTTACAAATTAAACCTAGATTTAAGGGACCACCTTGTGTGTCGCATTCATTGGCCTTGACACGTTGTAAACACGAAGTTGTGTGTCGCATGTAGAACACGGAAGTGCATGACTGGCTGGCCACCAGTACGTACAAGCCGTGCGATAGGAATAACCGCTAATAGAGGTTGCATGCTAGTTTGACTTAGCGGTTATAGTGGTTTGTGTTGTGGATACAACACAGTAGGCATTGGGCGGGGAGGACAATTCCTTAACGTATGGGCTTCGATGCACTTTCCCTTTTGTAACCCGTGAGCTCCGCCGGAGACGCGGGTCAGCTTACCCATGATTACTGACGGCCACTGACGATTCTGCGGAACGTCATGCTCTTACTGCTTGGGCCTCTAGTGCCCCAAGGGGGGACTATGCCGATCCTATTCAGCCAGGGCCCATGCGTGAGAAGGATTGTTCTTAACAACATTTCACTTAGAACGGTAGACTACCCTATCCGTTAGGTACGAGTACTTTTGGTTTGGGTACTTGTATCTGACCGTGACTTGGAACAATAACTTGTCACGAATTAGTTCGTCACATCTTGTCCTTGTTTGGTTGTAGGTGTGACTTACTACTTCGATGAGAAGGTATTGAACCTTGTTGGGGTCCGGATACCATATCGGATTCTTAGCATGGAAAGATATGTCGCCGTGAATTAGTTTACCATCTCCTGTCCTTGTTTGGTTGGGGGGATGGTACGCTCGTTCAGTAGGTGCGTATTGGACCATGTTATAGATTCGATTTACTTATTTATTGAGCGATATTTATTCAGTTTATATGGCATGCTATGATGTGTCTTGTTACGTCCCTCTGAGGACCTGGTTGTCTTGCCAGGTGTGTGCTATTGTCTTTCGCAGGTGCTTTTCGCTCTAGCCGTGTTCGTTGCTATTTCTCGAGGATGATTGCACTTGGATCGTCTTCGCTCTGCTCGCCAAAAATCATTTATTCTATCATGTACTTTTTTTTATTTTGTTGGTAGTGGATTTGTCTCCGCCCAACATATTGTATCAAGACAAATTTATTCTCTTTATATGATCTTTTATTTATTTATTCTGTGTAGATGAGATTAGTTGTGGTTCTACTGCATTTTACAGCTTATGTATTTATACGAGGCTTCCATATATTAGAGTACACTTCGTATGAATACAGCTGGCATGTCTACGTTCCTAGTCCTACGTATTTTGGGACTGGGGCGTTACATTTCTTTTGGGTTTCTACATATTATCACGTCCATATTACCTCTGATAGTATTAAGTACTCTAAATCAGAAAAGAAGATTTCATTATCTATCATGTCCACAATTCATCCAAATAGATACAAATCATTGAGCATAGAAGAATTATCATTTCCACTCTCATATCATCATAAAAAGTCTATTACATTTTCTTAGACTTTCTTACAAATCATAATGGAAATCTATTACAAATTTGGATTTTCATTCTACACACACAATAATAACCTAATAGAGATCTATTTTCCTCCTTGGATCTTCTCTGGCGGGTTCGTTGTTGGTGGCAATTCCTGATTGTCCAGCAGGAATCAAACTCTGGTCTTCTCTCTCAGATGAGAGGAGAACCACAGAGTTCGGCAGCCCGAAGGCGTGTTGCTGCCAATACAATTGGTAGATTAGGAGCGGCCTTTCAGAGGAGACAGGAATGTATCCAACCTTGGGATACAATTCCTAGTTCTGCCGTAAAAGGAACCCTACTGCCCGATTTCTCGGGGTAGAGTTAACTCCACCGTCCAACTCTCCATGTATAAAGGCTCTTCCTACCATCGGAAGAAGACCCTTCTATCCCACGAAGAGTTCTGAGTTGTCTGATTTGCGCGTCAAAAGCGCATGAGCTCCCTGATGTTGGTGTCAGAAGATCGCTCCCCACATCATCCAAATCACCAATGCCAGTTCTAGAAAAATTTCTCAGCCAAGCTTCTGCAGAAAACAGTAAAGAAAAAGAGATTAATCAACAGAAATATCATTTGGCACGCACTGGCCAGTCAAGCACACCCTATTCAGACAGAAACAAAAGTTCATCTTCAACAGTGAAAAGTGGGCTATTATGCTGAACTCACCATCAAAATCAAGATAAGAGAATATTGCTATCATCAATTTCTTGTTGAGAATGGAATCTCGCAAAAAGGTTATTCTCAGAAGAAGAAGAAGAATGAAGAGATGAGTATGCATGAAACTCACCTATCTATTTAAAAGACAAAGTGCAAGCCTATTCTTGGAAAAGATTCGAGTAAAAAGCGCTCATAAACCATAGAATGAGTGTCACATGTGCTTTGGAAAATAGCACAATATTTGAAACATTCAAAGAGTGCCACTTAATGTTCTTCATTAATGCACGCTGTTCAGCATAAAGTTGTACTACATTTTTCAAAGCAGGTACTGATGACCGTACATAGGAAAAGAAGTACAACATTTCTCAAAAAAAAAAATAGAAGCAGAAAAGACACGCTCTATTTTGTGAAGCGACTGAGCTTGGCGCCCAGTTCCTCTACGCTGTTGACCCCCATACGGTGTAACAGGGCATTGAGCGTGTCACGCTGCTCTGCGAGACTGCGCCCATTGAAAAAAGACGAGCCGTCCAGACCAAAGTGGCTCAGGAAGTTCTTGGCTAGTTGTGTAGGGTCATCTTTGAACTCGAAAACTAAAGGCTCCGGTTCCTTACCCCCAAGAGTAGGGTCGCCATGGGCACAAAAACCCAACTTTCTTGCTTCTTCTTCAGCTTCTTCCTTAGGAGTCATGTTGACGTAAGATGAATATCAAAGCTGAATTTTCTCCTTGTTTATATAACAGAGCTTGCCGACGGTTCATATTCCATCATAAATTGGATGCAATCAGTCTCGAAAAATAAAGAGTCATCATGACATTTAATAAGTTGATTTGCATATTTATCTTTTTCAAAGTATTTCGAAATTTTGAAGTCTTTTCAACTTTCGAAAACTTTGAAGGGGGTTTTATAGGCCTCAAAAATAATAGTCACGCTGAGTTGATCAGAACTGAGTCTCAAAGTCACGCAGAAGTGATCAGGACAAATGTTTAAAAATTATGCTAGTGACAGCTCATCATTTGTCAAAAATTTCATCATGACTGACAGCACGACAGTCGAAGAATGTCTCCTCGCATGCCACGTATTCACAGAACTCGAGAGATCACAGCCGACTATTGCGTGATTTTCGAAATCTTCTTCAGCAAGACTCAGCCTTCGTCAAGTTGGCATACCAAAAGAGCTTTTTGTCATTTAATGTGACTGACAAAAGTAATCACTGTCAGAGATTTTGTGTCAGTCGAGGCACGTCGAATCAAGACAGCTGGCAGTCCTACCTCAATCGAGCGTGGATTATGTTCCTTCCCAAAGTCTGCATATATTTTGAGCTTTCTGTCTAAAGTTTGCGTGGATTCTGAAGTTTCCTTCCTTAAGTCTGCGTGGATTTTGAAGCTTTTTGCCTTAAGTCTGCGTGGATCCTGAAGCTTCTTGCCCCAAGTTTGCGTGGATTTTGAAGCTTTCTGCCCCGAGTCTGCGTGGATTTCGTCTTCAACAAGTCTGCATAGATTTCATTAAATTGGAGTTCGTGGCAGCTATGCCACTGATCTCTCGCCTGCATGTCCTGTAACTTGTACACGACTCATGCATGATTATCATGTGTCCAACAGTTACAGGCCACGTCTAGTAACTGCTCACAACCTTGCGTATGTTAAATCCTGCGTGATTTTCAACTAGGCACAGGCTGTGAAGACAGTTATCTTTTCAGTTATTTTTGACTCTATAAATAGAGTTCTTTTTCTCATTCATGGTACAGATACATAGTTATCTAACTTACTGTCAAAATTTTAAGAGCTTTTCTTCTTCGTATAGTCTAAGGGATAAAGCGATCGTCTTCTAGATCGGATTCCTACAGTTGTAATTTTCCCAGATACACAATAAATAAAGTAAATTTATTTATGGAAAACGCCTAGCAAAATTGATTATTCTGGACCCGATGGAACAGTTCGTGCCATCATCGGAGACCGTCTTGTGTAGTTGTAACATCGAGATTATATTTTGTGCCACATTAATCATCGCAGCACACCAAGCGTCGCTACCAGGCAAGTATACCTTGCTAATTAACTGTCATATTATTTATTTATTTTTCATATTATTTACTTTATTTTATATTGTTAGTTTTCTTTGTTATAAACTGTACGTCCAGACCATACTTGGGTGAAAGCGACTCTGTTAGTCGCTTTACTTTATTTTATGCATGTTGACTTAGTTTTAGCGGACTACCTACTTGTTGGGGGATATCCTTATGTCTCCTTTGGCCAAGACACACTCACTACACGTTTTGAGACATTTTGCTAGGGGTACGACTTATGGACTGGCCACCTCTAAAGTCATGTGATGGTAGATTTTCGTAACTTCTTTGACTAGGGTTTTAGAGACTCAAGCAGTTACATAACTGGACGAGCCATGGGCATGACTTGGACAGTGGGGAACATTGGGGAAGGACAGTCGCTAGTGCGTATGGGAATCCAAACAGGTAAACCACAGTCTCCGGATGGAACTGTGGCAATTTATATTTGCAGATGCCCTCTAACGTTTTGGACGTTACGGACGGATACGGATGACTGGATGCCAGTTACGTACGTATAGCCTAAATCCCACCCATGCGCATGAAAGTTGTCCTCTAAATTGCACAATAGATGGTTAGCATTCCCTTTTGTATATTGGTGTCTAGGAGAGTCTTGCATATTATTATTATTTTGACAGTTCATATTAGCGTGTTCTTCATGTTTCTTGTTACGTCCCTCTGAGGACCTGGTTATTCCCCAGGTGTGTGTTCATGTCTTCCGCATGTATTCTAGTCGAGGTCGTGGTCTTCTCCATTTCTTCGAAGATGACATGACTTGGTTCCTCCTTGCTACTTCCACTTAGTCCTTTTATATATCATGTACTTCTTCCTTTTTATTTTGGTTGGTAGTGGATGTGTCTCCACCCAACATATTATCCCAAGACAATTTATTATATGATATCTTTTATTTCCTTATTTTGTGGGTGAGATTAGTTAGTTGTGGTTTACTGTATTTTACAGCTTATGTATACATACAAGGCCTATGTACTTCGTATGTATACAACTGGCATGTCTACGTACTTAGTCCTACGCATATTGGGACTGGAGCATTACATCAGGTGCGTAGTATGGATATTTTCATGCTTATACACCACCTAGGTTGTGCACATCCTGGCAAATCCTAGCCCTGACGCCTCTTGGCCCAGGCACCCTTCCATGTTGGCGCATGCTGGCTGCCGCCACCCTAGCCCATGCCAGTTGCCGCCATCCTGACCCTGGCCCCTTCTGGCCTTGGGTGCCCTTGTGCGCCTAGGTGCCATTATGACCTTGGTACCCTTCTAGGTCTAGGCGCCTTCTTGGCCATGGTGCCACCTTGGCCCGTGCTGGCTTGCCCTAGCACGAATGAATGTTTTGACTGTTTTGCCCATTTGAGCTATCCAGCTGTTAGTCTTGAAAACACTCGGACACGAAGCTTGTAGACATTTGTCTTGGCTTTAGAATTTTCTCAGTTCTCCTTATTTGAGTTCATATGCGATTGATAACTTCAATCGTAGTTTTAATCTTTTGGCATATTTTCTGTACTTTACATTTTTGAGGTTTCCTTTGACTGTAATAAATTCTTATCATTATTAGATAATTTTGTACAGTTAGAGAATAATTGTACCCCCTTATATTCTTAATACTAGCACAGATTCAGTTATTGTTTTATGTCAAGTAGTACTTTTATTTATTCCTTCTCCCATGCCATGATACGTCTTTTATCTAATTCTTTCTACATGTGATCCTTATTGTTATGGTGCTTAATCTAGATAGTGATCCGTTGTGGTGCACTCATGATTTATGTCTTTTCATTGCTTTTTATGATAATGACCCGTTGTGGTGTACTTATGTCACACGTTACTTCTCTGCTTTTACTAGATAGTGACCCGTCGTGGTGCACTCTTGAACATGTCTTTCTTCGTTTATATGATAGTGGCCCATAGAGGCGCACACTTGACAAGTATGTCTTTTCTTTGTATTACATGAAAGTGGCCCGTAGAGGCGCATGTTTGCCATTGATTGTAAAAGTACAGAACAATTATCGGAGGACTGAACTTAGACTCACAATACAAACTCGCTTGTACAAAGAAAGCCTAGGGACGAAAACCTAGGTACAGCAATCTAAGTACAATTGTTTATTTTAGATTCTGGGGGGTGACGATAGAGGCTCGGGAAGGCGACGGCAGCCCTGCCTTACTCCTTGGACGATCGGTATGCAGCCTTGGCTCCTTGTGAAAAGATGGTTGGCGTTGACGAAGATGTGCTCTTTTTGCTCCTCTGTTGCTCTCCTGGCTTCCCTCTCTCTCTCTGTGTATTCTCTCTCTGACTCTGTATATTTTTTATTCTTTTGTTGCCGATCCTTGTGCAAAGAAATGATGCTGGCTATTTATAAGAGTGGGGTATGATCATTAGGGTTTGCTAATGATCATTTGTTTGGAATGTCGGCGCTCCTTCAATCTATCTGAACCCTTGATCCTGATTACAATGAATCTCGGCCATTAATGAGGATAGCACCGAATCTTGTGAGCAATTAATGATAATTGCTTTAAATCTTCATGATTGATTATACCAATGCCCGATTGCTCGCCACGTATCCCATTGGCTTGATGATAAATGATATGCCCTGATCTTAGTAATTATGATGATGATGTCAAATATATTTGTTGAGATTCGGTTAAATCGTTGATTGATCCGATGCCACGTGTTTTGATTGTGGGTCCTGCCAGAGCCGCATAGGACGGGCAACACTTGAACCGCAGGGAGTTACTCTTCGTAAGCCGCATAGGACAATGCTTCATCGAACCGCAGGGAACGAACTCTCAATGAGCCGCATATGCATAGTCTTTGCGAGCCGCATGAGCTAGCATTGTATTGAGCCGCAGGGGCTGAGCTCGCAGTGGGCCGCATATGGCTGATTTCTGCTAGTTATATAGGGTGACTTCTCAGTGAGTCGCATGAAGCTGTTCTCTATTTAAGCCGCATGAGATTTGCCACGTGGCAACCTAGGATTTCTGACGGATCGGGTCAGAGATCTTCTTCTTTTCTCGAAGAGTCTGTCATTATGGCAGAGCCATTATGACACTTTATGCCAGAGCCGCCACAGTCGTCAAATCGTGTCAGAGCATTAAATGAGGCCACTATTCAAAGGGCCAGCTGTAGGGAAGGATCACAGGGGGACACGTGGCATCGATCGAGCCGCATATTCCTGCTGAACCGCATACACTCTCGAGCCGCATAAGACGGAGAGTCTTCCTTTGAACTGTATAAGACAGCTCCCATATGAGCCGCATGGGCTTCGTATCCGGAGCCGCATGGACCATTATTCTGATATTTTCCATGCTTCTACAGGACCCCCTTCAAAGTTTTCAATTTGCAAAATTGAAACACTTTGAATAAGAAGCATGGTCCCGTTCATGCCGCATAAGTGTCCCAGCCGCATAGATTCATCTGTCCGCATAGGCTCTTTGCCACGTGTCCTGACTACGTGTGCAAATCTTCATTAAATGCTCTTGATTCGTTTTGATTTAATGCCGTCTTTTAGGGGAGGATCCCAAGGGTCGGTTATGCCTTGATCGAAGCATTTTTGCCTTTATTTTTTGAAGCGGCGCGTAATCCGAGGCGTCATCCGAGACGTTTGTTCGTTTTATGGGTCTCTTTCGCCTATAAATAAGAGTCTTTTAGTCCCCTTGGGTTTCTTTACCTTCTTTCTTTGCTCAAATTCCCTGTCGCCGACTTTGCTCTTCGTCTTCTTCCTTCAATCAATCGACAATGGCTCCCAAGAAGGCTGCTGCTGCTGCGGGCAAGAAGGCCGCCTCATCTTCTGCGACAACGAAGGGCAAGAAGGCCGCGTCTTCATCGACTGCGGCGGCGAACATAGCGGCTCCTCCACCGGCTGACGTACCTACTTTTCACCCCGACGTCCACCCGCCTATTGCTGGTAAGATTCCTTAATATGAACCGCCATGGCTACGCCGCATATTTTATGCACGAGCCTATATTCCAAAGCATACTGTGTGTCCGACTCATGCTCGGGCCGCATGGGGTATGACCCAGGTTTGAGCCACATGAAAGTGGTTGCATAACTACTTCTTTATCAAGACCGCATGTGCTCATCAGGATTTGGACCGTATGAGCTCTTTCAAACTGAGCCGTTCAAGCACATTTCGAACCGAACTGCATAAGCTCATCTTCGCTGGGCCGCATAAGCTTTTTCGAGCCGAATAAGCTTATTCAAATCGGACCACATTTGCATACACTCCCTTCGAACCGCATAAATTCCTCCGCAATGAGCCGCATGAGTTCCTTTCGAACGGAACCGCATAAGCTTATTCGCACTGGACACAGGGGCTCTTTCAAACTGAGCCGCATAAGCTCATTTAGACTGATCTGTACAAACCTTCTTAATCCGAGCCGCATGAGGCTATACTGAGCCGCATAAGCATCATGTAGTTTTGTGTTTCAGCTATCTTTTTGACTTGTTTCTTTTGCCTCTTCTTCAGTGAATCTGCCCGTGAATCCTGCGGGGGAACTTATGGTAGGCTCCCGTCAGTTTGCCTCGGGCGTACATCGGGATGACTTAGTTCGTCAAGTGTCCGAACAGCTACTTGTTGACGAACCTTTGGAACGACTAAATGCTATCAGGGTTCAATCTTTTCAATTCCTTGGTGATATGATAAGCTCCGGTCAGTCTGATGGGAAGTATCTGAAACCGGTCTTCCTCTTTGGGGATACGTTGGTCATAGAAAACTCCCGAGTGCTGGATGTTTTCGAGAGTTTGGATTTTGACCTGGACGGGGTGCCAATTCATATCCCTATTATGAAGCGCCACTTCCCTTTTGAATGGTTCAATATGATCGTTCTGGATAGGCAAATGCCGGACACCCTCACTCCAACCCGACCGGGGATGTTTGTCGGTAACATCCGTTATAACAGAGCCACTGGGTCAGTGTGCGCGATCAAAGATCTGGCCAGTCGGTCCGTGATAGGGTTAGTTCCGGGTACCTTCATCAACACTCCCGGTCCTAACTTTTTATTCTTCCAGGCTGATACCTTCCTGAGTCAGCTTGCTCGCAAAGGGTCCTATCCTGTTGGCAGGTTGGTACTGCCGAGTTGGTTACACCCCATTCCCCCGTGGGATAATCTGACCTCATGGATTCTACGGAAGTACGAAGAATTTTTGCGAGGAGTCAACCTTTATGACGCTATCCGGGGTACCAGCCACGGGTTGCCCGTTAATAAGCCACTGTTCATGGCCCTTCTGGAGATGTACAATTATCGAACGGGGACCTTTTTCACCCCTGTTGGAGAATTGGGGCTCGCTTTTCACGAGATATATGCTGTCTCCAAGCTCTCCTGGGGGGATGAACCCTTCGAAGTGTACACTCCGACGAATGAGGAGCTCCAAGATTTGGATCGACGATTCCCCGGTTTCGTCGCCGTGTATCAAGAACTATTATGCCATCATAGCACCTGTCACCGGACGACTATCCAGAAAAATGACAGCTCGGAAGGGGACTCTCCCCATACTAAATCTTGGGTCGCGTACCTTTTCAAATTCAGCGCGGCTGGCCGGGTTACTTCCCGAGATCGTTTAACTCCTAGGGAAGTAGAGGCCTTGGTGTCGACCGCTAAGAGGTCGAAGTCTAAAAGTGACAGGTTCGGGGGCCAGATTGACTTCTTCAGCTACTTTTGTTATGGTACCCGGCGATTGTCAGAGAAGGCACTCTTGGCCGGGTTTCTAATGGTATGGCTGCGCAACTGCGTGGTCTCAGGAGGGGCAGGTTCTATTGAGAGGATCAGTCGCCACTTCATTCTTCCTGCCGTGAAGTTGGCCTTTGGGGTCAGGCTGGCTCTTCTTCCTGCCATGGTGTGTAGTATTCAGCATGGTCTCCGCGCCTTCTCGTCCAAGGTCATTGCTCATGACGTGGCAATGGATTTTGAACGTGTAGAATTGCCTTATCATTACTTGCTGGGATGGCTATTGCTGCATTATCAGTCCTTGATGAGGCCTGGGATGGGAGATGGCGTTACAGATGATGACGCATTTCTTTTCAAGTATCACCACCAGCCTTGGGAATGTAGTACCATGCCGACGTGTCGGAGGATGCTGGCGAGGGTGGATGGGTACAATTTCTTCGTGTCCGTTCCTCGTTTCACTGATCAAGAGGTGAGGAGTGTTCATGTTGATGGGTTTTGACCTCCTCATTTCTTGCCTGAAAAGATGCGTTTCTGGCTGCGTAATATTCGCCCGGCGCATCTAGTTTACCGGAATCGTAATACTGTGTATTTGGAGCCCTACTTACCTAGTAGGTTTGCCCGTCAATTTGGGTATAGTCAGCTATTCCTCGGGCGCCCCAGTTCTCACCTGGGATTTGAAGGTAGCATTTTTGACAGTATTAGGGCATGGAGCTACTATGACACCTGTCATACTCGGACTAGCTTCTTGGTCCCTGCCGCAAACGTGATAGGGGAAATCCTGTATATGGCGGCCATATATCATGTTACGGCGAATCCTCCTCCCCTTGATTTTGACTCGAGGACTAGCTTCATTGTGGGCACTCGCCTGGCGGAGAAGGCTACAATGTCGAGGGCCAAGAAGAAAGGGACGAATAGAGTTCCTTCGCCCGATTCCGAGTCCTTCGACACAATTGAGGAGGACAACGAGCGGGATGACGAGGACTCCCTTTCTTCGGATGACGAGACAATGGCGGGTCAGTCTCCCGTCATGGCAGGTGACATGATGACGGATCAACCGTCGGCTGTATTTGATGAAGCAGCGGACCAGTTACCATCTGTATCGGAGGTGGTACCGGTAGATCTACCGCCCGTCATGCCTGGTCCCTCACGTAAGCGAGGCAGGCGTGAGTCTACTGGCAGAGGGGTAACTTTTTCTGTAAAGAGAGTGGCGGTCGGTCCCCATAGACTGCTTATTACGGAAAAGGGTGAGGATGTAGACGGCATTCCAGAGGTACGTCGGAGCCTTCTCTTTGTTGTAGTTTTTTTCTTTTCCGAAGATATGACTTGATTACTTTTCTTTGTAGATGTCTGGTGAACCATCCTTTCCTGAACCGTCTATTTCCCCTGGAGTTGATCCGACCCTTGCTGCTTTAATTAGCGGCGTGTGTGTTGCGGTCCTTTCTGCGGGTGCTCTCTCAGCGGTGGTTGGAAGCTCCCAGGTTGCTGAAACCTCGGCCCAGGGTGACGAAGGTTTCTTTGGACCCATCCCCGAAGCCGCTGATCTTCAGCAATACGACGCCGATCCCGGTGCGCCCCCTCCCGAGGATGCGAGGGCGGAGGAATCTATTGTTCCTGACTCGGAGGCTGTTGGTGAAGGGGTTGCAGGCGAATCTCGGCCTTCGCACTCCTCCACTGGTAAGATAAGCCAGATATTGACTAGTGAGGGGGCTTATTTGCTCTATCAACATATTCTCTGGGTCAAATCGATTCATGGTTGCCTTGGCCCTGCAGGTCCTGACCCTTTACTTCCCGTCGTAGATGTTCTTGGGGAAGGCTCGGTCTGCCGTGATACGGGAGGAAGGAGCGTTCCCCCTCCTTTGCCGTCTCACGTCGAGGAGCCTCCTGCCAGCTCTCGGCCGATGGGAATGGGGTTGGCGATAGTCTCCGCCTCATCCTCTGCAGATTATACGGCTCCGGAGGCCGACCTCTCGACCCTGCCGAGTATTCAAGTTTTGAAGGCTGCCGAAGAGGAGTTGGCCGCTGTTCAAGCGTCCTTTCGTGCGGAGCTGGTTTCTCTCATAGCAGGAGCGGCGGATTCTGTTGCGTCTTCTTCGGTGCTGCCAGCCACGCTCCCGTTGACACCGGCCTCCACGGAAACTCTGAACGAGGCGACGCAGGACGTGGTCGATAGTTTCTATCGTCATTTGAACAGGGGCGTAGATGCTGCCATAGGACGGAGGACCCTATTTTCTCTATCTCTCCGGTATGCTCGGGGTCAAATTACAACTTTGAAGTCCCTTCCTGGCGGGGTGGGATTGGCTGCACTGCTGGAACCTAAGCTGACAGAAGCTGATCAGCTTGTGACCCAACTACTGGCGATACGACAGGCGGGCTTACCTGCTGCGATCGAGCGGGAGCGTGGCTTCCTCGTTGCTGCTCGGGATAGAATTAAGCTAGCCCGAGATACTGCTGGGCCAGTTGTACGGGGGGACCTTGATAAGTTCTCCGCTTCGTACGACCAGCTGGGTCGTAGGAGTCAGGCTTGCCGTGCTCGGAAAGAGTCCGCTTCTCGTGGAATTGCTGATACGAAGGAGCGAATTCTTGGGCTCTAGAGGCAACTGGCCTTCTTAGAGTCAGAGCTGGAGGCTGCTCAGGCGGAGCAGGAGTCGATTGTTCGGGAGGCCGAGAAGGTTTCCCGATCTTCCGATAGCCTGGAGCGGGCTTTTAAGAAATTTGAAGATAACTGGCAGGCTCACGCTCATCTGGAGGATGAGGCGGTGCTGGCCCGCGAGGCAGAGCGTCGAGCCTCCCAGAGGTTTGAGCGGTCGGTTGCTTTGCTGACAGACCGTCTCAGGGCGTTATGTGCCCCAGAGCAGTGATCAGCCGTCTGTTTTCTCTTGCTTCTCTTTTTCTTTTTTGTAAGGGATGTGATCCCAAATGAAGTAGTACGTTGAATTTTGAAATAAATGAGTATGTTTCAACTCATCATCTCTTTCTTGTACTTGTGGCGTCTGTGGAATTGGACTTGCTGGAGGATTTATTTTTTTGTAAAGGATGTGATCCCAGAGCAGTGATCAGCCGTGGCAAAGTGGTCATGGATGTTCTCGGTGCTAAAAAAAAGGAATGCCGTAGAGCAGCTGGGCTCCCGGGACATGGTGGGGTAGTGGATTTATGCTAAGAAGCTTAGCAAAGGAATATTTGTGGACCTATTATCCTTGGCGTACCCTGGTTCGGGATACGGATAATAGGGTAAAAGGAAAACCAACATATTTGCTCAGAGGTCATGAGGACATGGCATGCATGAGGGTTTTACCGTGGAACCTTCCTGCTCAGAGGTAATGAGGACATGGCAGGGGAGGTTTTACGAAAGATATTTGTGGTCAACAGCGGACATTTGTGGACCTATTATCCTTGTCGTACTCCGGTTGTGGGTACAGATAATAGGTCGAAAGGAGACTGACATACTTGCTCAGAGGTAATGTGGACATGGCAAGCATGAAGGGTTCTTCGACGGAGCCTTCCCACTCAGAGGTAATGATGACATGGCAGGAGTAGGCTCAATGAAGAGGGAGTACATAGAACGACTCAGAGGTAGGAGAACGTGGAGGTTCTATGTGAGGGGCGGTTTGTTTTTGGTGGAAGTGAAAACGATTCAGAGGTAATGAGGACATGTCCGTTTTCGGAAATTTATTGATCGATTACCCTTTTTGTGCATTGGGAGTGCGGGTATTGGATCATGAGGGAGGATCTCTTCCAGGAAGAAAGTTCAGAGGTATAATTATACGTGACTTACTATCTGAAAGAGTGACCGAAATGTGAGTTCAGAGGCACCCGCGGGTACATAACTCGGTAAATTAACATATTGAGAAAGTGGGAGTCCAGCGACACCAGCGGGTACATGACTCGATAATCTAAAGGGGATATAGGGGTGAGTTCAGGGGCACCAGTAGGTACATGACTCGATGATCTTAAAATGTTGTGGGTGTGAGTTCAGTGGTACCAGCCGGTACATGACTCGATAATCTGAAATGCTGAGGGTGTGAGTTCAGTGGTACCAGCGGGCACATGACTCGACGACCTTGTAGCGAATGTCGTTTAGACATAATATTTCTTCAGGAACTTGTCGTTGACGGGCAGCATGAGCAAGTCTCCGTTTTGCCTTGCAAGGCGGTAAGCACCGTTGGAGAATACCGTCTCAATGATAAACGGACCCTCCCACTTTGGCTGGAATTTGCCGGCGGTCTTGTGAGTCATGACCATTGGCCTTCGGACTGCCAAGACGAGATCGCCTACCTGGAATGTTCTGATTTTGACCTTCTTTTTGAAGGCTCCTGAGATGCGTGCTTGGTATAGCTCGATCCTTTGCTGAGCTAGGAGGCGCTTTTCATCTAAGGCCTCTAACTCTTGCAATCGACGTCGGTAGTTATCATCGGTTGTCAATTGGTGTGTGAGGGCAACACGTAGTGAGGGGATCTGTGTCTCCAATGGGAGGACTGCCTCACTTCCGTATACCAGGGATAATGGTGTATTTTCGGTGGCTGTTCGGACCGTGGTGCGATAAGCCCATAAGCACTCGCCGAGCTTGTCGTTCCAGTCACGTTTGTTGGAGGAGACAAACTTCTTAAGAAGTTTGATGATTGTTTTGTTGAACGCCTCTGCTAACCCATTTGCTGTCTGGTTGTACGACATTGAGGCGATATTCTGAATACGGTGCTTATCGCAAAACCGATAGAATACGTGGCTTGTAAACTGCGGACCATTATCATGGATGATCCTTCGGGGCAGTCCAAAGCGGTAGATGACGTGGTGTTTAAGGAAGCTGATCACGTTTGAAGTCTTGACTTCTGCGAGTGGGACAGCTTCCGCCCATTTAGAGAAGTAATCAGTGATCGCAAGTATGAAGCGATGTCCTCGGGAGGAAGGTGGGGTGATTGGACCAATGATATCCATTCCCCATGCTTCGAATGGCCATGACGCCACTGTCGGATGTAAAAATTCGGATGGTTGGTGAATAAAGTCCGCGTGGACTTAGCAGGCTTTGTATTTTCTTGCATAGTCTATTGTATCTGCCACCATTGTGGGCCAGTAGTAGCCCATTCGGCGGAGGCGGTCTTGCAGTTTTGGGTCGGGCTGGTGGGCCCCGTAGACGCCGTCATGAGCTTCTCGTACGGCTTCTTTGGCTTCTGTATTTGACAGACACCGAAGCAGTAATCCGTCGTAAGAGCGGCGATACAGTATTTTTGTCTCTGTATCGTAGAAGAATCTGAGAGAACGTCGTCTGATGGAAGTGGCTTCCTTTGGGTTCTCGGGCAGGATGTCGTAGACGACGAAGTCGATGAATAGTTGTCTCCAATCTGGGGCCTCATCGATCGTCTGGGCGGAATAACTCGCCACGAATTGCACATTGTTTTTGGGACAGACCAGTTCGTGGCCTATCACATCCACTGATTGGCGATCATAATTCGGGACTGCTAGGGAAGCGGCAAGACCAGCTAGGGCATCGGCTTCAATATTTTGGAGTCTGGGGACGTGCTCGATGAAGAACCCCTCGAATGACGAGATGATATCGATCGCTATTTGGTGATAAGGGATCATGTCTTCGTGGCGGACTTCGTACGAGCCCCGGATCTGATTGACGATTGGTTGGGAATTGCCGTATGCTTCAAGGTATTCTACCCCCAGCTCCCTTGTAAGTTGGAGGCCAATGACCAGAGCGTTGTACTCGACCACATTGTTAGAATAGGGTTTGGTGAGGGAATAAGCGCGGTTAATCACCAATCCGGAAGGAGAGATTAGTACTACTCCGACTCCGGCGACTATATTGCCTTTAGGTTCGGTCCTCGAAGTGCCGTCGAAGAACATTCGCCATATATTTTTGTGGGAGGTTGTATGCGAGTCGGCGACCTCATCTGGGATCTCTTCGTATATCCTGGAGGACTCCGAGCCTGGGTGGGCTCCAAGAAATCTGCCAGGGTTTGACCTTTGACTGCCTTTTGGGGGACGAAGATCATATGATAAGGGGACAGCAGTATTGCCCATATAGCGAGGCGAGAGCTGAGTGCCCCTGGTTTAGTCATGAGGACCCTGAGAGGGTTAACTCGTGAGATCACATGTATCGTTTGTCCGGCGACATAGTATCGCATTTTCTGAATGGCGAACACCAGGGCGAGGCATTCCTTCTCCACAGCGGTGTATCGGTGCTCTGGTCCAATCATCATTCGGCTGAGGTAATATATGGCCTGTTCATGGCCTGCATCGTTATTCTGTACCAGCAGAGCACCGAGGGAGTGTTCTATTGCTCGTACATAGAGCAAAAATGGTTTTCCAGGGACTGGGGCTACCAAGACCGGAGGATTTGACAGATATTCTTTGATGCTATCGAAAGCACGTTGGCATTCCTCGTCCCATACGAATGAGACTCCTTTCTTTATGAGGTGCGTGAATGGTCGGCATCGCCCAGAGAGGTTGAAAATAAACCTCCTGATGTAAACTAGCCTTCCCTGAAGGCCTCTGAGTTCGCGGAGATTTCTCGGGGGACCCATCTCCATGATTGCTTTTGTCTTCTCGGGGTCTACATGGATACCTTTTGCAGTGATGATGAAGCCTAAGAACTTCCCGCTGGATACGCCCAGGAAGGACTTCGTAGGGTTCATCTTCAAATTATGTGTCCGCATTAGGTCGAATACTGTCCTTAGATCCTACAGATGGTCTCCTTTGCTACGGCTCTTGACGGCTATATCATCAATATAGCACTCCACCGTCTTACGTAAGTGGTCTCTGAAGATGATGCTCATAGCTCTTTGATATGTGGCGCCAGCATTCTTTAAACCGAAAGGCATGACTGTGTAGCAGTACGTGCCAATCGGTGTTCGGAATGATGTATGCTTTTCGTCGTCGGGAGACATCTTGATTTGGTTGTATCCCGAGAAGCCATCCATGAATGACATGCGCTCGAAGCCGCAGGTGTTGTCGATCATGATGTCTGTGATAGGAAGGAGAAATTCATCTTTGGGGCATGCCTCGTTTAGGTTGCGGAAGTCGATGCAGATTCGAATCTTCCCATTCTTCTTGAGGACGGGTACTATATTGGCGACTCATTCAGGATGTTGCTCCTCACGAATGAAACCGCTAGCTATCAATTTGTTGACTTCAGCTTCGATTGCGTCCATGATGCCTGGACGGAAGCGTCGCTGCTGTTGCTTGACCGATTTTGCGTCTGGTCGAATGTTAAGTTTGTGATGAGCGATGTCAGGATTTAACCCTGGCATGTCTTCATAGCTCCAGGCAAACACATCAATGTAATCTCTGACAAGTTCTAACAGCGACTCTCATTCTTCGTCGGTGAGGCTTTTACTGATGAAGACCGGTTTTGGAGAAGATTTGCTGCCGAGATCTACTTGTATGACCTCATCTTCAGTAGGGGGTTCTCTCAGTTCGAACCGCTTTTCCTATTGTGCGTCTAATTGCTGGGCCCATGGCTCTAGCTCGAGGATTTCAGGGATGTCTTCGTCTTCTTCGTAAGCGTCGGCGAACGCCATGTTGACTGACATGACTTGTCTGAATACATCTCCGATGCTGGTATCTGAGTCGGAAGTTGGTAATCCGGTTGAATGCGACTGCCAGTCGCATTCTTTATCTGAACTTTCCGGGGTCATAGTAGGCGTTGCATACCCTAACCCGCATCGAGTTTTGTTATAGTGGTTCCATGGTTTGCCCGCCGGGGCTGGCGGCTTCAAAGGTAATCGTCGCCCAGTGCCATAGTTCAATCCTGGCGTAGTCTCCAGATCATATCCCTGTTTCTGCATGAGATATTTGGATTGAGGGCTATAGAGATACAGAGGCAGCCTCCCGGCATCTGACCCGAGGTCGACTTCTTCTATGGTACGGGGATGGGGGTTGTTCGTCCGGCCAAAGATGATTGGATGATCTCCTCCTTTGTGTATTCGGTAAGCGTCTTCTACTGGAGTAAGCTGGATTGCGGTGTACACATTTGTCACCTGTGTGTGTAGGTGAGCGCCTATACCGTGTTCCATAGCATACATCGTACATAGCTTATTGAGCTCGGTGTAGTTCAAAGATAACCCTTTATTGATGAAGTAAGGTATCTTTTCTAGGGGGATTACATCATCAGCGAAGGGGACATTTGTGTGGGCGGCCACATACTTGGCTAGCTCCGGTTCCTCTTCGGCTACCCCCTGTGTGAACGAAGACTGAGAAGACGATCTAGGAAGCTTGATCGTCAGTGGTCTAGTTGATGGAGCAGAGCGCAGAGTCATTGGCAGACTGGCGACCCCCAGTTTGGCATTCGATATGGCTGGTTCGCTGGAAGTGTCAGACCTTGCATCGTATTGACAACCCTTCTTGGGAAGGCGTATCGTCATGGGCCTGTCCGAGGGGTTGAGCTTCCCTGCTTGTGGTTGGCTGACTCTTGGTAACCTGATTGTTAGTGGCTCCGTAGTGGGTCTCGGCGCTTGGCCGGGCCTTGGCAGCCGGATTAT
Source organism: Iris pallida (assembly GCA_029216955.1). Classification (NCBI taxonomy): domain Eukaryota; kingdom Viridiplantae; phylum Streptophyta; class Magnoliopsida; order Asparagales; family Iridaceae; genus Iris; species Iris pallida. Next base: position 1,808,828 of record JANAVB010042018.1, on the reverse strand, counting down.
CATCTGCTCCTCTTGTGCCGAGAGGCTGATCGCGTCCTTCCGCAGAGTGGCGGTGAGGGGTGCAGACTTGCCCGGTTTACGAGCTTAGAGGTGGATCGTCAGGGGTCCTTCTGATCCCGTGGCTGTCTCAGTATGAGCTTGTGCGTCTCCTTCCTCCAGGTGCCTCTTCAACTTTTCGTATAAACAGAAGTCCGAGTAGTAAGATTCGACCCCTTTGAAGGGATCGATGTCAGCAAACTCTGTCTTCACGAAGCCGTATTTGTTGACATATTTGAAGCACTGGTGTAGCGTGGAAGGCACAATCATATAATCGTATATCCATGGGCTCCCCAAGAGGATGTTGTAAGAAGTGTCTGCATCTATGACGTAGCAGGTGACCTCGGATTGGAGATCGCCAATCTGACACTTCAGACGAATCTTCCCGATAGGGTAGCTCCTGCCCGAATTGAAACCGCTGATGGCGGTGCTTGTAGGTGTTAGGCGATGCATTGGGATGCGGAGATGATGTAGCAGACCTTTCGGGATGATGCTTATGGAAGAGCCAGGATCAATGTGCATTCGATCCACCTTCACGTCGCCGATGTATCCCGTGTAGTATAGCAGGCGATCATGCAGGTTGGTTTTGATGAGCATGTCCTGCGGAGTGAAGACGATGTTGGGCATTGCTCCCGTGCAGGCACTATCTTGGAGATCCATGGGTGAGTCCTCCCCAGTGAGGTTAGATTGAGCGAGATAGGCATCGATATTTTGGAGTGCTTCGCTCAATGCAATACGAACGTCCTTGGAGAGCCTCAGGAGTTCATATAATGACAATTTGGCCGGAGTGTTAGCCAATTGTGCTAAGATGTCAAAGTTGTAGGGACTCTCTAGCCCTTGGGCTGTGTCCTTTCGGAGAGATTTGTCGAAGCGAATCTCCCTCGGCCTAGGCTTGTCGGTCGTCGAAGGCTGAGCCGGTCCCAGAGCATCAGCTGCAGTGGGTTGATGATTTTCAGGTGGACTGTCAACCACAGGTTGGGATTGCGCTCCGGACCGCATGACGACGGCTGTAGCTTCCTCGTTGTCTGCTGAAATTGTGTGGCAGGTCTTGATCTTTCCACTCTTTTTGTTGGTGGGAGATGGTGTGGGCCGAGTCACTTCTGACACCAAGTCTGGATGGACCCACATGACCTCTCCTCGTGAAGTAGTGAGAGGTACTAGACCAGCAGCTTGTTCTCGGGGCGGAGGAAGATTGGTAATCTCTATTGTCGCAAGAGGGACGGGGATTACCCCGTCTTGGGTCTCCGTCGGAGGAAAGTTGTCGAACAGTACAGACACCATATTAGCTGCTACGGTTACCTCTTCGAAGTCGATGGCCAGAGCGTTCGAATCGATGAGGCTTTGGATGTACCGTTTTAATTGGTAGCAGTCATGTGTAGCGTGGTGTACATAACGGTGGTAATGGCAGAACTTCGGGTTCTCCAAATCAGCCGGCCGAGGCTCCCGTCTTGGTGGAGGAAGCTGAATTCTACCTCCTTGTATAAGCATGTCTAAGATAGGCTTGACGTGGCCGTCTTCGAAAGAGTAAGTGATCTGAGGCCATTGCTTGTCTGCTGGCTGTGGCTCGGGCTTCTGGGCCGTGTCGGCCACCATAGCCTGTTTTCCCTTGCTATCCCGATTATTGGAGGGGTTAGCCCCATTATCGTTGTTGAGACACTTGCCCTTGTTTTCCCCTTCTGAGATGTACAATGCCAGTTGGCGGGCCTTCTTCAGTCGTTCTTCAGCGCTTGTGGCGCTGATGATGAATGCCTTCCAATCTTTGAATTGACTCTCGCCCAGCCAGAGACTGATCGTTGGAAGCAGTCTCTTTTGGCAGATTTCGATCAAAGAAGAATCCGGATTCCCGGAAGGCAGCTTCATGGCGGTCTGGCGGAACCGCTCGATGTAGTTCCTTGTTAGCTCCTTCTTCCCTTTGACGACGTCCATGAGAGTGGACATAGTGACGTCTTTTCCTACTTCATAGAACCGTTCCAAGAACATGCGCTTGAAGCCGGCGAAGGAATGGATGCAGTTGTCCGGTAGATTGCGGTACCAATCAAAGGCGACTCCTTCCAATGCTCCAATGAATAACCGTATGAGGATCGCATCCTCATGGGGCAGATGGTCGGTGGTGACCTCAAAGTAAGTGATGTACCGACTTGCTGAAGTTTTGCCATCATATGGGTTGATGTCGAACGGCTTATATCTTGGTGGGAATGGAACATCCCTCCACTCAGCAGGGTATGGTTGCCGTATTCTGAGATCTTGAGCGTTTTCTCGGGCATGAAACATGGCACGAAGCTCCTGAACCTCTCTTCTTACTTCTCGGGTCTCATCTGTCACGGCGGGGGCTGTTATTTCGGGAGGATTATTGTCCGGGTTTGGTGCCGCTGAGTTCGAATCTACATTGACCGCGGGGCCCGTATTTGTTTGACCAGGCGCACCTCCTTGTAGAGTGGGCAGGGCCGCTTTAATCTCGTCTACAGACTTGACCAAAGCAAGTAATATGGCTTCGAGACTGTCGATGCGCTGGAGATCGCTGGAACCACCTTGATCGTTGTCCGCCATAAACACCGTTCTTACATGAGGAGTGACGAAAGGAACGGTGGAGGATGTGCCCTCTGAGTCGTACCCATGTACCGAGAAGTCATCGGGATAGGTGGGAATGTTCTCTTCGGGCTCGGACTCGGAGGGAATGGTATCCCCAGCTTCAGAGCTTGCCTTGTCTTGAGAGTTACGGATGTCCTCGGGGGCATCAGCGTCCGTTGCTCCTGATGGAAGAGTTGTTTGTGCGGACTCGGTTCCTTGGAACATCGGATTGTTGCGGATGTTCGGAGGAGTGCTACCCCCAGCTCCTTCCGCCTCCAGCGATGTGGATGATGAATTTCCTATCGTGGTAAATTTCGCCTTTGAACGGGTGTGTTGGAACACACCAGTGGACGACAACCGTTTAGACGACAGTTTCTTAGTTGTAGTGGTTGATATCTTCGGACTGGAGACGCTCGTTTTCTTCCTCCTCTCTTCGGCGGGAGCTTTTTGAGCAGAATTGCAGGAGACGACAGGAGGTGCCTCATCTTCTGAGTTCGGGTGTTGTAGCCTTTGGAAGGCGGATGGCCGAGCTTCCGTCATTGCCGCGTTGTTGCAGCAGCAATTGACGATGATTTGGGTACAACGATGTCCAAGCGGGGACTCTTTGCACACCGACAATCCTTCTCTTTTCTTGCGTTTGTGGAGGATCGTCTCCCGCAGGTCAGAGGAACCACTCTGTCTATTTGCCGTGGGGGGCTGGACTTGAGTGGTTGTATACAACTTTCCATCCGAGGCCCGTGTGATAGTCAACAGGATGCTCCGATAGTCAGAGGTTGGGACAGCTGACTGGGCTCGATGAGCCCGCGCTGCCCTGGACTTCTTCCTTCTAGCAGTTGTAAGTGCGTAATAGGAGGAGTCCAAGTTGAATGCCACAGAGTCTAGTTATCATACGGAGAATCATCAGGGTCCGGACCGTATGAGAGACGGTCGAAGACCGATCGAGAGAAGCGTGGAACGGACGTTATGCGGCTAGAGTTGGGTACCGTGCAGGCTGTCTGTATGCGGTCGTCTTCTGCTATCGGATGAGTTGTCTTTGGGCGTCTAGGAGTCACGACCGTACAGGCTGAACGCATGCGGTTGACAATAGTGGCCGCATAGATTTTCTGTAAGCGACTGACTCCTGTAGCCTCATGTGTTTCATCCATGTGATTGGTGACAGTAGCTGCATAAACTATGCGGCTGCCAGATGTGACCGCCTGATTCTTCTTCATGCGGCTAGCGACTGTGGCCGCATGGGCTTTGTCCATGCGGCTAGCGGATGTGGTCGCATGAGCCTTTTTCACTCGGCTAGCACCCCTATGCGGCTTAATTCGTGTAGAGTCCCTCTTTGTCCCTGCAAGTCCAGCATCATAGTGTTTTCTTCTGCCGGACTTGGGGACAGCAGAGTTGTCTACGATTTGAAGTGGGGCCGCAGAAGAGTCCTTCTCGCCGTCTTGAGCAACAGAGGGTACACCGTCGGGGGCTTAGGGAGGAGCAAATGATTTTGGCCTCCACTCTCTGCGAGCCTTTGTCGTGCGGGTGCGCTTCTGGACCGGGCCAGCGCTTCCTTCGGAGAGCATCTCTTCAAACGCTTGTTGGTCGAAGCGGACGACCATCTTTTGTTGCGTTGAGCCAAGTTTGGCTGCATCCGATTGCGTCACCAACTCCTCAGCCGTGGAGAAGTTAGTCCCCAGCAGAGTCGCCATCGTGTTTGCCATTGATTGTAAAAGTACAGAACAATTATCGGAGGACTGAACTTAGACTCACAATACAAACTCGCTTGTACAAAGAAAGCCTAGGGACGAAAACCTAGGTACAGCAATCTAAGTACAATTGTTTATTTTAGATTCTGGAGGGTGACGATAGAGGCTCGGGAAGGCGACGGCAGCCCTGCCTTACTCCTTGGACGATCGGTATGCAGCCTTGGCTCCTTGTGAAAAGATGGTTGGCGTTGACGAAGAAGTGCTCTTTTTGCTCCTTTGTTGCTCTCCGGGCTTCTCTCTCTCTCTCTCTGTGTATTCTCTCTCTGACTCTGTATATTTTTTATTCTTTTGTTGCCGATCCTTGTGCAAAGAAATGATGCTGGCTATTTATAAGAGTGGGGTATGATCATTAGGGTTTGCTAATGATCATTTGTTTGGAATGTCGGCGCTCCTTCAATCTATCTGAACCCTTGATCCTGATTACAATGAATCTCGGCCATTAATGAGGATAGCACCGAATCTTGTGAGCAATTAATGCTGATTGCTTTAAATCTTCATGATTGATTATACCAATGCCCGATTGCTCACCACGTGTCCCATTGGCTTGATGATAAATGATATGCCCTGATCTTAGTAATTATGATGATGATGTCAAATATATTTGTTGAGATTCGGTTAAATCATTGATTGATCCGATGCCACGTATTTTGATTGTGGGTCCTGCCAGAGCCGCATAGGACGGGCAACACTTGAACCGCAGGGAGTTACTCTTCGTGAGCCGCATAGGACAATGCTTCATTGAACCGCAGGGAACGAACTCTCAATGAGCCGCATATGCATAGTCTTTGCGAGCCGCATGAGCTAGCGTTGTATTGAGCCGCAGGGGTTGAGCTCGCAGTGGGCCGCATATGGCTGATTTCTGCTAGTTATATAGGGTGACTTCTCAGTGAGCCGCATGAAGCTGTTCTCTATTTAAGCCGCCTGAGATTTGCCACGTGGCAACCTAGGATTTCTGACGGATCGGGTCAGAGATCTTCTTCTTTTCCCGAAGAGTCTGTCATTATGGCAGAGCCATTATGACACTTTATGCCAGAGCCGCCACAGTCGTCAAATCGTGTCAGAGCATTAAATGAGGCCACTATTCAAAGGGCCAGCTGTAGGGAAGGATCACAGGGGGACACGTGGCATCGATCGAGCCGCATATTCCTGCTGAACCGCATACACTCTCGAGCCGCATAAGACGGAGAGTCTTCCTTTGAACTGTATAAGACAGCTCCCATATGAGCCGCATGGGCTTCGTATCTGAAGCCGCATGGACCATTATTCTGATATTTTCCATGCTTCTACAGCGCACTCTTGACAAGTACTCTTTACATGATAAGTAAACCTAAACATGACATACTTAATCAAGATGCTGTTACGACGGCTATTTTCCCTTGCTAATGTAACTCTTTTGGACACCGTAATTAAATTCTTTGTGTATGCGTGCACAAGCTATATGTCTCGTATTGCATCATGTCTAAGATATGGATTCTTGTTTACCACGGTCAGGAATTCATACTGAATCTGACTAGAATAACGACTAGAATGATCAAGTAGCTCATAAAGAGATTTTCTAGTCACATACAATCCCGTTATTATGGTACTTTAATTGGACTTATAGCCTGCCAACAAGTAGGGCGCATTTCCAGCACGCTGTCATGTGTTGCACCCCCAAGTCACCTAACTCAACTCTCTCAACCTGCGGAAGGATAACTCAGATTGTCTTTAGGGCTTGTGACTGCTGGAACATCTCATTGCATCTTGTAGTAATTAGGCTTGTGATAACCCTAGTTAGTTAAAGTATCAAGCCGTACTCATTGCTTGGCCATGATTGATGGATGGATCAGCCAGTCTAGTTTTGTCTAGACAGTGTCCGTATGTTTATTTTAGTACATTATTGTTTATGCCATACTTTTGTCGATAAATGATCGGAAGCTAAGTTCTGTTCAGGAGAAGGGTTACAACCCCCATCCTTGTTTGGTTTACGGGTTATAACTTAGCTTCCGGAATAGCTCCCAAGTCATCTTATCATTTGTTGTCCTATTCAGTACTCACATGTTCTACATGATCTTATGCTAAACAATGATTGGAGATTAAGTTCTGTTCAGGAGAAGGGTTACAACCCCGGTCCTTGTTTGGTTTACGGTTTGTAACTTGACTTCCGGGATAGTTCCTAAGTCATCATATCATTGTCGTTCTATTTGGTTCCCACATGCTTACATGTTCAGTTATCTCACAAGCTTTACGTGATCCCAAAGTCAACATGCTCTCATGACCCGGCTGGCTCACATGCTTACATGATCAATTGATTTTACATATTCTCAAGCTTCTATTTACTTAACATGACTACATTGTACATTATGTCACATATTAGTTACTTACGTCACATGATGCATTACGTATTGTCTTTTCTATTCTCGGGATAAGTGCATTGGTAGTGCATGAGTCTCGATTCACATCTACTTATTGCTTTTCCTGACCATTGCTATGTTAGCTATTGCTGGTTTTAGTCCATAGTTTGGCTTCCTTTGTGGTACTTGCTATTTGGGGTTTGACCCTACTGGTTTTGTTTGGCTAGATCTGATAGAAGAGCCCAAGGGATCTTCTACACCATCTACTCGACGGTGACCATCCGAAGCACTAGAATACCTGTCACGACCCGCTACCCAAATTGTTGGGCCGGACCGAGTCATGTCCAGCCTGCGCTTGAGATAAAGCACAGTAAGCTGTTCTAGAAATAACAAGATAAGACTAAATGTGCTAACAGTTTTATGAGTGAATAAAAGTCATAAATGCTCCAAACACAAAAGTCGTCTCATATAGTAATAAGTCCAAGTACAAGTCTGAAATGTAAAACTGGATACATATCCAGTTACAAAATACGTAGTCTAATACATGACTACACTAAATATCCCAAGCAACTACGCAAACTAGACTAGTTTTCCCGTAGGTACATCCTCATAAAGCAAAGCCGGGTCTTCGGCAGTATCTCCATAATAGGGGTCACAGAGCAACTCCTCCTCAGTAAGAATACCTATAACGTTATCCTGTCAGGACGGGAGCAAGTACTGATTCTAGCAAACTAAATATACGAAGCATGAACAGGAATATAATAAACTGGAATCATGGCATATTGTCACGCCCCAGAACCAGAATACTGGAGAGCGGGGGAATGACTCAGCCAGCTACGTATTACGGGTAGATGAATACCGTATAATACGATCAATGCTGTCTAACCAGACGAGGGGGTGCATACTACATGAAAGTCTTACTATGGTCACTTCACATCTATTGTCTCAATCATTCAAACAAGAAGCAAAATTAGAGAACATGTAAGATAAAGCAGTAAGGCGTCCCAAACGCTTAGTCAAAATGTTCTTGAGATCTGGCTTTACAAAACATAGCCAGATGGTATAGTAACATATACACAATTGTTATCAGCTGCAGTCTGACTTAGTTACAATTATGTAAAAGTAAGTACAAGACGATCCGACTAACATGTCGGTGCCAAACAGCTAAGTATGAAGTAAATAACAAAACGAGCGGTGAAGTAAGGAACCCACTCGAGTCCTCCTGCGATCATTCCCCTAGTATTGACCATCTTGGAAGTGGAAGTAAGCTGAGTCCTCGGGAACCGGCTCTAAATCTGGCCATACAAAACCAGAGAGATTAGACCTCTAATAGCAAGTACCACAAGGAAGCACGATATGAAGGATTAAACCAGTAGGTAAGAGAATATAATAATAGATCTCTGCTTTCCACTAGGATTCACATAACATCACGACACTTCAAACCAACCTCCCAACCAAACAATGACAGAAGTTGGCCCGTCATATCCTGACCTTCTGATCATCTCAGTTAGGCAACAGAGTAGGTACAGTACACAAACAAATCATCTTAAACGGCCAATCAACTCCTACGGCTTACTATTGTGAGTCCCAAGTTATCTTGGAATTATACAAATAGGGATTCCTCAGTTCTTACTATGTGCGAGCAAGGCTAGTCTATCTAGTCAATCAATTGCGCCAATCATGAATTAGACGAGTCCCAGCGGCACGCCCGTTATCAATATACAATATACAATAATAATATAAGCAGATACCGCTCCCTGCCCGTGTGGCAGGTTTACAGTATCTGTGGGAACCAGCCGGCCTGTCGGGCACTACTAGTCCCAAGAGGGTTGCCATGTAAGAACTCGGGGATCCATTCTCTCCATGCAATCATTATTTTATTTAACTTAATAGTCTCTACGTTGAGTGAAATCCTATGCCGTGGATCATGGTCATTCAAATGAGTACTTTCATACGGGGTACGATATGCGCAACTCTACAACGATACCCGTGCGGCTAGGTTGTAGGTCTTACATAGCGTAATGCAACAATCAAATCTAACCACGGAGTAATCATGCCTTGACCATAAAGTACACATGCTGCTTTATAGAAAAATAAATAAATTGAAGCCTGCACATGCCTGTATGTCAATATTCGGGATCGGCTAATCGATTACAATAGTTCATTACATGAACGTGTCTCATTCATTTAATTCAATAAGACGACTAGCCAGTCTCTTAGTTCCAACTAGGAACGCATGATCAATTTTAGTCAAGATAACCATTATTATTAATGGTGACAAGGCATGAAAGTCAATTAGTATTAAATGGGGTCGAGTCTATAACTCTCAAGGTTAAGTTCCAGTCTTACTGGGTATCCATAAACCAAATCAAGACACAGGACACGTTCCACACAACCATATATATTAAAAATATTAACATGCTAAGATTATCGAGTTCATAAAAAGGCGTAAGGATATAATAGAAGAATTATCATGCCACCATTAAATGAATAAATTATAGAACAATTAGAAACACCTAGGTCAGGAAGTCACGCCAACAAGTCTATGCTAAGGCCAACAAGTCACGCCAACAAGTCTATGCTAAGGCCAACAAGTCACGCCAACAAGTCTATGCTAAGGCCAACAAGTCACGCCAAGTCTACTAGGTAGGAGTGAGCGTATAAACAGCGTGAGCGTGAAAAGTGGTTCACGTTGGCACGCACAGCGTGAGCGTGAAGGGTAATTCACGCACTCATAACGTGAGCGTGAAAAGTGACTCACGCACGCACAGCGTGAGCGTATAAGCGTGAAAAGCGTGATAAGAAATTCATGCACGCACAGCGTAAGCGTGATAAGAAATCCACGCACGCACGTAAAGACGTGAGCGTGACTCAAAATTCATGCACGCACGTAAAGACGTGTGCGTGACTAAAAATTCACGCTGGCACGTAAAGACGTATACGTGACTAAAAATTTATGCTAACACGTAAAGACGTGTGCGTGACTAAATCTTCCGAACTCCACTCTTATGGAGCCTTCGTTCCAAGCCAGAAATGAGGTTCCCATGGTTCAGAATGAGGAGCTCCACCACAAGAACCATCTACTTTCGAAAACACGCCAGGTTGGGAGATCAAAACCCATGGTCAACCAAAAATACAACAACTTAGATCTGTAAGAAACGAGCCAAGGAAATCAAAAATGCTAAGTAGTAAACTCTCTTAAAATCACAAGAGGAAGACAAATGAACCATAAAAATGGGTGAAGGAGAAGCAAGATGTACTTGCCTTCTCCTGGTAGGTGGAGAGAGTGATGAGGAAGAAGAAGAAGAAGTAATGCTGAAGGAAAGTTATGAAGAGAGAGAAGGAGATGGGGGCTTTAAATGGAAGGGTGGTGGTAGGTGGGGGTTTATTGGGTCGGGTTTATTCGGATCCATCCAAGGCCAACCCGAAAACAAAGCAGAGAGGTTAAAAGCACAAAATAAAATACAGGAATAAAATGCAGATAATTAATTAACATGAAATTAAAGGAATTTAAATACAGGATAATACATGATAAATACTAAATAAATATATATTAGTTGTACATGTATAAAAATACGCATTCTGGGAACGGGGAGTGACATCTCTACCCACCTTAGAAAAAATTTCGTCCTCGGAATTTCAAATCCAAGCAGGTAGAAATATCGGAGCTAAACTAATACAAGCAATTCTAGTGAGCAAGCAATCATTTTTACCATATCAAAAGCAAGTACTATATACGTAAATTCATCAATCCACGATATCAAGTAGCTCTACCCATAAGGTGATAGGCATGAAGAATCAGGACAATTAAGGTATACAGAAAGAGATATACCTTATGAGTCAAACAGGTGTGGATACCGTGATCGGATATCATCCTCACGTTCCCACATTGACTCTCCCAAGGAGTGATGACCCCAAGCAACACGGACAAGACTAATTGTTCGGTTCTTAAGTATCTTCTCTCTTCGGTCCAAAATGGACACAGGCTGTTCCTCGTAAGACAGGTTGGTACCAACAACCAGCTCAGAATGATCGAGGATATGGCTTGGGTCCGATACATACCTACATAATTGAGATACATGAAACACGTCATGCACCTCTTGTAACAAAGGTGGAAGGGATAAACGATAAGCAACATCGCCTATCCGATCAAGGATAACAAATGGGCCCACGTACCGAGGACTCAATTTTCCGCGAACGCCAAATCTAATGACCCCACGAGTAGGTGAGATCCGCAAGAATACATGGTCCCCAACAGAGAACTCTAACGACCTACGATGCTGGTCCGCCAAATGACGATGCCGGTCCTGCGCAACTCGAAGTCGCTCTCTAATTCCCTTAACCACTTTAACCGTCTGAACAATCATTTCCGAGCCTAACATCTTCCTCTCTCCGATATCATTCCATACAAGCGGCGACCTGCACTTCTTACCATATAGTGCTTCGAATGGCGCCATCTGGATACTGGCTTGATAACTATTGTTGTATGAGAACTCGACTAAGTGCAGGTGACTCTCCCAAGACCCTCCAAAATCTAGAGTACAAGCTCGTAACATATCTTCTAAAGTCTGAATCGTTCTTTCTGATTATCCATCCGTCTGCGGATGGTAAGCCGTGCTAAATCTTAACTTGGCACCCAGACTATGATGTAAGATCTTCCAGAAATGTGATGTAAAACGGGTATCTCGATCCGACACAATACTGACAGGGACTCCATGCTGCCTGACTATCTGTTGTATATATAACTCTGCCAACTTTTCTGTAGATTGCCCTACTCTGAAAGGAAGAAAATGTGCTACCTTCGTAAGTCGGTCCACTATTACCCAAATAGCGTCCTTACCACTTGGTGATCTCGGTAAATCGGTCACAAAGTCCATTGTAATATGCTCCTATTTCCATTCCGGGATAGGAAGCGGTTGCAATAACCCAGCTGGCCTCTGCTGTTCTGCCTTCACTTGCTGACATACCAAGCAACGGAAAACAAATCTAGCTATCTCCCTCTTCATTCCGTTCTACCAGAAATGCTGCTTGATATCTTGGTACATCTTGGTCCCTCCAGGGTGAATAAAATACTGAGAACTGTGAGCTTCTGCCATAACTTCCTGTCTGATATCTCCACTAGGTACACATAGACGTGATCCAAACCTAAGTGTACCATCTTCATGAATTCTCATCTCCTTCCTGAGTCCTGACTCACATTCTGCCCTAAGCTTCTGAATCTTCGGGTCCTGAGCCTGAGCTGCCTTGATCCTGCCTACCAAGTCGGATTGAACTTGCAGACTTATTAGAACTCCTACATCACTAGAAAGTATAACTTCGATGCCCATCTCCTGAAGGTCTTCTAAGATATGCCTCTGTGTTGTCAACATAAATGCACCGTCTCTCCTGGTAAGAGCGTCTGCTACTACATTAGCCTTGCCTGGATGATACTGAAGCTCCACGTCATAATCCTTAATCAACTCCAACCATCTTCTCTGCCTCATGTTTAGTTCCTTCTGAGTAAAGATGTACTTCAGACTTTTATGGTCTGTGTACATGTCCACTCGGTCACCATATAAGTAATACCTCCATAGCTTCAGAGCAAACACTACTGCCGCTAACTCCAAATCATGAGTTGGGTAATTCTTCTCGTGGTCCCGAAGCTGCCTAGATACATATGCTATCACCTTCCCATGTTGCATAAGGACACATCCAAGTCCTTTACCTGACGCATCACAATATACTGTAAAACCTCCGGGTCTAACTGGCAATGTAAGAATAGGTGCTGATATCAACTTCTGCTTCAAAGTCTCGAATGATGTCTGACATTCTGCCGACCAAACGAATGGTACATCCTTCCGTGTCAAGCGGGTCATGGGTGCTGAAAGCTTTGAAAAGTCTGACACAAACCTTCTGTAATATTCTGCCAATCCCAAGAAACTTCGCACATCTGCTACGGTCTTGGGTACTGGCCAACTTTCTACTGCTTCTATCTTCTTGGGATCTACTGCTACTCCAGCTCCTGATATGATGTGACCCAAAAATGAAATGTGATCCGACCAAAACTCACACTTGCTGAGCTTGGCATACAACTGGTTCTCTCTCAGAACTTGTAACACTTTCCTGAGGTGGTCTTCATGCTCCTCTTCACTAGTAGAGTATACGAGAATGTCGTCGAGAAATACCACGACAAACTGATCTAAGTATGGCATAAAGATGTGATTCATCAAATCCATAAATATTGCTGGAACATTAGTCAAACCAAACGGCATTTACTAAGAATTCATAATGCCCATACATCGACCTGAATGCTGTCTTAGGAATATCTTCTTTCCGAACCCTCACCTGATGGTACCATGAACGAAGATCTATCTTGGAGAAAACTCTAGCTTTGCTCAACTGATCAAATAAGTCGTCGATCCTGGGTAATGGGTACTTGTTCTTCACTGTTGTCGCGTTAAGCTTCATGTAGTCAATGCACAATCTGGATGACCCATCCTTCTTCCCCACAAGTACCACTGGTGCTGCCCATGGTGACACGCTATCTTGGATGAACTTCTTCTCCTTCAGTTCCTCTATGTGCTGATATACCTTGGCCTGCTCTGAATCCGCCATTCTGTAAACTCGATCTGATATCGGTTTAGTTCCAGGTGCCAATTCTATACTGAACTCAATATCCCTAACCGGTGGTAGACCTGGAAGTTCTTCAGGAAATACGTCAAGAAACTCTTCAACTACCTTCGGAATCTGAACTTCTTCCATTGCCGTTATTACTCCCTGCTCTTGTTGAGTTGCCCCTGATCTGACTAAGGTGAACTGCTTCATGCCTAGAATATCAAAAGATACACTCCCTCTACGATAATCTATTGTCGCATGACTGTCTTTCAGCCAGTCCATGCCTAAGATAACGTCGAAATTTCCAACAGGAAATTCTATCAACCGGGCGGGCAAGGAATGCCCGCAAACTACAACGCTACATGCTAAAATAACTCTACTAACTCCTACGAGCCCATTACCAGTGAGTATATTCAACCTTCCTGGCAATGCCTCGAACTCCATTCCTAGTCGTGCCGCAAATTGTGCAGATATAAATGAATGGGATGCTCCCAAATCAAACAATGCTACTGCGGGATATGAGGCGACGAGAATGTTACCTGCCACAACATCTCCCGATGCCAATGCCTCCTTCAAGGACAGAGTGAATGCTTGCCTTCGACCTCCTTGCTGGTTTCCATGCTACGGCCTAGCCTGATGCTGTTGCTGGCCCCTTCCTTGATGATGCTGGGGTGGTCTATGCTGGTGTTGCTACATCGATGGCCCCTTCTGTCGAAACATCTGAGCCTGCGGTATTAACGGACGCTGTGCCAACGGCCTTACTACCACCGCTGGTCCTCGATACTGGCCTGCCCCTGGTGCTGGCAGAGCAGGAAACTGTTGCCTTGGTCCTCCTGACCTCGAATTCATGGGACATGTGGTAACCCGATGGTCTAGATTTCCACATATCAGACACAGTCCATTCAATGTCCGACACACATCTCTAGTGTGCCCCATCTTTCCACAATAAGTGCAGCCCGCCGGGGGTTGCTGGTTCTTCCTCTATTGCTGTTGCTGCTGCCTGGGTGGTGGTGCTAGTCCTCGTATCGCCACATCGTGGATACGAATGCCAGTGGATGGTGCTGTTGTTCGGGGCGCTGCTCCCCCTCCTCCTTCAATCTGGCTGTGGGATCTCTTCTGACCCCCAGTCCTCGCCGCAAGCCTCTGAATGGTGATCTCATGCCTTCGAGTTGCCGTCAATACTTCATCAAAAGTTTGGTAATTTTGCCCCTCTATCAATTGCAAGAGTTCAAGATGAAACCCTTGCTGAAATCTCATAGCCCTCTGGCTCTCTGTTGCTACCATCTCTGGGGCGAATCTACTCAATCTGCAGAACTCCACTGCATAAGCATCTATAGTCTTGCCGGCCTGCCTGAGGTTGATAAACTTCTGTTGTAGCTCAAACTGTGCCACAACTCCATAGTACTTGGTCTTGAATCTTACAGTAAAATTGTCCCAAGCTACAGGACGTCTGATGCCCACTTCCTCTGATTCCCACCAATCACGTGCGAGATCCTGAAGTAACAACTTTACTAGATCCACACGTTCTTCTGTCGGTACCTTAGCTGCTGTCAGAATAGCCTCAATATCCTTAAGCCACGCATCTGCTGAGATGGCATCCTCCGTGCCCTCGAAACGGCGGGGGTTGTACTTGTAAAACCTGGCTGATGCTTCTGAATCAGTCCTCATTCCTCTTTCCAAAGCCGTCTGCAATCCTTGGTTGAGCAACACATTCTGCTCTTGTAGCTGAGTGTGCATGCATTGCTGGGCCAATATCTGATGTTGCTGAGCAGCCATCATTTCTCTCATGATCTCCAGAAGGGCTGGTGTGTCCACTTGGGTAGGTGGAACTGTTGGTGGTGGTGGAACATCCGGATACTGCGATCCAGCTGCTGCTTCTACTATCACTTCTTCTTGGATAGTCTCCTGAGGTGAGACTGGCCCTTGTTGCTGACCAACCTGGTCATGTTGCCCATGTTTCCCCTGTTGTTGTCCAGCTCTGACCGATGCGGACGAAGTGCCCCTAAGAAAAGGGACAAGAGAACAATCAAACAACCGGACATGAAGGATCAATAAAGTCAAAGGATACCGGTATGTCAAGCAAGGGTTGAGAATAACGAATCATGAGATCAAGGGGGAACACGTGTGATTGAGACATCCTATAAATCAAAACACCCCACAAGTCTGAAATTAGACCTGCATGGGCCACCACTAAAACCTTGTCACGCCCCAGAACCAGAATACTGGAGAGCGGGGGAATGACTCAGCCAGCTACGTATTACGGGTAGATAAATACTGTATAATACGATCAATGATGTCTAACCAGACGAGGGGGTACATACTACATGAAAGTCTTACTATGGTCACTTCACATCTATTGTCTCAATCATTCAAACAAGAAGCAAAAATAGAGAACATGTAAGATAAAGCAGTAAGGCGTTCCAAATGCTTAGTCAAAATGTTCTTGAGATCTGGCTTTACAAAACATAGCCAGATGGTATAGTAATATATACACAATTGTTATCAGCTGCAGTCTGACTTAGTTACAATTATGTAAAAGTAAGTACAAGACGATCCGACTAATATGTCGGTGCCAAACGGCTAAGTATGAAGTAAATAACAAAACGAGCGGTGAAGTAAGGAACCCACTCGAGTCCTCCTGCGATCATTCCTCTAGTATTGACCATCTTGGATGTGGAAGTAAGCTGAGTCCTCGGGAACCGGCTCTAAATCTGGCCATGCAAAACCAGAGAGATTAGACCTCTAATAGCAAGTACCACAAGGAAGCACGATATGAAGGATTAAACCAGTGGGTAAGAGAATATAATAATAGATCTCTGCTTTCCACTAGGATTCACATAACATCATGACACTTCGAACCAACCTCCCAACCAAACAAGGACAGAAGTTAGCCCGTCATGTCCTGACCTTCTGATCATCTCAGTTAGGCAACAGAGTAGGTACAGTACACAAACAAATCATCTTGAACGGCCAATCAACTCCTACGGCTTGCTATTGTGAGTCCCAAGTTATCTTGAAATTATGCAAATAGGGATTCCTCAGTTCTTACTATGTGCGAGCAAGGCTAGTCTATCCAGTCAATCAATTGTGCCAATCATGAATTAGACGAGTCCCAGCAGGACGCCCATCATCAATATATAATATACAATAATAATATAAACAGATACCGCTCCATGCCCGTGTGGCAGATTTACAGTATCTGTGGGAACCAGCCGGCCTGTCGGGCACTACTAGTCCCAAGAGGGCTGCCATGTAAGAACTCGGGGATCCATTCTCTCCATGCAATCATTATTTTATTTAACTTACTAGTCTCTACGTTGAATGAAATCCCATGCCGTAGATCATGGTCATTCAAATAAGTACTTTTGTACGGGGTATGATATGCGCAACTCTACAACGATACCCGTGCGGCTAGGTTGTAGGTCTTACATAGCGTAATGCAACAATCAAATCTAACCACGGAGTAATCATGCCTTGACCATAAAGTACACATGCTGCTTTGTAGAAAAATAAATAAATTGAAGCCTGCACATGCCTGTATATCAATATTCGGGATCGGCTAATCGATTACAATAGTTTATTACATGAACGTGTCTCATTCATTTAATTCAATAAGATGACTAGCCAGTCTCTTAGTTCCAACTAGGAACGCATGATCAATTTTAGTCAAGATAACCATTATTATCAATGGTGACAAGGCATGAAAGTCAATTAGTATTAAATTGGGTCGAGTCTATAACTCTCAAGGTTAAGTTCCAGTCTTACTGGGTATCCATAAACCAAATCAAGACACAGGGCACGTTCCACACAACCATATATATTAAAAATATTAACATGCTAAGATTATCGAGTTCATAAAAAGGCGTAAGGATATAATAGAAGAATTATCATGCCACCATTAAATGAATAAATTATAGAACAATTAGAAACACCCAGGTCAGGAAGTCACGCCAACAAGTCTATGCTAAGGCCAAAAAGTCACGCCAACAAGTCTATGCTAAGGCCAACAAGTCACGCCAACAAGTCTATGCTAAGGCCAACAAGTCACGCCAAGTCTAGTAGGTAGGAGTGAGCGTATAAACAGCGTGAGCGTGAAAAGTGGTTCACGTTGGCACGCACAGCGTAAGCGTGAAGGGTAATTCACGCACTCATAACGTGAGCGTGAAAAGTGACTCACGCACGCACAACGTGAGCGTATGAGAGTGAAAAGCGTGATAAGAAATTCACGCACGCACAGCGTGAGCGTGATAAGAAATCCACGCACGCACGCAAAGACGTGAGCGTGACTCAAAATTCATGCACGCACGTAAAGACGTGTGCGTGACTAAAAATTTACGCTGGCACGTAAAGACGTATGCGTGACTAAAAATTTACGCTAACACGTAAAGACGTGTGCGTGACTAAATCTCCCGAACTCCACTCTTATGGAGCCTTCGTTCCAAGCCAGAAATAAGGTTCCCATTGTTCAGAATGAGGAGCTCCACCACAAGAACCATCTACTTTCGAAAACACGCCAGGTTGGGAGATCAAAATCCATGGTCAACCGAAAACACAACAACTTAGATCTGTAAGAAACGAGCCAAGGAAATCAAAAATGCTAAGTAGTAAACTCTCTTAGAATCACAAGAGGAAGACAAATGAACCATAAAAATGGGTGAAGGAGAAGCAAGATGTACTTGCCTTCTCCTGGTAGGTGGAGAGAGTGATGAGGAAGAAGAAGAAGTAATGGTGAAGGAAAGTTATGAAGAGAGAGAAGGAGATGGGGGCTTTAAATGGAAGGGTGGTGGTAGGTGGGGGTTTATTGGGTCGGTTTATTCGGATCCATCCAAGGCCAACCCGAAAACAAAGCAGAGAGATTAAAAGCAGAAAATAAAATACAGGAATAAAATGCAGATAATTAATTAACATGAAATTAAAGGAATTTAAATACAGGATAATACATGATAAATACTAAATAAATATATGTGAAACCCATTGTTTGTAAATAAATATTAAATAGTGTTTCATTAATATTTCAAAATTATTATTATTATTAATATTATTATTATTAAATATTTTTGGATGGAAAGAATTTTGAAAAATATTAATAACAGGGCTTTTTGATTTTTGGATCAGACCCGAACCCAGACCCGAGCCTGAGCCGAACCCAATCCCATTTCTTTCTTTCCTAAATCTGTTTAGCTAATGTTATTAATATAAAAAATATATATATATTTGGGAGAGCTGGTCCCAAAGGACCAGCACACACCTACTCGTTCAAAGCTAGCCATTCACTCCCCACGAATTGGTCAGCACCCTTCCTATTCTAAACCCCCAACTCCACTCCATCTTATAACTCCCAACCCATCAACTCCCCAACTCTCCATCTCCCTCTATTTACTTTCCCCACTCTCTCACGACACTTCACTGGAGAGATCTAAACTCTCAAAGCAAAACTAACTCTCTCCCTCTCCCTTTACTCACAGAACCTCTCCTTTTTCTCTAACTTTCCTCACAAAAAAACCACACTCTCTCTCTCCCTCTCCATCTCTCTGGAACAAACTCCCCACCGAAACCCTCCCCAAGCCCTAGCCACCCTCCGCCGGGCTCCTCGCCGGCGACCTCTCCCGCGCCACCCGCGCGCGATCTCCGCGGCCAGCCAGCGCCGCGCAACCCGACCGCAGCTCCGTGCGGCCTCCCGTCGACGGCGTACCCCGCCCGCCGCTCCAGATCCACGGCCCCCGAGCTCCCCGCCCGCTCGCCCGCGTCCCGACCAGCGCTCACCAGCGCGCCGTCGACCATCGGTCGTCCGTGCGGCCAAGCCAGCGCCGGACCCCGCTCCTCCCGCGGCCCGACCTCCCGCGCCCCGCTGTCCCGACCGCTCGCCCTTGGCCAGATCCGGCCGGCGCCCACCCGTCCAGCTGACCCCGCCGGCCCTGCGCCCTTCCACCGGCCCCGACTTTCCTGGCTAGACCCTTTCCCGCGTACTTTCCGCGCGTGGCCGACCCCGTTGTCGCCACTCCCGCTGTCCAGCGCTTCGCGAAGTTCCTGCTGTCCGGATCCGCGAAGTTCCTGCTGTCCAGATCCGCGACCCCGTTGTCCGAACGTCGTTTCGGATTTCCCCAAGTTTTTCCCGCGGCTCCCCGCCCATGGAATTTGGTAAATTCTTGTTAATCATAGTAGTTCGTCCCTCCCGTAGAGTCCATGATGAGAATCGGTCCCCAGTTTTCCTTTAGGAAATCCGGTTAGCTGCGTAGTATATTCGGTTAGCTGCGTTAGCATATTTCTGTGATTTTTATCTGCTGGGTTTTGTGTGGTTTGGTTTGATTGTGGGATTCCCGGGTATTTCGGGAAGTTCTGTTGGTTGGAAAATTATTTCTGGTGGTTTGGAAAGTTGATTCGGTGGTTATATTTTGGGATTACCATTGGTTGGAACAATTGCAGGTTTCTGTGGCGTATTTCCCAGTTTTGGGTTGTCCCGAAATAGAGGAAGTGCTGCCCAAATTTTTACAAAACCTTATTTAATTTGATTTCAAAATCGGTTTTCGGAAATGAATTTTAAAACTGATTTTTCGGGCGACGACCGTACCGGTCTGTGGGCCCTGGCGAAATGCAAACGCACCGGTCCGACCGGGCGTTGTGGTATTAGCTGGATTTTGATGATGGACCGAGTCTGAGACGCTTAGCATTTATTTTAAATTATTTTATTTAATATTTAGGCTATTTAATATAATTATTTATTTACTGCACTTTATTTAGAAATTAAATAATTTTTCTCTTATTTGATATAAAAATAGTTGTACAGGGCATAAGCCCACTCTAGGATGTTTAGCTGTGCCCTTGTATTGTGTAGCGTAGATTTTTATTTTATTTTCTGGGTGGATGTGATCTTGGGTGGTTCTGATTTTGACGTGTAATCGTAACTAGATCGTAATCTATTCTCATTTATGATTAATTAATAATTAATTAAAATGGATAAAATATTAGTAAATAACTAGTTCACGATTTATCACTAAAAGAAACTGTATTTTTATAAATATATTACAAAAACTCAAAGTTTTCCAAAGTTAATTGATTCTCGTTGTTATTTCCAAATAATCCAATTAACCGGCTTAATCAAACGCACGTAGTTGCGACGTAAACGTTAGCTGTAGATTAATACAACTTAAAACCTGATTAGGACATTACTACTAGAGATTGCAACTAGCACACTTAGCCTGGTTATTCAAGGATCTAAGTCGAGTTCTCAACTGTAGGAACTCGAAGTTACAACTGACGTTCCTTCTCGGTACCGACTCGTTCTTCCAGTCAAACTAATACAAGGCAAGTTACAATTTGTGTATTCCTGTATTTTATTTAGTAAAGTTAAGATGCATGTTAAACCACACTGCTGGCACGGAACTCTACCGACTGTTACTGTTACTGAATCTGGGACTAGGGGAATAGTGTAAACGTTTATGATCAAAGCCCCTACTGAACTGACTGTGTTAGCTTACCCCTCTCATACACGGGGATAAGCAATATCGTATCGCTAAGATACTACTGATCAACCCAAGCCGGTCATAGACGTTTGCATATTCAAAACACACTGAACTGTTTTAAACTGCTGAAAATTATTATTTCAAACTGTTTATCCTGCACTTTCCAATTACTATTTAAGATATGAGATGCATATTTCGTTCTTGCTCCCTCCTGGCTGGAGACAACATTTTAGGTAACACTGAGGATGACGAGCTATACTATAATAGCTACTACGACCCGGTTCTCTATCCTGCGACGATACCGGAGCCGTCTCTGGAGGACACTGATCCTGGGACTGCTGAACCTAATGTTTAGATAGTTCTTCATTTATGCATTTTCTTCTTTATTTGGAGTTTGTAGTTTTATTTCGGTATTTCCTTTTACAGTTGTACTTCTGAATATTTTATTAAACAAAGTTTCAAATTCCGAATAGAACAGTTGTGACAAATGTACTTGTGTTGTTGTGAATACCTGCAATGGAACAGCTTACTACCGCCGTCTCAACAACGGTGCAGGCTGGGCATGATCCGGTTCGACCCAATTAGTTGGGATCTGGTCGTGACATGTTTTCAGTGGTGGCCCATGCAGGTCAGAACAACAACTTAGGAAAACAACTTAGAAACAATTAGAACACTAGAACATCAATTTGTCACAACATAGGACCGAAATATATTATAAATAAATATTTTTGTTTGATTATAGACTGGTAGGCTACCTTGCTTGTGTGCGTCCTAAACCTTCCAGAAAATGACCGTTGACCAAATCCTGCTGGCGATGAGGTGTCATCTCCGGATCATACCCTATCTCCTCAACCAAGCCCAGGGTCTTTTCCCTCGCGGCTGTTTGACCGTCCTCATAGTGCATCCAGTAAAGTTTTTCCTACACTAGCGATTCCTACCTCATCTCAAACTGAGATGCATTTCCTTGGTGGAGTATTCATTTTTGTTGCTCCACCAGTACCAGCAATCATCTTCCAAATGGTTGTCCTATTTCAAGAAATCCTGGAGTTCCAGAAAGCTCAAGATGAAGCCCAGCAGGAACAGAAGAATATCACGAGAGAAGACATGAAGAACGTCAACGATGTAGCCTTAGTTATCTCCAACCAAGTTAGAGCAGAACTTTTGTCCTAGGAAGGATACCCCTGAAGATATTTGGGTCCCATCAAGTACTCTACTTCCGGCAGCCTTGTCATAAGAAGCTATGGGCTTGTAACTACTACAAGAGGCCTGGTCATCAGACCGTTAGTTGCCGTAAGAGATTGGGACAATGTTTGGCATGTGGATCTGCTGAACATCGGGTAAAGGACTGCCCCTTATCTTTTCATCATACCAGAATACCTATCCCAGCAACACCTGTTAGGCCACAACCTAGGGACTCTCTTCCTATCCAGCAGACCTTGCCTCCTACAATAAGGCATGACGCAGACTCGGGGTTCATAGAAGATGAAGGACCAGATCAATGAAGGATCTAGGATTTATTCAGGAAGGGACTTCACCTTAAGGAATACCTATCTTGTTTGTGCCCAAGAAGGATGGAGCAACAGATGTGCATCGATTACCAAACACCAAAGAACAAGTACCCTCTGCCCGGATCGAGGATCTGTTTGATCTGGTTGTGTGGAATTAGGGTGTTTCGAAGTTTGACTTAAGATTTGACTACCATCATATCAAAGTCAGGAAAGAGGACATTTCTAAGACGGCGTTCAAACACCAAGTATGTGTAGTTTTCTTTGGTCAGGACGTTAGACTGACAAATGCTTCTGTTGTGTTCATGAATCTCATGAACAGAGATTTTTATGAGTATTTGAATCAGTTTATCTTCTCCAAAGATAACATTCTGATATATTTGAAGACTGAAGAAGAGCATGAAGAACACCTGAGGAAGTTTTGGAAACTTTGAGGAAAAAGAAGTTTTTGGTAAGTTATCTGAACGTGGATTGTTGACAAGGTAGATTTTTGGCCATGTTGTCAAGAGAAAAAATTTTGATGGAAGATAGCTGCTGTTGAAAAGTGGTATACCCTAAGTTCAATTCGGAAGTTTCTTGAACTTGGCCGGCTACTATCAGAAGTTCGTGAAAGATTTCGCCAAGATTGCTGAGCCAATGACGAAGCACACTTGGAAGAATGAAGAGTTCATCTGAACGAAAGTTTGCCAGGCGGCATTGAGGAGCTGAAGAAGAGACTTACCACTACACCAATCCTTGCGCTACCCGCAGGAACTGGTGGTTTCTCAATTTACAGTAATGCCTCTGGAAGAGGACTGGGTTGTGTTCTTCAACAACATGGGAAAGTAATTGCTTACACATGTAGGCAACTACAGACTCATGAGAAGAATCATCCCACGCCTAATTTGAATTGCTGTAATTATCTTTACTTTGAAGCTATAGAAGCATGATTTTTATGGAAAGGGAGTGAAAATAAGTACGGACTACCAAAGTCTGAAATATGTCTTCACTCAGGAAGGGCTGAATGTTAGACTAAGAAGATGGTTGAAGCAGATGAAGGATTTCGACATCAACCTGTAGTACCATTCAGGTAAGGCTAATGTGATCGCTGATGCACTTGGTCGATACTGATGGCGAAGTTCTTAACCAAGGACTAGCACCTGCTAGAAGATATCGAGAAGTTTGGACTGGAGGTTATACTACCTGGAGATAGAAGGACGAAGCTGGATGCTGATTCAGTATTGATGAAGTTCGAGGCAGATGGACAAAATCAAGAGAACGTAGTTTCAAAACGAGGCACTTTGCAGGCTTAGAGATCAAGTGTTGGCAGGAACACTTGAGGGTCTCTAAATTAATCAGCATCGGAACTCTGAAGAATAGTACGAGACTTTGCGTATCGGCTGACAAACGGAGGAACGAGTTGATGAAAGAAATGCACCAGTCGCAGTATTTCATATATTCAGGAGTTAATAAGATGTATCGGAATATGCCTCCATTTGATTGGTGATATGGAATAAAGAAGGACAATTCCAGGTATGGGATTAGATGTGAATTTGTCAACATGAAGAATTTAGCAAGAGGACAACAAATTTGTTGGAGCCGCTGGACAATTCGGAGTGGAAGTAGAAGCATATAACAATGAACTTTGAGTGAGGTTTGCCTTGTTCCTAAGGAGGGAAGGGCACCAATTGGATTATAGTGGACCGACTGACTAAGTCAGCACACTTTATTCCCTTCAAAGTTGGTTTATCCACTAAGAAGTGGGCAGCATTGTACGAGAAGCACATCTACCGAATTCATGGAGTACCGTGGGACGAGCAAGCAGAGAGGTCAATCCAGATGCTTGAAGATGTATTGGGATTTTGCGTCTTAGAATTTGGTAGGTCTTGGGAAGACCAAATTGCATTTGGTGAAGTTTTCCTACCAGAGGAACGATCAGTGTTAGCAGAGCAGGAAAGTTGAGCCAGGTACATCAGGCCATTTGAAGTTTTACGACGAGTTGGAAGCAGCGTACCGGTTAGCTCTATCAGCTAATCTTGAGAGTGTGCAACGTCTTCTACGTATCACATCTCAGACGCTACATTCCGGATCTGAGTCCCATATTGGATAATTCAGAGCTGAAGATTGGACTCAACCTTTCAGAGCCAGAGAAACCAGTTGCAAGTCTAGTCAGAGATGAGAAGAAATCAGATTTTGAGCCATCACTTAAACTCCTATTACTTATCTTTTCTTTTCCGTTCTAAATTTGACTAATGCTGCTAAGTTAGCCTAGTTTTGCAAGCTATCTCTTTAAATCAAGCTTAATCATGACGATATTTTATTGGGTGCACCTACTAATATGTTGTCTAATCAGGACCGGTGCATGATGGTCTGATCAACCTCGTGTACTTTGGTTCGCTTTTGTATTTTTTTCTCTGCATGGATGATATCATAAATGAAATTTGTCCCTAAACCGTCTCATCCACGACTGCCTTGAAAATTCTTATTGTTGGACCTGAGTTACGGGCGTAGTACCCGTAACTGTTTGATTCTCCTACCCTGCCTTTAATTTCGAGGACGAAATTTTCTAAGGAGGGAAGATTGTGAAACCCATTGTTTGTAAATAAATATTAAATAGTGTTTCATTAATATTTCAAAATTATTATTATTATTAATATTATTATTATTAAATATTTTTGGATGGAAAGAATTTCGAAAAATATTAATAACAGGGCTTTTTGATTTTTGGATCAGATCCGAACCCAGACCCGAGCCTGAGCCGAACCCAATCCCATTTCTTTCTTTCCTAAATCTGTTTGGCTAATGTTATTAATATAAAAAAAAATATTTGGGAGAGCTGGTCCCAAAGGACCAGCACACACCCACTCGTTCAAAGCCAGCCATTCACTCCCCACGAATTGGTCAGCACCCTTCCTATTCTAAACCCCCAACTCCACTCCATCTTATAACTCCCAACCCATCAACTCCCCAACTCTCCATCTCCCTCTATTTACTTCCCCCACTCTCTCACGACACTTCACTGGAGAGATCTAAACTCTCAAAGCAAAACTAACTCTCTCCCTCTCCCTTTACTCACAGAACCTCTCTTTTTTCTCTAACTTTCCTCACAAAAAAACCACACTCTCTCTCTCCCTCTCCATCTCTCTGGAACAAACTCCCCACCGAAACCCTCCCCAAGCCCTAGCCACCCTCCGTCGGGCTCCTCGCCGGCGACCTCTCCCGCGCCACCCGCGCGCGATCTCCGCGGCCAGCCAGCGCCGCGCAACCCGACCGCAGCTCCGCGCGGCCTCCCGTCGGCGGCGTACCCCGCCCGCCGCTCCAAATCCACGGCCCCCGAGCTCCCCGCCCGCTCGCCCGCGTCCCGACCAGCGCTCACCAGCGCGCCGCCGACCATCGGCCGTCCGTGCGGCCAAGCCAGCGCCGGACCCCGCTCCTCCCGCGGCCCGACCTCCCGTACCCCGCTGTCCCGGCCGCTCGCCCTTGGCCAGATCCGGCCGGCGCCCACCCGTCCAGCTGACCCCGCCGGCCCTGCGCCCTTCCACCGGCCCCGGCTTCCCTGGCCAGACCCTTTCCCGCACACTTTCCGCGCGTGGCCGACCCCATTGTCGCCACTCCCGCTGTCCAGCGCTTCGCGAAGTTCCTGCTGTCCGGATCTGCGAAGTTCCTGCTGTCCAGATCCGTGACCCCGTTGTCCGAACGTCATTTCAGATTTTCCCAAGTTTTTCCCACGGCTCTCCGCCAACGGAATTTGGTAAATTCTTGTTAATCATAGTAGTTCGTCCCTCCCGTAGAGTCCATGATGAGAATCGGTCCCCGGTTTTCCTTTGGGAAATCCGGTTAGCTGCGTAGTATATTCGGTTAGCTGCGTTAGCATATTTCTGTGATTTTTATCTGCTGGGTTTTGTGTGGTTTGGTTTGATTGTGGGATTCCCGGGTATTTCGGGAAGTTCTGTTGGTTGGGAAATTATTTCTGGTGGTTTGGAAAGTTGATTCGGTGGTTATATTTTGGGATTACCATTGGTTGGAACAATTGCAGGTTTCTGTGGCACATTTCCCAGTTTTGGGTTGTCCCGAAATAGAGGAAGTGCTGCCCAAATTTTTACAAAACCTTATTTAATTTGATTTCAAAATCGGTTTTCGGAAATGAATTTTAAAACTGATTTTTCGGGCGACGACCGTACCGGTCTGTGGGCCCTGGCGAAATGCAAACGCACCGGTCCGACCGGGCGTTGTGGTATTAGCTGGATTTTGATGATGGACCGAGTCTGAGACTCTTAGCATTTATTTTAAATTATTTTATTTAATATTTAGGCTATTTAATATAATTATTTATTTACTGCACTTTATTTAGAAATTAAATCATTTTTCTCTTATTTGATGTAAAAATAGTTGTACAGGACATAAGCCCACTCTAGGATGTTTAGCTGTGCCCTTGTATTGTGTAGCGTAGATTTTTATTTTATTTTCTGGGTGGATGTGATCTTGGGTGGTTCTGATTTTGACGTGTAATCGTAACTAGATCGTAATCTATTCTCATTTATGATTAATTAATAATTAATTAAAATGGATAAAATATTAGTAAATAACTAGTTCACGATTTATCACTAAAAGAAACTGTATTTTTATAAATATATTACAAAAACTCAAAGTTTTCCAAAGTTAATTGATTCTCGTTGTTATTTCCAAATAATCCAATTAACCGGCTTAATCAAACGCACGTAGTTGCGACGTAAACGTTAGCTGTAGATTAATACAACTTAAAACTTGATTAGGACATTACTACTAGATATTGCAACTAGCACACTTAGCCTGGTTATTCAAGGATCTAAGTCGAGTTCTCAACTGTAGGAACTCGAAGTTACAACTGACGTTCCTCCTCGGTACCGACTCGTTCTTCCAGTCAAACTAATACAAGGCAAGTTACGATTTGTGTATTCCTGTATTTTATTTAGTAAAGTTAAGATGCATGTTAAACCACACTGCTGGCACGGAACTCTACCGACTGTTACTGTTACTGAATCTGGGACTAGGGGAATAGTGTAAACGTTTATGATCAAAGCCCCTACTGAACTGACTGTGTTAGCTTACCCCTCTCACACACGGGGATAAGCCATATCGTATCGCTAAGATACTACTGATCAACCCAAGCCGGTCATAGACGTTTGCATATTCAAAACACACTGAACTGTTTTAAACTGCTGAAAATCATTATTTCAAACTGTTTATCCTGTACTTTCCAATTACTATTTAAGATATGAGATGCATATTTCGTTCTTGCTCCCTCCTGACTGGAGACAACATTTTAGGTAACACTGAGGATGACGAGCTATACTATAATAGCTACTACGACCCGGTTCTCTACCCTGCGACGGTACCGGAGCCGTCTCTGGAGGACGCTGATCCTGGGACTGCTGAACCTGATGTTTAGATAGTTCTTCCTTTATGCATTTTCTTCTTTATTTGGAGTTTATAGTTTTATTTCGGTATTTTCTTTCACAGTTGTACTTCTGAATATTTTATTAAACAAAGTTTCAAATTCCGAATAGAACAGTTGTGACAAATGTACTTGTGTTGTTGTGAATACCTGCAATGGAACAGCTTACTGCCGCCGTCTCAACAACGGTGCAGGCTGGGCATGATCCGGTTCGACCCAATTAGTTGGGATCGGGTCGTAACAATATATATGAGTTGTACATGTATAAAAATACGTATTTTGGGAACGGGGAGTGACACATATCATGGTTTAATTGGTTCTTTTAGAAATGAAAGCATATAGTTTAAAAGTTTAAAACCGTAGTATGTACGTGAATCGGTCAATAGGTGAATAGGATGTACAGCCGTACATATCAAGTTTTCTGGCATACACATACGTGCACGAACGGCATCGGCGTATATCCATACACAAACGCGGGATCAGAACATACGGCAAGGTCACATATAGAATGTCACCGAGCGCGGTAAATACATACGAAGAAGGGGGTCATGTTCACGTACACTACTAGCAGTTTCCCCTTAACCCGTTATTTTAAGCATGTGAGAGATATGAGATACTATCCTAAACATGGTAGAGACTGAAAGTAATACAACATGTAAAGGTCTAACTTGCTACCCCAAGGATCAGCATTTAACATGGTTGGTAAATCGCAGTTTATTGTTATAGCAGTATGTAAAGTTCGTAGAAAGTACTTGCCTCTAGCAAAGCAAGCTGTGATAAAAATGCTATAGATGCCTGGTAACTCATCACTGTAGAAATAAATACATAAACTTAGTTTTTACACTAAGCTAAAACACTAAGACACTAATTGGTGAAACACGGCTTGTGACTGGGCACCCAGCCAAAATGATGACTTTAGCATAGGAGACCAATGTGGGGTGACACACTACTATAACTAACTTTCTAGGCTCTTTACACTAGTGAGGGGTGAGGTTTAATACGGCCATAACTCAAAATAACACAAAAAGTTGCAAGTCGTAATTATTCAATAAATAAATTAATTGAACAATGTGTTCCAATAATTTTTGAGATAGACAAAAAAGCTCAATTTTAGATAAAATAAAGTACCAAAATGATCCTTGTTAATTATAGAAATTTATTATAATTTTTCTGGAATTTATCAACCAGTACATGTATTTTATAAAAATCAGTTTTCCTAAGTACACAGAAAATGAGTTCTGGTTTCATATGCCAAAACAGTGGCAAAACTGTAAATTAAATACTATAAAAATTATACTAAATTAGCTAAATTAATATAGTATCTAAATACTATTTTCCCAGAATTTTAACAGTAATTAAAGTATTTTTAGAAATTCAAAAATAGCATGGTACACAATCTGAAATTAAATAATTAATTATCTGCGTATTTTGTCCATGTACATAATTTGAACCAAAGTTCAAATACAGGACCCAAGGCCATGAATCAAGTCCAAGATGACTTGTACAGGTCTTGAATGTGTGAAAACACATTTGGGCCCAAAAACCCATGCTAGGCTTGGACACCAAATGGTTGCAGTAATTTAAATACACAAAAATACAAAGACGTAAAAATACATAATACATATTAATATTTTAACTATGTGAATTTATACATAGTAGTCACATAAATATGACAAGTATATGTACATATATTAAAGGATAATATATGTACAATATTACGTAAAGTATAAAGACTAAAAATAGCTATGTATACATATATACATATATAACATATATATATATATATATATAAGAAAATATATATATATCTAAGAAATAAATATATAATATATATTTAAATACTATACATATACTTATATAACAGTATATATATATATATATATATATATATATATATATATATATATATATATATATATTTTTTTTTTTTTTTTTTTTATATATATAATAAAATATATATATATATATATATATATATATATATATATATATATATACAGAAATACATATATACATATAAATATATATATATATATATATATATATATATATATATATATATATATATATATATATATATATAAACATAAAAATAAAAGAAAAAGAAAAAGGAAAAGGAAATCAATAATAGCGCGGGGGGGGGGGGGGGATTCGAACTCGGCCCTCTGGGTCGGGTTCTTAGGTTCAGTCGAGCTGGCCAGGGGGTCATCCCACATCTTGTGTTAGGGTTAGGATTTCGTTTAATTTATTTAGGTTTTAAGTTATATTTTATAACCCGATAAAACAGTCTTGTGTCCTGAGAGTTAAGGACACAAGAGTCTTTGTGTCAGGGTCATTTACGACACGCACGAGTCTAGACTCGCGTGTCCAAGCACTGGGCTAGGGTCTCGTTGTTAACACAAAGTCACAGTCAACCAAATATTGACAACATTGACTAAATAATATCTGTAATAATTCAATACGACACACGACGTCTGTATTAAGCTCAAGACAGACAACAGCTCAGCCTCCGCTTTTCAGTTAAATTCGAGTCTGTATTTTACACTTTCTTTGAGTCTAGACTAATGTAATCTGAGTCATGCTGAGCTCTTGAAACTTAGACTATAGCCTACCCAATAATCCCAAGCTCCACCAAACCAGATATTGCCCAATGGTCCCCTTAGAACCACTCTGTGCTCTGGAGACAGAGTTCGGGCCGAACTCTGCCTCCACACAGAGTTCGGGCCGAACTCTGTCCCCTAGAAATCAGGAACCCTAATTTTAGGGTTAGCTGGTTGCTAGTTGTCCAACGGCCAAATATTTGAATTTTCCTACCCGAATTCTGGCCGAATTCTGCCTATAAAAACACTATAAATAGGGCATGAATTCTCTCATTTCAAATCATCCAATCTTCTCTTCTCTTCTCTCTTATAGCTCAAATAAGCCATACCCTTCCCATCTACTAGCCACAAGCCTCCTAAGTCTTGAGTGCTCAGCATATCTTAGTTAGGATTCTTGTGCAAGAGTTGAAGAAGTCGCTTGGACAATTCCAAGCAAATCGCCACTGCGATCCTCTGTAAGAAGTTGACGTGTTCTTCTGAAGTAAAGGCACGGGTTGTAAACTACTATTTCACAAATAGTGGATTTAATCCTGAGCTAGAGTTCTCAGGCCTGGACTAGTCCTCCACGAGGGAAACCAGGTTAAAATCGCTGTGTTTGCGTATGCTTTCTTGCTCTTCATTTACTTTCCGCATTTTACTCTGATTATTCATAGATCGTGAAAGAGTTAATTTTTAATTGGTCATTTTCTATATAAACTCTATTCACCCCCCTCTAGAGTTGCCAAACTGTTCTTCAATTGGTATCAGAGCTCTGTTCTCTTTACAAGGATTTATATCCTAGAGCTGATCCATGGCAACCACACAATCCTTGATTTCCAATCACGGTGAAGGACAGTCCACTCATAGGCCTCCCCTATTTGATGGAACTAATTACACGTATTGGAAAACAAGGATGAGTTTTTATCTCAAGTCTCTAGACTTTGACCTGTGGACAGTCGTCACTGACGGTTACAAAAAGCCCGCCAGGATAGTTGTCAACGGTGATCTCATTGAGAAATCACATGACAAATATTCTGACGAAGAGAAGAAACAGACAAGTCTAGACGCTAGAGCTATTAATGCTTTATTTTGTACTATAGACAGGAATGAGTTTAACAGGGTATCCACATGCACCACATCCCACGAAGTATGGAAGCTTCTAGAAGTGACGCATGAAGGAACCACCCAAGTCAAGGAATCAAAAATCAGTCGTCTTACGTAAGAATACGAGGCATTCAAGATGAAGCCAAACGAGACGATCACACAGATGTTCACAAGATTCTTCGACATCATTAACCCCCTGTCTTCACTTGGAAAGCAATATTCAAATCATGAGAAGATTCGCAAGTTGCTTAGGGGGCTACCAAAGATTTGGAACCCTAAGGTGACAGCTATCATAGAAGGGAACGATCTTACAACCATGTCAATGGAGACCTTGATGGGTAAGCTCATGACTCACGAGCTTGACCTCAAGGACTTCGAAGAGCCTGCTCCGAAGACTAAGGAGATCGCTCTCAAAGCTCATCGACGAAGGGCTGAGCACGATGAGACCGAAGACGACAACTCAGATGACGAAGACCAAGCTCTCATGGTTCGCAACTTCAGGAAGTTCCTTCACTTCAATAGAAGAAAGAAGGAACCACAAGAAGACGATAAAGAAGAGCCAACCTGCTATGGCTGCAAGAAGACTGGACACGTCCGAAAAGACTGTCCATTCTTGAAGAAGAGCAACCGCTATGAGAAGTCATACAAAAAGAACTCATCACAGAAATATGCCAACACAAGCATCTGGCATGAAAGTGAAGCGAGTGACTCCGAGGAAGAAAAGGACTCTCCTCAAGATAAGGCAAATGTGTGCCTAATGGCAACTTCCAACAAGGTATCTAACGAAACTTTAGATGACTTATCTTTTGATGAACTTGGCGATACCTTCACTGATTTACTCGATGATCACAAAAAGGTCATCGATAAATACAAACATGCCAAGGACAAAATCAAAAGTCTTGAAGATGAGATACAAAGAATTTCTTTACTTCTTGATAATGTTAGAGATACGTCACCCACTGATGTCACAAATAAAGTATCCAAGCTTAAAATAAGCTTACATGATGCTGAAGCACGTATTGAGCAACAAACTCAAGAAATCACTACACTCAACACGTTGCTTGCTAAAGAAAAGAGTAGACACAAGATTTCCATGACTAAGATATATGGCTTAAATATTAAGGTTGATGAACTGCAAGCTGTTTCTAAGAGATTAGAAACCAAATTGGGTAAACAGGTTGTTCAACCTCAAACCCAATCACATGGGCACAACACCACTCATGCTAGTCAACCACGTCATCCTCATACAGCACATAACCATGCTTTTTTATATACAAATTTCCATAAACCACGTGCACGTAAGAATACACCTCATCATACCGCACAAAGACACAACCAACATCACTCTACATATAGAAATCATCATCATGCCATGCCATATAGACAAAATCATCATGTTATGCCACATAGACAAAATCATCATACCATGCCACACCCACATGCCATGCCATATAGACAATATCAGCATGTCACACATCATAGACAATATCATCATGCTATGCCACATAGACATCATCACTATGCCACTCATTCTATGCATAATCATCATCACCATGCTAACTCTGCACATCATGTCCATCCACATCCTGTTGCTTATAGATATTATTCTCATGCTCCTAGTATAAATAAAAATGCTATCTGTACCTACTGTGGATCACATGGACACATTTCACCACAATGTAGAGTTAGAAGACTGGTAGACAAAAAGATATATGCATGGTTTCCAAAAACTAACTTTTCAGGACCCTCAAGAACTCGGGTACCAAAGGTCACATCTACTCTTGATGTAGGTGGACCTTCCCTCCTCAACTGAAAGTAAGTGGATTCTCGATAGTGGATGCTCGCGACATATGACAGGAGACGCAAATCTTTTTGCATCACTATCGATGAAGAGAGAAGGATACGTATCCTTCGGTAATAATTTGAAAGGGCACATAATAGGTAATAGTATTATTGGTCATCCTCCTTCTCTTGTAATAAAAGATGTCTGCCTAGTGACCGAGTTAAAGCATAACCTGCTCAGCATTAGTCATCTTGCTGACCATGGATATGATATTAACTTTGGATAAAACAATTGCCTCATCTATGATAGGTCAACAGGAGACATTGTTTTTGAAGGGAAAAGAGAGGATAACATTTATATTTTCTATCTTTCTATAGATACTAACAATGCAGGTAGATGCTTATATACCCACAAAGATGAACGACTACTTTGGCACCAGCGTCTTGGTCATGCCAATATGGATACTATATCCAGGCTATCGACCAAGAAGCTAGTGAGAGGATTGCCCGACATCACATTCAAAAAGGACACGGTATGTGCCGAATGTGAATTAAACAAGGCAACCAAATCCTTATTTCATTCCATCAACTCTGTAAGTACTACTAGACCCCTGCAACTACTTCATATGGATTTATTTGGTCCTAGTAGAATAGCTAGTCTTGGTGGCAAGCTTTATGCATTTGTTATTGTTGATGATTTTTCAAGATTTACTTGAGTTTTCTTTCTCGCAAATAAGAGCGATGCTATTTCTGTTTTCAAAGTTTTTGTAAAGAAAGTTCAAAACGAAAAAGGCTACATGATTACTCGAATCCGAAGTGATCATGGAGGCGAATTCGTAAATTATGATTTTAAAAAATTTTGTAATGCAAATGGTTTTGATCATAAATTTTTTGTCCAAGAACTCCTCAACAAAATGGTATTGTGGAGCGGAAGAATAGGACTCTCGGCGATATGGCTAGAGTCATGTTGAATAAATTTTTACTTCCGAAATATTTCTGGGCAGAAGCTGTCAGTACAGCATGCCACATTTTGAATAGGGTGCTTATTCGTCCCATTACGAAGAAAACACCCTATGAGCTTTGGTTTGGGAGAACTCCCAATGTTTCATATTTTAAAGTTTTTGGATGTAGATGTTTTATCCTTAACACCAAAGACAACTTAGGCAAATTTGATGCCAAAGCTGACGATGGTATTTTCCTTGGTTATGCCGCCAAGAGTAAGGGATATAGAGTCTTTAATAAACGCTCACTAATTGTGGAAGAGTCAATAAATGTGACTTTTGATGAAGATAACAGTGCAGCAAGTACTCTTGATGATGACGTTGAGCCATTAACTTCTACTCCAATGAATACTTCTACCGAAACAAATTCTCTGGAGGGCTTGCCAAAGAAATTCTCTTTCAAGCCTTCTCATTCAGAAAATTTAGTGATAGGTGAAGTTTCACGTGGAGTAACTACCAGATCATCACTAAGAGACTCTATTGCTAGTACTGCCTTTATTTCACAAGTTGAGCCGAAAAATATTTCTGAAGCTTTTAATGATGAATTTTGGATTTCTGCTATGCAAGATGAACTCAACCAATTCAAGAGGAGCCAAGTGTGGGAACTAGTTCCTAGACCGGCTAATCACTCGATAATTGGTACTAAATGGGTGTTTAGAAACAAAGTGAATGAAGATGGTTCAGTCACACGCAACAAAGCTCGTCTAGTAGCTCAAGGATACAACCAAGAGGAAGGTATCGACTACGATGAGACGTATGCTCCGGTTGCTAGACTAGAATCCATTCGGATGCTTTGTGCATTTACAAATTATCAACATTTCAAATTATTTCAAATGGATGTGAAAAGTGCTTTCTTGAATGGTTTTATTAAGGAGGAAATTTATGTGAAACAACCCCCTGGCTTTGAAAATCATAAATTTTCCGACCACGTGTTCAAGCTAAAGAAAGCGCTATATGGCCTTAAACAAGCCCCCAGAGCTTAGTATGAAAGGCTAAGCAGTTTCTTGCTTGAGAAAGGTTTTTCAAAAGGGAAAATTGACACTACACTTTTTATAAAATCTTTTAAAGATACTATTCTATTAATTCAAATTTATGTTGATGATATCATTTTTGGTTCTACTGATGAAACCCTCTGTCAAGAATTTGCCAAGTGTATGCAGACAGAATTTGAGATGAGCATGATGGGAGAACTCAACTACTTTCTTGGTCTGCAAGTAAAACAAATGGCTAATGGAACTTTCATCTGTCAGTCGAAGTATACAAAGGACATGCTGAAGAAGTTCGATCTTGACAACGTCAAACCAATCAGCACTCCAATGGCTACTTCAACCAAACTAGAACCAGATGAGAGTGGCAAACCCGTTGATCAACGTAAGTATCGAGGTATGATAGGCAGCTTACTTTATTTAACTGCTAGTCGCCCCGATATCATGTTTAGTGTTTGCCTATGTGCTAGATATCAAGCAAATCCTAAGGAATCACACTTGACCGCGGTTAAGCGTATCTTTCGATACCTTAAGGATACGGTTACTGTGGGCCTATGGTATCCCAAGACAACATTATTTGACCTCATTGGTTATTCTGATGCTGACTTCGCCGGATGCAAGGTCGACCATAAAAGTACAAGCGGCACGTGTCATTTATTAGGAAAGGCTTTAGTCTCTTGGTTTAGCAAAAAGTAGAACTCTGTCGCACTATCCACAACAGAAGCTGAATACATCGCAGCTGGGCGTTGTTGTGCACAAATTCTGTGGATGAAGCAAACCCTTGAAGACTATAATCTATCTTTCATGCACATTCCTATATTCTGTGACAATACTAGTGCTATTAACTTGACTAAGAACCCTATCTGTCACTCACGCACAAAACACATTGAAATCAGACACCACTTTTTGCGTGATCATCAGCAAAATGGCACGATTAACTTAGAGTTTATTGACACTGATCATCAGCTAGCAGATTTCTTTACTAAGCCATTATCCGAAGAGCGCTTCAATTTCCTTTGTCGTGAACTTGAAATTTTAGATGAAGCTGTCATAAATTGAAACTCACCTGCATAAATATCAATTATATTATGATTCTCTTACGATGAACTTGCTATGGGTACAAGCCGAAAGGGCCCTTCTGACAACAAGGCGTAAAAGCCTAAGCGACACGGTGCACTAGTCCTCAGGACTACCGCTAGCTGGGATCCGGCCCCTGCAGCTAACCCATGGCAAATTCAAACTATTGAATTATAATATATTTCCTTGTTTATTATATGGTTCGTTTTGATTTATTATTGCCTACTTGATATTCTCTAAGTTCATTCTGATATTAGTATACCTCTCTATCTACTTGATTGATTTCATCAAGCTTTTATCCTCATTTCTAACTCTTTTTCAACACTTAACCATTTTTTTCTATCTTCTAGCCTATTTTTCTGTTCTGGAATACTGATCCAGAACTCGGGCCGAACTCTGTCTCTAACAGAGTTCGGGCCGAGTTCGGTCCCATTGTTCCAGCGTCGGGGACAGCCTCAGCCGTTTGATCATTTTCGATCGTACGGTCCAGATTCCCTCCGACCAAAGAAAACCCTCTCTTTATTTTCGGGTTTTCATCTCTCTCCTTATTCTTTCCTTCTTCTCCATCTCTCCAAACTTTTTCCTACAAACCCTAACCCTAGTTTTCTATCAAGAGTGCTCCATTACTCCTTAAAATCAAGGGAAAGGGGTTTCTGATCATTCTCTTTCACTGTTTGTTGTTGATTTCAGGTATATCTCCTTCTTTCTCTCCATTTCAAGTTCTCTATTTTCTTGCGAATGGCTCCTCGCTTGCCCAATCGTGGAAAGAGGATCCGAACCGAGGGTGCTTCCTCTTCGAATCCTCCTCCTCCCATTGAGCAACCCATTAAACAACCACAACCCCATCATCCGTTGTTCAATCCAACTCCTTCCCGTGACCCTAATACTTATGACGACCGATTGTTTGTATCGCTAGATGCCTCCAACGAGTGGTTTAGCGACTTTCAGACTCGTCCGGTCTTTGCGGGACATCCCATTAATTTTACCATTTTCTCACAATTTGAATCATTATTTCAAGATCTTTGCTTAAATGAGTTAGTGGCTTCAAACTTTGTTATTTATCGTAGCGCCATACAAATGTTCTATTGTAACTTGACTCACGATGCCACTCACATCTATTCCCGGGTTGCCGGTATTGATATTGCTTTTGATGCTTCTGAGTTGGGCGAGTATCTTGCACTTCAAGATCTCGATATTTGGGATAAGCTTGTGGAAGCTCGCCAATTCCAATTTGTTGGTGAAACTTCTCTTAAAAGTTTCAAGGAGGAATTATGTGCTCCTAACATAAGTCCTCGCAAGCTTATGGCCAAGCACCTCAACCCGTATTTCTATGAGCTTTATCGAATTATTTTCAACACTATCTTGCCAAAAGCTGGCTCCACCGATGAAGTTACATACTTTGAGATCTCTGCTTTGTATCACCTTCATTATCGTATCCCCTTCAATCTTCCACGGACAATGATGGACTGGATGATAAACTGTAGGAAGAAACTAAGAGCCTTGGTTTATCCTTTATACCTTCCTCTGGTTTTTTGTGTGTTCATTATTCCTATTCATGACTGTCAGTTCTTGCCTGCTCCTGCTTTCATGTCTAAGGCACGACGCCTTCAGGCAGTTGTTGCTTCTCCTGACACTTCTGAGCATTCTGATGAGGAGCCCGACGCCCCTCCACTTGGACAGGATGCGCCTCCTCCTCCTGTTACTCTTGACTCCATTCAGACCATGCTCAGAGATCGTTTCGCATTGAAGGACGATCGCTGGACTCAGATGGACTATCGGACTACCCTGCAGATGAGTGCCCTCAGCAACTCGCTGCACGATATCCGGTATTCCATGTCTCGTCACCCCTCTATGCCCATTCCCATGGAGCGGGATCCTGGTCGCGCTGGATATCGCATTGACGACCCCTGGGTCATGCGTTACCTGGATCCGGATGCTGCTATCGTGGACCCCAGCCGTTCATTCACTGATCATTCAGACTCTGCTGGGCCCTCTCGTGCTCCGTGATGGAGATTGGCTACTATCTGCTGCTGCTACTGATGATTATCTTAGTTGATGCTTTTTGATTTCTAGTTATTTAGTTGGTTTTTGGATGTTCTAAAACTCTGGTAGTTTGATGACTCTGATTCTGTGTGATGATTTTTTTATGCTTAGTTTTATATTTTATGCTAGTGACTCATTTTGATTATTCATATACTGTTTCTTCTCTGCTTGGTGTGGTTGCATCAATATTAATTGTCTACTGCAGTTTCTATGCTATTCATTCATCTGCAGTCTATATTGCTAAATGCCAAAAGGGGGAGAACTATGTATATTCTGGATATATTTGTTTCTTTCGTATATCTGTGCTTGTTTGTGCTTTTTGGAGATATTATTTATCAGACCAACAGGTTCAATGCATTATTTACGGGGGAGCTATTGCTTCTAGCTCAGCACCGTTCACTGATTATGGGGGAGCTATTATTTCTAGCTCGGCATCGATTATGCGGGAGCTATGTTGCTATAATCAACTGTGTCCAGGTATGAATGTTGAATATACATATATTATTTTGCCAATTATTAATATGGGGGAGATTGTTGACACAAAGTCACAGTCAACCAAATATTGACAACATTGACTAAATAATATCTGTAATAATTCAATACGACACACGACGTCTGCATTAAGCTCAAGACAGACAACAGCTTAGCCTCCGCTTTTCAGTTAAATTAGAGTCTGTATTTTACACTTTCTTTGAGTCTAGACTAATGTAATCTGAGTCATGCTGAGCTCTTGAAACTTAGACTATAGCCTACCCAATAATCCCAAGCTCCACCAAACCAGATATTGCCCAATGGTCCCCTTAGAACCACTCTGTGCTCTGGAGACAGAGTTCGGGCCGAACTCTGCCTCCACACAGAGTTCGGGCCGAACTCTGCCTCCACACAGAGTTCGGGCCGAACTCTGTCCCCTAGAAATCAGGAACCCTAATTTTAGGGTTAGCTGGTTGCTAGTTGTCCAACGGCCAAATATTTGAATTTTCCTACCCGAATTCTGGCCGAATTCTGCCTATAAAAATACTATAAATAGGCCATAAATTCTCTCATTTCAAATCATCCAATCTTCTCTTCTCTTCTCTCTTATAGCTCAAATAAGCCATACCCTTCCCATCTACTAGCCACAAGCCTCCTAAGTCTTGAGTGCTCAGCATCTCTTAGTTAGAATTCTTGTGCAAGAGTTGAAGAAGTCGCTTGGACAATTCCAAGCAAATCGCCACTGCGATCCTCTGTAAGAAGTTGACGTGCTCTTCTGAAGTAAAGGCACGGGTTGTAAACTACTATTTCACAAATAGTGGATTTAATCCTGAGCTAGAGTTCTCAGGCCTGGACTAGTCCTCCACGAGGGAAACCAGGTTAAAATTGCTGTGTTTGCGTATGCTTTCTTGCTCTTCATTTACTTTCCGTATTTTACTCTGATTATACATAGATCGTAAAAGAGTTAATTTTTAATTGGTCATTTTCTATATAAACTCTATTCACCCCCCTCTAGAGTTGCCAAACTGTTCTTCACTCGTGTCCGGGCGACCCTAATACGTGTGTACGAGACACGTACGACACATTTGGACGCTGCAACTTACGTGTCCGATTTCTTGATGGGTTTCGAGGGTGCTCGACGGCGGCTGAGGCGACGTGGTCGCGGCGGAGTGGTGGCGATCGACTCGCCTCGTCACGGCGAACTTGTTGGCGGTGGTTGGGGGCGTCGAGCGTCGCTGTGGGGGTGGATTTGGGTAGATGGCCGGAGTTAGGGTTACGGCTAGGTTGTCGGGGAAGAAAGGGGGGTCATGGCGGTTGTAGGTTGTGCTAGGGTTAGGGTTTAGGACGGGGGGGTCGTTTATAGAGGCTTAGATCGGTTGGGGGCGTCGAGCTGGCCAGAGTCGGCCGGAAATGGCGGGTCGTCGTCGGCGTGGCGGTCGTCGGGGTGGGTAGGATTAGGGTTAGGGTTTTTCATTTAGGTCCCTGTAGTTTAGGATATTACAAACTGGTCCCTATCCTAACCAAATATAAATTAAAATTTGCAACCCGATATTTAAAACAAATAGTTAATTGCAAACTTCTATTATAACAATTCCATAAATTGCAGATTGATATAAAACTAATTCTAAATATTACAGAATGATATTTTAACTAATTGCAAAATGGTATTTTTGTATTTAAAACTCATTTAAAAATTATTTAGAAATTGTAGAAAATTTTTAATAATTATAGTAAATCATTTTAAGGCTAAATATGACATTAATAATTAATTAACACTAATTAAATAAATTTTGAAAAACAGGGGCTCACAATACCTGAGTGGATTTCTTGTTTCATTCTCCCACTTGATATATACATTATTCTTTTGTGGCGTTTAGCCTCCGAGCACGTGTTTAGCTCGTGTTTTGGTTCTTGATATTTAGCCTACGAGCCAGAACATGATGTGCGTATTCTTGACTATAGCTAGAGCTTATCATGTATGACTATTACTCTTGCTAGTTCTCTATTTTGGTATGACTAGCTTCATGATCATCTATGTATAAATGGTTTGGGACGCTTTACTATTGTATATCTGATGATCATACTTCTTATACTTGTATAATTGCATGTGATTGAGATACCTAGGAATGCTTGACCTAGGATCGACTGTTGGCTTGTAGAAGTAACCCCCATGTCTTGACAGCTTATACGTGATTTCAGAGTACGGGCGTACTTTGGTATTACATAGCTGGCCTTGTCCGTCCCCACTTGTCAGTATTCTGGTTCTGGGACGTGACATAGGTTTTAGTGGTGGCCCATGCAGGTTTGATTTATCAGATATGTGGGGATTACTAATGTTTAGTTATCTCAATCACAATTATCCTTTATTGATATCCTTCGTATTATTCTCTATCTCTGATCCTTTGACCTGAGATCTGCCTTGATCATTGATCTCTCATGTTATCTCAATTTGATCCTTGTGTCCTTTAACTTTCAGGGATACTGTTTCTAATCCTTCTGATTACCTTGTTCGGGTTCTGCCAATGGCAGGTCAGCAATCTTCTGTTAGGCCAGTTGTGGAGGATCAGTCTCAGCATTCAGGTACATATTCGGGAGTTGACTCGAGAGCAGAGATGTCAGTCCATTCCGATCATTTCGTTGTGCCCGTACAGTCAGCAGTCCGAACAGAGGTAGTTCCAGATCAGCTCGATGTACCTGCACTCATAGGAATTATCAAGAAAATAATGGAGTCACAATAACGACGAGATCTCGTTCTCCAGCAGAGTATCCAGATGTTGATAGACCGAAGTGAGCAAGGAATACCCGACGAATTTCAAGCCGAGGACTTACATCCAGAGGAAGTACAGATTGGAGCCAGACAGTACCAGTCATCCAGCCAGTCATCATATCGAGCCCGACCTACCGCGGAGGCAGTACGAGAGCAAGAGCATGTAGCCAGAAGGATCAAATCTAGAATTGAGGGTCGTAAGAGGTACCATTCACCCGTATCAGGCTTTTCACCCCAACGTCCCTCACCAGTACCAGCAGACCAACGTCCATACCAGGACCAGGAGTTACCAGTCGTATGTTCCTTCTGTGGAAGGGAAGGGCACACTCATCTTACTTGTCGGAGGGCTAACTTTCTATGTTTATTGTACGATTCACCTGACCACATGATAGGAATTTATCCCCGGAGGAGTCAAGATGGATCGTCATCCTTCCAGCCTTCCAACCAGTAGGAACCAGCGCCGGTTCAGCAGCAGCAAGCTCAGAGGCAGAGAAACCAGCAGTAGTATCAGGCAGAACAAGCCTGTACATATTATGGAAAGTTAGGGCATTCTAATCAATTTGTTGGACGACCAATAGGTGATGCTTTCGCTGTGGAGCAGAAGACCATTCAATTAGCTCTTGCCCATATCCGACATCTCAAGGACGACCATCTACACCAGATATACCATCGCCATCCTCAATCACCCCCGACATCACCTCCCATAGTGGATGAATAGCTAGGGCCAATACTAGATGTTCAATCATTAGCACAGTACCCACCATCATCACGAGCTCAGAGGGTCAGGCAGCTCAGAGCGCGATTCACAGTGCAGTACCAGGAGCAGTTGTAGTATCAGTATGAAGATAATACCTTAGGATGCTCAGGTACCATCTTTATTGTCTTTTTTAGTTATGACCTTTGGATCTGTCTTTCAGTAGCAGGCCAGGTAGTGGCGGTATATCTTGGGTTCTTGTCAGCAACCTTGTACTTCACCTATATCAGGAGTACAATGGTCGGTTTGACTTATTCGATGAGTGAATGCGAGTTTCTCATCCCACTCTTCTGTCTTCGTATCTTGATATAAATGATATTTATCACATATCTCGACTACGACGATATGTCCTGGGTAGTGTCATGTCATAGACTAAGTCATTGGTACCGACTTACTTTGAGACTTGACATTTATCCATTTTGGGAGTCAGTGTAGGCCAACGAGGATGTTGGTCCATACTCAACTGACTTAGGAGGCATATCTATTCATATTCCTTCAGCCCTTCTTGATTGTGCTTATGTTATTGCTTACGCAATTATTTAGATTACTATTGCCTTTATTTATTGCTTACACATTTATTTATATTACTGTTGCCTTCATTTACTAATATGTCATGCCTTGTTTGATTGAGATAGTTGTATTTTCTTGAGCTTTTGTTTTGGTTATCATGCTCGACTAGCTTTAGAAAATTCCGATGACGAAATTTTTCTAAGGAGGGGAGAGTTGTGAGACTCGTCTCACAGTATTGGTATTTATATACTAATACGTACTTTTGTACATTTTGTATTTTTTTGGTTTTTGGAACATTTTAAATTTTTTCCAACTTATAGATTTTCTCCTTGACCGGCATATCGCCAGTGTACCATTGTATGCCGACGGCATGCCTGTCACTCCCCCTTTCTGTTATACATATTTTCAGTGTACGTAGACGAAATTATGGCCTTTGTCAGGTGACCCATGTTTTGACTTGACTTTCTTAGCCTTGCTTTGGTTTAATTTTGACTTGGTTTAATTTGGTTTGGTTCAACTTGGTTTGGCTTGGTTTGGTTTAGTTGGTTTGAGATGAGATGGTTTTGTATAAAACCCAAACTTCTCTCTCTCTCTCCTTCATTATTTCATTTCTCTTCTTCTTCTTCATTTTCATTTTCTCCTCTAACCTAAGGCAAGTACATCTTGCCAAATATTAGACAAATGTTATTTTGTTTGTTCTAAACTCTTTCTTACATAATTATAAGCCTCTATAGAACTCGGAGTTTTTGATTTTTATGGGTGGATTATTGTAGATCTAAGTTTATAATATTTACGGTTTTTGTTGGTTTGATCTATTAAACCTGGATATTTCGAAAACTAATTGTCCTATGTTGTAGGAAATTTCGTTCTACCCAATTTAGACCCATGAAAGTCCCTATTTTGACTTAAATCGAGGGAGTTATGGCCTTTCTAAGTTCACGGTTTTTATATAAACTTAGAGGCTGTTCGGGGAAGAAGAATAGTGCATGCGCCAGTCTTTGGGCGCATAGCCTGTGGGCGCATAACACTGTACCCTTTGGGCGCATAGTGCTCCTTTGGGCGCATAGTTTTCTTTGGGCACATAGTTCCCTTTGGGCGCATAGTTTCCTTTGGGCGCATAGTGCTCCTTTGGGCGCTTAGTTTTCTTTGGGCGCATAGTTCCCTTTGGGCGCAAAGTGCTTCTTTGGGTGCATAGTTCCTTTTGAGCGCATAGTTTCCTTTGGGCGCATTGTGCCCTTTGGGTCCATAGTGCTCCTTTGGGTGTATAGTTTCCTTTGGACGCATAGTGCTCCTTTGGGCGCATAGTTTTCTTTGGGCGCATAGTATTTCTTTTGGGGGCATAGTGTCCCTGTGGGCGCATAGCCACTCCTTTATGTGGGTGCATGACTTCAGGCGCGTAGTATGGATATTTCCATGATTCTATACCACCAAGGGTGCGCACATCCTGGCACATCCTGGCC
This sequence comes from Iris pallida, assembly GCA_029216955.1. Classification (NCBI taxonomy): domain Eukaryota; kingdom Viridiplantae; phylum Streptophyta; class Magnoliopsida; order Asparagales; family Iridaceae; genus Iris; species Iris pallida. The sequence goes on along the minus strand of JANAVB010042018.1, from coordinate 1,764,643 downwards.
CTGGCGCCTCTTGGCCCAGGCGCCCTTCCATGCTGGCACATGCTGGCTGACGCCACCCTAGCCTATGCCAGCTGCCACCATCCTGACCCTGGCCCCTTCTGGCCCTGGGTGCCCTTGTGCGCCTAGGCGCCATTCTGACCTTGGCACCCTTCCTGGCCTAGGCGCCTTCTTGGCCATGGTGCTACCTTGGCCCGTGCTGGCTGGCCCTAGCACGAATGACTGTTTTGACTGTTTTGCCCATTTGAGCTATCCAACTGTTAGTCTTGAAAAACACTCGGACACGAAGCTTGTAGACATTTGTCATGGCTTCAGAATTTTCTCAGTTCACCTTATTGGAGTTCATATGCAATTGATAACTTCAATCATAGTTTTGATCTTTTGGCATGTTTTCTGTACTTGACATTTTTGAGGTTTTCTTCGACTGTAATAAATTCTTATCATGATTAGATGATTTTGTATAGTTAGAGAATAATTGTATCCCCTTATATTCTTAACACTAGCACATATTCAGTTATTGTTTTATGCCAAGTAGTACTTTTATTTATTCCTTCTCACATGCCATGATACGTCTTTTATCTAATTCTTTCTACATGCGATCCTTATTGTTATGTTGCTTAATCTAGATAGTGATCCGTTGTGGTGCACTCATGATTTATGTCTTTGCTTTGTTTTACATGATAATGACCCGTTGTGGTGCACTTATGTCACACGTTACTTCTCTGCTTTTACTAGATAGTGATCCGTCGTAGTGCACTCTTGAATATGTCTTTCTTTGCTTACATGATAGTGGCCCGTAGAGACGCACTCTTGACAAGTATGTCTTTTTTTTACCTTACATGAAAGTGGCCCATAGAGGCGCACTCTTGACAAGTACTCTTTACATGACAAGTAAACCTAAACATGACATGCTTAATCAAGATGCTGTTGTGACGACTATTTTCCCTTGCTAATGTAACTCTTTTGGACATCGTGGTTAAATTCTTTGTATATGCGTGCACAAGGTACATGTCTCATCTTGTATCATGTCTAAGATATGTATTCTTGATTACCACGGTCAGGGATTCATACTGAATCTGACTAGGATAACGACTAGATTGATCAAGTAGCTCATAAAGAGATTTCCCAGTCACATGCAATCCTGTTATCTGGGCACTTTAATTGCACTTGTAGCCTGCCGACGAGTATGGCGCATTTCCAGCACGCTGTCATGTGTTGCACCCCCAAGTCACCTAACTCAACTCTCTCAACCTGTGGAAGGATAATTCGGATAGTCTGTAGGGCTTGTGACTGCTGGAACATCTCATTATATCTTGTAGTAATTAGGCTTGTGATAACCCTAGTTAGTTAAAGTATCAAGCCATACTCATTGCTTGGCCGTGATTGATGGATGGAGTCAGTCCAGTCTAGTTTTGTCTAGGCAGTGTCCGTATGTTTATTTCATTACATTATTGTTTATGCCATACTTTTGTCGATGAATGATCGGAGGCTAAGTTCTGTTCTGGAGAAGGGTTACAACCCCGGTCCTTGTTTGGTTTACGGGTTGTAACTTGGCTTCCGGAATAACTCCCAAGTCATCTTATCATTTGTCGTCCGATTCAGCACTCACATGTTCTACATGATCTTATGCTAAATATTGATTGGAGATTAAGTTCTGTTCAGAAGAAGGGTTACAACCACGGTCCTTGTTTGGTTTACGGATTGTAACTTGACTTCCAGGATAGTTTCTAAGTAATCCTATCATTGTCATTCTATATGGTTCCCATATGCTCACATATTCAGTTATCTCACAAGCTTTACGTGATCCCTATGCTAAGTCAACATGCTCTCATAACCCGGCTGGCTCACATGCTTACATGATCAATTGATTTTACATATTCATAAGCTTTCGTTTACTTAACATGACTACATTGTACATTATGTCACATGTTAATTACTTACGTCACATGATGCCTTACTTATTGTCTTTTCTATTCTCGGGATAAGTGCATTGGTAGTGCACGAGTCTCGATTCACATCTACTTTTTGCTTTCCCTAACCATTGCTATGTTAGCTATTGCTGGTTTTAGTCCATAGTTTGGCTTCCTTTGTGGTACTTGCTATTTGGGGTCTGACCCCACTAGTTTTGTTTGGCCAGATCTGATAGAGGAGCCCAAGGGATCTTTCGCACCATCTACTCGACGGTGACCATCCGAAGCACCAGAGTACTTGAGTGGGTTTCTTGTTTCATTCTCCTACTTGATATGTACATTATTCTTTTGTGGCATTTAGCCTCCGAGCACGTGTTTAGCTCGTGTTTTGGTTCTTGATATTTAGCCTACGAGCCATAACATGATGTGCGTATTCTAGACTATAGCTTCATGTATGACTATTACTCTTGCTAGTTCTCTATTTTGGTATGACTAGCTTCATGATCATCTATGTATAAATAGTTTGGGATGCTTTACTATTGTATGTCTGATGATCATACTTTTTGTACTTGTATAATTGCCTGTGATTGAGATACCTAGGAATGCTTGACCTAGGATCGACTGTTGGCTTGTAGAAGTAACCCCCATGTCCTGACAGCTTATACGTGATTTCAGAGTACTGGCGTACTTTGGTATTACGTAGCTAGCCTTGTCCGTCCCCACTTGCCAGTATTCTGGTTCTGGGGCGTGACATCAAAACTATCATTCGATTCACAATTGATTACTTTGAATCCCCGTTCGAACCGTTCGAACCATTCATCAAATTTCAAGCATAATTCATTTGTATCGCATCGACGATATCATCGTTCAATGGCAGTCCTATCAATAGCTATCCCGTATACTCAATCGATTTCAACTCATTGTCGTTCGAAACGAATTGAATCCCGCACTCGAATTTGCTAAGATCGACACAATTCTGGGTGTCTATGTCCAGCCCGACTTAGACAACCGTGCTTATTTAAAGTTAAACTTTGCTCAACCAATTTTCTTCCGTGATACTTTCCAAAATATATAGACTTATTGTATGGACATCCCGTAGGACATTTGAGAGAAAGCGCACCAACAATATCGATTGCGAAACATTAGAGTTTATGGAACATCATCGAAGTTAAAGAATTTAATCAAAAGTCCAAGGACGTAAAGTCGTACTCTAATACCATTATGTCACGCCCCGGTCCCGTAGGACCGATCGTCCTCGCTAAGGCGTGAGCGGGTTCCATAATAGCCAATTACAACAGCTTGCGACGGGGTCGTCGCACAGAAGTTCCAAGCAGAAATATTGAATATACGAGACAACACAAGCATTAAAACAAAATCAAGGTCTTTATTGATAATGAACATAGATTACAAAGGTGGCACGAAGCCAAGTTACAATCATTCAAGCTCACTTTTCTCTCTGATTATAATTCACTCAGCTCTCTCTCATCTCTCAATACAATTGACGAGCCAGCGGATGCTTCAGATAGGCGATATCCATATATTATGTCCCATATAAGTTCTGACTCCATGCGGTCGTACGCATCGAAACGCTAAGAAACTTCGTGCCTTGACGCATGCAAGCGAGCTCCGTGCTAATGAGCTTTTACCTGTGCCTGCACATTGGAAACTATGTGGGTGTCAGTACTCAACTGTACTGGTGGAGTGAGCTCCTTGCCCACCCATACAAAACCAACACGTTCATTTACTTTGTACAACATAATCCCTTTATGATTGTCTTTCTATTCTTGCCTTAAGATCGATTTTAGGACATAGATGCCTAGCCTATTTGTGTCTCTAGACCATCATCGTGCTATCGTACCAATAATTTTCATATCCTTGCCTCTAGACCATTCTCGTGCTTACAACATCAATGTACCGACTCGTGCTTGCCCTATGGTCCATACTTTGGGATGCAACAACATGATTCGTGTCATCGACTTGGTTTGTGCTCCAACATCAAGGTCGTGCCTTGCAACTTAGCATGACTTAGCCAAACTTGTCTTATGACCCTTTTTGACTTAACTCGAAACGACTCAAGTCTGACTGATGCAACTCTATGCCAACGACTTAATACTCAATGCCATATTTCGTGCCGAAGGACGCGTCTTTTCTATAGCCAAATCTTAGGCTTCCTAAGACTTGTATTGCAACTGTACATACCATTTTTATCCCATTCGTGTCGTGTTTGCACTTACTTTTATTCGACCGACACTGTACATGTGGATTGCCGCTCAGTACGCCAACTTATCTATATGAAAGGTCACTGTCAATTCAAGCCATCTTAGACATGTATGTGGTGCAGATGAGACCCTTGTAGCTAAGGGTAGCTAGCCCTGCTTGTCACGACCCGCACCCTAGAGTAAGGGCACGAGAAGTGGGTACGTCCAGCCTACGCCGCAGTATCGACGGTAGAACGCTGTCCTAGGTCAAACATCTAACAATATAAAGGTACATGTACAATATATACACTCCGAATGGAGGTGACATAGCAAATACAGTCTCAATCACATCTAAGGTAGAGCATGATAAGAGATAGATAAAATATGAAATCCACAAAGAGATACCGCAGATAGAAGTCTAAGTGTCTAAGATACACAAATCCAGAAAACATCTCAAAATTCAAGTACAGTAATCCATAAAGTAAATACAACTCAAGACAACTAAAATAACTATCTATACAACCTCTACTGTGTCTCCTCTAGGCTAGCAGGCAACCTCCAAGCTATCTGTAAAATTTATCAACAGGTCCAGTCAGGACAGGAACGAGTACAACTCATCAAGAAAACCCAAGTAATGACAGAGAACTATAAAGCAGTTATAAACAGTTTTATTGATGAATATGGCAGTTTATATTTAGGTGATAGTATAGAGAAGCAGTAAGATACAAGGAAAGTAAAGTAACTAAAACAAGAGAAGAATGATGGCAATGAAGACTGTAAAATAAATCTAGCTGAACTAAAGTAACATAATAAGTCCAGACAGTAAATGCAAAATAAGTGTAAAACATACTATAAGTCCAGTACGAGATGAATCTAATACAAGATGAATCCAGTACAAGATGATTCTAGGTAGTGATCAAGAATCCAGGTGAGACCAGCTATACTCTAATAGTATGTTTTAAAATACTAAGATCGACATGTAAACGGCCGTAGGTAATCAGGCACATCTCTCACTGATCAGGCGAGAGATTGCTATGCTTCCAGTAGATTCCAGTTGGGAGATTCCAGATTTGGGGTATGTCTACATGTCTTACTCAATATTTTCCCGCCCCGCAATACAAATGAATCCAGAATTCGACACGAGAATCGAGATAAGTCCAGTCAAAATATGATGATTCCAGAAATAGATTCCAGAATGATTCCAGTGATTCCAGTAATAGAGATCAGATAAGTTTGGTATGTGTGTCGCATACATGAATCCAGAAATATCCATACGTTTTGTAACAGAGAATCACATAAAACTAACTATAACTGAAGTACAGTAATTGACAATTAAATGAGAGAACTATCAAAGAATGTACTCGCCTGATAACCTGAACAGCTGATAGGTATAGAGGTCCAAACTGAAGCCACAGAGTCCTATTTAGAGAAACACAGGTCAAGATGTATACGAGAGATGATAAATGAAATGTACAATGCATCTGCATGCTGTCTAGGTCAAACTAGACTAAAGTCAACACTTGGTCAACTCTAGTCAACCACACTAGTCAAATTAGGTCAAATAGGTTAAGTCCTAGCCCAACAAGTCTTACTAGGCCTAACCAAGCCTAGGCTAGCACTCACACAATCACAAGACAATGTGAACCACAACAATGCATAATATAAAATAGATAATATATATAAATACATACCTTCATACATACATGCATATCTACATTACATACATATTTATTTATATAGGCATATGTTACATCATGCATATTTACATAGTTACATAGATATATACATTCATGCACATCTACATACATACTTTTATACATTATATATGTTAACATTCATTACAATGCATTATATTTTACTTATACCTTTGATTGATTCATTCATTCATATATGACATTCATTCATGCATATTACATACTTACATGCATCTATACATTATATACATTGTATATAACATGTAAAAATAGAAGAGGAAAAAAAGGGGGGGAAACTGAAATGGAAAGGGAAGGGAAGGAAAATGTAAGGAAAAGGAAAAACAGTGGACATATACATGCTTGCATCATATATTCTACATTACCAAACATGCTATCATTATATATTGTATTACAATATTTATACATTATGCATTCATATCTATCATTACATATATACCTTGCATTCATATCTAGCATTCATTATATACTTTCATGCATACATTGTATATCATTCTTTCATTCATGCATTGCTTACTTACATTATATTAATTGCATTCCTACATGCTTGCATTCAACCATATATATACATTAAAGTAAAGAGAATATATATCATATATATATCATTTTATTCATCTAACATATCATGCATTACATACTCTATATTCATTTAATACCCATACTACATAGGCTCATAGGTTACACAAAATACATATATCGTATAGTCACTCTTCTACTTAAAACCAATACTGTACCAATTGGACCTCTACTAAACTCTAGGATTAAATTATGTTGTAGTCCTTCGTGTTAGCTTTCCGAAACTTCAAACGGATCGCATTTTCGTGTCCGGAAGCACCCGAAATCGCAAAAATACCGAAACACATTCGTCTTTCATACAGCTGACACTCAAATAATTCTACAGAAAGTTACAGAAAGAATTTGGCTTATTAAAATATATATTTGGAAAGCTAATTTCGATACAGTTCTTTTAAAAAAAAGGAGAGATAAATCAGAGTTCTAAGCTAAAAGTTATGACATTTCTAATTTGCTTTGGTTAATAAAAACGTGGATGAAAAATATGACGAATTTGACAAAAGAACACATATAGGCCAAGATACTTGGATACAAACATAGGTATCCAAATGAAACTCATTCTAACCATCCTAACTAAGATCAATCCACTCTCTAACTATTCTAAAACTGAATTTAAATATCTATTTAAACTATTATCATACATACATACACATGGGGTGTCCTAATTTGGGATCTATCAAGTAGGACACAAGACACATATCTAAAATCCTCAAGAGAGCTCCAAATGGCCTCAAATTTGAATCTAAATGGGACACATGCATGAGGATGGATCCTATGGATTCAAAACTAATTTATATGCAAAGAAAATCGATTTAGAGGATGGGTTTTACCTATTGGGAGTGGAATCCCAATGAAATCATTTAGGACACGGCTCCGTTACGAAGATCCCTCAAAGTGGACACTCCTCCTTGTACTCCTCTTCCAATCCTTGGTAGCACCCTTCCCTTAGAGAATGGGAATGATTGAGGGAAGGTTTGGTGAAAGAATGATTTGATTTGAAGATCAAATCAATGGAAAGGCTCTCTAAAATTGGGGAAGAAGAAAAGGAAAATAAAAGAGGCAAGATTGTAATGAATGAAATGAATCATTCTCTCCTAAAGGTGGCTGTCATAAAGAGTCCATTAGGGCTAATGGGAAATGTCCTAATTTTTTCTCTCTAGTCTCATATGGTTAAGTCTAGACTAGGTTCAAGTTTGGGGTCAAAATGATCTAGTTTTGAGTCTCTAACTTAACCATTCTAACATGATAAAAATTAGTTTAATTAACTAACTTAATGTTGGGTCTTGTGAGCCATGCTTAACTTAATATTGGGTTCCATCTAGAGTTCAAGCTACCCGGGTCACAATACAAGACGAAACGAGACGAAACTCAAACCCGACTAAACAAATCCAATAAAAACAATATTAAAAATATAAAATTTTCCCAAAATATTAAAATATGAAAAAATGACCAAAATTATGATACATCAATTTAATTATTATTAAAATAATCTAAAATTCACCAATTAATCAAAATCCTAAATAATTCAAAAGTCACAAAATGACCAAAATACCCTTAACCTAAAAAGTTGCAAATAGTCATTCTAATCACATGGTTAGGTCCCCATGGTTAGTCTCTAAGCTTAGTAAAACTAGGGATTAACTAGTTAACCATCAAAATCACAATTCAACATTTTAAATAGTTTTAAATTGATTAAAAAAATTACCAAAAATTACAACATGAGTTAAATCTTATTATCGATTAATCAAAATTATAAAAGTTGAAAATTATCCTCATTTTAGAAAAGTAGGTGTTACAAGTCTACCCTCCTTAGAAGAATTTCGTCCTCGAAATTAAGATGGTCGTACTTTTTCTAAAGTCTCGTCCCCAACAATTATGGTCTCAGAACTTACCTAAATCATACGATTAAAAAGGATGGCATACAGGGTCATGGCATATGGTGGTAGTGAAAGTCTCATCTAGGTATACTAGTCATGCTAACCAAAAGGGTCATAGGGTATCAAACATACAAGCAATCGGGGGTGTTAAACTGGAAAAGATAAAGAAATAACAAATCATCAAAACTGTAAGGCAGTCTACCATCCTATACAAAAACTGGTACTTATCAGAAAATAAAATAAGATAACTACCAATTATCTATAAAGGGGTACTATTCAAAGAAAAATCAAAATCAAAATCAAAAGTTAAAGAATGAAAGTCAATTGCATTGAAATCCAATCACAATATATATATATATATATATATATATATATATATATATATATATATATATATATATATATATATATATATATATATATAGAGAGAGAGAGAGAGAGAGAGAGCGTTAGAGAGGGAAAAGCTACCATTATGTAAAGGTTATGTGGTTAGTGTGTGTATGGGTGTATGTGGACATGTTCATAGGATTAGATAGTAGACGTGTGTGTATGTGAAATATACATGAAAGTGTATATGAGGATTTGGGTTTCAAAACAATAGCTATCCAGTTACACTACTCATAGTATATTGGTTAACAATCTACAATGCACAACCTATTTACTCATAGCATGTATGGCTAACCATATATATATATATATATATATATATATATATATATATATATATATATATATATATATATATATATATATATATTTTAGGTAGCAATTTAGTTATGTATATATATACATTATAACATGTATGCATAAACTCTATATATATCTATATAGATATATGAACATAACATAGAGAGGAAGGGTTAGGTTTATATGGCAGTATATACTAAGTTAGGGTGTGTGTGTCCTTGTACAGGGTTATAGCTTAGTATTGAAAGGTTAAATCCAGTTTTAGTTCAGCATTTACATACAAGAATCTGAAATAAGCTAACATTTAAACCAGTGTAATATTAACATAATGCAGTTTCAGATTTTTAGGGATTTGAAACATCACAACCAACTCAATGCTCCCAACACGTCCTAACATGATGGAGATGAATCCCTAACATACTATCCCTACATACGATAATGTATACAGCTCTAAATATTACATATTAAATCTGGAATTGAACTAAACATCTGTAATTAATAAAAAAAAATGTTAACATGTATTCAGTTTTAGGATTTTGGAGAATTTTGAACATCAAACCAACCCAATGTTTATCACAACCTAACATGTAAAAAAATGTGAAACCTAACATTATATTCCTACATACAATAATGTATATAGCTCAAAATATTACATTTAAAACAACAGATTGAACTAATATTTAAAATCCAGTATTAAGGGTTAATATGCACACGGTCTTAGATTTGACAATTTCAAACACAAAACTCAACCAATTTTTTTAAGAATTGAAACCATGTATGAACATACATGTGCAGTGATGTAACAAAACTAATAACATGAAATTTATATTTAAATTACGAATTTAAGCTGGAAAAAGTAGAGAAACAAAAATACTGGGGTTTTGAGAATTTAAACATCAACAACATATTAATATATATTCAGATAGGTTGGTAATCAAAGTGTAACATGCATACGCATCAGGCAAGTGTCTGTGTCCGCTATATATATTCTCATGTCCCAATATAAAAATCAAATTCCATATCAAGACCAACATTTAGATTCCTACCAAGATTGCAAAGTAGGTGATTGATGTAATCAAGACAGTTTTATTATTATTATTATTTAATACAAGAATAATAGCAAGAAGAAAATAACGATAAAATCTGTTCTGCTTATCTGTTTAAATGAAGAACCATTTTGAAACCAGAGCTATAATATCAAATCCAAGATAAGGTCTAGCAAAATCATCGATTCATTGTATTAAGAAGAAATTCATAGTAAAAAGTTACACAAGATTTATAATACAGCTAAAGCTACTCCTAAGTTAAATAATGAGAAGCAAAACAAACAATAATTCTTTTTTTTTAGAATGACAGAAACAAAAGTAGAGAAAACATGTTCAGGAATATTTAAGGTACAATCTAATAATCATATGCGTCTATCCAAAATCATGGTACTCTAAATCCTCGTCATACTAGTAAGCAAGGCTACGATAATCACAAAGTCCTCGACTTAGGCACATACCTCTAGAATTATGGTATTTAAAATTTTTGCGATGCCGCTAGCTTGGCTGCAAAAACCTTAAATTCCCACACCCGAGAAATATATCCAAAGTCAGACTATATGTCCTCACCATGCTGGCTAATGTGACTGTAGAAGACTAGATTCCATAACTTAGATGACCTAGCCCATATAATTTCATCTTGACAAAAATTAAATTAAATCAACAATGGATACCCAAAATCAAATTTATTAACTAACCAAGAAAGATAAATATAAACTATTTGAATCAAATTTTGAGATATTTTATAATGAGATTCTCAAGGGTCATCCCAGGAATCTCTCAAGGGATCCTAACTGTGATTGAGTACCTTCAAAAATATATTATAATCCTACTGCAGGCTGTAGTGGTACTCTAGTTCGAATACCACTACACAAACTCGACCTGCATGGGCTACCACTAAAAACGTGTCACGACCCGCACCCTAGAGTAAGGGCACGAGAAGTGGGTACGTCCAGCCTACGCTGCAGTATCGGCGGTAGAACGCTGTCCTAGGTCAAACATCTAACAATATAAAGGTACTTGTACAGTATATACACTCCGAATGGAGGTGACATAGCAAATACAGTCTCAATCACATCTAAGGTAGAGCATGATAAGAGATAGATAAAATATGAAATCCACAAAGAGATACCGCAGATAGAAGTCTAAGTGTCTAAGATAAACAAACCCAGAAAATATCTCAAAATTCAAGTACAGTAATCCATAAAGTAAATACAACTCAAGACAACTAAAATAACTATCTATACAACCTCTACTGTGTCTCCTCTAGGCTAGCAGGCAACCTCCAAGCTATCTGTAAAATTTATCAACAGGTCCAGTCAGGACAGGAACGAGTACAACTCATCAAGAAAACCCAAGTAATGACAGAGAACTATAAAGCAGTTATAAACAGTTTTATTGATGAATATGGCAGTTTATATTTAGGTGATAGTATAGAGAAGCAGTAAGATACAAGGAAAGTAAAGTAACTAAATCAAGAAAAAAATGATGGCAATGAAGACTGTAAAATAAATCTAGCTGAACTGAAGTAACATAATAAGTCCAGACAGTAAATACAAAACAAGTGTAAAACATACTATAAGTCCAGTACGAAATGAATCTAATACAAGATGAATCCAGTACAAGATGATTCTAGGTAGTGATCAAGAATCCAGGTGAGACCAGCTATACTCTAATAGTGTGTTTTAAAATACTGAGATCGACATGTAAACGGCCGTAGGTAATCAGGCACATCTCTTACTGATCAGGCGAGAGATTGCTATGCTTCCAGTAGATTCCAGTTGGAAGATTCCAGATTTGGGATATGTCTACATGTCTTACTCAATATTTCCCCGTCCCGCAATACAAATGAATCCAGAATTCGACACGAGAATCGAGATGAGTCCAGTCAAAATATGATGATTCCAGAAATAGATTTCAGAATGATTCCAGTGATTCCAGTAATAGAGGTCAGATAAGTTTGGTATGTGTGTCGCATACATGAATCCAAAAATATCCATACGTGTTGTAACAGAGAATCACATAAAACTAACTATAACTGAAGTACAGTAATTGATAATTAAATGAGAGAACTATCAGAGAATGTACTCGCCTGATAACCTGAACAGCTAATAGGTATAGAGGTCCAAACTGAAGCCACAGAGTCCTATTTAGAGAAACACAAGTCAAGATGTATACGAGAGATGATAAATAAAATGTACAATGCATCTGCATGTTGTCTAGGTCAAACTAGACTAAAGTCAACACTTGGTCAACTCTAGTCAACCATACTAGTCAAATTAGGTCAATTAGGTTAAGTCCTAGCCCAACAAGTCTAACAAGTCTCACTAGGCCTAACCAAGCCTAGGCTAGCACTCACACAATCACAAGACAATGTGAACCACAACAATGCATAATATAAAATAGATAATATATATAAATATATACCTTTATACATACATGCATATCCACATTACATACATATTTATTTATATAGGCATATGTTACATCATGCATATTTACATAGTTACATAGATATATACATTCATGCACATCTACATACGTACTTTTATACATTATATATGTTAACATTCATTACAATGCATTATATTTTACTTATACCTTTGATTGATTCATTCATTCATATATGACATTCATTCATGCATATTACATACTTACATGCATCTATACATTATATACATTGTATATAACATGTAAAAATAGAAGAGGGAAAAAAGGGAAAAAAAACTGAAATGGAAAGGGAAGGGAAGGAAAATGTAAGGAAAAGGAAAAACAGTGGACATATACATGCTTGCATCATATATTCTACATTACCATACATGCTATCATTATATATTGCATTACAATATTTATACATTATGCATTCATATCTATCATTACATATATACCTTGCATTCATATCTAGCATTCATTATATACTTTCATGCATACATTGTATATCATTCTTTCATTCATGCATTGCTTACTTACATTATATTAATTGCATTCCTACATGCTTGCATTCAACCATATATACATTAAAGTAAAGAGAATATATATCATATATATATATCATTTTATTCATCTAACATATCATGCATTACATACTCTATATTCATTTAATACCCATACTACATAGGCTCATAGGTTACACAAAATGCATATATTGTATAGTCACTCTTCTACTTAAAACTAATACTGTACCAATTGGGCCTCTACTAAACTCTAGGATTAAAGTATGTTGTAGCCCTTCGTGTTAGCTTTCCGAAACTTCAAACGGATCACATTTTCGTGTCCGAAAGCTCCCAAAATCGCAAAAATACCGAAACACGTTCGTCTTTCATACAGCTGACACTCAAATAATTCTACAGAAAGTTACAGAAAGAATTTGGCTTATTAAAATATATATTTGGAAAGCTAACTTCGATACAGTTCTTTTAAAAAAAATAGGAGATAAATCGGAGTTCTAAGCTAAAAGTTATGACATTTCTAAGTTATTTTGGTTAATAAAAACGTGGATAAAAAATATGACGAATTTGACAAAAGAACACATATAGGCCAAGATACTTGGATACAAACATAGGTATCCAAATGAAACTCATTCTAACCATCCTAACTAAGATCAATCCACTCTCTAACCATTCTAAAATTGAATTTAAATATCTATTTAAACTATTATCATACATACATACATACACATGGGGTGTCCTAATTTGGGATCTATCAAGTAGGACACAAGACACATATCTAAAATCCTCAAGAGAGCTCTAAATGGCCTCAAATTTGAATCTAAATAGGACACATGCATGAGGATGGATCCTACGGATTCAAAACTAATTTATATGCAAAGAAAATCGATTTAGAGGATAGGTTTTACCTATTGGGAGTGGAATCCCAATGAAATCATTTAGGACACGGCTCCGATACGAAGATCCCTCAAAGTGGACACTCCTTCTTGCACTCCTCTTCCAATCCTTGGTAGCACCCTTTCCTTAGAGAATGGAAATGATTGAGGGAAGGTTTGGTGAAGGAATGATTTGATTTGGAGATCAAATCAATGGAAAGGCTCTCTAAAATTGGGAAAGAAGAAAAGGAAAATAAGAGGCAAGATTGTAATGAATGAAATGAATCATTCTCTCCTAAAGGTGGCTGCCATAAAGAGTCCATTAGGGCTAATGGAAAATGTCCTAATTTCCCCTCTCTAGTCTCATATGGTGAAGTCTAGACTAGGTTCAAGTTTGGGGTCAAAATGATCTAGTTTTGAGTCTCTAACTTAACCATTCTAACATGATAAAAATTAGTTTAATTAACTAACTTAATATTGGGTCTTGTGAGCCATGCTTAACTTAATATTGGGTCCCATCTAGAGTTCAAGCTACCCGGGTCACAATACAAGTCGAAACGAGACGAAACTCAAACCCGACTAAACAAATCCAATAAAAACAATATTAAAAATATAAAATTTTCCCAAAATATTAAAATATGAAAAAATGACCAAAATTATAATATATCAATTTAATTATTATTAAAATAATCTAAAATTTACCAATTAATCAAAATCCTAAATAATTTAAAAGTCACAAAATGACCAAAATACCCTTAACCTAAAAAGTTGTAAATAGTCATTCTAATTACATGGTTAGGTCCCCATGGTTAGTCTCTAAGCTTAGCAAAACTAGGAATTTGTGAGACCCGTCTCACTGTATCGGTATTTTATACGGAAACGTGTTTATTTGAGTCGTATTTCGTATTTATCGATTTGCGTGTGTAGGATTTTCATGACTTGGTTTAACTTGGATTTGGTTTTATTTGGTTCGGTTCCACTTTGACTTGGTTTAGTTTGGTTTAGTTTGGTTTTTTATGAGATGAGGTGTATGGTTTAGATTGAGTGGAGAGGAATGAATGGTGGAGATCACTTGAGCTTGTTATATAAGCCACTTTTTCTCTCTCCCTCCTCATTCACCATCATTCATTTCTTTTCCACCAAACCCTAGCCATTAGAGAGAGACAAGTACACCTTGCCGAATGTTGAACGATTTTAATTTCGTTTGTTCCATTCTCTTTATTGTTAAATTCTAAGCATGTTTAGAACTTGGAGTTTTTGATTTTATCGGGTGGATTGTGGTAGATCTAGCTTTGTGATATTTTCAATTTTCATGGGTTTTGATCTGTCAAACTTGTATATTTTTGTCAACTGATGGTTCCATGTTGTAGAGAATTTCGTTCTACCCCATTTTGACCTATGGAAGTTCGGATTTGGACTTGGGATGAGAGTTTTATGGAGCTTGGAAGCTCGGCTTCATGGTGTTCTTCTTCTCGGAAATTTGGAGAAGAAGAACAGTGCTGACCGCATGAACCCCCTTAGCCGCTTGGCAGCACTTGACCGCATGAACCTTCATGCGACGAGTCTTCCAGCCGCATGGATTCATGTCCACCTGCCGTATGAGACTCTTGTTCTTGAGCCACATATGGGCCCACTTTCTGAGAGCCGCATGGAACTCGCTCGACCCCAGCCGCATAATACTCCGCTCCTCTTGAGCCGCATAGACCTGCTTCATGTTTGTCGCATGAGGCTCAACTTCTTGAGCCGCATGCAACCCCACTTGCTCTCAGCCGCATGCGCCCCTTGCTTTTGCAGCCGCATATCCACCTGTCGCATGAGGCCGAGTCATTCCTGGCCGCATGGATCCCGCAACCCTGAGCCGCATGGGCTCCTAATTTCTCGACCTGCATAATTTTCTTTCTCTAGCCGCATGAACTTTTGAACTCATGATCGCATGCCCCCACCCTTCCCTCTGGCCGCATGATACTCCGCTGCATAACCCTGAACTCCCCTAAGCCTCATGCATTCCCTTAGACCCGAGTCCCCTCCAGCCGCATGGGCTGCTCCCTCTTCGGCCGCATGAGATCATTCTTGGCCGCCTATGCTCGAACCGCATGGCTCTTTCCCCGGCTTGTATTTTATTATTTGATGGTCGTTATTAACTCGTACTTGTAACGCCCTGTGTAACTTGAGTTCCTATAACGTACACCTTATCCTATTGTATATTTTTACGCCTATTTTATATCCTTACGCCTTTTATCCCGAACTTGATAATCCCGATTTGATTGACATGATTGAAATGATAATTGTACCTGGCATGGTGTGACCAAGTACCTTGACAATGCTTGATAGTGGTCCGCCGTGGTGCACTCCTGACATGAAAACTTGACCTGATAACTTGACCTGCTATACAGGACACGGCAGTGACCCGTAGTGGTGCACTCTTGACAAGTACCCTGACAATGCTTGATAGTGGCCCGTCGTGGCGCACTCTTGATAAGTAATAATGATAATGATAGTGGCTCATCGTGGCGCACTCTTGACAAATCAATTCATTGGCCTGGACACCGTGGATGATTGTGCTTGTATAAACTACTAGTCCGGTTGTGTCTTGCATCATGTCTAAGACATGATCCCTGAGTACCACGGTCAGGGATTCATACTGAATCTGGCTAGGTTAATGACTAGATTGATCAAATAGTTCATGGAGAATTTCCCAGTTACCTGTTGCCCCTTTGGTCCCGGCCTTATATATATATACACATGGGATTTGTTGCTATCCGTCGAGATGAGCGTACTTCCAGTCCGCCGTCGAGTGTGGTACCTTAGGACACATGTATCTTACTACAGTGTGTCTGCTATATCATGTTATCTTTTCTTTTTCTTGCTGGGATCACTCAGGTAGTAACAAACAGGTAACCGGACTTGGAATTCTCATTGTATCTTGTTAGTAACTAGGCTTGTGATAACCCTAGCTAGTTAAAGTATCAAGCCGTACTTATTGCTTGGCCGTGAATGTTGGATGGAGTCCAGTCTGTCTAGTCTTGTCTTGATCTTGTACATGATTGTTACATGTCTTGATTTTTTATTTATCTTGCCGATAAATGGTGGGAGAAACCAAGTTCTGTTCAGACGAAGGGTTACAACCCCGGTCCTTGTTTGGTTTACGGATTGTAACCTGGTTATCCGAATAGTCCCATGGTTATCCCATCGTATATCACCTTTCCAGTCTAAGTCTTATCTAGATCCAGTTCCTAATTGTTTCAAGATAATGATTGCAATGATTGTCACTCTAATGTATTATACTCTGTATTGTCACTCTATGAGTGCCACTTAATGATTGTCACCTCTAGCAATAAATGATCAGAGACCAAGTTCTGTTCAGGCGAAGGGTTACAATCTTGGTCCTTGTTTGGTTTAAGGGTTGTAACCTGGCTTCCGGAACAGTGCCTTCGTCCTCTCTTCGTATATTGCCTGGCTCTATTTATTTAACATGTTCTCCAGTTTACTTTATGTCAAATGATGATTTACTTACTGTCTTCCTATGTTCGGGATAAGTGCATTGGTACCGCACGAATCTCGATCCTTCTTTACTTATTGCTTTCTCTTCCTGTTGATTGCCTATGACTGCTGGTTTTAAGTTCATAGTTCGGCCTCCTTTGTGGTACTTGCTATTTGGGGTCTGACCCCACTGGTTTTGCATGGCCAGGTTTTAATAGAAGAGCCCGAAGGATCTACCGCACCATCTACTCGACGGTGACCAGCCGGAGCACCAGAGTGCCTCAGTGGGTTTCTTTTTCATTCTCCCACTGATATGTAAATTCTCCTCTTGTAACGTTTAGCCCCGAGCACGTGTTTAGCTCGTGTTTTGGTATTTTCCTTGATATTGTAGCCTACGGGCATAAACATGATATGTGTATTCTAGACTATAGCTAGTCCATATCATGTACGACTAATACTCTAGCTAGTCCTCAGTTCTGTGGTACTGGCTTCATAATCAGTCATGTATATATGGTTCGGGACGCCTTACTATTGTATGCATGATGATCGTACTCTTTGCACTTGTATAATTGCCTGTGATTGAGATACCTAGGATTGTTAAACCATAGGATTGACCGATGGCTTGTAGAGTAACCCCCATGTCTTGACAGCTTATACGTGATTTCAGAGTATTAACGTACTTTGAGATTGCGTAGCTGGCTATGTCTGCCCCCGCTCTCCGGTATTCTGGTTCTGGGGCATGACAGGATTAACTAGTTAACCATCAAAATCACAATTCAACATTTTAAATAGTTTTAAATTGATTAAAAAAATTACCAAAAATTACAACATGAGTTAAATCTTATTATCGATTAATCAAAATTATAAAAGTTCAAAATTACCCTCATTTTAGAAAAGTGGGTGTTACACTGCTCAAGTCCTCAAATCACCTGCGGCGTGTTCTTGCCTAACTACCTTATTTTCCTCCTAGGCCGATACGGTCCTGTAGCCCCAAGCTTCTGAATTGAGGGCGCAAAACCTTGTCGACAAGTTGACCATGACCACGCACCTATGAGAACTTCTAGACTCAACGTAAATGCATGGCCTAACCGTCACAACTTACTTTCCTTTGATTTACTTCTTTTTTTTCCATACTTCTTTTGCAGAGCCCAAACCAGGGTTGCCTCGGCGACTGACCTACAGTCCTGTCATGACCCGAGTCCACTTTTCGGGATACGAGTGTGTGTCCAAGCCCAGCCTACGCCGCGGTATCGGCGGTAGTACGCTGTTTAGCCCGCAATAAACAAAGTGCTCATAAATACTAACTGCTCATTCACAACAACTAAATCAACTTTACAAAATATAGAAGTTTTACATTTGAAGAAGAATGTAAGCTTTTACAATTATAGAAAACTACCACACATCTAACTAGTCTTATATGGTTTGGCCTTCGAGTCTCTATCTCCCCCTCGTATGGTCCATAACGCAAAAGTAGACACGTCATCCTCACCTATAACAACGATCCAGTCAAGAAAGGAGCAGAGTACAACCATATTGCAAGTAATATTGTTAGTCCAAAATAAGTTAGAAACGAGAAACCATGATGGCAAAGAGTATATAAAGAACTAGCAATAGATGAACTAACAGGATATGAACTAGCACTAGCAAGACATGAACTAACGAGATATGAATTGGCAAGATGTAAACTAGCAAGATGTGATCTAATAAGATATGAACTGGCAAGATGTAAACTAGCAAGATGTGAACTAACAAGATAATAGACTAGATAAAAGAAAAGTAGTAACAACTATGTGTGTGAAATACCTTTTAATACGTGAACGACTGGGCTAATATGGCACATCATACGATGGCTATCCACAATAATAGGGTACGGCTAACTCATATGTGGGGTGTATGACTTAGCTATCCACAATCAAAATAGTTAGGTTTGTTCACGTACTTACCGAGTATTTTTCCTCCCGACTCTCTAACAATCAATAACGGTCAATGATACACTAAGAAGGATACAATAACTACGGTGTCACAATCGTGCCTCAACAAAATATCAAGCAATGTCTCAAAGGGATATCGAACAAGGAAACGATAGAGAAAATGTTATAATGAACTAAAACATAAATGCAATACTGTAGTTGCATGGATCCTTGCACAAACCATAGTCACAAGTAGAGGATGAGGGGATTTTCAATCTAGAAGCTGTCAACCTATAACATACATCGTACTACGAAACATGCACGAAAATCACAAGTCAATTCTAAGGTTCTAGTTTTAAATTCATGGAATAGTGGCTAGTTGGGTTACTAATCTAATAATAGTTAATTCTGGAATAAATTACTTAAAAATATCATTTAACCTAATAATAATCTAAATATAATCTAAATATGCAAGTTTGGTCATCAAAAATCATGTTCCAATTTTGAAAACCGTGGCACGCAAATCGAGGCGTCCGTTGACTATCTAGTCAAATATCATGAACTCTAGATTTTGAAAGTGCACTTTGGTATATTTCACTGCCACGAGTGCTCTGGAATCAATCGTGCCACAAAATCACATTTTGGTCAAAAGATATCGCCGTTAGGGCTAATCGTGACCAAAACGGTGATTAACCGATTAATTCTAAGTTCAACAGAATAAATAAAATACTAGATAAATGAATTAATTTCTGGGAAAAATATATATCATAGATCTCTGTGTTGGATTTCCGAAACTTTAAACGGTTCGTGATTTCGATTTCTGGTTCTCCCGGAATCTCAAAAACATCGAAACCATGTCAAGTTTCGGGCAACTAATACTCTACAAATTTTACAGAAATTAAGATTTAGATATAATGAAAATAAATTACACATTCAAGAAGTTTACCTCGAGACAAATCCGAGAAAAAAACGGCGCGCAAATTCGAGGTCGGAGCTCTCCGCAATCGTCTCGGGAAGTTAAGGAATCACCAAGATCAAACCACAAAGGAGGAGGCTATAATTAATTAGGGTTTGTGAATATACATGCATATATATAGGAGAGAGAGAGGCGGTTACTGTAGCGGGCGCCGACAGGTGGGCCCCCTGGGTGGATGACTGGGTAATTATTTATTTAATTCAAAAAAATATTTTAAGTCCAAATAAATCAAAATAAATTACAGAAAAATCCAGAAAAATTCTAAAAAATTCTAGAAAATATTTCTAAGTGTCTAGAATCTAAATAAAATATTTTAACACAAAATATCATCGTGTGACCTCACAGTAAATTCCCAAAGCCTATAAAATATAATTTCTATATGTTTTAATTATATAAAAATTCCCAAAAATTCTAAAAATCCAGAAAAAATCTAAAATATTCTAGAAAATATTTTTAGTCATTTAGAGCCCAAATAAAAATATTTGGTCCAGAAATACCCCCGTATGACCTTACAGTAAATCCTAAAAGTCCTTAAAAATAATAAAACCTTAAATATTAAATACCAAAAATATCCAAAAATTTTAGAAAAATATAAAATAGCTAAGTAATATATATATAAGCTATCTAGAGGTCATATGACCTTAATATGGTAATAATCCACCTACAAGCTTTGGCACATGACTCCCAATGACCATAAAATTAATCATAAACAAATAAAATTTAAAAAAGTAAAAATTTGGGAAGTGGGCTTACAAATCTATCCACCTTAGAAAAATTTTATCCTCGAAATTTCAAAAGATACAAATAGGCACAACCAAGAATATCATCAAAATATGACATGACCAATCGATATGAATAAGCACGACAAAGAATATAATCAAGAAAATAATGTGATGAATGATCGAAATTGATCAGGCGTATAGAATCGAAATCTAAATATGTTTTAGAAATATAGTGGAAGAAAATCAAAATAGGTTTAAAAGATGACGATCCGAAAATAGAAAAATATGAGAGAAATAAAGAACTACTAGTTGTAGAGAAGGTGGTAACAAGAAATAAGACATCAAATAAATTTGAAAGAAATTTTTTTAATAGTCGTATGCCAATAAAAGATATAGTCGCTATGATATTTGAAAATCATAAGTTATCCGAAGTCATTTAACCGAGAATCCATGTCTCGTCGGTGTACATCTGGCTGCTGTGAACCCTTGGTTTCATGACTCAAGTATAATATGTTATCGAACACTTTATCAACTCTACCCAATATTGACATAATAAATCAAAAGATCAATAATACAACTAGGATATATTTTTAGTAATATTCGACAACCTACGCATACTTAATTTTTTTTTACTTAGGGGTTATGCCACACCAGTGCGCTGCTGACTGCAGTGAACCCACAGTCTCCATAATTCAAATAAATAGGGATAGTGCACATCTGTCTTACCATTGTATGTCACCGAAAATTATTTCAACTATATCCATAAGAATTTTAAAGGAACTTCAATAAATTCAAATAAGTCGATCATGTTAAGAAAATATAAGTATCTGTCCTTGAGTAAAAGTATCAGTTTTGAAAACAAAACGATCACAAAATGAACGAAGACGACTTGAATTAATATATAGATAATTGAACCAAGATTAGAAATTGAAAATAAAACGATCGCAAAATAATTTTGAAAATAAAACGAGGTTTAGAGAAGGCAGAAGATAAAATGGCACAAATGATCTAAATTAGGAATTGAATTCTATGAAGGCCTAACTTACCAAATGTATATTCTACCCACCTTGGATCCTACCAACACGTCAAAACAAAATAACATATTCTCTTAGAAAAATTCTTCGATTTATCCATGCCTAGACTTCAATAAATCATTGGCTAATAATCTTAACTATCCAAGGGTCAAATTGAATAAGGGACTCCTAGTCCTATTCATTCTCATAAAATTAAATCAAACATAATTGTGAATGAGCATCCTAGTCGCAGGCTTGCAGTAGTACGACTAACTTAAGTACTACCACAAGTTCGCAATTTTTTACGAAAACAGACCTGCATGGGCCACCATAATTGTCATGACCCGCACCGACTTTTTGGGATATGAGTGCGTATCCAAGCCCAGCCTACGTCGCGGTATCGGTTGTAGTACGCTGTCTAGCCCATAATAAATAAAGTGCTCGTAAATACTAACTGCTCATTCACAACAACTAAATCAACTTTACAAAATATAGAAGTTTTACATTTGAAGAAGAATGTAAGCTTTTACAATTATAGAAAACTACCACACATCTAACTAGTCTTCTATGGTTTGGCCTTCGAGTCTCTATCTCTCCCTCATATGGTCCATAGCGCAAAAATAGACACGTCATCCTCACCTATAACAACGATCCAGTCAGGAAAGGAGCAGAGTACAACCATATTGTAATTAATATTGTTAGTCCAAAATAAGTTAAAACAACGAGAAACCATGATGGCAAAGAGTATATAACGAGATATGAATTGGCAAGATGTAAACTAGCAAGATGTGATCTAATAAGATATGAACTGGCAAGATGTAAACTAGCAAGATGTGAACTAACAAGATAATGGACTAAATAAAGAAAAAGTAGTAACAACTATGTGTGTGAAATACCTTTTAATACGTCAACGGCTGGGCTAATATGGCACATCATACGATGGCTATCCACAATAACAGGGTACGACTAACTCATATGTGGGGTGTATGCTTAGCTATCCACAGTCAAAATAGTTGGATTTGTTCACGTACTTACCGAGTATTTCCCCTCCCAACTCTCTAACAATCAATAACGGTCAATGATACACTAAGAAGGATATAATAACTACGGTGTCACAATCGTGTCTCAACGAAATATCAAGCAATGTCTCAAAGGGATATCAAATAAGGAAACGATAGAGAAAATGTTAAACTAAAACATAAATACAATACTGTACTTGCCTGAATCCTTGCACAAACTGTAGTCATAAGTAGAGGATGAGGGGATTGCCAATCTAGAAGCTGTCAACCTATAACATACATCGTACCACGAACCATGTACGAAAACCACAAGTTAATTCTACGGTTCTAGTTCTAAATTCATGGAATAGTGGCTAGTTGGGTTACTAATCTAATAATAGTTAATTCTTAAAAATATCATTTAACCTATTAATAATCTAAATATAATCTAAACATGCAAGTTTGGTCATCAAAAGTCATGTTTTCAATTTTGGAAACCATGGCACGCAAATTGAGGCGTGCCGTTGACTATCTAGTCAAACATCATGAACTCTAGATTTTGAAAGTGCACCTTGGTATATTTCAGCGCCATATGTGCGCTGGAATCAACCGTGCCACAAAATCATATTTTGGTCAAAAGATATCGCCGTTATGGCTAATCGTGACCAAAACGGTGATTAATCGATCAATTCTGAGTTCAACAGAATAAATAAACTACTAGATGAATGAATTAATTTCTGGAAAAAATATGTCATAGATCTCTGTGTCGTCTTTTCGAACTTCAAACGGTTCGTGATTTCGATTTCTGGTTCTCCCGAAATTTCGAAAACATCGAAACCGTGTCAAGTTTCGGACAACTAATACTCTACGAATTTTACAAAAATTACAATTTAGATTTGATGAAAATAAATTACATATTCAAGAATTTTACCTCGAGACAAATCCGATAAAAAAAACGGCGCACGAATCCGAGGTCGGGGCTCTCCGCAATCGTCTCGGAAAGTTGAGAAATCACCAAGATCAAACAACAACGGAGGAGGCTATAATTAATTAGAGTTTGTGAATATACATGCATATATATAGGAGAGAGAGATGCGGTTACTGTAGCGGGCGCCGATAGGTGGGCCCCCTGGGTGGATGACTGAGTAATTATTTATTTAATTCAGAAAATCATTTAAAACTTATTTTAAGTCCAAATAAATCAAAATAAATTGCAGAGAAATCCAAAAAAATTCTAAAAATTCTAGAAAAAATTTCTAAGTGTCTAGAATCTAAATAAAATATTTTAATACAAAATATCATCGTGTGACCTCACATTAAATTTCCAAAGCCTATAAAATATATTTTCTATAGGTTTTAATTATATAAAAATTCCCAAAAATTCTTAAAAAAATCCAGAAATATTCTAAAATAATCTAGAAAATATTTTTAGTCATTTAGAGCCCAAATAAAAATATTTGGTCCAGAAATACTCCCGTATGACCTTACAGTAAATCCTGAAAGTCCTTAAAAATAATAAAACTTTAAATATTAAATACCTAAAAATATCCAAAAATTGTAGAAAAATATAAAATAGCTAAATAATACATATATAAGCTATCTAGAGGTTATATGACCTTAATATGGTCATAGTCCACCTACAAGCTTTGGCATGACTCCCAATGACCATAAAATTAATCATAAACAAATAAAATAAAAAAAAAAATTTGGGAAGTGGGCTTACAAGTCCCGATATAGTTTTTCCTCGGCGACTGACCTACAGTTCTGGCATATTTCTTCTCGACGACTGACCTACAATCTCGACATGGTTTTAGTGTTTCCTTACTCTTATTGACTCAACTCATGAATGGCTAATTGATAGCCTTCAAGCATAACTTGAACAAAACGTGTTTTTCATATGCCATAGACCGTGGCTAACTTATTTTTCATCGAACCAATTGTGGCTCGTGCCTTAAACCGACTTGTGCTCTATGCGACACTACCGCCCAAGTCATACTTTATACGATGAGCCTTGAGATCGTGGGACTAGGTGACTTAACAACCGCATAAAGCGTAGGACAATGCTTAGAACGACTTCGATAAACCGACATAACTTTTGTCTAACTCAATCGTGTAACAACTTAACCCAACAAAGGCTATGCCAAGCCTTGCATCGTAGAAATCTGCACTAAGACTTAAGGGATACTTTGGCTATGCCAAGTATCGAACGATGGGACCGAGCATGCTTTATCAAGCATTTATGCGTGCGACGCCTATGACTTAGGCTAAGTTCATAACTTTGTGGCAACTTAAACCAACTTTCCTTCTCCCAAGCCACGGGACGAAGGACCGAGTGTCATTTTGAAAGTACGTCGTACAACACTTCTAAGCCGACCGTGGAACCTTTCCATATTCTAACTCAATCCAACCCTACTTGGGATTATTTCCTTAGCTATGTGGATTCGCCTATTTTATTATCAAGCCTACTTGTGCATTTAAAATTTTTTGTTTTATTAGTGTGAAGGCCAAGCTGAGGCAAGTTCACCGAAGCCACCCACCTTAGCGAGAAGTCGCCTCGATCGAGCGGGTCTTCGAGCAGCCGTTGCATGGCTAAGTCCAAACGCCATTGGCATTTCGATTCCTCCGATTGAACTGAGCGGACGAGGCATTACACCCGGGTCCGTCCCCAAGGACACAATACAAGCCCTGACTCTGTCGTCATTGCCGCCAACCCACCACCGTCGTTGTCCTCGAGCTCGAGCTCGAGCTCGAGCTCGACCACCCCACCGTCGTCGTCCTCGAGCTTGAACTTGACCACCCTACTACCGTCGTCGTCCTCGAGCACGATCTCTCCATCGCTGTCGTCGTCCTCGAGCTCGACCACTCTACTATCGTCTTCCTCAGATCTGGGTCGAGCTCGAGGAGAGGAAGGAGCTCGACAATCTGGAGGAGAGGAAGGAGCTCCTCGTCGACGATCTGGATGAGAGGGAGGAGCACCGCCCAGATCCGGTTCCTCGGGATTGGAAGAGGAGAGAGGAGAGAGGAAGAAAAAAGTGAGAGTAGAGAGAATGTTGAAAACGGGAGAGAGGGTGTTGGGGGTGGGTCCTGCAAACAGTGTGCCAATAGTTGTTCTGAAAATAACTTTTGACTACTTCCTAAAAACTATGTTCCGAGTGTTACTTTTGAAAAAATAATTCTAAAAGTTTTTTCCCCAAAGCATGCAGCCAAACGTTGTTATCAAATATTGTACCATTTCTTCGAAAAGTTAGGTTTAAAATCGTAACCAAACATGCCCTAAATCCCTCTAAAAGAATGTTGCACACATTCCATAAAAAAAAAATCCTGCTGAGGCCCAGCCCAATTCGTAAAGTCCTTACATGAGCAGCCCATACAAACAAGGCTTGAAATATCTCTCGTAGACTAATAATCCGTTTTATTAACTCAGATTTGTCATCCCACCTCCCCCCTTCCTCTCCCTCCGAATCCCCACAAAACCCTAGTTTCCCAAGAAATGCCTCCGAGGAAGAAAATCGTCAAGAAGACCGTCCGCAAAGTCAAGGCCAGTACCCCGGCCGCCCCCGTCCCCGTGTCCGACACCGAAACCCCCACCACCGACACTCCCGTCTCGGTACCCGACACCGAGACCGAAACCCCCACCGTCGCCGACACTCTCGCATCGGTTGCCGACACCGAAACCCCCACCGTCACCGACACTCCCGTCTCGGCTTCGGACACCAGCTCCTCTCCGAAGCCTTCCGAACCCGCCGCCGCCACGGGAACCCTAGCCGAGGAACCGACCGCCACCAAAACCCTAGCCGAGGAAACCGCCGCCACCGAAACCCTTGCAGAGGAGCCGGCCACCACCGAAACCCTAGCCGAGGAACAACCCACATCCAACGTAGCAACAGAAGCTGAACTAGCCTCTGAAACCCTAGATGCGGAAATGGCAGCAGCTGCTGAGGAACCTGTGGCGGAAACCGCTGCGGAGCCCTCGGGAGCTGCCACGAAGACGAAGAAGGTCCTCCGGGTGAGGAAAGTGGTGAAGAAGAAGGTCGTCAAGAAGCTCGTTCCCAAGTCATCTTTGGCTGCCGCAGTTGTTACCGCTGCTGCCGAAGAAGACGGGAAGGAGGTTCAAGCAGAAGCGGCCCTGGTCACTAACAAGCAGCCCGAGCATGGGAATTCTGTCTCCGGTGCCTCCCCGGCTGAGGCGGAGGAAGCGAAAGAGAAGGCTGCTCTTGATTCCGAAGGGGATGGAGAGAAGGAGCATGTTGAGGAGACTGCGGCTGCTGGAGATGGGGAGGGGTTGCCAGAGAGGAGTAAGAGGAAGAACACTGAGGTGTTTGTCGGGGGTTTGGATAGGGCTGCCAAAGAGGAAGACTTGAGGAAGGTTTTCGGGAAGGCCGGGGAGATTGTGGAGGTGAGGATGATAATGGATGGGCAGAGTGGGAAGAATAAAGGCTACGCTTTTGTTAGGTACGCTGATGCGAGCATGGCCAAGAAGGCCGTGGCTGAATTCGAGAAAGTGGAGGTATTACTTCTCAATCTCATAATGAGAGTGAATTTTTTTCTTTATTTTGTTAAGTTTTCGTCTTTGATAATTATCACATTGTGTGATATATGAAAGAAAGAAAAACTCATGTTGCATGGACACAAATATGACATGTACAATATGGACAAGACATTGGTTTTAATGTAGTCAAATGTGTTTTGGAGTGTTTGTATCATGTGACTCATGTCTGATACGTGGTTGACGTGATACGGAAATGGCACCGATATTTGGAGCGCCCATGCTTCCTAGTCACAACTTAAACTTGGTGTGCTGGATACATTTCAGAGGATGGAAAATGGATCAAGTTGAAACAATGATCTTAATTTTTGCTTTTCAGAACGATTTGAAGTTTCATCTGGTTGGAAAACATATGAATAGGATGTCGAGGATGCTTGTCTGTTATATATTGTACATCTACTTGGATTCTATGGTTGGGATTAATTGCCTATAGAGAGCTGAGAGTATTTATGTTGGCTTAGGTCTGAGTGATGTGGTTTTATGATTAAGGATAGGATTATGAGTACCATTTCTAGAAGGCACGGGACGGAATGTTTGATATGAGGAAGAAGTTGGAGAAAATTAAGATTATTTATCACTCTGAATATGTTGTCGGTTGTTAAAAATGGAATTCCCAGCCGCGGCTAGGGTTTCAAATGATCAAAACAACTCCTTAGCTTGAGCCAATTCGATTCTACTGGTTTAATTAATTAGCCAAGCTTGAACATAAAAATGAGCTTGATAGGCTTAACGGGACGAGCTTGAACATGGAAAGCTCGGCTTGCAAGCTTGTGAACAAACTCAACTGGCAAAGCTCAACGAGGACTCAACTAGTCTCAATTAGTTTGACTTGACTGTGAGTCAACTTGATTCGAGTTAACTCGCATATTCATTTTTAGAACAACCAGCAAATGGCATTATTTTCAGCAGCACTTTACTGAACCCATGGTCACATACACCTCACTCTTTTGCACCTTTAATATTCTTTCTACTTTATCGCTCTATATACTAATTTCCCTCGCTGGCCTAATTCTAACACATCTCAATCCCTCTTTTCTACGCTGGATAACAGCCACGGTAATCCCTCTTCACCCACTTTTCTCACCATCAGTCTCTATTTGGCCGAATTGTACATCGACGACGACCACCAAAATACCCTCGGTCAGCCTCCAAAACCTCCTCATTTCTGTGTTGACGAGCTCCTTTGCTGTTTCCATTACCCCCTTCGTGTTTCCTCCATATTACCGCGATTCCAGTTGATCTTTAAGCTCGAGCAGCTCTCGAGCTGATCGGGGACTTACTCAAAGTAGAACTTGAAAACAATTTTTTGAGATTAGCTCATCTTGTATCCACCTTAAATGAGTTGAGCTTGCACATGCTAAACTTGGTTCATCTTGTCTAGATTGCAGCCCTAACCACATGCACTTAATATAATATGTAACAAAATAATTTTCTATTGTCGGGAAGCTGGGTGGTTATTTGATCTTTGATCCAATTATTAGGATTTGATGGAATTTATATAATGGAGGTATGGTGTTATATAGTGAAGGGTTGAAGCTCTTGTGTCTTGGAGGGGACTTGGCCTAGTAGGCATTAAGCACTTTCTGAATTTGAAATATAGCTAATAATAAATTGTAAAAATTGGTGAGAGAAATAAGCATGACTTAAAACGATTGTAGATTCAACAAATTATCCACTAAAATTTAAATTGTGAGTGTGATCATGGAAGCATTAAGCAATCAAGGACTAAAGATGCAAAAATTTGCAATTTTAAGTAAATGAATGAACTTTTAGCAAATCTAGAAGAGCAAGCAAGTAAATGAAAGAATAATCATTAGTCATTGATGAGAGGGATTAGGTGGTGCCTAGACAGGCTTCCGTTACACGAAATGGAAGTCGTGCGCGTAGCGGGTAATTATCCGGTACGGGTATGCCATGGGTACAGCTGGTACATAGTGGATACATACTCGGGTACTCTTTTTTTAATTAATTTTAAATTTTGAGCTTACCGTAATTGAGCTTTCGGTGCAGCTCGGGTACATATCAAGTACATTTAGTTAAAAAATTGAACCGGTAACCAGACCCAAAAGTTAATAGGACACAAAAGACCCTTTTTTCCATTCTCTTCGAGCAGCCCTCCCTGGCTCCCTCGTCTCTTTTAGCAGCCCTTCCTGGTTCTGTAATCTCTGTGTTTCTTCCTGGAAGCAGTGACGATGAGAGGGATCCAGGTAAGAAATTTATAATAATCTTTTGGTGAATTTTTAGTTACAATTTATTGGTTTAGTTTATATTTTTTGTAAAATTTTAGAAACTTCTTTCAGTTGTGACTTTTTGCAATATTTATTTCAAGTCGGTTTATCGCTCTTTCTATCGATACCAATATCAATAGAATGCCCTTATTAGTTTACTAAAGCTTATGGGTTGCTATTCTGCTTTTCTGTCGATGACTTTAGAATTGCTCCTTCCCTCCTTCGGAAATGCTTGTATGTTGTATGCCAATATTGGCACTAGCTGCTCTAAAGCGGACACAGGCTTGAACTAGATTTGTGCTACAAATGAGCTGAAGCTTGTTGAGTAATAGGTCCTAGATTCGTATGACTTAGGATTAGAAATGGTTGGGTCATGTTGGACAAGGTCATGATATTCACTTCATAAATTGACTAGGATTGGGTAAAACCAAAAAAAAAAAAATAGTGATACCCCTAAATAATTACAATTTTGTTTAGGCAAGAAAGTATTACGTAGGGGTTAGAAAGTGTTACGTAATTGGGTTATATTAGTATAGATATTTGGGGGTAAAAAAAGAGAGTTTTTTTCTTTCCATTTTTGTATCCCTTTGTCATTTTTTGTTTACATCTAAAAGAAAGCCTTTATCCCAATTTTTGGAGTTGGTTGTTTGAAGTCTCTTATTTAATTCAAC
Organism: Iris pallida; assembly: GCA_029216955.1. Classification (NCBI taxonomy): domain Eukaryota; kingdom Viridiplantae; phylum Streptophyta; class Magnoliopsida; order Asparagales; family Iridaceae; genus Iris; species Iris pallida. Next base: position 1,734,279 of record JANAVB010042018.1, on the reverse strand, counting down.
TCCATCAAGGGCTATGTACATTGTAACCCTGGCACAAACCATATCATTCTTTAAAACTTAAATCCATGTTCGTTTGGGCCTACCTCTAGCCCTAGTGGTTCCTTTAACTATTATATTCTTGCCCCTCCTTATTAGGGCATTGGTTGGTATGCATTGCACGTCCATGTCACCTGGATATGATTTATATTATTTTAGTCCTTAATGATGCGATCTGTATCTTTCCATGAAGATACTCATTTCTTAGACTTTATTGTAATGTATTTCAACATATCCATCTTAGCATTCTGATTAAGCATACTCTGATCTATAGAGCATGACCGGTGTTAGAACTGTCTTATAGAATTTTTCTTCCATTCAATTTCAAAGGTATCTTGTGGTCTTTAATTCAACACATTTCATCTTTCTAAACCCTTCCATTATGGTGAATGATTGATCATAAATATTTATGATCCACTTTTTTCATTATAAATATATTTTAATGTATTTCCACACATGACACATCCATTTTAGCATTCTGATTAAGCATACTTTGATCTATAGAGCATGGCCATAACCGGTGTTATAACCGTCTTATATAATCTTTCTGTCTTTCAACTTCAAACGGTATCTTACGGTCATAAAGTACTTCAAAGACACTCCTTTATTTCAACTATCTTGTTTTAGTTCAACACATTTCATCCTTCTCAACCCCTCCATTACGATGAATGTTTGACCACAAATACTTCAAGTTATCACCACTAGGTATTCTATATGTGCTCCTTCATTTCTCTTACTTCTGGTTGGAGTTACATTTGTATAATATGTTTTCTTTTTACTAATTTTAAGATCCTTAGATTCTAAAGTTTCTCTTTGTGCTTATATTTTAGCATCTAATCATTCTATACTCATCGACCAACGCAATATTGCAACAAACATCATACACCATTAAACCTCTTCGTGGGTATACCTAGCAATTTCATCCATAACTAGCGCAAGAATATAGGGACTTAATGTTGATCATTGATGTAAGCCAATAGTTCGCTCGGTCCATAGCTCCATCATGCATAATCTCAATTTGGTTACTAGGAACTCGTTTCTTCTCCAAGGCCCACAAACAATCATAATTAATAAATGGTAATTGTGTTTTCCTTTCACTTCCTTCTCAAGATGTATGAATCAGTCTTCATCGAGGAAAAGTATTGAGGTAACCATGAGTTGAATACCATAGATGAGGAAAACATACTGCCACCTACAAAGAAATAGGAGAATGAAGAAATTAGTTAAAAACCATGTAGATGAAGAATATTTTTATAAATCACTGGAAGAAGAGTGCGAGGGAGCTCATTAGGGACCATAGAAGGCCATTCTCAACCTTATAATTTTTAGGTTAACTTTCATGTCATACATTTTATTCATGAAGTTAATATGCCTAGTATGTCTTCATATTTATTCGAAAGCAATTCGTATTAACTGATGTCTCTAGTAGACAGCTATGTAACAGGGACTTGTATCAAAATATATACACAAGATATTTACTGAGATGAGCCGAGAAACAGTAGCTAGAAGTTTGCATTGGTTTGTATTTTTTATATATGAAAATTTTGTAGATGTACTCAGTGTTCTAAATGGCGTCCGCCTAGACCGCCTAGGCGGTAGGCGGTCCCTCTCCGCACCGCTTTTCTGTAGGCGGTGGAGTAGGCGGCCAACGGAGGTTGGCGGCATAGGCAAAGGTGAGGCAGCGTAGGCGGGAGCGCCTAGGCGGAGAAATACTTTACAAAATATTTTGGCCAAAAAGGTTTTTAAAACATTAAGGGCCTATGGTTCATTTTTACAAAACTAAAACCTTATAAATCTTCGTTCTACAACTTAGTTATGCATGGAACACCGTTAAAATATGCATATTATGAAAAAAAACTGTGGTAAAATAGTAAAAATTGTTCAAAATGTATCCACCGCCTAGGCGGCGCCTAGGCGCAATATGCATATTATGCAAAAAACTGTGGTAAAATAGTAAAAAGTGTTCAAAATGTATCAACCGCCTAGGCGGCCTAGGCGGTAGGCGGACTCTCTCCGCCGCGCACCCGCCTACCGCCGTTTATAACCTTGGATGTACTTTAGTTACGTAATCAGGGCCTTCCTTGGTGGGGCAATTTTGACCACCTGGCTAAGTGTGCTATCATTTCACAAAATATATGCTTAATTGTAATTGATATCTGTACTATTTATTTCATGAAAAAGAGATGACAATTTGTATTTTAACATGGCATTGGAAATTTTTAGATTTAGATATTTGTAGTCCGAAGACCGACATGGGATTCAAGTGTCACACAACATCATATTGACATTGCGAGATGGTCAAAACAATGTCCTACGGTATTTTGTAGTGTCCGTGTCATACCCAAGGACCAATAATTGTTTGATGTGACACAACACATGACACGGTTCTCGGCGTGTTCGTGCTTCTAGGTCTAAGGAGTCTTGGTGTCTGACGTGACTGACTTGGGTACAATACCTCTCAGAACTGTCCTGCTTCCTACATTATAATAAACTGCAATGTTGTTTCATTAAATTTATTTGACATATCTGGTGCATGGTTCGCAATATCGACCGAACTGAAACCAATGATGGAACAGCTTAATGTATCAAAACTGACAAGATTCAAAACAACCAAAACTCCAAAAACAGCCGATAACAATACTCATAAGAAGGGTTCGATATCAATCCCGATACTGATACTGTGAACCTTGGTCTGGTGTTACCTGCCTATTTTACATTTTCTCATCAAACTTCTTACCTTTTAACTAATACTTTTTCTCTCTGGATTGAAGGTGTGTGGAAAACTTTGTGGAGCTTCAGCTCTCAAGGATAATGACACAATTTTTCTTGGGAATATTGATAAAAAATGGAAGAAGGAAGATGTAAGCCTCCGTAAACATACATTAAGCAATACATTTTAAATGATACTGATTGATAGATAGTTTTGACAAAATTGTTAATTTGTTCAATGCTGTCTTCTAGAAGGTATTTTCTGGCTGATTTAGTTTTTCTCTGTTGTTTCTGGGAGCAGATAGTTAAATTGCTGCAAGAAGTTGGAATTGAGAAGATTGAAACTGTTACAGTGATGGCTGATTCTATAAATTCTGATACCAACCGTGGATATGCATTCCTTGAACTTGAATCTAACAAAGATGCACAAATTGCTTACAAGAAGCTTCAGAAAAAAGACACTTTTGGAAAAGGTCGAAATATTAAGGTTGCTTGGGCTGAACCATTGGTTGTTCCAGATGAAGAGGAGTTGAAAAAGGTTCGTCTCTCCCTCTCTTAGGGAAGATCTGTGTCCGTGTTCGTCTCTTACTATGGGTTTCCATGAGTTAATAAAAATGGTGTCTGTAGTTCTATAAACCATGCTTGGCCGCAAATTCCCTGGTGCTGAAAATCGAGCATCCTATATGCCTTTGCGTCTATCACTGCGAAATGGCAGAATGCACTACCGTGGTGTGGCTATAGTTGAAAAATAGTGCTTAAACCAGTGGGGCTGATGATTTGCTTGTATAGATATCCGTGGACAACCTTTACATCTGTTTTACACTATTTTTTTTTCCCAATGATCTTACTTAGTACTGTGGGGTAGTGCAGAGCCAGAGAAATTAACTCTTACTTCCACTTTTGACGCATTGAATTTATTTAAATTGTTTGTGATTTCATATCTTGTTTTGTAGGACACAGTTATGGACTTTATTGTGGGTAGTCAGTAATGCTATGCTCACATTTTCACGCACAAACTTCATTACAAGTCTAGTTGACTAGTCCCTATTGGGGAAGAGAGGCAACACAAATCGCATTTTTGGAAGTGTCTGTCCAGTTGGAACTTGCCAAGTAGACTTTGTAAGAGTTTGTGCAGAAAGTTTGTCGGTGTAACATTGCTTTTTATTGTTGGTGCTGACCAGCCATGGTCCAGTCGTACAGCCCTCGGTGCATGGACATTCTTCACCTTAACATTTTTCATATTCTCAAAGATTAAATAATTATGGGAATGAGCTTGATAAGATACAATGATGCTCTGATCAAACAGAGCTTTGTTTCCTTCCTCTGTAATTTACGAGGACAAAGAAATATTCTTTTTCTCAAGTAGCTTAGCTGAAAATTTCTTTGTCATCTGGAACTTTATATATGTGTTTCAAATACTTGTTAAACTTATGCACGTTGTGTTTCAAATACTCTTTAAACTTATGCACATTGTGTTTCAAGTACTTGTTAAACTTATTCAAGTTGTTTCAAATACTTGTTAAACTTATGCAAGTTAGCTCCTATACAATTATTCTAATCCTTCCATTTCTTAGTTCTGTAACCTTCGAACTGCCCAAAGGTAATCTCTAAAATGAGCCCATCATCAATTGCAGCCAGCCATTATATCAGGCCTTGTGTTTAGAGCCCACTTGTGGTTCCGAAAATTCAATGTCTTTGTTAATTCAAACTTTCAATACTGAGGTGCCATTAGGATAGATAGTATGAAATATCAATGCTCTCTCTTTATTGATCCAGACTTGTTTCTTCCATAGGTGAAATCGGTGTACGTTGAAGGCATTCCATCTTGGGATGAAGAAAAAATTAGAGAGACTTTCAAAAAGTTTGGGGAGATAGAGAGAGTTGTCCTTGCCTGTAATATGAAATCTGCAAAGAGAAAGGACTTCGCCTTTGTTAACTATACAACAAGAGAGGCTGCTTTGTTATGTGTTGAATCCTTCGATAAGGAGTCCATTGACAATGATCCCAAGGTACTTGTTTTCTGATGTATTTTCTGCTAATCTTTGTCATACAATTCAGTGACAGTGTAACTTGATATTTTGATTTCACACAGGTAAGTGTGAAGGTATCAATGGCTAAACCTGTACAGAAGGCCAAACAAAACAAGGGAGGGTCAAAGTCTAGTAATAAGGATAATGCCACAGAGAAACCTAAGGCAGTTCAACGTAAGTTTGCACAGTTACTGGTTTTGGACTTTTTTTTTCATTACTTATTGCGGCCTTATCGTTTTAATACCTTCAGTTTGAGGTTGTCTTCTTGTAGAAGGTTCTCTTTCATCCTATTGCACACACAGTCCGAGTAAATTTTCTGCATGCCTTGAGATGCTAATTTATATATGTGGTTTGATGAACATAATTGCATGAATACTAAAGGACACTTATTTGAATGCGTCTGCAGAAATGAGTTGTATTACAAACCATGCATCCATACATCCATCTAAATAAAATGATCAGGGAAGCCTTTTTTTTTGGCACTGCATCTGTCCATCAATTTGGCTCCCTGGTCTAGTAGGCGTCACAAACATTGAAATAAACGGCTCCATGCCATTCTGAATATTTAGATTACTCCTTTCTGTCTACAAGTCCATGGCAGATAATATACGACAGTAATGTTCTTAATTTCAAGTTGGTTTACAAGAAATGAGAGAACCAGCTAATTGTAGGTCAATTAATTAAAAACATCAGCTGTTTATGTACCTTGTGTACTTGCAACTTCCTTGTAGTCCAAGCCTTTAGTTTGCCTATCCTGGTACCTTAGCTACCTAATGTTGAATCACACTTTTAATGATGTTAGAAAATGTACTGATGTCTGTGCTAATCATGTTTAAGCCAGACTTCGTGATGGTCTTGGTCTGAAACTTGATTCTGTCTCTTTTTACGATCTACTTCTTATGATGTACTATGCAGGTACACATGTATAGTAAATTTTATACTTACCAGGCAGTAGTATGTCGTAATTAGTTATTGCAAACAAACATGGCAACAATGGTACTCTTATTATGCTGGCACTTTATAGTATCATCACATTTCCTAGTATAAAAGTTACCAAGGTTACTAAAATTACTTTATTGGTAAGCCATTATGTTAATTATTATTATTATTTTTTTAATAATTTCTTTAAGTATCTCCCTCTTACCATCGTACTCATTCAAACAGTTTAAGGAGTTGCAACATTTATCTGAATTTTTCGATCACCTGTTTCTTATAGGTAATACAAAAACTAATATTTCTTCTACCAAGGGGAAGTCATTTAAAGGGGGTCATACTAGCAGTGGTGATAAAATGTCTTCTACAACTCACGGCCTCTCACACGTCATAAGGCAGCAATCAACTTGGAACCAGGGACAAATAGGTTATGCTGGAGGTAAGTTTTTATTGAAAGAGTAGTATAAATTGCTTATCTAGAAGTCTTTTTTATTTCAACTTAATGATATTTATCTTGATTACACATTATACCAGCCTTGTTCTTCTTCTTGGTCTTGCATAACTTTGCGTTATGCTTTGCTCCTTTGAATCATTATTTATGTGAAGCCGAGGTGGTTCACCGCCTTTATTTTGAAAAAAGTTCTCTCATGCTGCCTTTTCTTTGTTGTTATGCTTGTTATTGTTGACTTCATTTACAGGCACCGTTGTTTGAAGGGCCAGCTGTGTGAGCTGTCCTGTATTAAAAAATTGCTGAGTTTGGACTTTTACGTATTGGTTTAGAGAGACTGTTGTTTGAGCAATGTTGGAATATTAGCTTTAAAATATAACTTCTTGCTGCTTTGTCTTTTAAGTATGTATGTTGTTTTCATTGGATGAAGTATAAACACTTCATGTTGTAAGTCATGTACGACATAAGTTCAATTCTTACCAGTCACTGAGTTAACTATAAGTCAACATCCGACCCCATGAATTTAGATTAAGGATTTGTTGTTGTTGTATTGTTGTTTAAGTTAACTATAAGCCAACAATACTCAGTAGCAGTAGTAGATACCTATTGGCACAGTTCATTTATTGGATGACCTTCAGTTTTTACCAGTCACGCATTTTAGTTACCGAGGCAGCCATTAATCAAGACTACACAGTACTGCACTAAATGTGTTCTAAATGGCGGTTGAGGCGGCCACTATCCGTACCGCTTTTGTGTTTTGGCGGTGGAGTAGGCAGCTAGTAGAGGTTTGGCAGCGTAGGCGGAGGTGAGGCGGCTTAGGTGGAGCAATACCTGACTAGATGTTTTGGCAAAACAGTTTTGCAAGCATTATGAACCTATGGTTCACTTTTACAAGACTAAAACTTCATAAATCTTTGTTCTACAACTTAATTATGCATAAAACCCCTTAAAATATGCATATTATGCAAAAAAATAGTGATAAAATAGTAAAAATGCCCAAAATGTATCAAGCACCTAGGCGGTAGGCGGGGATCCTCTCCGCCGTGCACCTGCCTACCGCCGTTTAGAACCTTGGCAATAATGGCTACACTTTGCACAATATGACTATATAATTCACCACTCCACAAATAGCTATTGGTTTGCTTTATTGTGTTGTTATTCTGACCTCAATTATACTATTTGTGCTGTTGTTTGTGCAACGTGTGATTCTATTCTTGATGCCAGGATAGCTATTGGTTTGCTTTATTGTGTTATTCTGACCTCAATTATACTGTTTTTGCTGTTGTTTGTGCAACTCCGTTTGATTCTATTTCTTGATGCCAGGTCCTACTATACATGACTATAGACACGGCTCAGGGTTGAAACGACCTTTTCCTTCATTGGTAATCTTAGGAACTTCATGACAATATGACTCCCATGTACCACACCCAGAGTCTAATATTCTGTGTGATGATGTGCAGGGAGACGAGGCTTTGTATTCAGATTCGAGAGGGTATCAGCGAGCTCGATTGGATAGTTCTTTTCCATCTGCAGGCTCAAGGTTTCCTTTTATGAACTTGTCTTGGATGAAGAATCTACTATGTTTTTCTTTATTTTAATTTTCCTTGTGCATGATTCCTTATTTTATCCGATCAAATCAAATGTTATTCTCTCGTTCATTTCATTGTAGCTATGGAACTATGCCCCATGGTACAGTTGGTTCATCATCCTTTCCATATTATCAGCACCAAGGTGGTGGATATGCACCAGGTATGTTTCACTTCTGATGTTGCATGTTCCATAAGAGCGAGTAAAACAAAATGGTTATAGCTGAAATTTTTACGTTTCAGGTGCTCATTATGGTGCTACAGACTCTGCAGGTGCACGTCAGGTAATGAACCTGTTATCAACATGCTTTATACTTTTATCTAATTTTTAGTTATTGATTATATATTTGGTGTTAAAAAATGGTATCATTATGTCTATTTTCTTTTAATATTGATTATTGTTTGTATGTGTTTTGATTGGCAGACGAGGCAAGGACCTCCTCCATATGGAAGCAGCTATTATCCCCGCTGTAAGTTTTCAGCTTCATGTTCCACATAAATTTTGCAAGGTGCTTTTTGATGTGTTTCCATCATGGTTTTATGCAACTGACATGTCAATGTTTCTGTATCCAGATTAAAGCGATACAGGTTTTTCCTTGTTGCTCCTTTAGACGCCTCCGGTGCTACCAATTGTGATTTTTCTTCGCAGAAGTGGAATTCAGAACATCAGTAGAAGAAGGCAATGTTTAGATGTTGTCTTTTGCTTTGGGTGTATTCATTTCTGTCTCGAGTATCGTCCGTGTAATTTAAGCCATTGCTGTTTATGAGAGATCCATTCGGCTCTTCGTTCCAAACTGGTGCCACAATGAAACATTTGTCACCTGTCTTTCCATTGCCAACTTTACACATTAGGAAGCCACCAATTTCAATTTTACAGTTGTATCTGGTTCTCCGTACTAGGAGAGTGCTATAAATTGTTAACTGTCTGCACTTTCTTAAAAAGGACTGATGGCAGTGTTTCTGCTTCAAGCCATGTTCATTGTGGCAAATACTTGGGAGGGGTTTAGTTCAAATAATTAGCAGCTAGAGGCATTGTGTAAATGCTCAGTAGATATTGGTCCTATTATGGGCTAAACACGTATCAGCCCAAGTCTGCTAATTGTTATGTATGCCCATTAGCCTGACATTTCAGTTTTTGCTAATTGTTCTTCTTAAAAGATCAAATCTGGTTAAATATTGGATGAGCTTTACTTCAATCGAAGTGTCTCGTTTCAAGCATCTAGTATATGGAGATTTCATGTGCTCCATCGATTGGCTCCACTATAATGGAAGAAGGTTTAGATGATGGTTATGATGATCTAATCTAGATGTAGAGTTCTAGACATAAAGGCACTGTGGCTTCCATCAAAACCTTTATGTTCACTGGCAAACAAAAATCTTGCAGTTCTTAGAGCATCTCCAACCCTATTGTGACTTTGGAAAAAAGTTAATGCCACATAGGAATGACAATTTTATTCAAAAGTTGTTCTCCAATGCAATTGTCAAGTCAATTGTGAAGCTTATGCGGCAAAAATTAAAGAAGACATTGTGAAGTTGATTGTCTTGTTCTAGACGATGCACTTGACAATGTCTTCTCTTCCATGTCATCAATTATGAATAAAAAAATATTAGAAAAAAGAAAGAAGATGAGTAGTTGTCTTAAAAGTTGCCTTGGAAGTTGGAAACAAGTTATTAGCCCATTTATATTATATTTTTTATAATGTCTTCACGTGATACGTTTTGACTTTTAAGCAACCTCTTAGCCCATCCCAACCTAACCTTTGTAATCTTCTTGTGAAACTCCATGTCATTAGCTTTGGTACTTCGAAGGAAGCATTCATCAAGCACTTCATATAAAACACCGTGTACAAGAGGCAGTTCGGTGCTTTTTGTTGTGGGCATTGTGAATGAAAATTCGTCTCTGTACTCTCATACTCCATCATCGCCTGGCATCTTTCCCTCATCATCTCAACTTTCCTCCTGACGATAGGCTCCAGGACCTCCTTCACGAATTCTGCATCATTCTTGCCCATTTCGTACGTGTTTTGCGTCAAGGAGTTGTAGTATGCCCACTCGTAGGAGCTCAAGTTGAATGTGAGCAGTGTATAGTGTTTGCTGGATTCATTAAAGAGTGGAATGAATAGCCACTCTATGTCGTCCTCTAAACCCATGACGAAGTCTTCTGCATATGTTTTGTAAGTGTCAAGGGCACCGTCTGTTGGTTTCGGTTCATTGGCACGGCGAACGATAGACTGTTTCCCAAAAACAAAACACAATATCATGAGTTAGTTTTTTACGTCATTTTTTATTGGTGTACACATGAATAGGGATTTTTCAGTTTTGATTCTTACCAATGGGGCATCATGAATGCAGACCACTTATGTTGCACCTCCTGTGAACTTGACTGGACGTTCCTTCTTGCATTGGCTTGAAATTCTTTCATCTTGCTTATTAGTATATTGAGTATGCCAGCCTCCATGTCTTCATTGTTGCATATGTTTTGCATGTCTTTTGCTGACAGGAGGACGACAACCTCCTTTTCTCCCTCTTTCGGCATACTCGTGTATACAATATCATTGCATATAAATTTAGTTTAGATTAAACTAACAGAGATTTTCAGGAATTAATTTTGAAAAAGACTAAAAAAAAAAGGAGTCAACCGCCGTCCAACTGACACGGAGAATGATCATTCTCCGGCCAACTGACACAGAGAATGGCCATTCTCCGGCCAACTGACACGGAGAATGGCCATTCTCCGGCCAACTGTGACGGAGAATGGACATTCTCCGTTATGAATTGGACGGAGATTGGTCGAGTTCAGAATACATACGTTGGACTCATCTTGCTTGGGAATACGATGTCCTTGTAAAGCTTCTGCAGCTCTTCATCTGCATCATTCCAAAGTATGAGGTCCTCGCATTCCCTTAGTATATAACCGTCCTTTATTAGTTCAGCCATTTTGGCATCTTGTTCGGCTTTCGAATCTGCCTTCTTATTGTTTCTTTTGACCATGGGTTTGGGTTGAGGTTTTGGTTTCGGATCGGCATTAATCTTCTGCTTTTTATTAGCCTATGTTTCTGTATTCTTTCCCAAGGGAGTAAAATCTTCATCGACTAATACCGCTGATGGTTTTATCATCTTCTTTGGTACCCCTACTCTTCTTCTTTTCAATACTGTTTAATCATCAAGTTCAGCAGATTATTGTTCAGCAGCTTGTTGAGTATCTTCAAGCTGCAATACTTTAGTCATGGCTTCGAGATCAGTGATTGTTGCATCATTTTTAATGGCTTCATTCTTCAACGATTTAACTTGCTTTTTAAGATTGCTTTTCTCATTAATGAGCCTTTTATTTGTTTCTCTGGGCTGCTCGGTTATTTGCACTGATATAAACACAAACATCAATGAAAGGTATGATGTCAATCAAAAAAAGAAGGAAAAAAGATCATTCTCCCTGCACTCTAACACAGAGAATGACCAGTCTCTGTAGACATAACACGGAGAATGGTCATTCTCCGTCATTAAAACACGGAGACTGGCCATTCTCCTGCACTCTAACACGGAGAATGGTCATTCTCTGTCATTATAACACGGAGAAAGACCATTCTCCTGCACTCTAATACGGAGAATGGCCATTCTCCTTATTTCTAACATGGAGAATGACCATTATCCGTCATTATAACACGGAGAATGGCTATTCTCCGTCATTATAACACAGATAATGACCATTCTCCTGCTTTCTAACAATGGCCATTCTCCGTCATTATAACACGGAGAATTACAAATCAGAAATTTGAAAAAGAGAAAATTTTACCTTGTGCCTGCAGCTCTTTAACCTTGTTGCTAAGTTTTGCATTATCAGCATAAATCTCATATTTCTCTCTTCGTAGGGAGTCCAATTCTTGCATCGATGCCTCCATCGAGGTGTTCCTTTTACGTTGTTGGTCTCCTTATGCTTCTAGCTCTTTAAGCTGTTTATGGAGTTTCTCATTTTCCGTAAGAATATCAGATTTCTATTTTCTCAACTCCTCCAATTCCTGAACCGACCCCTCCATCACAGCATTGACTGCACGTTATTGGGCTCATTGTGCTTCTAGCTCTTTAAGCTTTTCATAGAGTTTCTCGTTCTCCGCAAGAATATCAGATTTATGTTTTCTCAACTCCTCCAATTCCTGAACCGACCCCTCCATCACAGCGTTGACTGCACGTTGTTGGGCTCCTTGTGCCTCTAGCTCTTTAAGCTTTTCATGGAGTTTCTCGTTCTCCGCAAGAATATCAGATTTCTGTTTTCTCAACTCCTCCAATTCCTGAATCGACCCCTCCATCGTGGTGTTCATTTCAGCTTGTTGGGGTCTTTCTTGTTCAGCAATGTGACGCCCCAGAACCAGAATACTGGAGAGCGGGGGCGTACATAGCCAGCTACGTATATTGAAATGGAATCCACCTCGCTATACGGTCACGGCTGTCTAGGAATATGAGGGTTTAACTACAAGCCAACAGTCTCCTATGGTCATGAACAAGCCTATTGTCTCAATCTCAAGCAAGTAATATAGTTACAAGATGTTAGACCACCAAATATACAATAAAAGGCGTCCCAAATATTACATATTGGCTGATCATGAAGCTAGTCATACAAAATGCGAGGACTAGCAAGAGTTAAGTCATACATGATCAACCCTAGGATTTGTCAATCATGTTTACAGCCCGTAGGCAGACAGTAAGTAAAATGCATCGAGCTAACATGTGCTCGTCGGCTAAACGCCTCAAAAGAATAATTTTACAATGTAGTGAGTGAAACAAAATGGAAAACCCACTCGTAGCTCGGGTTCCTTCTAGTCACCACCATCGGGCTAGAGGTTCGGTAAATCCTCGGGTGCTGCTCCGAAATCTGGCCACACAAAACCAGCTGGGTCAAACCCCAGAAAGAGCAAGTGCCACAAAGGAGGGCACGAAATAAGAACAAAAGCCAGCATATCATAACATAAGAAATAAAAGAAAAGTACAAGTAATAAAGAGTACAACAGGACAATAAACGACTAGGGACGTGGAACCATTCTGGAAGCCAGGTTACAACCCGTAAACCAAACAAGGACCGGGGTCGTAACCCTTCGCCTGAATAGCACCTTGTCTCTATCCATTTATTGTTAGAGATAAGTAAAACAATCATGTTCAGGAGTACCAGGTACTGGGACTAGACGAGACTTAGACAATGCTGGACACCATCCATTCACAAGCGGCCAAGCAAATACTACGGCTTACTACTTAACTAACTAGGGTTATCACAAGCCTAGTTACTAGCAAGATGCAAATGAGAAATTCTCAGTCCCAAGCCCTGCAGACTATCTAGTTATCCTTCCGCGGGTTGAGAGTATGGTTGGGTACATCGTCCAGGAGACGATATACCCTTAGGTGACTTAGAGGGTGCAACACATGACAGTGTGCTGGAAATGTGCCCTACTCGTCGGCAGGCTACAAGTCCGTTTAAAGCGCCCAGATAACGAGATTGCCTGTGACTGAAAATTCTCCATGAACTATAGTTTGATCTAGTCATTAACCTAATCCATATTCAGTGTGAATCCCTGACCGTGGTAACCAGGGAGTCACGTCCTAGACATGATGCGAGACAAGACAAGTGGATTGCACAAGGCGGCAAGAATGAACACCTACGACGTCAGAGTTGATTATACGAGTCAAGTTAGCCACCGCAACAGCATCAAGTCAAGTCAAGTTACAAGTTACAGGTGTACAAGTTACAAGTCAGGAGTGCGCCGCCACGGGCCACTATCAAGTTATCCAGTATCAAGATTAATCATGAATTACAGGTTAAAAGTTAAGGGCGCACCCCATCGGGTCACTATCAAGAAGATAATAAAGTACTAGAATCATACTTCACAGAAATCACGAAAAACCGTACTAGTCATAAGCAAAACACCAAAAACCGTATCAGGTCGTGTTGGGTCGAGACAGTCGTGTTGTGTGGAACAAGATCTCAAAACTCCAACCCACAAAAGAGGAGCCAAGTCCAAGGAATAAAATCCAAACCATCATGGGCAAATAGGTTGCGCTGGGGTTAGATTGCGCTAGGGTCAAGCTGCGCTAGGGTGAGCTGCGCAGGAGATGAGCTGCGCAGGAGATGAGCTGCGCAGGAGATGAACTGCGCAGGAGATGAACTGCGCATGGCCTTGCGCTAAAGAGCGTTGGCTGAGGGTGTCACGCCCCAGAACCAGAATACTGGAGAGCGGGGGCAGACATAGCCAGCTACGTATTTTGAAATGGATTCCATCTCGCTATACGGTCACGGCTGTCTAGATACATGAGGGTTTACTACAAGCCAACAGTCTCCTAAGGTCATGAACAAGCCTAGTGTCTCAATCACAAGCAAGTAAGTAAATGTTACAAGATGTATGATCATTAAATATACAATAATAAAGCATCCCAAATATTACATATTCAGCTGATCATGAAGCTAGTCGTTACAAAATGTGAGGACTAGCAAGAGTTTAGTCATACATGATCAACCCTAGGATCTGTCAATCATGTTACAGCCCGTAGACAGACAGTAAGTAAAGTGCAACCGAGCTAAACAGGTGCTCGTCGGCTAAACGCCTCAAAAGAATATTTTTACAATAAGTGGGAGATCAAAAATAAACCCACTCGTTGCCAGGGTTCCGTCTAGTGGTCACCATCTGGCTGGAAGGTCGGTAGATCCTCTGGAGCTGCTCCGAAATCTGGCCATACAAAACCAGCTGGGTCAGATCCCAGAAAGAGCAAGTGCCACAAAGGAAGCTTCACTTAGGAACTAAAACCAGCAATCAGCACAAGATATAAAAGTAAGAACTGGAAATAAAGAAAACACATCAGGATGATATACGACGAGATAACCATGGAACTATTCAGATTACCAGGTTACAACCCGTAAACCAAACAAGGACTGGGGTTGCAACCCTTCGTCTGAACAGGACTTGGAATCCTCACCATTTATCGGTAAAATAAATACAAGCATTCTGGTCATGCAGTAGTCTGGAACAGGATCAGGACAAGGCTAGACAGGTTAGACTCCATTCAATCATATCACGGCCAAGCAAGAATTACGGCTTAATACTTTAACTAACTAGGATTATCACATGCCTAATTACTAGCAAGATGTAGTGAGATTACTCCACAGCCACAAGCCCTGCAGACCATCCAGGTTACCCAGGTCGAAAGATTAGGGTTGAATTCAGGTGGGTACATCGTCCAGGAAACGCATGTACCCTTAAGTAGCTTGAAGGGTGCAACATATGACAGTGTGCTGGAAATGTGCCCTACTCGACGGCAGGTTACAGATCCCAGGCGCGCCCAGGTAACGGGATTGCCTGTAGCTGGAAAATCTCTTCATGACTAATGTGTTAATCTAGTTATTAACCTTAGTCCATTTCAATAGGTACTCCTGACCGTGGTACTCAGGAGCTCCCTCCCTAGACATGATGCAAGACATGACTGGTTTATTTGTACAAGCACAATCGCCCACGGTGTCCATGTAATTATACAGGTCATGTCATGTCAGGTAGCCGTCGCAACAGCTTCTCAAGATATATCATGTCAGGTTTATCATGTCAAGTGTACTTGTCAGGAGTGCGCCACGGCGGGCCACTATCATGTCAGGTTATCATGTCAGGAGTGCACCACTACGGGTCACCGTCATGTTGTGCTAGTCCCTTGTTATACCATGTCAAGTTCACGACAAAAGGCGTAAGGATATAAAATGGACGTAAAATATCTAATAAAATATCAATATTCAGGGCTATAGAAGAGCCATGCGGCTAAGGCATATGCGGTCAGGAAATGGTAAGACTCATGCGGCCCAATTAGAAGAGCGTATGCGGCCAGGGTCACTGGATCCCATGCGGCCAAGACAAGGGGCGCATGCGGCTGGAAGTGCAAGGGCACATGCAGCTGGATAGGGCCAGGCGCATGCGGCTCAGCCATATGCGGCCAGGAAAGGAGGGGGCGCACATGCGGCTCGAATTAGAAAGGGGTCTTCATGCGGCTGATGGCGAACTCAAGTCCATGCGGCTAACATAGCAAAACCCATGCGGCCCGGAAGAAGTGAGGGCGCATGAGGCTGGGTCAACGCGATGGCTTATGCGGCTGGGTCAAGCAAGTCTCATGCGGCCAGCGGGAATGGCGCATGCGGCTGCAGAGTTTCAGAACTTATGCGACTGGGAATTGAGTGAGTTATGCGGCCAGATGAGTTCGGCCCTCATGCGGCTCAAGTACTTCCAGCCATGCGGCTGAAGAGAACACTTGCCGCAAGAATATTCATGCGGTCAAGTCAAGCACTGTTCATCTTCTCCAAGATTTCAGAGAAGAAGAACACCATGAGAGCCAAGTCCTCAAGCTCCATAACTCCATCATCCGGAGCCTAAATTCGAACTTCCATAGGTCAAAATGGGGTAGAACGAAATACTCAACAACATGGAACCATCAAAACTCGAAGATAACAAGATTTAGTAGATCAAAACCCGAGAAATCCGAAAATAAAATAAACTTAGATCTACAAGAATCTAGCCAAGAAAAATGGAAATGCCAAGAACTAAAGTGAGTTAAAATGCTGTAAGAAAGAGAATGAAGTAATAAAATTGGAGTTCCTCCATGAAGCAAGTTGCACTTGCCTAGACCTCTCTCCTCTCTCTGGTAGGTAGGGAAGTAAATGAGAAAGAAGAAGATGAGTAATGAAGAGAGAAAGAAGAAATGGCAATAAATATCAAAGGTGGTGGTAGGTAGGGGGTTCATCCAAGGGTTCATCATGAACCCAAGCAAAACCAAGCCAGGCCGAACCAACCAACCCGAACCAGGAATAGACCAAGCCAAAAAAGAAATGCCAAGTCAGGAAATCATGCAATAAAATACGTACACGTATTCCAAGAATACGTGATACGAACCACAGGCATTACAACTCTACCCACCTTAAAAGAATTCCGTCCTCGGAATTTAATCAAGAGGCTAGAGGAGCAATGACAAGCTATACTAATAACAAGCAAGCTATACTAGACAATCAATCAATCATGCAAGCAAGGAATCGAAGGCATGAGGCATAAGAAAGACATTATACCTCACGAGTCAAACAAGTCGGGATATCGCGATCGGATATCATCCTCACGCTCCCATGTTGACTCCTCCAAAGAGTGATGATCCCAAGCAACCCGGACTAACTTGATAGTCTTGTTCTTGAGGATCTTCTCTCTCCGGTCCAATATAGACACGGGCCTCTCCTCATACGAAAGGTTGGTACCAACAACCAATTCCGAATGATCCAGGATATGGCTCGGGTCTGGGATATACCGTCGTAATTGGGATACATGGAACACGTCATGCACCTCGCTTAGCGACGGCGGAAGAGCGAGACGATAGGACACATCTCCTACTCGCTCCAGAATGTCAAATGGCCCTATATACCTAGGACTAAGCTTTCCCCGTACGCCGAAACGAATGACGCCACGGTTAGGCGAAATCCTCAGGAATACATGGTCACCGACCGAAAACTCGAGAGGGCGCCGATGAGAATCGGCCCAATGGCGCTGGCGATCTTGGGCAACTCGAAGATGATCTCTGACCCTTCTGACCACTTCAACTGTCTGAGCGATCATTTCTGGACCAAGCATCTGTCCCTCTCCAACATCATCCCAGGCTAGCGGGGATCTGCACTTCCTACCATATAGTGCCTCGAACGGTGCCATCTGGATACTGGCCTGGAAACTGTTGTTGTACGAGAATTCTACCAGGTGCAAGTGATCTTCCCATGAACCACCGAAGTCAAGTGTACATGATCTCAACATGTCTTCAAGAGTCTGGATCGTACGCTCCGACTGACCATCTGTCTGCGGATGATACGCTGAACTGAACTGGAGACGAGTTCCCAAACTCTCCTGCAGGCTACGCCAAAAGTGTGATATAAATCTTGAATCTCGGTCCGAGGTGATACTGACTGGCACTCCGTGCAATCTGACAATCTGCCGGAGATATATCTCTGCTAACTGAGCCGTCGACTGACCAACTCTGAACGGGAGGAAGTGAGCTACCTTCGTGAGCCGATCAACTATAACCCAGATAGCATCTCTGCCAGCCGGGGATCTAGGTAATCCAGTCACGAAATCCATGGTCATATGTTCCCACTTCCATTCTGGAATCGGCAAAGGCTGAAGAAGTCCAGCCGATCTCTGATGTTCAGCTTTAACTTGTTGGCAAACCAAACACCGAGAGACAAACCGAGCTATTTCCCGCTTCATGCCATTCCACCAGAAGTGCTAACGGATATCTCGGTACATCTTCGTACTGCCAGGATGGATGGAATACTGAGAACTGTGCGCCTCTGCCATGATCTCCTGTCTGATTTCTCTACTGGGCACACAAAGACGCTTACCATGTCGAAGTGTACCATCCTCATGAATGCATAACTCTGGTCTTTGTCCTGCCTCACACTCTGCTCTGAGTCGCTGAAGCTTGGAATCTGCTGACTGCGCCATTCGGATCCTCTCGACTATAGTGGACTGAACTTGCATACTGGCCATCAATGCCACACTGGAAGGGAGAACAACTTCTATACCCATCTTCTGAAGATCTGCTAACAACTCTGGCTGCGCTGTTAGGAAATAAACTCCGGCTCTCCTACTCAAAGCATCTGCAACAACGTTGGCCTTCCCAGGATGATACTGCAGGTTGACATCATAATCCACAAGAAGCTCCAGCCATCTTCTCTGACGCATGTTAAGATCCTTCTGGGTGAAAACATACTTCAGGCTCTTGTGGTCGGTGAAAATCTCCACCCTATCTCCATACAAATAGTGCCTCCACAACTTAAGTACAAACACTACCGCTGCCAGCTCCAAGTCATGGATTGGGTAATTCCTCTCATGATCACGAAGTTGTCGTGATGCATAAGCTATTACCTTCCCATGCTGCATCAGAACACATCCTAAACCTCTGCCTGAAGCATCACAGTACACTGAGAATCCTTCGGTCCCATCTGGAAGCGTGAGAATAGGAGCTGTTATCAATCCTCGCTTCAACTGCTCAAAAGAACTCTGACACTCTGCTGTCCAGGCAAACTGCGCATCCTTGCGGGTCAACTGCGTCAATGGCGCTGAAATTCGAGCAAAATCTGAAACAAATCGCCGGTAGTAGCCGGCCAATCCAAGAAAACTGCGAACTTCTGCAACTGTGCTGGGCACTGGCCATGACTCAATAGCCACAATCTTCTGGGGATCCACTTCCACTCCTCCTCTGGTGATGATATGACCCAAGTACGAAATGCGATCGAGCCAGAACTCGCATTTACTGAACTTGGCATATAACTGGTGCTCTCTGAGGATCTGAAGAACTATACGGAGATGCTGCTCATGCTCCGCCTCACTCTTGCTGTAGACCAGGATGTCATCCACGAACACAATCACAAACTGATCCAAGTATGGCATGAAGATGCGATTCATGAGGTCCATGAATACTGCCAGCGCATTGGTTGCTCCAAAAGGCATAACAAGGAACTCCCAATGCCCATACCTCGATCTAAAAGCTGTCTTCGGGATGTCCTGCTCTCTGACTCTGATCTGATGATAACCTGAGCGCAAATCAATCTTCGAGAATACTGAAGCTCCCTTGAGTTGATCAAACAAGTCATCTATCCTCGGAAGAGGGTATCTGTTCTTGATTGTCACGGAGTTCAAGGTACGATAATCAACACATAACCTGGACGTACCATCCTTCTTTTTCACAAGAAGCATCGGGGCTCCCCAAGGCGATCCACTAGCACGAATGAATCCCTTGGCTCGAAGTTCTTCAATCATCTTGTACAAGATCTCCAATTCTGACGGCGCCATTCTGTAGACTCTCTCTGACACTGGAGCTGTCCCGGGAATCAAGTCTATAGTGAACTCGATCTCCCGCTCTGGAGGCATACCTGGTAACTCTTCTGGAAAAACATCTGGGAACTCATCCACTATCCTGGGCAACTGCACTGCTGCTACTGCCATCCGCAATATCGGAGGAGAAGGCTCAACTTCACCTCGGGAAAAGGAAAACTCTGGCTCGCCTGGAATGCTAAAAACAACCCTGCCAATGTGGCAGTCTATCCTAGCATACTGGTTTCTCAACCAATCCATCCCTAAGACCACATCATAATCGGCCATCGAGAATTCTATCAATCTAGCGGGGAACTCTCTACCGCTAACTACGATCCGACACGAGGAAAATACTCTATCTACTCCCACAAGTTCGTTACCAGTAAGTATATTGAGCCTTACTGATAATGACTCGGGCTCCAATCCTACCCGTGTCGCGAATCGTGCAGACATAAAAGAATGCGATGCACCAGAATCAAATAAAGCTGAAGCTAGAAATGAGTTGACGAGAATAGTACCTGCCACTACCTCTCCTGGTGCCAATCCTTCCTCTGTGGTCATCACCATAGCATGACCATGCCCTCGGGGTGCTGGTCCCCTCTGCTGAAATCCTCGCTGCCTATTCTGGCTCAAGGCCTGGGCTTGTGCATGCTGCTGGGAGTTCTGCTGCTGGAACATCTGGGACTGAGGCGGCAAGGGCCTCGGTAATGGGTACTGCTGCTGCTGCTGGACCGGTGCTGGTCCTCTCACCGAAGAGCTAGAAAGGTTGGACGATGATGAACCACCCCTGTTCGGGCAGGATCCAACCCTATGGTCTGCTGCTCCACAAACCAGACACAATCCCTGTGCCCTACGACACTATGCTACCACATGGCCTGGCTTCCCACAATGAGAACATCCCACTGCGGAAGACTGCTTCTGCTTCTGCTGCTGAGGGTACATCGGGGTTGAGTGCTGAACCGACGTTACTGAGGCCGCTCGCCTCGGAGCTCCAATAGTCAAAGCCCTGGCTGCCGGGGCTGGTGCTGAAGACTGATTCATCTGGCCGTGAGATCTCTTCCGACCTCCGATCCTATCCACAATCCTCTGAGAGGTATACTCATGCCTCCGGGCTGCTCTCAAGACTGCATCAAAAGTCTGATGCTCAAACTGCTCGACTGCCAACAAGATCTCCAAGTGAAGCCCCTGCTGGAATCGCTGGGCTCTATCATACTCGGTTGCCACCAAGGTGGGAGCAAACCGACTGAGTCTCGAAAACTCGGCCGCATATCCATCGACCGTCCTGCCTCCTTGCTTCAGATTGGTGAACCTGGTCTGCAGATCATACCGAGCCACGGCATCGAAATACTTGGTCTGGAATCTCTCTCTGAACACCGCCCAAGCAATAGGTGCTGCTAATCCAACGGCCTGAGCTGCCCACCAGCTGCGGGCAAGATCTAACAACTGCAGGCGCACAACTGCCACATTCTCGTTCTCTGGAGTCCTGGCTGCCTCGAGAATTACTTCCGTATCCTGAAGCCAAGCATCTGCTGCGATAGCGTCTTCGCTACCATCAAATAAGGGAGGGTTCAAGCGCTTGAAGCTATTGGCCGCGCTGTTCCCTGGATGACCGCCTCTGGTCAAAGCATCCGCAACTGCTTGTTGCAAGGCATCTCCACGACGATCTTGGGAAGCTATCAAGGTCCTGACGAGTCCTACTAATGTGCCATCATCAGGTTCGGCAGGCTGAGCTGGCTGAACTGGGGGCTCTTCTCCAATAGGCTCGACCCTGGAGGCTACTCCGGAGTGCTGGACTTGATCTCCGGGTTGCTGTTGGTCCGCAGGAGGTGCTCCGCCTTGCTGGTCGGTAGGACCACGAACAATGCCGCTGAAGAAGACGACATAGGGAACAATAAGGAAGGACCAGGACAGATCAACGATACAAGCACATGATCAGGACAAGAATCCAGGAATTCAGAAGATACGAGCAGAGATCAAGGACGAATACTGATTGAGACATCTATTCGGTAAACCCTCACCTATCTTGATTTACAAGACCTGCATGGGCCACCACTTAAACCATGTCACGCCCTAGAACCAGAATACTGGAGAGCGGGGGCAGACATAGCCAGCTACGTATTTTGAAATGGATTCCATCTCGCTATACGGTCACGGCTGTCTAGATACATGAGGGTTTACTACAAGCCAACAGTCTCCTAAGGTCATGAACAAGCCTAGTGTCTCAATCACAAGCAAGTAAGTAAATGTTACAAGATGTATGATCATTAAATATACAATAATAAGGCATCCCAAATATTACATATTCAGCTGATCATGAAGCTAGTCGTTACAAAATATAAGGACTAGCAAGAGTTTAGTCATACATGATCAACCCTAGGATCTGTCAAGCATGTTACAGCCCGTAGGCAGACAGTAAGTAAAGTGCAACCGAGCTAAACAGGTGCTCGTCGGCTAAACGCCTCAAAAGAATATTTTTACAATAAGTGGGAGATCAAAAATAAACCCACTCGTTGCCAGGGTTCCGTCTAGTGGTCACCATCTGGCTGGAAGGCCGGTAGATCCTCTGGAGCTGCTCCGAAATCTGGCCATACAAAACCAGCTGGGTCAGATCCCAGAAAGAGCAAGTGCCACAAAGGAAGCTTCACTTAGGAACTAAAACCAGCAATCAGCACAAGATATAAAAGTAAGAACTGGAAATAAAGAAAACACATCAGGATGATATACGACGAGATAACCATGGAACTATTCAGATTACCAGGTTACAACCCGTAAACCAAACAAGGACTGGGGTTGCAACCCTTCGTCTGAACAGGACTTGGAATCCTCACCATTTATCGGTAAAATAAATACAAGCATTCTGGTCATGCAGTAGTCTGGAACAGGATCAGGACAAGGCTAGACAGGTTAGACTCCATTCAATCATATCACGGCCAAGCAAGAATTACGGCTTAATACTTTAACTAACTAGGGTTATCACATGCCTAATTACTAGCAAGATGCAGTGAGATTACTCCACAGCCACAAGCCCTGCAGACCATCCAGGTTACCCAGGTCGAAAGATTAGGGTTGAATTCAGGTGGGTACATCGTCCAGGAAACGCATGTACCCTTAAGTAGCTTGAAGGGTGCAACATATGACAGTGTGCTGGAAATGTGCCCTACTCGACGGCAGGTTACAGATCCCAGGCGCGCCCAGGTAACGGGATTGCCTGTAGCTGAAAAATCTCTTCATGACTAATGTGTTAATCTAGTTATTAACCTTAGTCCATTTCAATAGGTACTCCTGACCATGGTACTCAGGAGCTCCCTCCCTAGACATGATGCAAGACAGGACTGGTTTATTTGTACAAGCACAATCGCCCACGGTGTCCATGTAATTATACAGGTCATGTCATGTCAGGTAGCCGTCGCAACAGCTTCTCAAGATATATCATGTCAGGTTTATCATGTCAAGTGTACTTGTCAGGAGTGCGCCACGGCGGGCCACTATCATGTCAGGTTATCATGTCAGGAGTGCACCACTACGGGTCACCGTCATGTTGTGCTAGTCCCTTGTTATACCATGTCAAGTACAATAATCATTCCAAACATATTAAGCAAATCCATGATTATCAAGTTCACGACAAAAGGCGTAAGGATATAAAATGGACGTAAAATATCTAATAAAATATCAATATTCAGGGCTATAGAAGAGCCATGCGGCTAAGGCATATGCGGTCAGGAAAGGGTAAGACTCATGCGGCCCAATTAGAAGAGCGCATGCGGCCAGGGTCACTGGATCCCATGCGGCCAAGACAAGGGGCGCATGCGGCTGGAAGTGCAAGGGCACATGCGGCTGGATAGGGCCAGGCGCATGCGGCTCAGTCATATGCGGCCAGGAAAGGAGGGGGCGCACATGCGGCTCGAATTAGAAAGGGGTCTTCATGCGGCTGATGGCGAACTCAAGTCCATGCGGCTAACATAGCAAAACCCATACGGCCCGGAAGAAGTGAGGGCGCATGAGGCTGGGTCAACGCGATGGCTTATGCGGCTGGGTCAAGCAAGTCTCATGCGGCCAGCGGGAATGGCGCATGCGGCTGCAGAGTTTCAGAACTTGTGCGGCTGGGAATTGAGTGAGTTATGCGGCCAGCTGAGTTCGGCCCTCATGCGGCTCAAGTACTTCCAGCCATGCGGCTGAAGAGAACACTTGCCGCAAGAATATTCATGCGGTCAAGTCAAGTACTGTTCATCTTCTCCAAGATTTCAGAGAAGAAGAACACCATGAGAGCCAAGTCCTCAAGCTCCATAACTCCATCATCCTGAGCCTAAATCCGAACTTCCATAGGTCAAAATGGGGTAGAACGAAATACTCAACAATATGGAACCATCAAAACTCGAAGATAACAAGATTTAGTAGATCAAAACCCAAGAAATCCGAAAATAAAATAAACTTAGATCTACAAGAATCTAGCCAAGAAAAATGGAAATGCCAAGAACTAAAGTGAGTTAAAATGCTGTAAGAAAGAGAATGAAGTAATAAAATTGGAGTTCCTCCATGAAGCAAGTTGCACTTGCCTAGACCTCTCTCCTCTCTCTGGTAGGTAGGGAAGTAAATGAGAAAGAAGAAGATGAGTAATGAAGAGAGAGAAAGAAGAAATGGCAATAAATATCAAAGGTGGTGGTAGGTAGGAGGTTCATCCAAGGGTTCATCATGAACCCAAGCAAAACCAAGCCAGGCCGAACCAACCAACCCGAACCAGGAATAGACCAAGCCAAAAAGGAAATGCCAAGTCAGAAAATCATGCAATAAAATACGTACACGTATTCCAAGAATACGTGATACGAACCACAGGCATTACAGAGGGTCATCTTCTCCATCATGTCGAGGGAAAATCCCAAGAACTCCAAATTTCCAATCTTCATAACTTAGCCAAAACAAAACCAAATTTAGATTTTCAAAGTTCTAACTTGTGTAAAATTGAATTCTCTTCCACATGGAAACCTCAAAACAAGGAAAAAAAAAAATCTAAGTTTAATAGATCAAAACCAAGAAAATCCAAAAATGGTTAAAACTTAGATCTAGAAAAATAGAAGCTCTAAATCACAAAATGCCAAGTTCTAATGTTGTTCACCATGGTCTAATCTAGCTAATGGACAAATAAAATGGGGTGCTTATTTGGTGGCAAGGTGCACTTGCCTATGGTGTTGGTGGAGGAAGGAAGAAAAAGATGAAGAAAATTAATGGAAGTTATGAGGAGAGAGAAAGTTAGGTGGGGTTTTAATGAGGGAGGGTGTGTTGTGTTGAGGGTGGAGGTTAGCTAAGGTAGTCCAATGCAAACCAAACCAAACCAAACCAATTCCTTCTCCATAAAATAAAACCACGCCAGGTCCAAAACCCATTTTACGAGAAAACCAGAATCCGCAAGTTAAACCAAAACACAATTATAGGCCATAATCCGAGAAAATAAAATACAGGTCCGAAATACATATAAGCCTAATCAAAATACGTATTCCGAAATACGGGCATTACAAGCAATCTCATGTCCACCTGTTTGGTGGTGTCCCTCTCCCTCTTGTGCACCTTCTTCTTGTATAGGTAGCTCATCTTTTTTGTGTCCTCCCTCTTTCCCAACAGATATAACCAAATCTTTTAATACCATTTTCGATTTCAATTTGTTGTGATATTCGTTCTTGAGGAAGAGTGAGATTGCATACCCATCCCATGTGAAAAATCTTGGGTATTCAGGAATTTGGTCGAACTTCCTTTCTACAAGGGTACTATGTTCTGCAAACCAGTAGAGGAAATATAGTGTGCAACCTTAAATCTTGGGGTATGCATTAGAGTAATTCCCCCCAACAGTTTTACTTGTTGCCTTCTTGATGCTCTCCATGACATATGCCAATATTAACCTTGGCCAGCAGATACTTTTTATTACTTCTACACTATCTACCAAGGCCAAGAATCTGTACGATAAATTTGAACCGCCAGACCTTGTAAAGAATATTGTTTGGCACAAGTGGAAGATTATTAGCTTGGCCAAATCATTTGGTTTAACTGTTTATTTCGGTCACGAAGCCGTTATAGCAATTCAAAGAACTTCTCTTTCACTTCCGTATTCGTGAGTACTTTGTTTTTGCCATTGGAATTAGCTAGCAATCTTCTGAAGTGATCTCTACATAGGCTCAACGATTCCGACGGTGTGGCCTGCTGTTGTTTTTTTATGATCAATCTTCTGTAATTAACATCATCCTCGTTTTCTTCCTTCAGCGGTAGAATGAAGATGGCTGCCATATCGTCGACACTTGGTACTATTTTAACAGTGGTGCTTAATTCAAAGTATCCGACTCCATCTTTGTCCTCCAAGTAAGTTCCTATCAATTTTTCAAGACCTTCTGAAACCTTGGCTAATTCTTGAGTGCTGACTCTGTTTTTGTAGAATACCTCGACAAAATTCCAGAAACCGATATTCTTTAAAGAATCAATAACTGGCTCGGGTAAATGGCTGCCATCTTTATTGACACCCTCCATAAGCGTTAGCATTGTTTTGAAAGAAGAACGAAAAACTCTTGAATCCTTATTTCTGGCAGTTTTTTTCTTACAAAAAATAAGACAAAACAAAAAATTAGTTTTCTGTCAACTGTTCTCCGTCATTATAACACGGAGAATGGCCATTCTCCGTTATTATAACACGGAGAATGACCAACCTCCATGGTTCCAGCACGGAGAATGGTCATTCTTATGTGTTTTAACACTGGGAATGACCATTCTCCATAGTTTTTACACGGAAAATGGCCATTCCCAGTGTTGAAAGCATGAGAATGACCATTCTCCGTATAAAAAACACGGAGAGTGGTCATTCCCCGTGTTAAGTAACACTGGGAATGTTTATTCTTCGTGGTATTTACACGGAGAATAAAAAATTTCTGTCAATATAACACGGAGAATGTCAATTCTCCGTAGTACTACGGAGAATGGCCATTCTCATGTTTTTAACACTGGGAATGACCATTTTCCGTGGTATTTACACGGAGAAGGAATGACCATTCTCCGTGTTACTTAACACGGAGAGTGGTCATTCTCATGCTTTTAACACTGGAAATGGTCATTCTCCGTATTACTTAACACGGAGAATGGTCATTCTCCATTTTAAAAACACAGAGAATGAGCATTCTCATATTTTTTTAACACTGGGAAAGTCCATTCTCCATGATTCTTACACGGAGAATAGTCATTCTCATGTTTACTAACACTGGAATGGCCATTCTCCGTGGTATTTATACGGAGAATGAAATTTTTTTATCAATATAACACGGAGAATAGCCTTCTCCGTGATTATAACACGGAGAATGGCCATTCTCATATTTTAACACTGGGAATGGCCATTCTCCGTCAATTTAACACAGAGAATGGTCATTCTCATGCTTTTAATAATAGGAATGGCCATTCTCCGTGTTACTTAACACGGAGAATGGCCATTGTCCGTAGACTTGCAATTCTTCGTGGCTATTCTCCGTGGTATTTACACGAAGAATAAAATTTCTCCGTCAATTTAACACAGAGAATGGTCATTCTCATGCTTTTAACATTGGAAATGATCATTCTCCGTGTTACTTAAAACGGAGAATGGCCACTCAATGTTATTTAATACGGAGAATGGCCATTTTCCGTCCTTATAACACGGAGAATGACCATTCTCACTACAAGAAATGTAGGTTTCCGTGACAAGTAATTTGTGACAAGTGTCAAACTTGCCACTGAAAGGGATATTTTTGTGACAAATAATTTTTGTTGTCACTCATAATTTGATTATGTGACAACAGTTTTTTTCCATCACACAGTTAAATCATTTAGTGACCATGTTTTTATTGGTCGTCACTTAATATTGTCACTGAAATAAAATTTAAAATTTATACTTATGTCATAGACAAGTTATGTGTGATAAGTGAAAATACTTGTCACTTAAGGGTTTTTATAGCTACAAGAAAATATTATTGTCACATAAAAGTATTGGCCACAAGATTAAAATTTTATTCTTGTCACTTAAAAATTTTTTTAGTTACCAAATAATTGTTTGTCACACAAAAGTATTAGTCACAAAGAAGAAATTTATTTCTTGTAACAAAAACTTAAAGTAATTTTAAAAAAAATTAAATAAACAAAATATTCTGATTTTGATACTATTTTGACATTAATATTAAATTGTAACTGGATTTGACTATACCAACAAAATACTCTCATTTGCAACAATCTTTTACGAGGGTTCTCAAAAAAAGTACACTACACCAAAATGGACGATTTGCAACAGTTAAGAGTTGTCCAACAACGTCGTTGCATTTTTGACGGATTACAACCATTGTTTAACATCAAAACTTATTCACCAAAAAAGTAAATTTGAATTCGACGGATTAAAATTGTTGTTTAATTTGCAAATTTTTGGCTCCTAATTTATTAAAAAAATTGGCTCCCAAATTTTTATCCAAATTCGTGCCCCTCCCGCTGGAATCTTCAAAACTTTTTTTCTCCACTTTCCTTTTCATTTCTCCCTCTCAAAACTTCTTACAAAACGCTCGTCCCCTCCCGCTGGAACCCTGCCAGAACCCTATTCCCCTTCCCACCATCGAAAAAACCCTGATCCCCTTCTCATTTTTTTGCTACCCCTCTCCCCCTTCACCTTCTCCTTATCTTCTCCTCCTCCTCTTCCTTATCTCCACATCTCCTTTACATCGACTAGCCAACTGCAGAGCCCTACAGTATACATCGATGGAGGACCAGCGACATTGTTACCTGAAAGAACCTCGATTCAGAGGTCGACTCGAACTCCATAAGGTCTTCTTCATCCATGAGTACATTCCTCCTCTTCTTCCCCTTCCTCTTCAAAAAAAAAAAAACCTCAACTCGGAAGACTTCGATGTCGTCGACATGCCGCTGATGTACGCCCATACTTCTTCGATCTTAAAGGTGATGAGATTTGTTATGATCTCTTTCAAAAAAAATTCTTATTATAATTTTCCTTATTTTTGTCGATTTTTTGTTCTTTTTTCTTGAAAATAATTCATGGACCCGATGGTGAGAAATTAGTGAATAATTTTATTTTTGTAGTCGAAGCCCATTTCGAAATCAATGGAGGGGAGGTATAGTTATAATGAGGGTGGTGATCTAAGGTCTGTGAAGCCGAGGGTGGTGATCTAAGGTCTGTGAAGCCGTGGTGTTTGATGAAATGTCAGACCAAGTTGGACTTCGTTGGGGTGGTGGTATGGGATTAAAACTGTTGTTACAAGCAAGATTGGACTGGAGTAATCAGAGGCATCAGGTACTTTTGTAAAATTGTTCATCTTGGTCTACTTTTTTGTTACTTAGACCATCTCCAATGGTGATTTCTAAAATTGAGTTCTTATCCTACTTGGCATGATACTTTAACACCTGTTCTCTATTGTGGAGATTCAGATTTGGGTGAGGAATAGAAGAGAAGAGAACAAGAAGAAGGGAGAATGACTAGGTTTTTTTTTCCTATTTCTCGGTAATGAGCAACAAATGGATACTATCACATATATAAATATCACCCCCCTGCAGACGGAATTGTCATTTTGCATGTATGCTAATAAGCCAAAAACCACGCTAATTGTGCCTCCATCCAGACTCTAGTATGGTCTGTTTCCAAGTTTCTTTTTGCACCCCCTTCAAATTTGGCATAAACGTAGTTTCCCGGAGATGCTGGAATTATACTTTTGTGTGATATCTATCCAAGTGTTAGCTTAATTATGCCTGTTGGGAAGTTTAAACTAGGATAGTGTTATATGTACCGTAGTTATTTATCTTAAATATAAATAGAAGTTATTGATGAGGGGTTTAGAAAAACAAATTTAATTTGTATCAGTAGATCAGTAGAAAATGAGAACAGAGGATGCTAGGAGTTCATTAGGATAGTATATAGGAATTAGGACGGTATATAAGATAAATTTTGCCCTGTAGGTATATGAGTTTGGTTGACTACTTCAGTGGTCATAATTTGGCATGTTTCTACTCCAATATTAGCATTTGCCTCAAAATAATAATAATATATGTATATACCTCTTAACATTTTTCGTGGGTTGTATATTTAGGTTCTCTAAAACGAACAAGCAGCTGGTCTTTTGATGAGAAACTTCTTATACAATCAATTTACAAGGTACTTCTTTTTAGCCTTAACTGTACAATGAAAATGAATTAGCTTGCTTCAAATGATTAAATTCCATAAATTCATTTTTTGTTGTTTAAAGTGACTTTCTCTAATCAAGTTGGTTCCTAATTATGTTGTGTAGGTTCTTGTTTCTGTATCCAAAAACAATCCTATTGTCCTATATATAACAGATGTTGAGAGCCTTCTGTATAAGTCCCAAAGGACATATTCCTTGTTTGAGAAAATGTTGAAGAAGCTCTCTACACCCGTGTTGATACTTGGTTCAAGAACTTTGGATGCAGATGGTGACTTTAGAGAAGTTGATCTTGTTCCCCTACAACATAGAGATCAAGCCTCCAGAAGACGAAACCCATCTTGTTAGTTGGAAATCTCAACTAGAAGAAGACATGAAAAAGATTCAGATTCAGGACAATAGAAACCATATTGCAGAAGTACTCACTGCAAATGATCTCGACTGCGATGATTTGAGCTCTATTTGTCTGACAGATACAATGATTCTTGGTAATTATATAGAAAAAATTGTGGTGTCAGCAGTGTCTTACCATTTGATGAACAATAAGGAACCTGAGTATAGAAATGGGAAGCTTGTTATTTCTTCAAAGAGGTAATTTATATTTCCCATTATTACGGGTAGTTTCTGTTGAACCTTCTTATTCCTTCTCTTATCATCTTCGAACTTTTCATTTCATATGGAAGTTTGTCCCATGGGTTAAGTCTATTTCAAGAAAGTAATATTAGCGGCAAGGATACCCTAAAGCTTGGGGTGAATGCTGAAGCCGGTAACGAAGAAAATGCAGCTGCCAGTAAATCACAGAATGCTGAAGCTCCAACTTCTGAAAGCAAAAGTGAAGCAGACAAATCGCCATCAGCAAAAGCACCTGTAAATTCTCCTTTCCTCTGTTATGCGCAGAAACATATATACTTGTTTTCGTTCAGTACCATGATTATGTTCATCATTATTATCATCATCATCGTCATCATCATATAGCATTTTTTGCATTAGAATGGGTATGTTGTGGAACACAACTCAACATAGTTACTACAAAAAACTCTTATGGAAGGAAAACGAGGATAGAAGATCTCACAAGGATTTTCCACACCATGGAGTTTGCTAATACAAGATATAACTTTGAAAAATTATGTCTGTTGCTGAGACCTTATCACTCTATTTCACATGATAACTACAATATTTTTGGAACCTTGTTATATAGTATGAATTTTGGATAAAGGTTTTGTTGTTGTTATTGTTTGTTATATAGTATGTATGATCTTACCTCATAATTCAGTGATCCTAGATAGTCTTGAATGGACTTTGACATATTTTTGCCATTCAAATATGCGAACACACCCTGTACCATGAAGAAGGTATGTTCCCTCAGCACACAACATAAAACTGCCTACTGATATTCTGAGTGCAAGTTTGTGCTCGTGATATATGTACGAGGGTCAGTTCATGGTCTTCAAGTGCAAAATGTCGCTTAGACTATTCCAACTTGCATATGATTTTTGTACAGAATTGGTTGTGTTGACAATGTTTTACAGTTGGGTACAAACCATTAACCCCAGATATTGTGAGTGCTAATACATGAAATACTCACTTTTCCATTGTCATCGTCACTTAACAGTATCTTATAAATATGATTGATGAAAAAAAAAAGAATTACCCTCTACTTCATTAGTGTTAAACTGTTTTATACTAGACTCTAAGTTGTTGATTATGACTTATTTGCTTTTATTCATTAAGGATGCAGCATAAATTTGATATATTTGTGTAGAGATGCTAATTATCTGTAGGTTCAGTGTTATAAAAATTGTGTATCTGCTTATTAAAAGAATCATCGCAGAACTATTTTATCTATGATCAAGAATATTAACAATTTCTCATCATATTCTTTCTCCTTTTCTGGATAATGAAAGTATGATCATGTCTGCTTAAAGAAATTCAAATATGCTTACTAAAAAAATTAAGATTGTAATGGAACAGGAAGTTCCGGATAATGAATTTGAAAAGCGGATTAGACCTGAGGTTATCCCAGCCAATGAAATTGGAGTAACATTTGATGATATAGGCGCCTTAAGTGACATCAAAGAATCTCTTCAGGAGCTGGTCATGCTTCCTCTCCGTAGACCAGACCTCTTTAAAGGAGGCCTCATAGAGCAAATTGTATCCGAATTTATCTTGAGCATAACCTTTATATAGTTTTAAATGTTAGCAACTTATGCTTGTTCCTGCAGAATTATTGTGTTCAAGGAGAAGTGTGTATGGAATAGTTATCGGTATGGCATTCTTATTTTTTATTTTGTACTTTTCTTGTATCTAGACCCCCTCCAAAACTTCTCGAGGTTATCTTGCCTAAGAAATTGCTTCTAAGTGTAGCAAATGTTTTTAGATGCAGAATTAACATGACTTTTGCATGCTTCCGATTTGTTGCTTCATGCAATGTTTTCAAGAAATTTCTTAAGGTAAACTCATAGATGTCATTGAATTTTAGGATAAGGGTAAAAATATGTTCACAAATTCTCTCTAAAAAATCATTTACAAGCACACCAAATATGTACTCCGTTATGTCATTTGAGTACGTACATATTAAACAATATGTAATCTTTAGACAAATTCTATAATATGTGAAGTACATAGTCTGAAATGTGGATATGACCACCATATATGCTCTGATATCACGATATGTTCAAATTCCAGAATATGTGAGAGGGGTGATGGCTCTTAAAGGAGCTAAATGGAAGATAGGGAGTCATGTTGTTGAACCCAAAATTTTGGGAATAAAGAAATAGAATTAAATATTTCCTTCTTTGAAGACAGATTTGGATTTTTCTTCTTATATATATACCCACTTCTCTATGGAGAGGAGGATGCTTGAGATTTATGTATACGAGTTTATCCTAGTTTTTAGCAAGTGAAAAAATAAAAATCTGTTGTTCCATATGTAGTCTTTGGTCAGATCTTAAACAGTTGTATATTTATTGGAATAAAAAGTTGAATGGGTTCTTAAGCTGGTCAGATCTTAAACAGATGGATATTTATTTGGGATGAAAAGTTGAATGGTTTAAGCTGTTTTTATTCCGCTATTAGCCACAAGTTACTACCTTTTTGTTTCAATTTATATATGGATTTCTGCTGCCTTTGTTTCAGTTCTGATACTCAGGTGTAAGAGCTCCTTAAAGCTGCTGTCTTTTGTGGGTTTGGATGTTCAATTTTGGTTATAACCTACATGAGGATATGAACTTCAATTTACATATTGATATTTTTATTTTGTTGAATCCAGGGGATTAGCAGTATTTTTGTATTATACACAATTGGAAGTCTTGGGTCCAAGTCCTGACCTGGACGAATGCTTGTTCAGGACATACACATGTGGCAGAGGCACTGAAAGTACCAACCCAAATATTGTTCACAATGCCATGGACGTGAGTATTGTTCTTTATACACTTTATTGGATATCGCTTCTTTTTTAGTTTCAATGTCGAATCATATGTTAGTTGACAACCTAAATATTCTTTGAAGGATGGATATTCTTTTGAAAACACTTATTTTGGATGGTTATTTAACCTTAAATTTGCTAACTTGATTTTCAAGATTGGCAACTTTTGTTCTTTTGATTTGATTAGCAGGTTCTGGTTTTATTTCTTTTATGTTCTTTTATGCAGATCAACGATCACTTTCTATTTTGTCTACCTAAATCCTTATTCTTTAACCCTAATTTTCTTGTTGTTCTCTCTTCTTCTTAGCTTCTATTCCCTTCTTTTTTTTTTGTTTAGGGTTTCTACCTCATTGTTGTTGTTATTGAATTTACATTTTCTTCTTCTACTAGTTTATGATCAAGTTTTATCTACAAGGTGCATGACATGAATGATCAAGTTTTATTGACAATTTTTTTTATTGTATATATATACCTTCACAACTTCTAAACAATCTCTTTATTGATTTATGCAGGTCATTAAAGATTGATCATCACCAAGACAGGAGCTGCATATGCAATTGATCATCAATTTATATTTATAAATTACTCTTGATTTTATGTACCAGCTAGTTTGGATACTCTTTATTTTATAAGTACTACAAATTACTTCTCTCAAATTATATGTACAGAATTTTGAGGTGCAATATAATTACTTTTTGTGGATTGATATAATTACTTTTCACCTTCTTGTTGTCCATAATTACTTAGAGTTGGTCGTCTATATAAAGCCATTTAGAATTTGTGAAGGATGGTTTACATTGAAAAGTTGATGGGGGTGTTCTTGGAAGATGAGTACAATTATGCATGTACCCTCTTCTACAAGAATTGTATGATATTGTATTGTGTGTTCTTGTGTTTCAATTTATAATGACAATGACAATGACAATGACGAACAAAGATACTCGTGACAATATTGATTTGCCACCAAACATATAAAGTGTACACTACGGTGACAACATTTACCTTCACTAAACAAACAAGTATACAGTGACAACAATAAAAGTGTTACTGCAAGTGTTTACAATGATGACATGTACTTGTTACTAAATATACACGTTTATTGTGACAACAATAAAAGTGTTACTAAAGTTGTTTTGTGATAGCAAATGTCGTCACGAAAATAATTTTTATTTTTGTCAAAAAATATATATTTATTTTTAGTTACAATAAAAAGCTATTTTGTGACAATATAGTGCGCCACTTATAATAGTTTTAGTGACGAATTTTGTTGTAACGGAAAGTTTACTATCACTGACAACATATTCTTGTCACAGTAGAGAACTTTCTGTAACAACGACTTTTGGTCGTCACTTATACTTTTAGCTACGGAGGTATAGGCTACGAAAGTAAGTCGTCACTGTACTCGTCCCAGAAGATGTGTTGTGACGAGTTTCATAACTTCTGTGATGACATTACATGTCACAGAAATCATGTTTTCTTGTAGTGTCTCCTGCATTCTAACATGGTGAATGGTCATTCTCCGTTTTAAAAATACGGAGAATAACCATTCTCATGTTTTTTAACACAGGGAATGTCCATTCTCCTTGATTTATAAATGGAGAATGGTCATTCT
The DNA here is from genome assembly GCA_029216955.1 of Iris pallida. Classification (NCBI taxonomy): domain Eukaryota; kingdom Viridiplantae; phylum Streptophyta; class Magnoliopsida; order Asparagales; family Iridaceae; genus Iris; species Iris pallida. The sequence continues at coordinate 1,699,480 of JANAVB010042018.1, read as the reverse complement.
TATGTTTACTAACACTGGGAATGACCATTCTCTGTGGTACTTACACGGAGACAATTCTCCGTAGAATTGCAATTCTTCGTAGCTATTCTTCGTGGTATTTACACGGAGAATGAAAATTCTCCGTCAATTTAAAACGGATAATGGTCATTCTCATGCTTTTAACACTGAAAATGGCCATTCTTTGTGTTATTTAACACGGAGAACGATCATTCTCCGTTTACTAACACTGGAAATGGCCATTCTCCGTGATATTTACACGGAGAATGACTATTCTCCGTCAATTTAACAAGGAGAATGATAATTCTTCGTGATTTTAACACGGAGAATGGTCATTCTCATGTATTTTAACATTGAGAATGACCATTCTTCGTGTAAATATACAAAATCATGAACATAATTTAAAGTTATACCTTCTTGTTGTACTCTTTTTTGCTTAGCATCCTTTGGCTTATGCAATTCTCTTGAATATCTGTTTCCGTGATTCTCCATAATTCCTTTTTGAATTTTCTTTAACTGTCTTCATTTTCTCCACAACTGGTATCTCTTCCCTAACTGGTGTTCCAGTTAATGCTGCTGGCGATGATGCTGCTGGCGATGATGATGTTGTCGGTGATGCCGACATTGTGTGAAGATTGCGAATGGAGAGTAAGGTTTGAAGATTTTAGAGGAGAAAACCTAGATTCGAAACTGAGCGTCGTGTGGAAGAAGAGGAAATATCGAAACAGTTTTTTTTTTTTGAATAGTAGGGTTCGAATGCGTTTTCAATAAATCAGAAGGGCAAAAGGTCATTCAGAACCCCCTTTATATATTTTCGCTAATTCTGGGCATGCGATAAAATATTATTTTGCAGTGGTTTTCATAAAACTTTTTCAATTTTTGGGCATTTCAGAATTTTTTCCATATATAATGCGGCTTGGGAACGACTCATAAATTAGCCGTCCAAGCCGAATGTAATCATCCACCATTTATTTTATTAAAAATGTTACGGATAAAAGAACCTTTTTTTCCTTTTGTACTCACTTTTTTAAATTGTTAAACAAATCTAAATTCAAGTATATTTAAATAATTGAAATATTTATAACTATATTATATAAAAATATATTTTATGTGCAACGTACGTGAATTTACTAGTATATATAAGGAGAGATCATGATATTGTATTTTTTTTTTCTTTTCTTAAATATTTTTTATGATCACAACCGTTGGATCTTGTTTAAGTTATCTAATCTTAACCGTTAAGATTATAATCAACGGTAAATATTAGATGACTTAAGCAAAGGTTCCGCTTTCTATATATACTGGTAACATTGCATGTGCATTAAAAAATTGATAAATAAATTAAACTAGAACTTTAAATATATATTTAGATAATACCATGTGGTTAGTTTAAACTAGTAACATCATATAGTTTTTTTAATCAATCTTATAGTTAGTTTAAACTAGTACGTGCACATGTATAAAAATTTGTTAAAAAAATAAATTAAAATTTTGAATATATGTTTTGATAATACCATGCAGTTAGTTTTAAATATAGTTTAAATATCTAATATTTTTTTAATTATATTTTGTTCTTTGTAGAACGTTAGATATATGTTTAGATAAAATCATATAATTAGTTTAAATATTAAAATATTTTAATTAAAATTTATTCTTTGTAGAACTTTGATATATGTGTAGATAATACCAAATAGTTGGTTTAAATATAGTTTAAGCATTAAATATATTAAAATATAGGAGGTTTATATATAATGATTAAGATTGTATGACTTAAGCAAATGCTCATCTCCGCCAATGTACATTTGGTCCAATAGAAAGTGTACTAATGTACATGAAATGTAGTAGTCCATACTATTGCATGAACATATATGACTATGAGTATATGATTTATGAATAATACTATTTGTTCCTCCAAATTGTCTCTCCAAACCACCGGTGGTATCCTACGTGGTAGCTGACATGACAAATCTAAAAATTAAAATTAAAATTAGTATTAATATTAATATTAGCATTAATATAAAGTTAAATTTTTTTTGATAATTAATTTTTTTGGATTAAAATTTACCACATGAACTGTTATAATATATAATAAATAATATTATTTAATATGTTACATCAGCTGTCACATAAAAAAAAAAAAAAAAGTTTAAAAGGACAATTTGAAAGTACAATATCATTACTCATAACTTATATTCCGTTTACCCGTTTCCTATACTATACTGGCAAAAAAATTCTCCACATTTTCCGATATACGCATCGAGTAATATTTACTAATTTGAAAGGCAGCAACACCGTCCATTGCCTATAAATTACATTAATTTCTCTATTAGAATTTTTTTTTTTTTAGAAAGTTGGATCGGACGGTCGAGAATGCTTGCCGTGTTCGATCAGACGGTGGCGAAGAGCCCGGAGGGCCTGAGTAGCCCGGCACCGGACAGTGAGCCTAACTGCGGCGGATCGGGGGGATCGCTGGTGGGCCACTTTGCCTCGGCCAAGGGCGGTGACCGTAAGCCTTGGCATGTCCGGGTGATTGTACTCTGCGGAGAAGCAGAACCCATTCCTCCCCCAGGTCACTATTTCCTTTTCTAGTCCCTCTTTCATTTTAAGTAAAAGATTGTTTTATTTAATATACTAGTGAAAGTACCCATATAAAATGAACATTTATCAATATATTATCATGTGCCCTCATATAACCCATCTAATAATTAACATGTTAACATAACCCATATAATAGTCATAGTTTATAGTATCTGCCGATATCGATCCGATACGACCAATACTGACACTGGGGTTCCCTTTTTCAGTCAATTCAGTAAAGAAAATTAAATAAAAAGACAACAATGGTGTAAAAGCATAATATGGTTGTAAAAGCATATAAAAGAATTTTTTTTTATCTATTGTAGGTCATCCAATCGACAAAAAGTGACTAGTATTTTATTTAATTCCAAAATTAGTAAGAAACAACACAAAAAAATACTTAAAATTATGCCTAAAAATATAAAGTATTTTTCTCTCTAAAAGTTTAATAATTTATTAATAATTATTTTCTTTCTGATACCCAAAAAACTGATACTCCGATGTCACCGATATCGTCGATACCGATACTCATAGGAAGGGTCCAATACCAATTCTAGTAATGATACTGTGAACCTTGCTAATAATTAGTTACCAATGGAAGCATTAATGCATTGGACATGTGTATTGTTGAGCGGTGTGATGACAAAATAGGAATAATAAACTTCGGGTGTACGACCATCATGGTAGTCACGCACCTTGCAGAAAAGCATAGCAGCGGCGCACTCAGGACCCGCCTTTCAGCAAGGCACAATTAATAAAAGACGTGCCTTATATATATATATATATATATATATATATATATATATATATATATATATATTTGGGGTATAAAAATAACTCTTACCTCATACAGGTGAGAGGGAGATAGCCTTTCCATGGTTGCCAAATTTGGTTGCAGTTGAACTAGAAAAATAAAAAATACTAAAAATATGGTAGGGAGAATACAAACTCTTGTTAGTTCTATTGACTGCTACTGATATTACTCTCTGCTAGTTCATTTGGTTATGTTTTAAGTTTTAATATGTTTTTTGGTTTTAATATGTTATTTAGTTTTATTTCTTACATTACTAATTTATTTATTTATTTATGTATATTTTTATTGTTTATTATTTTTGTGTTTCGTTTAGCTCAGGCGCGCGTCTTAAATGCGTCTTGCGCCTCGGACAATATAGATCCTTTGCGTCTCGAGTGCACCTTGCGCATTTGACTACTTGACGGACGTATGGGTATAGTTGAGAATTTGGCATTTATTTAGCGAAAATGGGACATAACTCAAGGGTACATTTCTTGTACCCTTTAGAAAGGTATGCATGCCTCACATAATTTCAGTTCCCCTCTTAGGATCCGTTTGGTTGCATGAACCTGTATAACCCATGGATCTTGGCTATTAGGACCCACAAAAGAATTTATGGGTTATTGAATAAGTTCTTAGAGATTTGGTGTTTTGCTTCCTAGAGATAAAGAGTGAGCCGAATCCGTATTTTTTTGTGGATGTTGGCATTGGATCCAAACCGATCCGATTCCAAACCTGGTCCGATTCAATAGGGGCCGAGAAAGTATGGGCCTGGCCCAATATGGATAGTGCACCAAATAGGGGGCACCCATTAGGACTCCTACATGTCTATATAAACGAGGGGGTTCACATGTGGATAACCCTTTTGCCTCCTAAGCAATTTCTTTTTTCCTCCAACGTTCTCCATCTTACGTGGAAGTTTTGTAGATAGGTGGAACTAAAGGAGTCTCCACTGTAGGATTCTCCAACGACCTCTTATACCCAAGGTTCTAAACGACGGTAGGCGGGTGCGCGGCAGAGAGAATCCGCCTACCGCCTAGGCCGCCTAGGCACAGCCTAGGCGGTCGATACATCTTGAACATTTTGTACTATTTTACCACTGTATTTTGCATAATATGCATATTTTAAGGATGTTACATGCATAACTAAGTTGTAGAACGAAAATTTATAAAGTTTTAGTTTTGTAAAAATGAATCATAGGCCCATAATGCTTACAAAACCTTTTTGGCCAAAATATCTTATTAGGTATTGCTTCGCCTAGGTGCCCGCCTACGCCGCCTCACCTCCGCCTATGTGGCCAACTTCCGTTGGCCGCCTACTCTGCCGCCTACCGAAAAGTGGTACGGAGGAAGACCACCTGTAGAAAATAATAGTTGGATTGATTTTATTGATGGACTACTTCACTACTTATAGGGAGTCTAGCTCCTCTACATACTACATATTCCGATGTGGGACTAAAAGTCCCTTATTGACTCTCAACACTCCCCCTCAAGATGGGCGATAGATATTGATCATCCCCATCTTGTTACATAGCTTCGACAGACTTAATGAACTAAGACCCTTAGTCAGACAGTCTGCAACTTGTTCTTCTGAGCGGACATGGTCAATCTTCAGTATCCCTTGTTCCAGCTTCTCCTTGATGAAGAATCGATCAATCTCGATGTGCTTCGTTCTGTTGTGCTGAACGGGACTGTTAGCTATACTTATTGCAGCTTGACTATCGCTCAGAAGACGTAACGGTGCTCCCTTGTCTAGCTTTAACTCTGTTAGCAACGCTTTCACCCACAGCAATTCTGACACTCCCAGAGCCATTGCTCTGTATTCTGCTTCAGCTGTCGACCGTGCTACCACAGACTATTTCTTGCTTCTCCATGAGACCATATTTCCTCCTACAAAAATACAGTATCCCGTGGTAGACCTTCTGTCGTCTATGCAGCTCGCCCAGTCTGCATCACAGTATCCCTCAACTTCTATGCGTCCATTCTTCTTGAACGGCGTTCCTTTCAGATACCTCAAGATCTGAAATACTGCTTCCATATGACCCTTTCTTGGATCATGCATGTAGCGACTCACTACACTCACCGCAAATGAGATATCAGGGCGAGTGTGTCCCAGATAAATCAATCTCCCTACAAGTCGTTGATATCTTTCACGATCAACGGGCTCTCCTGCTTCTGCTCCCAACTTGCACTTCTGGTCAATTGGAGTGACCGCTGCTTTGCATCCCAGCATCCATGTCTCTTTCAGCAGATCTAGTGTGTATTTTCTCTGTGAGAGAACAATTCCTTGTTCGCCTTCACACACCTCGATACCTAGAAAGTACCTCATCGCTCCTAAATCCTTCACTTCAAACTCCTTCGCGAGTTTTGACTTCAGTTTAGTGATCTCGACTTCATCATCACCTGTGATCACTATATCATCCACATATACAGCAAGTATAGTGATGTGACCTCTTGCATGCTGAAGGAAGACCGTATGATCTGCATTTATTTGACGGTATCCCATGCCTGTAACAGCCTTTCTGAATCTGTCAAACCAGGCTCGAGGAGATTGCTTGAGCCCGTATAGTGACTTCTTCAGTTTACACACCTTTCCTTGTGACGTCCCTCCGTTTGATTCCATCGCATAGCACCCAGGCGGGAGCTCCATGTATACTTCTTCTTGCAGGTCCCAATGAAGAAAGGCATTCTTCACATCCAACTGGTACAGCTTCCACCCATAGTTCGCTGCAATGGAGACCAGAGTTCTCACGGTGCTCATTTTTGCTTCTGGGGCAAATGTCTCATCATAGTCTATTCCATATGACTGTGTGAATCCTTTTGCAACCAGCCTCGCCTTATATCGCTCTACTTTTCCTTCTGGCGTCTCTTTCACTGTGTACACCCATTTGCATCCCACAGCTTTCTTCCCTTTGGGTAATAGAACCAGCTCCCATGTCTTATTTTTCTCCAGTGCCCCAAGTTCTTCCATCATTGCAGCTTTCCACCTTGGATCTTTCTTTGCTTCCTGCCAACACTTGGGCAACGAAGTAGAGTCTAACGATGCAATGAAGGCTCGATAATTCGAAGACATGTTAGAATAAGACAAGAAGTTGGCAATGTCATGTTCGTAATTATCAAAACGTGCAGGAGCCTTACCCGCATTGATGCGAGAAGATCTCCTTAAGGGAGCAATAGGTGGTGGAGAGATCATACCATCCGAGTCGGAGAGATCCGCATCAGAATCCGAGTGATTCAGTACGGGGGCAACATCTTCAGGAGTTGGAGCAGGAGTAGACGAAGGACTTGGTACAGTAGGCACAGGACACGGCATAGACACAGTACTGGACTTCTGTTGTCTCCTTCTGTAGACTTGGAGCTCCTTTTCCCTTGTCTGCTGCTCCCCCTGCGTAACATATGTATCGTCTTCTTCATTCTCTGTATCTGAGTCACTGTGCTCTCCCCCTTTCGTCCAGTTTTCTACAACCAGACACGGAACCGATCCGACGACCACATTTGGGCTTATTATCTCCCCCTCACATCGAACACCATCTGTGTTAGGTGTGTCACCAAATGCTGAACCTTCATCTGAACCATAGTATGGTTCGAGTTCTCTGAATGTAACGTCCATGCTGACAAACATCTTTCGCTCGACTGGACTCCAACAGGCATATCCCTTCTGAGTCGCCGTGTAACCGACAAAGACACATTTAACTGCCCGAGGATCCAGTTTGCCAACGCCTGGCCTATTATCTTGGACAAAGCACACACATCCAAAAACTTTCGGTGGAACAGTGTATGTAGTTGCCCCAGTAAGCATCTCCAACGGTGTCTTCCAGTCCAATACTTGAGATGGCATTCTGTTGATGAGATAAGAGGCCGTCAATATAGCATGCCCCCATAAGTGTTTCGGGACATTCAAAGCCAGCATCATCGTCCGTGCGACTTCTAGCAGGTGTCTGTTCTTTCGTTCAGCCACACCATTTTGTGCCGGAGTATAAGCACATGAAGTTTGATGTAGTATTCCATGAGTGGAAAAATACTCAGTAATCCGCTTATTAGTATACTCCGTCCCATTGTCAGACCGGAAACACTTAATTTTAGCACCATATTGTGTTTCCACCCGTCGATGAAAGTCCCGAAAGGCCTCAAGGACGTCACTTTTATTCTTCATAAGGTAGACCCATGTCACGCGGGTATAACAGTCAATAAAGGTGACGAACCATCGAAAACCGTTAATTCCGGTTGTAGGACAAGGGCCCCATACGTCCGAATGTATCATGTCAAAAGCAGCTGAACTCCTATTCTCCGAGCTCACATACGAGCTTCTGGTATGTTTTCCCAACTCACAAGCATCACAAAATAACTTTTCTTTATCAGCCCTTTGATATAAGGACGGATACATTCGACTAATAACTTGAAAAGAGGAATGACCGACACGCTGGTGGTGGAGTAGCAAGTCGGCTTTAACACTGCGACAGGAAGCTTCTGGTGGTGCGGCTGCGACCAAGGATGCCAATGCGTTGTCCAGTCCAGTCCTGTCTAAATACCACAGTCCCTTATGCCATGTGCCAGTTCTAAGTCGTCGTCCTGTCCCCTTCTCATGAAAAGTCACCGTAGGAATGTCAAAGGAAACAGTACAGTTAAGATCAAGTATAACGGCACTAATGGACAGAAGATTGACAGGAAAAGATAGAGCATGTAAGACATTGGTTAGAGTGATGCAATGGGTGCATGCGACAGTGCCTTTACCCACTACAGGGCTGGATGTACCATTAGCAGTCTGAATACTTTCCGGCAATGGTAGGTGAGTATAGTCCTGAAACGCACCACGGGATCCCGTGACATGGCGAGATGCCCCAGAATCCATTATCCATCCTGGCTGATGGACAGATGCAAGAGCATGTGCAGGATTACCGGTGCTGATTTGGGCAAAGCAAGTGATGAGATCCCCCGAGGTAGAAGGTGCCCCAGGACTGTCGGCCGAACCCAGCTTTGTGCCCCGCAACTTCTCAAGGAACTCCCGCTCAAGCGGGGTTATTTCAGCCAGTTGATTCTCTCCCCCTTCCTCCACCGAATTCGCTTTGTGTCCTCCCCGTCTACCAGCATATCCTCCTCTACTACCACGTCGGCCTCCACGACCCCGTCCTCGATCAGTAGACTGATTTCGCAAGGGTTTTGGACAAAATCGAATGTAATGTCCGGAGTCACCACAATTGTGACAAACACCACCAACAGATGGAGGTTGATTGAAGGCAGCAAGGGCAGACTTTTCAACCTCGGCTCGCTCCTCCTGGTAGGAGCCCTTGTTGGGCATCAACTTCAGTCGAGCTTCTTCCTGTGTCATGACGGCTATAGCTTCTTCCAAGGTCGGAAGCGTGGGTTGGGATAAGAGGATATTCCGTCTCTGCTCAAATACAGGGTGTAGACCCTTCAGGAATTTCATCATACGCTGCCGGAAAATATAAGCCAGGAACGTCTGAAAGTACTTCGCGAATGCCGGTTCGACTTGTGCATCTTCTATCCCAAGAGGATCATAATGATCCAGATCAGACCAGTACTTCTCCAACAGGGCCGCGTACTCAGAGATGGTACGTTCGTCTTGGGCCACCCTATCGAGTTCATCTTGCAGTTGAAAGACTCGCATAGGGTTGCCGGAGCCAGAGTACATATTTTTTAGAGTTTGCCATATATCAGCAGCAGCCTCCATTGCCTCGACATTGCCCGACACCTGGTCGGTTAAAGAGGCAGTCAACCACCCAGCCACGACGTTGTTGACAATCTCCCAAACAGCAAACTCCTTGGCGGAGTGATCGGCCGGCGCCTTGGCTTGGCCAGTGACATAGCCAACCAAGCCACGTCCCTTCAGTGTCCGCATCGCCTGTCGCGACCACTTTAAGTAGTTGGACGTTCCTTCCAACTTCGTCTCCAGCTTCTCCAATTTCTCCATTTTGTAAGGGGACGGATCCACATCAGTATGGATCACACGTGGGGTTACCTCGGTTAATCTCTTCGATAAGATATCATCAACCAAGGCCTTCATCTCGTCGGCCGTCAGTTTGCCACTGATCGAATCCATGGCTGCTTCAACTGTGAACCCTATTCGTCGTCTTCGTCGGCTTCTTCAACGTCGGAGTCGGCAACTTCCCCAACTTCGTCGTCGTCTTCGTCTTCGTCGTCTTCTTCGACGTCACAGACTTTACGAATGCGCTACTAACTTGGCCAGCACCGGCACGCGCATGTAAAGTGAACACGTCAGGACACCAGAGAAGACATGATCAGTCTCTGTATAGATCCCGATGTGAAGGAGGAATAACAAAATAGACATTTGTTAGTTCCAAACGACGCAATCTAGGAATAGAGTCGGTGCAAATAAATATTTGACATCTCGACTGTCTTCGAAATACGCCGTTTTTTTTGTTTTTTTTAAAACTAGGGTTAGGGTTAGGGTGTGGATGGGGCTGCTAGGGCTAGGGTTAGGGTTTCCATGGAGAGGGTTAGGGGCTGCTAGGGCTAGGGTTAGGGGGGTGGCGGCAGGGGGGGGGGGGTCGGCTGCTACGGGAGAGGGGGGGCGGCAGGGGGTGGGGGGGGGGGGGTCGGCTGCTGCGGGAGAGAGGGGGGCCGGGTGCTGCGGGAGAGGGGAGCGGGGTGCTGCGGGAGAGGGTTAGGGGCTGCTAGAGCTAGGGTTAGGGGGGGCGGCAGGGGGTGGGGGGGGTCGGCTGCTGCGGTAGAGGGGGGGGGCGGCAGGGGGTGGGGGGGTCGGCTGCTTTGGGAGAGGGGGGGGGCAGGGGATGGGGGGGGGTCGGCTGCTGCGGGGTACTGCGGGAGAGGGGGGGGGGGGGCGGCAGGGGATGGGGGGGGGCGGGGTACTGCGGGAAAGCGGCGGCTTGGAGGGAATTTTTTTTTCTTTTGTGGAGAGAGAGAGAGAGAGTTATGGCTCTGATACCATGTAGAAAATAATAGTTGGATTGATTTTATTGATGGACTACTTCACTACTTATAGGGAGTCTAGCTCCTCTACATACTACATATTCCGATGTGGGACTAAAAGTCCCTTATTGACTCTCAACACCACCTACCGTCTAGGCACTGGCTAGGCGGCCGCCATTTAGAATACTGCTTATACCTTAGATACCTAGATTATTCTACGATCTACATATGGTATTAGAGCCGAAAGACTCCTCATTTTTCCTTTGAAACCCTAAAAATATAGGGTTTCATGGTTGATATCATCTACTATTAATGTACATGTTAGAAAATTAGGATTTCTTGTTGGTGATTTGATCCATGCCTGTAATGATGAGATTTGGAATTGTGTTTATGAACTTGTGTTGATATTCATTTTTTTCTTTTTATTTGTTATTATTATTATCTATTATGATTTTTTTTTGCTTTTGCTATTGCAGATGCTTCCCTTTTAGAACTTAAGAGGGACTATCGAAAAATTGTATTAAATTTGTGCATCTAATATATAGGGCACTTATCCCAACTAATTTTTGTGCTGCAAACGTTTCTATGTTTACAAAAGTACACATATAAAGTCATATCCTTGTGTCTAGATTTTGCTCAATTGTTGTGTGAGGCACCTTGTGTCCATGTGTCACACCGGTGTTCATGTCCACTAATCATAGTTCTCTAAGAGATGAAAAATCCAGTTCACATTATCAGAATTCTGGTCCATTCTGACGAGGAAACACATTTCTCTTGGGTTGTTTTCTAAGGCTTTGGGGTTTTTCTCAATTTTGTACTTATATTCCTCCATTATAAATGATTTCCTTCATGGAGGTATACTAGTATTTCCCCAATAATTTAATTTTCTTTTTGAACTTAGGGTGCGTTCATCTCTTGTTCTCCTTCATGTACCATGCCGATATATGTACCATGCCGACAATCACCAGAAATAAAATATATTACATATATGATAATATATAGTGCATATGTTATCACTTAGCATTCTTATCATTTGGTTATCCGTGTGTGCATGTGAGTGCATGTATTTGCTCCTAAGAGATAATCTTTACCCTATCTTTTTCTCTCTTGTTACATGTTATGATGAAGCAAACACTAGAAAAATAGTGTTGTGTCAATGTGCCATGTTCCTGTATTGTTGGCGTAGGACATAATGGGACGTCCGTGCATGAAAACTCGACGGCTAGGACGCCGCACGGACGGTCGAGGACTGGTACCATTCTACCACGGGTATAAACGATGGCCGACCACGCGGCCCGTCATGCGGCACCGTAAGGGTATCGAGAAGACGTCGTAAGGCGTCGTGCGCATAGAACGGATGGCTGGGCGGCTTCGGCTGTCATAGGCGTCGTGAAGATGTCGGGGGCGCCTTCGGCGTCGTGGACGAAGTGAGGCGTTGAGTTGCAGGCGTTGAAAGACGTCACGACCGCCTCGTGGAGCTTTGGAGCACGCGGAGTGTGCGAGGTGTGCGTGTGGGACAATGATGACAAAGCCAATGCGGACAAGATCCGCACGATGAGTCCGAAACGATATGACGACCGGCTAAAAATCATGTGCGGAGAGACACGATTTAACTGAGCCCGTACGTGCTGGATAATATATATATACATATATATTTAGTGAAAATTGTGCAATTTAGATTATGATACATATAATTATATATATTATGTATGCATCCAAGAATTATTTACCAAATTAGAGAGTTTATGTTGAAGTTCATTGTGATTATGATTGTTTGTGAGTTGACGGGTCTCACCAACGGTTAGAGACATGCATTGTATAGTCCCACATCGGCCGAATGACAAGATTGTCGCCAATCGATGGGGGTATATAAACCCGGCCTCAGGCCCAATGCAGAATCATAAAGTTCATTCTATTCCATCGTTGATTCTCTGTTACTATGTCTTTGAATCTCTGTGCTTATTTTGATGATGATTGGGCTGGTGATATTACTGATAGAAGCGAGATGTGGCTTCCAGATATAGTGTTGGGGCTGTGTATCAAGATATGGATACTATTACTGCTGAGATCACTTGGCTTCTTTTGTTTGTTATTGATATGTGTCTTACTGTTTCTAGTCCTACTCGGCATTGTAACAATACTAGTGTTGTTTAGATTGCATGCAACCTTGTATTTCATGAGATGACAAAACAAAGAGATTGATTGTCGCTATGTTAGACAACAATATCTTCTTGGGACCGTCTCCCTACTGCATGTTACTTCTCAGGTGCAAATTGCGGATTTCTTCACTAAGGTCTATACAGTTCTAAGACACTCCTTTCTACTGGACAAACTCTCGATGATAGATCTTGTGAGTTTGAGGGGAGGTGTTAGATAGTTTATTGTTGTATTTTACATTGGTACTTCCCTCTTTTGAAACTCCATTGTTCTACCGTAGTGAGTTTGAGGGGAGTATTAGAGACATACATTATATAATCTCACATCGGCGAATGTTGATATATTTAGAATAAGAATATGTTATATTTAGTATGGGAATATCCTGAGGATATATTATATTTAGTATGGAATATCCTGAGGACATATTTGGGATAACAGAATATGCCACAGGATATTCCATTGGATATTCTATCATGTAAAGGCTATATAAAGCCTATGAGATTATCAATGAAATTCATCAATCAATTTCAACATGGTATCAGAGCCACCTTTCCACAAATTCTAACCCTAGCCGCCACCAAAACTCTAACCTAACATTTTTCCCCTCTCCCTCTCTCTCCCCCTCCCCGCTGTCATTGCCGCTCCCGCTGCTGCTGTTGCTGTCGCTGCTACTGCTGCCGCTGCTACTGCTGCGCCGCTGCAGCTGCTGCTGTGGCTACTGCTGCTGTCGTGGTTGCCGCTGTGCGCGCCACCCCCCCTCTCCTTGCATGTAGGAGAGGACGATGAGGACGAAGGAGACGCCGATGCCTAGATCTGATAAAATCAGACATGTTCGAATTTAGGAGAGGACGACGAGAATGAGCGTGAGTCGTGGAGCAAGCATGACGTGATTGAAGAAGAAGCATCGATGGAGGCGATCCTCAAGAAGCTGGATGCTACAGATGTTGCGACGTTGATGAAGTTGATGAAGATGTCGGTTGGTGAGAGCACGACACGAACGTCGCTAAAGTTGGAACTTCCCTCCATCGATCTGAAGCTGGACGACCAGCCACCTATCTGAGTTGGTCACGGCGGGTGAGAACTCTTGCAGGAAAGAACCTGGAGGGATTCTTGACGGACGAGAAGACAGAGCCGGACGAGGGCTCGACAGGACGCGACGAGTGGAAATCCACTCATATGGTGATTTACATATGGCTTCTCAATTCCTTAGTCCAGTCTATTGCCTCTACAGTAGATGGCATTGAGATGGTGAAAGACGTGTGAGAGAAGTTGAGGAGAACCTATGATGGTGTGAAAAATAACTTACGGATCTTCCAGATAAAAGGGGAGATCGACGACACCGTACAGGGAGAGAAGACAGTGCAGGAGTACGCCACAGAGTTGGAGCATCTCTGGCTTGATTATGATCACTCCTCAAAACGGACAAGCTGCGGGGACCCAAAGTGCAAGAAGAGACATGTGTGTCTGCAGGAGAGGACGATGAAATTCTTTAAAGGGCTGACTATAGCATTCGCACAGAGGACAGCCTTACTCCTCGCCCAACCAGAGATTCCTATTCTCGAGGAGGCTATCTCAGCCATGATCCAGGAGGAGACGCACATCAGATTACAGGCGGGGACAGGTGGTCCCCCCGAAGCAAAGTCCGCACTAGCGGTTACTAGCTCGGGCGACACAGGATCCAAGAGAGAGCCCTGGCACCACAATCGACAATGTTACAACTGCGGGAAGATGGACCCTCATCGGTATGCTTGTACCAAACCACCTAAGGAGGGAGACTCAGGTGGTGGACGTGGACGAGGATATATTGGACGTGGTCGTGGTCGAGGGGGTCGACGAGACGGCCGAGGAGGGTATCAGGCAAACCTGCTAGTAGCAGAAGGGAATGGAGGAGCTGCTGGCACATTTATTGAGGAGGATCAGGCACTGCTGGACATGCTAGAGAGAAAGCAGAGAGCGTCAGCCGAGGGAGACATGAGGAGTGGAACAGAGGAGGCATCCATCCCATTCTTCGTTGGAGGCAGCGCCGCTATGTATGCCCACCCATCAGAAGGTACTGACGAGTCACTTGCTCTTGCATCTATGTCTTCCCTTAAAATGTCAGACTGGATTATCGACTCAGGAGCATCTCGACATGTGACCGAGAATGCTAGTGAGTTTTCTTCATACACTCACCTAGCATCAGCAAACACCATTCAGACTGCAGACGGTACTTTCCAGCCAGTGGTCGGTAAGGGTACTGTTAATTGTACAGGTTCAGTAAGATTATCCAATGTTTTACATGCTCCATCCTTTCCAGTCAGTCTTATGTCTATTAGTTCTATAATTCTTCAACTTAAATCCACTGTTTCTTTTGATATTCCTAAGGTGATCTTCCAGGAGAAAGGGACGGGACGAAGACTTGGGACTGATACTTAGCATGAGGGACTGTGGTACCTAGATCCTATGTTACCCGGACTCTCCACTTTAAGAAGAAGTACCCGTGTCGACCCTTTAGGACATAGGTATGGGTATGAAATCCGTATCCGATCCTCCATGGTGACAATCGGATCCTTCATGGTGACAATCGAAAGAGCGGTAGTGAAGTAGATAGTTTATTTTAATGTGGTAATGATGTAGATAGTTTATTTTAATGTGATAATGATGTAGATAATTTATTTTAATATGGTAGACTGGTAATTAAGTAGTAGGGGAGCTGAAGGGACGGTCCCTTAGGGACTTATTCAACTAGTTGAGTAAAATATACTAGTAATTTATAATTACAGGTTGTCTTTTTACGAAACCTTAGTCATATCCCCGTACCCATATCCAAAATTTGGATCCTTTTTAGCCGAGTCCGTGTGTCCTTCAATTATGAGTTTGAAGGACCCGACTCTTGGATATGTACCCGTACCCGACACTCGTACCCGAGTCCAGGTAACATAGCCTAGATCGAGAAGGACTGGACTCAACATTGATATCTATGACAGAGAAGGCTGGAATGGGAGAGCTGCAGCAGAGGACTGAAGATACTTTGATACTTCATCATAGGAGGATGGGACATTCTTCCTTTGATACTCTAAGTAAGTTGTGTCCAGAGATTTATGCAAAAACAAATAAACAGAAATTAGTATGTAATGTATGCGAGCTAGAAAAACTTACTAGAAGCTCATATGTTGGTACCGATCATAAGAGCTATTTTGCTTTTGAGGTAGTACATTCTGATGTTTGGGGTCCATGTGCTACTAACACTATGAATGGGTATAAGTACTTTGTTTCCTTTATTGATTGTGCATCTCGTGTTACCTGGCTGTATCTGATGAAAAATAAGAGTGATGTATCTGCCTGTTTTCGGGATTTTCATAAGCATGTCCAGACTCAGTACAATGCAGTGGTGAAGGTACTGAGGTCTGACAATGAAACGGAGTATAGTAACAAGACGCTTGCAGAGTACTTGTCAGCACACGGAATACAGCATCAGACTACTTGTGCATACACACCAGCACAAAATGGAGTAGCAGAAAGGAAGAACCGACACCTTCTGGAGATCGCAAGAAGTATGATGATCAACATGAATGTCCCACAAAATCTATGGGGGCATGCAGTGTTGACAGCAGCTCAACTTATCAACAGGATGCCTTCAAAAATCCTGGAATGGAAGTTCCCATGTGAAGTATTGTGAGGCAATAATAGTGGGATACTTCCACTGAAGGTGTTCGGATGTGTGTGTTTTGTGAAAGACAACAGACCATCAGTTGGAAAACTTGACCCTAGAGCGGTCAAGTGCATCTTTGTGGGCTACTCAACAACTCAAAAAGGGTATGTGTGCTGGAGTCCAGTAGAGAAGAAGAAGTTTGTTAGTATGGATGTTCACTTCCGGGAATATGAGCCATATTACCACCAGGAGGGAACTTCACACAACATGCCTAATACTACCAGTATAAGGCGAGAGGGGGAGATGGAGAACTTGGTGGTAACCGATTTAGAAGTTTGGGACAGAGGCACGGTTGAGGAGGAACATGAAGTTGAAGCGGAACAGGGGGAGGAGATAAGAAGTGTTAGGCCTACGGCTCAGGGAGAGTTACTTACCTATAGCAGAAGAGAGAAGCAAACTGCAGGACCAGTACCTACAGTACCAGTGTTAAGTCTCCTGCCTGCGTCTGTCCCAACTCCTAAGACACCTACACCGCCATCCTCCTCATCTACACCACTATCCTCCTCAGGTGATATCATTGCTCCTACATCTTCCACACCACTATCTACACGAAGGACTACTCGCAGTAATGCCAAAAATCCTCCGGACAGATATGGCTGGGATCTTGCTAAGTTTGTTTCTTATGACCATATCTCTTCTTCTCATGGAGCATTTATAGCATCTTTGGATAGTATTACTGACCTAACAATTGGCAGGTTTCCAAGAACGATCCAAAGTGGAAAGCGGCGATGCACGAGGAGTTGGGAGCTCTTGAAAAGAACCACACTTGGGAGCTGGTGAGACTGCCAGAAGGGAAGAGAGCAGTCGGATGCAAATGAGGTTTCACGGTGAAGCAGAACCCAGATGGACAGGTTGAGCGCTACAAAGCTCGACTGATGGCAAAAGGATACAGTCAGACGTACGACATTGACTATGACGAGACCTTTGCACCAGTGACAAAGATGAGCGCTATCAGAACCTTGATCTCTCTGGCAGCCAATGGAGGATGGAAGCTACACCAACTGGATGTGAAGAATACATTTCTTTATGGGGATATAGTGGAGGAGGTGTACATGGAGATACCACCAGGATTCGGCACCAATCAGACAGAAGGCAAGATTTGCAGACTGAAGAAGTCCATCTATGGACTGAAGCAGTCTCCTCGAGCATGGTTTGACAGGTTCAGGAGAACAATGATAGGGATGGGATATCAGCAGATCAATGTTGATCATACTGTCTTCTTCAGACGAAGTGGAGGCCGCATCACCATGCTTGCGGTGTATGTAGATGATATGATTATTACAGGTGATGATGAGCAGGAGATCGCCCAACTCAAAGGGAAGCTTGACAAGGAGTTCGAGGTGAAGGATCTTGGCCCTCTTCGATACTTCATCGGGATTGAGATTGCTCGAGATACAGAGAGAATTGTTCTTTCTCAGAGGAAGTACACACTGGACCTGCTTACGGAAAAAGGGATGATGGGATACAAACCAGCTACGACACCATAGACCAGAAGTTCAAACTGGATGCCGAAGCTGGAGAACCAGTTGACCGGGATAGATATCAGAGATTACTAGGCAAGTTGATCTACTTGAGCCACACTCGACCTGATATCAGCTTTGCGGTCAGTATAGTGAGCCGCTATATGCATGACCTCCGGAAGGGTCATATGGACGCAGTATACTAGATTCTGAGGTACTTGAAGGGATCCCCCGAAAAGGGACTGATTTTCAGAAAAAATAATCATGTGAGCATCGAGGCTATTGTGATTCTGACTGGGCTAGCTGTGCTGACGACAGGAGATCTACATCGGAATACTGCATATTTGTAGGAGGCAACTTGGTCTCTTAGAGGAGTAAGAAGCAGTCAGTGGTTGTCAGATCAACAACTGAAGCAGAGTATAGAGCTATGGCCTTGGGAGTCACAGAGCTATTGTGGTTGAAAAATATGATGATGGAGCTGAAGCTGGACCAGGGAGCCAAGATGAAGCTATGGTGTGACAACCAGTCAGCTATTAGTATTGCCAACAATCCAGTACTGCATGACATGACCAAGCATATCGAGATTGACAGATTCTTTATCAAAGAAAAGCTGGATGGTGGACTACTAGAGCTGGACTATGTTCCAACCAAATATCAGGTAGGAGACGGATTGACCAAGGGGCTTAACTCTATCAGCATGATGAGAGGATGTGACAAGATGGACTTAGTGAATATCTTTCGCCCATCTTGAGGGGGAGTGTTGATATATTTAGAATAAGAATATGTTATATTTAGTATGGGAATATCATGATGATATATTATATTTAGTATAAAAATATCCTGAGGACATATTTGGGGTAACATAATATGCCACAGGATATTCCATTGGATATTCTATCATGTAAAGGCTATATAAAGCCTATGAGATTATCAATGAAATTCATCAATCAATTTCAACAGCGAACATCAAGAATGTCGCTGACCGGTGGAGTATTTATACCCAGCCTTAGGTCCAATGGAGAATCATCCATTTCATTCTATTCCATCTTTGATTCTATCATTAACACTCGTCCGGCTTGGAAGTTTTATGTCTAAAAAATAGCCATTTATGTCACATCTAGGGGAGTTCTCTGAGACATTGATTTACCCAAGTTCTTGTAATATAAAATATGATAAACTTATAGATCTTTGTACTTGTCTTGCAAATGGAGCACTTAATGTGTTTAGCTCAAAAGCCTATTATACAGTCCAAACATAAGAATTACAAATATAGCTGCATTTACAGTAGTCATATATCAATCCAAGCAAGCATCAACATCACTTTAACATATGTTGCCAGCAAAAGATGCTATGTGATAACGTAACTAAAATCAACAGCTCATCATTGATATACGGTATGGCGTGATGTTCTTATAAAGAAATTCTGTCAACACGATCTTCCCTACATCCCTCGTTTCTTGACAAGAAGTTCTTTAGAAAAGGGAAATGAATCCAATTTTCCTTATTTCAACTAGGTTGGATGTAGCATCACCTAAGAAATCTAAGGAATTTCATCTAAATGTATTGGGAATATCCTTAAGGCTTAGGGGGTAATAAAAGCCTTAGTCTTGGTATTACATACAAATACAATACAGTAAAGGGCTATAAGCAATTACACCTTCAACATGGAAGTAGGGCAAAGAACTTGCAAATTAATCCAAGGACTAGGGATTGTGAACATGGCTTCTTGTTCATGATTATGTATGTTTAAGTTGTGCCATGCTCTTTGTCATCATCATCACCATCCGAACCTTCTCCCATCATGATGGGGTCAGCTATGGAGCACAAGAGCTCCATAAAAGAATTCACGAAGTTTTATGACCTAACGTCAACCGCTGTTAGTGCCAAATTCCTAGCAATGATGTGTGATATCATTTGCACATACTCTAAATGTAAAACACATCAATGCTACATGATGCTCAACAGGCTCTCTTTTCTTTTCATATTTCCAACAACGGTTTTATTTATGTCATTATTTTCAATTAGGTAGCTTCTTTGCCACATCCAAGGGATTACAAAGTTTTGAGCGTCCGTGAATGAGGTGAAGCTGATACCAAGAGTCGACAGCCAAGGTCCAGTCTATGGTGCGAAGTTCAAGGTTGATACAGAAGCAAAAAAGGATGCTTCTGGCATGCCAAGGGTTGCTAGAGCTGCAGATTGGTTCTCTCATTACTAATTTAGCAAGTAACACCTAACTGGGTCCCTTTATTGTTAACTTACAGTATAATCTGCTATGTTAATTAAGTGTTCTGTCATATCATTGCTAAGAGCGTTTCTTAGAATGTACAAGTTATGAGCAGTTACTGTATGAACACCGGGGTTTTAGTGTGATTGTCTTCTGTTGGTTTTATCAATTGCAATGTCGTCTCCAACCATATTCTTGCGCTTTTTCTAATAAGTGGTTCATCTATAAAATACATGTCCATTCAGTTAAACTCTTTGTCGAACTTGGTTCCTGGTTTCTATTCAACTATTCCTGCTTATCACATCATTTTAGCAGAGCATGTTGGTTCCTTCACTAGGATTTATTATAGACAACACGAATAGAGAGGCTTGATGTCACGGACTTAGTGTTTTAGGCTATACTTTGACCCGTGCGGCGCACAAGCTTCCTACTCGAAGACCCATGTCAGCCTTCCCCAAACGCTTAGCTAAATCGCGAAGGCAGTATTGAGAACAATGTAGAACAAAAGAGAGAGATTGGAAATATGCAAACTTCACTATACTAGAAAGTGTTTACAACTACTTGGACGGTGAGGAACAAATGAGCCTCTCACTTATTTGTAGTGCCTCAAAGGTTACATGAACCTTCTGGAATCAGCATATTTCATGAATTATTTTAGGAAACTCTAGAACAAAGATATTTATAAGAAGGTTTCTAGAACATCTAGAAAGATCATGAGTTTTCATGAAAGATCCCGAGTCTTCCAGAGGAGTCCACCATATTTTAAAAGGATCTTGAGTGTTCAAGAGGATTCCACAATCTTCTAGGAAGTTCCGAAAGCTTCCATTATAACCCCGATCTGTAGAGAGTTATGCAAGTCCGTCTCAGTGGGAGCAAACTTTTGCGCGTGACACTCTCCCCCACATATCTCGTCGACACCCTCGTCGACGGGTGCACAAAGTCTCAGAACGATGTCCACTCTCGTAAGCATGGTCGTTGCACGTCGTCCCTTTTTTGTGCGTCTCGTGCGGTGCTTTCAAGACTTGACCATCTTCTCCTTAAGATCGAAAGCAAACTGATTCGTCGCACCAATTCTGGCCTTGGTTTGTGCCCTCCTCGGCACAAAAAGGGACTGGTGCGGGCCGTTCAGTCGTGTAAAACCCAGAACCTTTGAATCAATTAATTAAATGATCTAATGTAGCATAATGTGTTATTATTATTATTTGTGTTATTAATATTATTTGAGGCCTTTATTGAGACTTCTAGTTAGCCCAATAACTTAAGCCTAATGGTTAAACTCATTAACCCTACCCAAGCCCATTAGCTACAACTACCCGTTCAACCACTACCCAGTACCCGCTCAGATCCGTCCCTTCCGCGGATCACCCCCCATGTAAGCCATCTCCTCTACGTAATACCTCACAGAAATCTCTTCCTCTCCAGAAAGAAATCCACAGAGACTCACCACCTTTCCAAACTTATCACTCCTCCTCCCACACTTCTCCATTTCCGAAATTGATCCCATCCCCCGCGACGTCCCGGTCGCGTCAACACCCCAATCGGAGTATTTCCGTTGCCCTCGGCCGCACCCGACCACGCCTCCGGCCGTCGACCGCGTCTCCAGCCGCCAACCGCCCGCGCAGCCGTACCCACCACCGTCCAGCAGTCCGCTGGCCCGCGCGCAAACACCGCGCCCACGTCTGCGCGTGCCCGCACGACAGCATGTGTGCGCCGCAGCCCCGTGCACGCACCAGCGGCTCCCCGCGCGCGCGTTCCCGCGTCCCGTGCCTGCACTGTTGTGAGACGGCGGCAGTAAGCTGTGTCAATCAGTAGCAACGCAGGCACAAATATTCTAAATACGGAATAAAACTTTATTAAACATTTGAAATAAAACTTGAGTCTAATTAAACAAACACAAACATTCAGTTGTTACCACTTGTTCATTTGTTACAGCTTTTAGAAAAGGAAAGAAACTAAACAGAAGGGTGCAACTAGGACTCTTGGTTCCTCTGTCCTAGTTCAGGTAACTCCTCGGAACCCAAGTCGGATCCGTAGTAAGAACTATGTACCAGCTCCTCGTCGTCGCAATCACCTAAAATATTGGTCTCCAGTCAGGAGAATAACAAGAACATACAAATCCATTCCAGCATCTTATTTAATAATTAAAAATGAGACAAGAAGCAATTTATAACATAAATTTATTTTCTAAATAATAAATAAAGTAGTTATGCAATAATTTTCTAGAAATGAAATGATGCAATCTAACTAGCAATAGTGTGTGAGCGCATAACATCCTGTGGCCGGCTAGGGATGGAGGCAGTAAGTGTTCTAGTGAACACGGTTCGGCTTCAGCCCAAGTGGGTTGGGCTTCCGCTATCCACAGTGAGACAGTAAGAGGCTTTGACCACAGATGTTAACACTACTTCCCAAACCCCGAGTCAATAAGTCAGTCAGGCAGTCAGTATGATCCGAGAGGGATCCCGTGAGTCAAGTGTCGATACAGTAGTTCTACTATGCAGTGAAATTAATTATTAACTAAAACACAAGTTTGGATAAGTATGAACTTGTCTTTGTGTTTCCA
The DNA here is from genome assembly GCA_029216955.1 of Iris pallida. Taxonomy (NCBI): domain Eukaryota; kingdom Viridiplantae; phylum Streptophyta; class Magnoliopsida; order Asparagales; family Iridaceae; genus Iris; species Iris pallida. The sequence continues at coordinate 1,677,113 of JANAVB010042018.1, read as the reverse complement.
GTGCTGTAGGTGACGACAAGAAAGTACTCAGGCTAAGTCTGGGACTTGAAACCTACATTAATTTGATACTCTGTTTTAGAAGTCATTCCTAGGGTTTATGAACGCCAACAATTTAATAAACAACCATTTGGTTATAAAAATATTTTTAGAGAATAAAACTATAATTATTTAATATGTAAAATCACGTATAATAATTGATAAAACGATTTTCCTAATAAAACTATTATTTTTGTAAATAATGCGAGAAATATTATACTTAATTTATTAGTAGATAATAAACTGTTTTTCGTAAACTAATATTATAATAGAATTACTTATATAAAATACTTGGAAATCCTTTGAATTAAATAGTATTTATTTACATAAACTCTACGAAATACTTTAATAGATATTTTTAAATAATAAGAACCATTTTAATAGTTATAATATTACGAAAAATCATTTATTTATGAATGCCTAAAATATTCTAGAAATAAATATTTAACAGTAGTAATTTATTTACCGCCTTAAACTCTATTTTTAATAAGACAAAAGCTACTAAAAGATTTTAACGATTTATTACGAAAAGTAATTTATATTAATAATCAATAAGAAATTATTTAACTACGCGAAAGTTACTATTTAAACCATGATAAATAAATAGATTTTTATTTATAGGTAGAACTTATACAAAATATTCTTTCTTAGTATAAAACTCATTTTGAGACCAATAACGATTTATATACGTAAAAATAAAGTCAACATAATATATATATATATATATATATATATATATATATATATATATATATATATATATATATCCAATTTCGTATTTATTACGAAAATCCTAACATTAAAATATATTCCTAAGTATTTAATTATAACTAACCATGAATTATTATTATTAGCAATATTAACCTATCATGAATATTATAACAACAATACTATTATGAATACTAATATTAATCCAATAAATATTTCCTAATTAATCCCATTAACAAACACATGATCTGAAATAGGAAACTGACTATCTATCTATCCCAGAATTAACAGAGCTTTATTCTGTCAATTCCGGTCGGAATAGGAAAGGGGTTTCTCATTCTGTAAAATACACATAAGGGTTCCGGGCTTACCGGAGGACTAATGACGGAGTACCGAGGGGAGGCCTCGGACTCGGAACGCACGCGGAATGTGCACGTACGCGGGGAGATCGCACGGAACGCGCGCGACGACGGGAGTGCGCGCACGGACACGCGGGACATGCGTTGGCGCTGCTGGGAAGCGACGTGTGCAGGCTGCCGCGCGGACGGGGAGCCACTGGCGCGGCCGAAAAGAGGCGCACGCGGGCTGCCGCGTAGGCAGGGAGCCACTAGTGCGCGCGCGGGGCTACGGCGCACAGGCGCTGGCGCGGCCGGGGCGCGGTCGGGTACGACCGGGAGTGCAGAAATACCCCAATTGGGGTGTTGACGCTACCGGGGCATCGCGGGAAGCGTCGGGATGGGATCGGTTTCAGAAATGGAGAAGTGTGGGAGGAGGAGTGATAAGTTTGGGAAGGTGGTTGTCACTCCCCGATCCGGAAAATCGTTCGTCCTCGCTAGATTTTATCCGGATCATCGTCCTCGCTGGGGCGTGATGCCGCACGAGGCTGGAGTTGCGCTCGTGCAAGGCAAGATAACATGTTCACATAGTGTTTATCTCAATTGATAACGTAAGCAGCGGAAGAAAACAAAGTATACAAGAAGAATCTCTTTTATTAATAATGAACTGAAGATTACAAAGGCTTGAATAGCCCAACTGAATATGCCAACCGGCTACAACACTCATGATCTCTCTGCTCACAAAGGATTACATTGTTCCATAGATTATGCCTCTTTATAGCCAACAAGTAGTCTTCGGCCGAACATCTCCATGTCGCAAGTCCGAACGCCTATGCGGTAGCTTCCCTTGAAACGCTAAGGACTCCATGCCTCGGCGCATCCAAGCCAAGTCCCGTCCCGAGCCAAACATATCCTGAACCTGCACACAAACTAGGGGGGATTAGTGCTTTCGTCATCGCTGCACTGATCAAGACCCACTCATACCTAACCAACACTAAGTATATTTAGTGAAGCATGCAGCATTATTTGGTGATCTTTCTATTTAGCCTTAGGATTAGTTTCATGGCAATACTCAAGCATAACAACTTAATATAGATGTGTCCAACATCGTGTTCCTGCAGCAGATACAGTTAGACATAATCTGAACATAAACATAGTGATCGTGCTCATCTCCGTCCCCTTTTTGCCTCTTTACATAAGCAAACATATAATTCCCGCAACCAACCAATCATAAACTTAGACATATGCATAAGGGTGGCAAGCCCTGCGCTTGCACCCAGCCCTAATCTCAGCCCACCGGCCCTATCTATATGAAGGTCACGGTATTTCGTACCGTAATGGACTTGGCATCCTTATGTGTAAGCCTATGATCGCTCCAGTACGGGTTGCTAGCCCAGTACCTGAAGGATCGCTAACTTACTGATATCATAGCTTATCACAACACTGGCCGGTCGCAATCCGCCCTAATGATGTGCACCATAAATACCATACATAATTCCCTCCTAGGCCGAACGGTCCCGGTGCCCCGGTCGTAACCGTCTGAGGGAAGCCGCACCCGTGCACGGGCCATCCGAGTCCATTGACCATGCAATACGCGCAATAACAAACAAGTCATATCATTCCAACCAATCTCACGTTCCATAAACATATTCATGCTCCATAAACATATTCATGTTGCGTAAACATAATCCGTTCTCTCTATCTCAAGTCCCATTGGCATTATGCCCCAACACATCCGTATTGATGCACGACGCCCAATGGCTTAGACATCTTGTACTTATATTCGACGCGTTCCATTCATAAGTTATTCACATAACCGTGGTTCCGTAGTTACTTAGTCATTTCGTAGATTTTGTGCACGAGGGCACGCATAACGCTATAATCAATGTTCTAGACCTAGTGTTCAACTCGGAGTCGTGCACGTGATGCACATCTCGATATTGTCTTTCAATGTTCTACCATCACCACCCTACCTCGACCCGTACACTTGATGCACGTCGCTTCAATTATTCAATGTTCAATATTCTATCTTAATGTTTGACACATACTAAGACCTTTAATCGTTCGAGCCACGCTCGCTAACTTTATAACAACTTACGCATACAAGGATATATTTTATTAGACGTGAAGGAATAGGGAGAGAGAGTCAAGAATCCGCCCACCTTAAGTCGGTACGTCTTGTCGTTCCGTCGAGTTGAAGCGGCTCGATTCCATAACTTGGTCGCACGGCTAACTCTTCTGACTTAGCCATCCCGTTGAACTATTCGACTGCTTTGGCCTATCGCGCCCATGCCACAATCCGTTTCAAGGCGACGATTTGGTTTCGCGGACATTTTACTGCATAAGGCAAAATGCCGACTCTTATCGTCCAGCGTAAAAGCATAGCCTGCACACCAGATCAACTAAAATCAGCACTTGCTCAAACGGGACTTATCCTTTGCATCGATTCGCATCGATACTTCATCGGGTCAACGCAACTCTTCGAGTCAACGACTCATCGTAATGTACCGTACAGAGCGGGACATTACATAATATACCACTCAAAACAAGGTTCGTCCTCGAACCGAAACTAACACTCAAACCAAGTGTTTTGCTAGATCGTTTCACGATCTCGTGCCACTATCGTTGGAATCATACAACTTAGTTTGGATCATACACATATCTTAGGCGTCCCACCAATATATGCATTTCAGCCAAGCTCAATTGTAGGATATTGGGACAACTAACAAGCTCCACTTAAATCCTCAAGCACCAATCAGTCCGTATTCGACTTGGTCAAATCTTAGTGTTTATTCCCAAAATACTTCTCGTATATTTATTCCATAACACGTGATTTCTCTTCTAAACATCTCCGCACATAACTTAACTCAAAACTGTTACTTCGATCCCATAAGTTTCTCGTTGGCCACCTAACACCCGTATTGCATTAAGTCATTGCGCATCTGATCGCAATAAGTCTTTGCAACGCCTATTCGCCCAATCGTTTTCTATATCTCACATAACTCAAGTCTTTCATCTAGTCATTCATAACATTTGGCCTTAATGACATGGACTAAGTCCAACATGTCTCAATTTCCTTTGCTTACCATTTGCACTAAGTCTCGTACACAACTATCCAGATATGATTCACATTCTCTCGCTCTATCCACGCATTGCGTCTGGGGCTACCCCTGCTAGGTAACTTATCCAGACATCGTGCTTAATCTCTCCCGACATAAGAGGTCAACTTGGGTCTACGATGCTCAAAGACAACAATCTTTCTGACCCAAGGTCTCTTACGATACGCCTATCTCCGATTCTTGATCGAATAGGGAGTCCTTACTCAATCTTTGAATCAATCCCAACTAGTTTGTTTCGTAACATAGATCGTGCGCTCAACACACATAGCCTACCCGTTACTCAGACCGATCTACGACACACTCTTAGGGTCGTTCTACTATTCGTTGCTCTCACGCATTGCAGAATTCTTGCAATCGCCTTACCGCATCACTACGCTAAGAACGTTCCTCAATATCCATTCGACCATCGACCAACCAAGCATTTTCACGTACTCATTCGATCGATCGATCATAAATTTCTGACCATATCGATCTAGTTGAAGGCTACTCGCTTACTTCCGAAACACGATACTCACTCGCTTAGACTTACCCTCAACATGCACTACATCATCCTCATCCTCGACGAAATTACTTATGCGACATCTTTAGGGTCATCCTATGGGACTTCAACATTCACTTGATTTGGTGGTCAAGTCTTCTAGGGTCTTCTGCCCCGAAACTACGCTCGATAATTGAAGGTCATCAACGAGGGACAGTTACTACGAACCATGCTATATCCTATCGTGGAGCCAAATCAATTCTCAAAAATTCCTATGAGACTTTATCCAATCCAACATAATTTACCAATCCACAATTTATCTACTCCCCGCGCAACTGATGCGTCGTTAACTACTCGAATCACTTATGCATATTGCATGCCGTTACTACTCGAATCATCATGTATTACCGTCGATTATTTTTTTGCTAGTCGTATGACATCTACTCGTCTTAAGTCCGAGTCTACCTATTAGTGATCATAGTTCGACACATTCCATACTCATCGAAACCATCCTCGAACAACTTTCGCATCAAACCACAAGTCTAAATCCAATTTGCCATGCCTTATAAGTTTGATCATCCCCGCTGTATGAATCACCATACCAGCGCTCACGCGAAATAATCGCCCTAATTTTGGCGTGACGCATGTGCGATGCTGGAGTTGCACTCGTATATGACAAGAATGTCAACATTGTGGTTATCCTCGAAACAATCAAGCCCTTTCGTTTCATCTGAACCAACATCAACTTAACTTGCCTCTTATTCATCCAATAACAATGCTCAACATAATTTTCGTTCATTCGATCAGAGTATTCCCGAGTTATTGCATATCGTCTTTGATACGCCTCAATACCATCGTCGATATGCATAACTTGAACATCTTCGTCTCTCATAAGCTCCGATTCGTTGCAATCACTGCCATTATCCGAACTCGAATACGAATCAAGTCTTTCACACATCAAGATCCATTCCGTTATAACTACCATAATCGCGACACAATTTCCAATTCACATATTCATTCTCATATCTCTAACTCGCACTTCCAAATCGTGCCACCGACTCATCGCACTAACTCAAATTCGTTTACACGATTTCTTCGTACCTACTCAACTCGTTCCGGGTAAGTCTTCATACTAACTCAACGTAAATTCGACCGAGTCGACTCTTTCCTCAATGCCACATTCCTTCGCTATGCTCAGTTTATCGTTCGACGTACACTTAACGAATCCTCATCCGACGTATCCTTCATGGATACGACTCCGCACATAATCGTTCAACTCAATTCATCGAAGCATACTTGCATCGACTTCTATCAAGTCATTCCCACTCGAGTTTCGGTACTACTCCGTTCGTTGAGAACAAACATATCGTAACAACACAATCGTCTCGACGCAATCTATCGCAAGTCACAATGACTTAACATAGCTATCGCTAAGCGGTATTGCATATACCACTCCGAAATCGAACCTATCGTTATTGATACAATGCTTTGCTACACTAATCTCACAAGTGTTATTGCATATACTACCCAAAATCAAGTCATTACTTAACATTACACTCCGTATAAGTCCGACGTCCATTTCAAGTTAACTATCCCGTAGCGATCCTTTCCGATCCCAGCTCTAGCGTTCGCTTACTCGAATTGGTACAACAACTAGACCAACATACGCAGTCGTTCGTTCAAGTTTGACATACATTCAATCTAACCGTACCTTGGCGATCATATCGATCACACCCGCAACATTCGCTTATTCAAAGCTCAACGCGACATACGGCCAACATGAACGTTCGTCTATTCAAACTCGACTTTAGCGACCAACTCGACTCGTTACTATCGCATCCGCGATTTTCCAATCTTACTCGTTGCAACTCGTGCAACAACTCATTCTTGATACTTAAGGTCTTTACTCAATCTCGTTCAACATATCGCTATCCATCCGCATAGCCATACATCATGTATCATACAATGTCGACTCGTTGCACCGATGCAACGAACGATTCACGACTTGCTGCACTCCTTGCAACCAACAACACAACCATTCGCATAGCCACATAACACGCATCGCCTCATATATCGACTCGTTGCACGTCGTGCAACCAACAACACACATCTCTTTGCACTTCATGCAACCAACATCGTCATATTCGTTGCACGTCATGCAACCAACGACTCACAACTTTGTCGCACTCCGGGAAACCAACATATCATAACTCGTTGCACCTTGTGCAACCAACATTTCATAACTCGTTGCACTTCGTGCAACCAACATTCTCCGATGGCACTCGGAGAGAGCGCGATAGTCACGACATACTTGTGGCAGATGTACGCACTTAATATAGACTTATTGTATGGAACATCCAATGTAGCATCGAGCAGATCTATGAGCCATGCGGTTGCGGAAACAACTTAGAGTAACTGATTTTCGATATCGAAGCAACTGAGGGTCAAAGAGATTCATTCACGGTCCAGAGGATGGAACCGCTCTAATACCAACTTGTCACGCCTCGATCCGGAAAATCGCACGTCCTCGCTAGATTTCACTCGGATCATCGTCCTCGCTGGGGCGTGATGCCGCACGAGCATGGAGTTGCACTCGTGCAAGGCAAGATAACATGTTCACATAGTGTTTATCTCACTTGATAACATAAGCAGCGGAAGAAAACAAAATATACAAGAATAATCTCTTTTATTAATAATGAACTGAAGATTACAAAGGCTTGAATAGCCCAACTGAATAAGCCAACCGGCTACAACACTCATGATCTCTCTAGCTCACAAAGGATTACATTGTTCCACTCATTATGCCTCTTTATTGCCAACAAGTAGTCTTCGGCCGAACATCTCCATTTCGCAAGTCCAAACGCCTATGCAGTAGCTCCCCTTGAAACGCTAAGGACTCTATGCCTTGGCGCATCCAAGCCAAGCCCCGCCCCGAGCTGAACATATCCTGAACCTGCACACAAACTAGTGGGGGATTAGTGCTTTCGTCCTCGCTGCACTGATCAAGACCCACTCATACCTAACCAACACTAAGTATATTTAGTGAAGCATGCAACATTATTTGGTGATCTTTCTATTTGGCCTTAGGATCAGTTTCATGGTAATACTCAAGCATAACAACTTAATATAGATGTGTCCAACATCGTGTTCCTGCAGCAGATACAGTTAGACATAATCTGAACATAAACATAGTGATCGTGTTCATCTCCGTCCCCTTTTTGCCTCTTTACATAAGCAAACATATAATTCCCGCAACCAACCAATCATAAACTTAGACATATGCATAAGGGTGACAAGCCCTATGCTTGCACCCAGCTCTAATCTCAGCCCACCGGCTCTATCTATATGAAGGTCACGGTGTTTCGCACCGTAATGGACTTGGCATCCTTATGTGTAAGCCTATGATCGCTCCAGTACGGGTTGCTAGCCCAGTACCTGAAGGATCGCAAACTTACTGATATCATAGCTTATCACAACACTGGCAGGTCGCAATCCGTCCTAATGATGTGCACCATAAATACCATACATAATTTCCTTCTAGGCCGAACGGTCCCGGTGTCCCGGTCGTAACCGTCCGAGGGAAGCCGCACCCGTGCATGGGCCATCCGAGTCCATTGACCATGCAATACGCGCCATAGCAAACAAGTCATATCATTCCAACCAATCTCACGTTCCATAAACATATTCATGCTCCATAAACATATTCATGTTCCCTAAACATAATTTGTTCTCTCTATCTCAAGTCCCATTGGCATTATGCCCCAACACATCCGTATTGATGCACGACGCCCAACGGCTTAGACATCTCGTACTTATACTCGACGCGTTCCATTCACAAGTTATTCACATAACCTTGGTTCCGTAGTTACTTAGTCATTTCTTAGATTTTGTGCACGAGGGCACGCATAACGCTATAATCAATGTTCTAGACCTAGTGTTCAATGTTCTCGGAGTCGTGCACGTGATGCACATCTCGATATTGTCTTTCAATGTTCTACCATCACCGTCCTACCGCGACCCGTACACTTGATGCACGTCACTTCAATTATTCAATGTTCAATGTTCTATCTTAATGTTCGACACATACTAAGACCTTTAACCGTTCGAACCATGCTCGCTAACTTTATAACAACTTACGCATACAAGGATATATTTTATTAGATGTGAAGGAATAGGGAGAGAGAGTCAAGAACCCGCCCACCTTAAGTCGGTACGCCTTGTCATTCTGCCGAGTTAAAGCGGCTCGATTCCATAACTTGGTCGCACGGCTAACTCTTCTGACTTAGTCATCCCGTTGAACTATTCGACTGCTTTGGCCTATCGCGCCCATGCCACAATCCGTTGCAAGGCGACGATTTGGTTTCGCGGACACTTTACTGCACAAGGCAAAATACCGACTCTTATCGTCCAGCGTAAAAGCATAGCATGCACACAAGATCAACTAAAATTAGCACTTGCTCAAACGGGACGTATCCTTTGCATCGATTCGCATCGATACTTCATCGGGTCAGCGCAACTCTTCGAGTCAACGACTTATCGTAATGTACCGTACGGAGCGGGGCATTATATAATATACCACTCAAAACAAGGTTCGTCCTCGAACCGAAACTAACACTCAAACCAAGTGTTTTGCTAGATCGTTTCACGATTTTGTGCCACTATCGTTGGAATCATACAACTTAGTTTGGATCATACACATATTTTAGGCGTCCCACAATATATGCATTTCAGCCAAGCTCAATTGTAGGATATTGGGACAACTAACAAGCTCCACTTAAATCCTCAAGCACCAATCAGTCCGTATTCGACTTGGTCAAATCATAGTGTCTATTCCCAAAATACTTCTCGTATATTTATTCCATAACACGTGATTTCTCTTCTAAACATCTCCGCACATAACTCAAAACTGTTACTTCGATCCCATAAGTTTCTCGCTGGCCACCTAACACCCGTATTGCATTAAGTCATTGTGCATCTGATCGCAATAAGTCTTTGCAAAGCCTATTCGCCCAATCGTTTTCTGTATCTCACATAACTCAAGTCTTTTATCTAGTCATTCATAACATTTGGCCTTAACGACATGGACTAAGTCCAACATGTCTCAATTTCCTTTGCTTACCATTTGCACTAAGTCTCGTACACAACTATCTAGATATGATTCACATTCTCTCGCTCTATCCACGCATTGCGTCTGGGACTACCCCCGCTAGGTAACTTATCCAGATATCGTGCTTAATCTCTCCTGACATAAGAGGTCAACTTGGGTCTACGATGCTCAAAGACAACAATCTTTCCGACCCAAGGTCTCTTACGATACGCCTATCTCCGATTCTTGATCGAATAGGGATTCCTTACTCAATCTTTGAATCAATCCCAACTAGTTCGTTTCGTAACATAGATCGTGCGCTCAGCACACATAGCTTACCCGTTACTCAGACCGATCTACGACACACTCTTAGGGTCGTTCTACTATTCGTTGCTCTCGCGCATTGCAAAATTCTTGCAATCGCCTTACCGCATCACTACGCTAAGTACGTTCCTCAATATCCATTCGACCATCGACCAACCAAGCATTTTCACGTACTCATTCGATCGATCATAAATTTCTGACCATATCGATCTAGTTGAAGGCTACTCGCTTACTTCCGAAACACGATACTCACTCGCTTAGACTTACCCTCAACATGCACTACATCATCCTCATTCTCGACGAAATTACTTATACGACATATTTAGGGTCATCCTATGGGACTTCAACATTCACTTGATTTGGTGGTCAAGTCTTCTAGGATCAGCTGTCCCGAAACTACGCTCGATAATTGAAGGTCATCAACGAGGGACAGTTACTACGAACCATGCTATATCCTATCGTGGAGCCAAATCAATTCTCAAAAATTCCTATGAGACTTTATCCAATCCAACATAATTTACCAATCCACAATTTATCTACTCCCCACGCAACTGATACGTCGTTAACTACTCGAATCACTTATGCACATTGCATGCCGTTACTACTCGAATCACTGATGTATTACCGTCGATTATTTTTTTCTAGTCGTATGACATCTACTCGCCTTAAGTCCGAGTCTAACTATTAGTGATCATAGTTCAACACATTCCATACTCATTGAAACCATCCTCGAACAACTTTCGCATCAAACCACAAGTCTAAATCCAATTTGCCATGCCTTATAAGTTTGATCATCCCCGCTGCATGAATCACCATACCAGCGCTCACGCGGAATGATCGCCCTAATTTTGGCGTGACGCATGTGCGATGCTGGAGTTGCACTCGCATAAGACAAGAATGTCAACATTGTGGTTATCCTCGAAACAATCAAGCACTTTCGTTTCATCTGAACCAACATCAACTTAACTTGCCTCTTATTCATCCAATAATAATGCTCAACATAATTTTCGTTCATTCGATCAGAGTATCCCCAAGTTATTGCATATCGTCTTTGATACGTCTCAATACCATCGTCGATATGCATAACTTGAACATCTTCATCTCTCATAAGCTCTGATTCGTTGCAATTACTGCCATTATCCGAACTCGAATTCGAATCAAGTTTTTCACACATCAAGATCCATTCCGTTATAACTACCATAATCGCGACACAATTTTCAATTCACATATTCATTCTCGTATCCCTAACTCGCACTTCCAAATCGTGCCACCGACTGATCGCACTAACTCAAATTCGTTTACAAGATTTCTTCGTACCAACTCAACTCGTTCCGGGCAAGTCTTCGTACTAACTCAACGTAAATTCGACCGAGTCGACTCTTTCCTCAATGTCACATTCCTTCGCTATGCTCAGTTTATCGTTCGACGTATACTTAACGAATCCTCATCCGACGTATCCTTCATGGATACGACTCCGCACATAATCGTTCAACTCAATTCATCGAAGCATACTTGCATCGACTTCTATCAAGTCATTCCCACTCGAGTTTCGGTACTACTCCGTTCGTTGAGAACAAACATATCGTAACAACACAATCGTCTCGACGCAATCTATCGCAAGTCACCAATGGCTTAACATAGCTATCGCTAAGTGGTATTGCATATACCACTCAGAAATCGAGCCTATCGTTATCGATACAATGCTTTGCTACACTAATCTCACAAGTGGTATTGCATATACTACCCAAAATCAAGTCATTACTTGACATTACACTCCGTATAAGTCCGACGTCCATTTCAAGTTAACTATCCCGTAGCGATCCTTTTCGATCCCAGCTCTAGCGTTCGCTTACTCGAATTGGTACAACAACTAGACCAACATACGCAGTCGTTCGTTCAAGTTTGACATACATTCAATCTAACCGTACCTTGGCGATCATATCGATCGTACCCGCAACATTCGCTTATTCAAAGCTCAACGCGACATACGGCCAACATGAACGTTCGTCTATTCAAACTCGACTTTAGCGACCAACTCGACTCGTTACTATCGCATCCGCGATTTTCCAATCTTACTCGTTGCAACTCGTGCAGCAACTCATTCTCGATACTTAAGGTCTTAAGGTCTTTACTCAATCTCGTTCAACATATCGCTATCCATCCGCATAGCCATACATCATGTATCATACAATGTCGACTCGTTGCACCGATGCAACGAACGATTCACGACTTGCTGCACTCCGTGCAACCAACAACACATAACCATTCGCATAGCCACATAACACGCATAGTCTCATATATCGACTCGTTTGCACGTCGTGCAACCAACAACACACATCTCTTTGCACTTCATGCAACCAACATCGTCATATTCGTTGCACGTCATGCAACCAACGACTCACAACTTTGTCGCACTCTGGGAAACCAACATATCATAACTCGTTGCACCTTGTGCAACCAACATTTCATAACTCGTTGCACGTCGTGCAACCAACATTCTCCGATGGCACTCGGAGAGAGCGCGATAGTCACGACATACTTGTGGCAGACGTACGCACTTAATATAGACTTATTGTATGGAACATCCAATGTAGCATCGAGCAGATCCATGAGCCATGCGGTTGTGGAAACAACTTAGAGTAACTGATTTTCGATATCGAAGCAACTGAGGGTCAAAGAGATTCATTCACGGTCCAGAGGATGGAACCGCTCTAATACCAACTTGTCACGCCTCAATCCGGTAAATCGCTCCTCCTCGCTAGATTTCACCCGGATCATCGTCCTCCCTGGGACGTGATGCCGCACGAGCCTGGAGTTGCGCTCGTGCAAGACAAGATAACATGTTCGCATAGTGTTTATCTCAATTGATAACATAAGCAGCGGAAGAAAACAAAGTATACAAGAAGAATCTCTTTTATTAATAATGAACTGAAGATTACAAAGGCTTGAATAGCCCAACTGAATATGCCAACCGGCTACAACACTCATGATCTCTCTAGCTCGCAAAGGATTACATTGTTCCATACATTATGCCTCTTTATAGCCAACAATTAGTCTTCGGCCGAACATCTCCATGTCGCAAGTCCGAACGCCTATGCGGTAGCTCCCCTTGAAACGCTAAGGACTCCATGCCTCGGCTTATCCAAGCCAAGTCCCATCCCGAGCCGAACATATCCTGAACCTGCACACAAACTAGTAGGGGATTAGTGCTTTCGTCCTCGCTGCACTGATCAAGACCCACTCATACCTAACCAACACTAAGTATATTTAGTGAAGCATGCAGCATTATTTGGTGATCTTTCTATTTAGCCTTAGGATCAGTTTCATGGCAATACTCAAGCATAACAACTTAATATAGATGTGTCCAACATCGTGTTCCTGCAGTAGATACAGTTAGACATAATCTGAACATAAACATAGTGATCGTGCTCATCTTCGTCCCCTTTTTGCCTCTTTACATAAGCAAACATATAATTCCCGCAACCAACCAATCATAAACTTAGACATATGCATAAGGGTGGCAAGCCCTGCGCTTGCACCCAGCTCTAATCTCAGCCCACCGGCCCTATCTATATGAAGGTCACGGTGTTTCGCACCGTAATGGACTTGACATCCTTATGTGTAAGCCTATGATCGCTCCAGTACGGGTTGCTAGCCCAGTACCTGAAGTATCGCAAACTTACTGATATCATAGCTTATCACAATACTGGCCGGTCGCAATCCGTCCTAATGATGTGCACCATAAATACCATACATAATTCCCTCCTAGGCCGAACGGTTCCGGTGCCCCGGTCGTAACCGTCTGAGGGAAGTCGCACCTGTGCATGGGCCATCCGAGTCCATTGACCATACAATACGCGCCATAGGAAACAAGTCATATCATTCCAACCAATCTCACGTTCCATAAACATATTCATGCTCCATAAACATATTCATGTTCCGTAAACATAATCTGTTCTCTCTATCTCAAGTCCCATTGGCATTATGCCCCAACACATCCGTATTGATGCACGACGCCCAACGGCTTAGACATCTCGTACTTATACTCGACGTGTTCCATTCATAAGTTATTCACGTAACCGTGGTTCCGTAGTTACTTAGTCATTTCGTAGATTTTGTGCACGAGGGCACGCATAACGCTATAATCAATGTTCTAGACCTAGTGTTCAATGTTCTCGGAGTCGTGCACGTGATGCACATCTCGATATTGTTTTTCAATGTTCTACCATCACCGCCCTACTGCGACCCGTACACTTGATGCGTGTCGCTTCAATTATTCAATGTTCAATGTTCTATCTTAATGTTCGACACATACTAAGACCTTTAACCGTTCGAGCCACGCTCGCTAACTTTATAACAACTTACGCATACAAAGATATATTTTATTAGACGTGAAGGAATTGGAAGAAAGAGTCGAGAACCCGCCCACCTTAAGTCGGTACGCCTTGTCGTTCCGCCGAGTTGAAGCGGCTCGATTCCATAACTTGGTCGCACGGCTAACTCTTCTGACTTAGCCATCCCGTTGAACTATTCGACTGCTTTGGCCTGTCGCGCCCATGCCACAATCCGTTGCAAGGTGACGATTTGGTTTCGCGGACACTTTACTGCATAAGGCAAAATGCCGACTCTTATCGTCCAGCGTAAAAGCATAGCCTGCACACCAGATCAACTAAAATCAGTACTTGCTCAAACGTGACTTATCCTTTGCATCGATTCACATCGATACTTCATCGGGTCAACGCAACTCTTCGAGTCAACGACTCATCGTAATGCACCGTGCGGAGCGGGGCATTACAGTGGTGAGTCTCTGTGGATTTCTTTCTGGAGAGGAAGAGATTTCTGGGAGGTATTACGTAGAGGAGATAGGTTACGTGGGGGTAATCCGCGGAAGGGACGGATCTGAGCGGGGATTGGGTAGTGGTTGAACGGATAGTTGTACTAATGGACTTGGGTAGGGTTAATGGGTTTAACTATTGGGCTTAAGTTATTGGGCTAACTAGAAGTCTCAATAAAGGCCTCAAATAGTTTTAATAACTCAAATAATAACAATAGCACATTATGCTACATTAAATCATTTAATTAATTGATTCAAGGGTTCTGGGTCTTACAACCTTCCCTCCTTAGAAAATTTCGTCATCGAAATTTTCTACCAATAATGAACGATAGGGTTAGAACATATCTGGAAAAGATTAGGATACTTCTCCCTTATCTCAGCCTCTCGCTCCCAGGTAGCCTCGCTTGGAGTGTGGTGCTAGCGGAATCATCGCGCGCCTCAGTCTCTTTTCCATGCGATCTACTATTTCCACTAGCTGCTCTGGCACGGTGAGACTTGGTCCGACTTCCAGCTCTGAATGATCTACAATATGGCTCGGGTCCGATACGTAACGTCTCAGTTGCGATACGTGGAAGACGTTGTGCACGCCCTCGAGACTAGATGGAAGAGCCACTCTGTAAACTACTTCTCCATCCCTGCTCAGTACCTCAAATGGACCAATATAATGGGGACTAAGCTTTCCAGCTTTGCCGAATCTGATAGTGCCTCTGGTAGAAGAAATCCTGACAAAGACTTGATCTCATGCCTCAAACTCCAAAGTTCGGCGCTTACTGTCTGCCCAATGCTTCTGGCGATCCTGTGCAATCCTCAGCTTCTCTCTGATCATCTTCATTTTCTCTGCATCATCTGTAATCATCTCTGGTCCTGCATAACTCTATCTCCTACGTCGTCCCATGCTAGTGGTGTGCGGCAACGATGTTCATACAACGCCTCAAATGGTGTCATACGAATGCTGGCCTAGTAGCTATTGTTATAAGAAAACTCAACCAGGTGTAAGTGATCTTGCCAAGATCCCCCAAACTGTAAAACATACGATCTCAGCATGTCCTCAAGCGTCTGAATAGTCCTTTCAGACTGTCTGTCGGTCTGCGGATGGTATGCAGTGCTAAACTTTAGCTGTGTGCCCAAGCTTTCCTGCAGACTCTTCCAGTAGTGTGAAGCGAACCGGGTATCCTTGTCTGATACAATACTTACTGGAACTCCATGAAGCCGGTAGATGTTCCGCACGTAGAGAGCTGCTAACCTTTCGGTAGATAAACCAACCTTGAAAAGAATAAAATGGACAGACGTGGTCAGTCTGTCCACAATTACCCAGATGACATCCTTCCCTCCTTGGGATCTAGGTAATCCTGTTACAAAATTCATTGTGATATGCTCCCAGTTCCACTCTGGAATGGGAAGCGGCTGTAGTAATCCTGCTGGCCTCTGACGATTTGCCTTCACCTGCTGGCAGATCAAGCACTTAGAGACGAATTCTGCCACGTCTATCTTCATTCCAAGCCACTATACATGTGCCTTCATGTCCTTATCCATCTTGTTTGCTCCTGGGTGAATAGAATGCTGCGACTGATGTGTCTCCTTCATCAGCTCGTTCCTCAATTCGCCAATCGGCACGCAAAGCCTCGTGCCATGCCTCAAAGCTCCATGTCCAGCTATGGAGAAACCCTCAAGTGTTCCGGCTAACACTCGGTCTCTCAGCTTGTACATTGTCTTATCCTGGAACTGAGTCTCCTTGACTCTGTTGATTAGGCTGGACTGCACTTGTAATTGCATCATAGGCGAGTCCACTCCTGGTACAATAGCTTCTTTTCCAAGCTTCAACTGGTAGCACAATCTCCAGCCCAAGCTTCTCCATGTCCTCTAGTAGATGCCGGTCCTTCATTAGAAACATAGCCATCGGGTACCTGCTAAGCGCATCAGCAACGACATTAGCCTTACCCGGATGGTACTGCAGGTTGACATCAAAGTCCTTCATGAGCTCCAGCTATTGCCTTTGGCGTATGTTGAGCTCCTTCTGTGTAAAAACATACTTTAGACTTTTATAGTATGTGTATATGTCTACATTCTCGCCGTATAGGTAATGCTTCCAGAGCTTTAGGGCGAAGATGACCGCTGCTAGTTCCAGGTTATGCGTCGGGTAGTTCTTCTCATGGTTCCGTAATTGCCGAGAAGCATAAGCAATTACCTTCCCATTGCTGTGTAGCACACATCCCAATCCTTTGCCGGAAGCGTCGCTGTAGATGGAGAATCCACCTGATCCTGAGGGTAGCGACACTATTGGAGATGTTGTCAACCTTCTCTTCAGTTTCTCAAATGATGTCTGGCACGCTTCGGTCCAGACGAATTTTTCATTCTTTCTGGTTGGCTTCGTCATGGGCTCAGCAATCCTTGCGAAGTCCTTCACGAACTTCCTGTAATACCCTGCTAAGTCCAAGAAGCTTCTGATCTCTGCAACTGAACTGGGGGTTGTCCATGACTCCACTGCTGCTATCTTCTTAGGATCCATTGATATGCCCTATCATGTGACAACGTAGCTAAGAAAATCCACTGTCTAAAATGAACTCGCACTTCTACAGCTTACCATATAACTTCTCTTTCCTCAATGTCTCCAAGACTATCCGCAAGTGCTTCTCGTGTTCTACTTGGGTCTTCGAGTAGATCGGAATGTCGTCAATAAAGATAACGACAAACTGGTCCAGTTACTCATGGAAGACCTTGTTCATGAGATTCATGAACACTGCTGGGGCATTTGTAAGTCCAAAGGGCATGACAAAGAACTCATATTGTCCATACTTGGTGTTGAATGTCGTCTTTAGAATATCCTCCTTTCGTACTTTGACTTGGTAATATTCGAACCTGAGATCGATCTTCGAGAAAACCTTCGCTCCGCTCAACTGACCGAAGAGGTCGTCAATCCTGGGGAGAGGGTACTTGTTCTGGATGATGATGTTGTTCAATGTTCGGTAGTCTATGCACATCCATACGGTTCCGTCTTTCTTGGGCACGGACAAGACTGGTGCCCCCCAGGGTGAAGCTCCACTTCTGATGAATCCTTGGGCCTTAAGCTCATCAATCTGGTCCTTCATCTCCTTAGCCTCCTTGGGGTTGATTTTGTAGCATCGTTCGAGATAGGGGAAGAGCCAGGTACTAGATCGATAGTAAACTCCATATCACGATCAGGGGTTAATCCTGGAAGATTGTCGGAGAAGACATCTAGGAATTCTGCTATAAGGGGATGAGAGGGTCCGGAATCTTCTGTGATGGAGGGTAGGAGACACACCCCATGCTCTCTGGTGCTCGAACCACCTCAAACTTAGGTCCTCCAGGTGGACTAAAGATGACACAACCCCGATGACAGTCTATAAGGACGTGCTGCCTGCTCAGCCAGTCCATTCCTAAGACTACATCGTAGTTAGGGAGAGGCATAACTAGAAGGGGTGTTAGGAAGGTATGATCTGAGATAGTGATAGGGTAGGTGCAAGTCTCTGTGATTAGGATAGGTCTCCCTCCGGTCATTACTCTACAGATCATCTTACTACATCCTACATCAATGTGATATGCAGCAATGAAGTTCGATGATATAAAACTCTGTGAAGCTCCAGAGTCAAATAAAGCTAAAGCTGGGTGCGAATGTAATAAAATGGCACCTGCGATGACATCTCCTTCAGTCTCTGGCTCTGCTTCTGGCTCCTCAACGGCCAAGGCAAAAGCTTGCCCTGCTCTGTGCTGGTTGTAGCGCTGCTGCTGGGTGGGTAATGGACCTCTCCGTTGTCCAGCTCATGTCCTGATGAATGAGGTTGGACAGTCCTTCACTTGGTGGGTGGCAGACCCACAAGCCAGGCAGTGTCCCAGCTTCTTTCTACAAATGTCTGCGGTGTGACCAGGCCTTTTGCAATAGGCGCAGTTGGTTGTCTTCTGTTGCTGGCACTGGGGCGCCTTGTTGGGTGCTGCTGGCTGATGATGATGAGAGGGCCTGTTGTTTTTGTTGTTGGGCATCTTGAAGTTGTCCTGATGGTTGCTGCTGGATCCTGGGTACTCTCTCTTGGGTCGGACAAGTGAGCTGGCCTTCACATCCTGAGCGACTTTCAACATCTTGTCATAGGTCTTCGCACCATTTGCAGCTACCAAGGTGCGGATCTCCTCTCGTAGTCCGTGCCAGAACTTCTTGGCACGCTCCACCGGGTCTTCCACCAGATGGGGTGCAAATATGTCGAGCCGGTTGAACTCAGCTGCGTACTCCTCAATAGTACGGTCTCCTTGCTTCAGATCATGGAACTGCCTCCACATAGCTTCTAGGGCGGTCTCCGGAAAGAACTTCCGTTTGAACTGCTTCTTGAAGGAACGCCAGAAGGTTCCTCCAGTCTGGAATCTGGGCTCGTTCCTGTACCATATACTGGTTGGATTAATGTTAGTATTCATAATAATAGTTTTATTAGGATAGATAGATAGTTAGTTTTCTATTTTAGATCATGTGTTTGTTAATGGAATTAATTAGGAAATATTGGTTGGATTAATATTAGTATTCATAATAATAGTTTTATTAGGAAAATCGTTTTATCAATTATTATACGTGGTTTTACGTATTAAATAATTATAGCTTTATTCTCTAAAAATATTTTTATAACTAAATGGTTGTTTATTAAATTAAATTATTGGCGTTTAGTTAAATCCTGGAAATGACTTCTAAAACAGAGTATCAAATTAATATAGGTTTCAAGTCCCAGACTTAGCCTGAGTACTTTCTTGTCGTCACCTACAGCACCGGGAACACCAAGGTAAGTTCATACTTACCCAAACTTGTATTTTAGTTAATAATTAAATTCATTGCATAGTAGAACTATTATATTGACACTTGACTCACGGGATCCCTCTCGGATCATACTGACTGCTTGACTGACTCATTAACTCGAGATTTGGGAAGTAGTGTTAACACATGTGGTCAAAGCCCTCTACTACATCACTGTGGATAGCGGAAGCCCAACCCACTTAGGCCAAATCTGGACCGTGTTCACTAGAACACTTACTACCTCTATCCCTAGCCGGCCACATGATGTTACACGCTCACACACTATTGCTAGTTAGATTACATCATTTCATTTCCAGAAATTTATTGCATAACTGTTTCTTTATTTATTATTTAGAAAATAAATTTATGTTATAAACCACCTCTTGTCTCATTTTTAATTATTAAATAAAATGTTGGAATGGATTTTTTTTTGTTCTTGTTCCCCTCGTGACTGGAGACCAATATTTTAGGTGATTGCGACGACGATGAGCTGGCCTATAGTTCTTACTACGGACCCGACTTGGGTTCCGAGGAGTTAGCTGAACCAGGACAGAGGAACCAAGAGTCCTAGTTGCACCCTTCTGTTTAGTTTCTTTTCTTTTCTAAAAGTTGTAATAAATGAACAAGTGGTAACAACTGAATGTTTGTGTTTGGGGAAAACTATACTTTTGGTCACTGAATGTTTGCCTGACCAAAGTTTTAGTCATCCAAAAATATTTTCCAAAAATTTAGTCACTGAATGTTTGGCCGTCCAAAAAAATGGTCACTCTGTTAAATTGTTGTTTGTTTTATTAACAATTTTTGTTGACATGGCATGTTATGTGCCATGTCAATCGTTAAGTATGACGTGGCACATTTACGTGGGCTATTTTTTGTTTTATTTTTCAAAAAATTCGTTTGGGTATTAAGTTTTTAAAAAATAAAATAAAATACCATGTCATAAACATTGAAACATGGCACATAACTTAATATCCAAACAAATTTTTTTGTAAAATAAAATCCAAAATTAGCCCACGTGGATGTGTCACGTCATACTTAACGACTGACATGACATATAATATGTCATGTCAACAAAAATTGTTAATAAAACAAACAACAATTTAACAGAGTGACCATTTTTTTGGACGACCAAACATTCAGTGACTAACTTTTTGGAAAATATCTTTGAGTGACTAAAACTTTGGTCAGACAAACATTCAGTGATCAAAAGTATAGTTTTCCCTTTGTGTTTGTTTAATTAGACTCAAGTTTTATTCCAAATGTTTAATAAAGTTTTATTCCGTATTTAGAATATCTGTGCCTGCGTTGTTAGTGATTGACACAGCTTACTACCGCCGTCTCACAACAATGCAGGCTGGACATGATCCGACTGGATCCAGTATATTGTGATCGGGTCGTGACAAGTCGTCTACCCACCTCATTACGTGGCTGCACATGGTTCTCTATACCTT
The DNA here is from genome assembly GCA_029216955.1 of Iris pallida. Lineage (NCBI taxonomy): Eukaryota > Viridiplantae > Streptophyta > Magnoliopsida > Asparagales > Iridaceae > Iris > Iris pallida. Next base: position 1,655,956 of record JANAVB010042018.1, on the reverse strand, counting down.
CGCGTGTGCGAGTCCTAATGGAAGTCTGTCGACCCGAATGCCTCCCACGAGCTTTGAGCGACTCCTTGCGTGGGCTACCCCACTTCGTCGTCTCTGCCTTTGTGCAGTCCACGACGTGCTTCTTCGCACTCGTGTCCAGCTTGGTAGCACGATTCACTTTCCTCCGCGGAAGTGACTCATCGGAACGCCTCTCTGCAACATCCTTGTTCTCGCACGGAAGGCCTTCCTCTTCGAAGTCTTCCTTTATCTCGAGCTCCTCTAGGTATGCTGTCTCATTTTGGCTACCCTTCCTGAGCTGAATGGCGGAGATAGCCTTCCCTTTTGAAGGCTTGTGTCGTGTAACTTTCACCATGCACGATGAGCCTTCCTCCATGAAGCCAACGACTCCCAAATGTGCCATCGGAATTGCCTTCATCGCGATAAGGAAATCCATGTCCAGTATCATCTTGAAGTCATCTAGTGACGTAATGGTGAAATTGGCAACACCCGACCAATTTTTTACAGCTATACGGACTCCCTTGGCTACCCCCCTTCACGGGGCACGCCTCCGCATTGACCGCCTTCATCTTGCTCGAATCTTCCTTCAAGGCTAGACCCAAGTGACGGACCTCTGCATCTGCGATGAAGTTGTGAATAGCACCCGTATCAACCAACGCCCGTGTGCTCATGTTATTGATCCTCACGTCAACGTACATGAGCTCCCTGCTCGGAGTCTTCGACACAGCGGACTTGGCCTTGACGAGTAAGCGCAACGCTCCCATGTGCGCTCCCACTTCCCTCTCCTCGTCCTGCACCTTCTTGGTTCAGACGACGTTCACAAGAATGCTCCTTATCGGACAATTTCGAGCAAAGTAATTTTCTCTACATATGAAGCACGAAACTAGTCGTTCGGGTTGGGCCTTCTCGTGCTTCTTTTCCTCAAACGTACCCTCCTTAGGGGAGCTCTCCCGCTCTCCCCTACTATTCAACTTGGTGGTTTTTTGCTTGCCTTTGGCATCATTGTCATCCGACATGTACTCGACGAGCCTCTCGGTTGCTACTACGGCGGTGTTTCAAGTCTTGTACCCTCTGTCGTTGCAATTCTTGAGCCGCCCACGGCTTGAGTCCATCGAGAAAGAAGAATAAGCGATCCTTCTCGTCCATGCTAGATATCGCGAGCATCAAGTGTGTAAACTCCGCAATATACTCCTTGATCGCCCCGATATGCTTGAGTTGTCGCAAGCTCCGTCTCGCTGCAAACTCCACATTATCCAAATACAACTGGGTCTTGATCTCCTTCTTGAAATTCTCATAAGTCTCTATCAAGCACAAATCTTTCTCGGCTTCTATGCACCTTCGACGCCACCATAGTATTGCATCGTCGGTGAAGTAGGGTGAAGTAATATCCACCTTCTTGGCGTCATCGTTAATGTGCAACGTCTTGAAGTATCGTTCCACGTTCCACAAGAAGTTCTCAACTTTTTTTGGCATCCCGCTCCCCGCTGAAGGATTTTGGCTTGGGGATCTTCCGTCTTGGTACCTCCATACTCGAAGGTCCACCATTTGCAACGGCCTTTTCCAGAATGGCAACTTTGGTCTTAAGTTCTCTGCAACTCTCGACCATGGTCTTTAGCTCCTCGTAGCCTCGGACCTTCCTACGCAAGTCCTCAATCTTCGTACGATGTCCCTTGAGGTCCTCCTCAATTGCGGATCGGATCTATTGGAATTGCTTTCGAAAGATTGTCCAGGACGAAGCGACGTCACTCTCCAACCCATCGTATAACCCTCTAGCCTCGTGTTGCTTTGCTCCACGGAGCCCATGCACATTTTCATATCCCTCGAACCCGTCTCCAAGACCTCAAGCTGCCTGGCAAGATCGGCAAGGGTACGCTCTACCAAAAACTCCTTGCTCTTGCCCCTCTTGTGGATCTTGGCGTGCCCCTCCTTAGGCGACGCGAGCCCCTCCTGAACATTATCTAATGTCGACATGACACAAACCGTTCTTCGTTCTAGTACCACTTGTCACGGACTTAGTATTTTAGACTACATTTTGACCCGTACGGCGCACAAGCTTCCTACTCGAAGATCCGTACCAACCTTTCCCAAACGCTTAGCTAGAATGCTAAGACGACATTGAGAAGAAAGTGGTGCAAAAGAGAGATTAGAAATATGAAAACTTCACTATACTAGAAAGAGTTTATAACTACTTGGATGGTGAGAAACAAATGAGCCTCACATTTATTTATAGGGCCTTAGAGGCTACATAAACCTTCTGGAATCGGCATTGTTGAGTATATTAATAATATTAGTAGTGGACTTTAGTCCCACGTTGCCTAGAACAAAAGAGAGAGGGGTTAGCCTCTCATATTTATATGTAACTCTCCTTCATTAATAAATCATCCCATTATTCCACTCTACATGGTATCAGAGCCATAACCCATCCACCCCTCTCCACAAAGGGAAAAAAACCCTAACCCTAATCCACTGCCCCCCTACTGCTACCCTCCCTCCCCACCACGCTGTTGCTGCTGCCGTCGCTCCCTCCACCACCGGCTCCCCGACCCCCCCCCCACCGGCCCCTGCTGTCGCTGCCCCCCATCCTATCGACGACCCCTTCCCTCCCCGACGACCCACCCCTACCGCTGCTGCTACCAGCGTTGCTGTCGGCGACCCTCCCCCCTCCCCGACAACCCCCCCTCCCATGATCATGAGCAAAACCCTAACCCTAACCTTTGCTTCTTTCCACCAGCCACCACCCAACCCCTCCAAACCCTAACCTAGTTCCAAAACAAAAAGAAAAAAGAAAAAAATGTTGCAATCCTCAGAGGGTAAACAATGGTTTGTTTACAGGAATCTCTGACTTTTCAACATTGAATTTTGGGATTCACATAGGGTAAACAACAATTTTGTTTGTAGAAACCTCTGCCCTAAACATTGCCTTGGGATCCTTAGAGGGTAAACATCGTCGGGTGTTTGCTGGAACCTCTGACTTCCAACGTTGGCATCTGAAATTTAACAAAGAGCGGACAAGGTGCTTGTCTTGCGTGAATTTTTGTTTATTTTCGTACTTGATCTTCACATCAGGATCTACCAGAGGTTAACTTGACCTCTCTGTCCTGGCTTGTGTGATCCACTTTCCTCTCTACTTTCTATGTGCATGTCGGTTATGGCCACGTTACTAGGGCAGTGGTAGAGTGGTTATGATTATCAAGTTCAAAAGATCAAGTCGACAGTCAAATCAGGAATCCTAAAGGATGACAGACACTATGACGAATATCAATACTACTGACACTAGTATGACAGGATCAACAGGCCCTAGCATGACGATTTTATCGATTCGACTTGTTAATCGACGGTTGGACGGAACAGAGGGCTACTCGACATGGCAAAAAAAGGTCGAAAAGACGCTTCGAGGAATGCGGTTATCCAAATATCTGACTGACAACCCTCCAGCAAGAGAATGGTCCATTTTTGACAATGGAAGACAGATGATAGTCGATTGTTTACACAGTTGATGAATTCAATGTAACCATCGATGGAAGACATGGTTCAGAATACAGATTTCGTAAAGAAATTATGGGAGACCCTAGCGGCGGCGTTTGATGGTAAACGCACTTTGTCTTGTATCTACGACTCGGTCGTTGGGGTATACCGAGCAAATCAGGAAGACAAATCTCACAAGGACTATTTTCGGGCCTTTAAGGCTACGATTGATGAGATCGACCGCGTATTACCTCCTAACAGCGGATATCAATGAAGCAAGGGCTCAACATGAGCAGCTTCATGACATGGCATATCTTGCCTCTCTCCGTTCTGATGCGGACTCTACTCGCTCTCAGATCATTGCTGGATCTGATATTTCGTCTCTTATGGAAGCTCACTATCGTGTTCTTCGAGCAGCCGATAACAATTACCTCGTGCGTGCTTTGGTCGATTTACACATGTTGTTACTCAGTTTGGCATGTGTCAATCAAAGAAGAATCATTCGGTATTCTATCGGCAGACATCAGCTAGAAGGATACTAGTGGGTGTCTATGTTGATGATATTGTAATCACGGAAGACGACAACCAGGGTATTGCAGGCCTCAAGGAGTTTTTGAGAGAACAATTTCAAACCAAGGATATGGGAACATTGAACTATTTCTTGGATATTGAGGTCACACGGGATAAGCGGAACATTGTAATGTCTCAAAGGAAGTATGTACTGGATATACTGAATGATGCAGGAATGATGCAAGCCAATGGTGCAACCTCACCTATGGATCCAGGGGCTAAGTTACTTCCACACGATAGGGTCCTGATGACCAATCTAGATCAGTATCGACGAGCAGTTAGAAAACTCAACTACTTGGCAGTCATAACTCGTTTGGACATCTCTTTCGCAGTTAGTGTTGCAACTAGCTTTATGGCTTCTCCAAGAGTTCCACCCTGGCAGACAATTCTCAGAATCTTATGCTATCTAGTCAAGAATTAAAAAAAAAGAATTCGAATGGAGAATCATGGACACACTCGTGTTGAGTGCTTTACTGATGCTGACTGGGGTGCAAGTCTGATATATCGACGGTCTACATCTGGCTACTCAATATTCATTGGCGGAAACTTGGTATCGTGGAAGAGCAAAAAGTAGAATGTAATAGCCCGGTCAAGTTCAGAAGCAGAGTATAGATCCATTGCTCATGGCACAGCAGAGGTGTTATATATGAAGCATCTTCTACAAGAATTGGAAGAAGAAGCAGGATTGAGCATAACAGATATGTGGTGTGATAATCAGTCTGCTATCCATATTGCTACCAATCCTGTATTTCATGAAAGGACGAAGCATATTGAAATCGACTTCTATTTTGTCCGTAATAAGTATACAAAAGGGATGATAAAATTTCACCATGTGATGACCGGTGATCAGATAGCTTATATCTTCACGAAACCTTTTTTTGGGTCCTCGGGTTCAATTTCTATGTAACAAGCTGGACATGATTGACATCAATGCTCCAGCTTGAGGGAGGGTGTTGAGTATATTAATAATATTAGTAGTGAGCTTTAGTCCCACATTGTCTAGAACAACAGAGAGAGGGGTTAGCCTCTCCTATTTATATGTAATTCTCCTTCATTAATAAATCATCCCATTATTCCACTCTACAGGCATATTCTAGGGATTATTCTAGGAAATACTAGATATTTATAAGGAGGCTTCTAGAACATCTAGAAAGATCATGAGTCTTCATGAAAGATCTTGAGTCTTCCAGAGGAGTCCACCGTATTCTAGTAGGATCTTGAGTCTTCAAGAGGATTCCATCATCTTCTAGGAAGTTCAGGAAGCTTCCAGTATAAACCCTGTCCGTGGAGAGTTATGCAAGTTCATCTCGATGGGGCGCAAACTTTTGGGCATGACATTGGGCTATATATCGTTGTTTTATTTGTTGGTATTGCAGTATCTATACAAGAATAACAAGTCAGAAATATCATAGTTCTATTTATATGCTGATCTGAGGTATGTGGCACTGAGATCATCAGCAACAAGATTTTTATAACCTGTTTCCTTTCTCCTCTTAAGCTTAGTAATTTTGGAACCTATATTAGATATACTCTGCTGTGAACTTCTAAAATATTTCTCTGTTTTAGTAAGTGGATGGTAAGTTGAGGTTTTATGAGCATACAAATTAGTCCAGCCATGCTTGATAGAAACAATTTTTTGTATGTGGAAGTAGCATCCACAATGTTAAGTAGAAAAGAGAACACTAGGAACCGACGAGTTCTGCCAAATCAACCTATATCTATCTGGATAGATGAGATGTTTATTTTATGGTAAAGAGAATACATCTTATAAAATTCGAACCTTCATCCTTTTTCTTGCCTACCTTCCGTTTCATGTTCCTCTCTTATAAACTAGGCCCATAACTTAAGTTATCAAACATTTCTTGATCCACTTCATGAGACAAGAGCAAGTGAGAATTATTAAGATTTCATGTGAAGCAAATAAACTGAGAAGAAAGTAACATCTACTACATTTGATTGAAGTACAACATGAAGATTACTATTCCCGTATGTTCTTAATATTTGTTTCAGTTTCGCCTGTCTTCTTTATGATTACTATTCCTGTTTCTGCGTTAAATGGTTTGACAATTATCAGGCATGGGTATGTATGAAGCCTAGAAAGGATGCAGATGCATCATTAAGAGAGAAGAGGGAAATATTGTCGATTATATTTAAGGACAAAAGAATTTGCAAACCTTACATGAAAAACTGAGGCAGTGAAATGAGTAAGCATTCACATTACTTGCAATAATATTAATGTATGCATGGTAATAAATGAAACGGGCTTGTTTGATAACATGTCAAACAATTTTGCAGAAACTGCATGATTACTAATTATAGAACTACTGATGCACTTCCTAGTCCAAATTGTACAACCATAAACGCACAATCTCAAGAAAACCATTTTTGAAATGGATGATAAAGTAATTTATACATTAGCAAACTTTTTACCCAGGATATAAGGATAAGGAACATGAGAACCCGCCCAAGACATGAGGATAAGGAACATGAGAGCCATATCCAGAAAAGTATATCAAGAAAATTTAAACCTGAATTGAATCCATGCCCACACCATAGTTTGATAGATTAGCATATTTTCTTCTCTTAAGATCTATATTCTACAGATACACAGAATAACGACTATAGTTCTGAATCCTTGCAACATTTAGTAGTATATTTCATAAGAATAAGTGTTTATATAAGGCTTGAGAACATAAGGCAAAGGTTACCCAACCCAGTTTTTTAAACTGGGCCTTTAGTTCCTCTTACTCCTTGCCCCACAAGGTCTTTGTAGTTATAATTTTTACCGTAACTTTTATGTGTTCTGAATCCTTTGCAACTATTATTAGTATATTTCATAAGAATAAGTATTTATATAAAATTTGAGAGTAAATGGCAGAGGGAAGCATTCCAGTTTTTTGAAACTGGGCCTTCAGTTTCTCTTACTCCTTGCCACCCAATGTCTTCCTGGTTATAAATTTACCATATCTTTTAGGTGTGGATTTGACCATATTTTAAGGGTTTTTCAGGGCAGTTCTTTCTTGTACATGGCAATCTCAACGGTTGACATTGCTGCAGTGTTCTCTCTATTAGTTCCGTAGAGGAGATGATCCAAATTCCCAATGGAGATACATGTGTTTATGCAAACTCTTAAGAGAACCCCAATACTTTGTGTTCTTCTGTTTACATGAAAATTCTGCAGGAAAACCAAGTTTCAAATCTGTGTTTCTGTCCAAACCTAACAGATCAATCCACCAAGTTCCAATTTCACTTTGTATACATGGGTTCAGATCTGATTCTTGTTTTGGTGTGGACAACTGAGGCCCAACCCAACTTTTGTATTATTTGACTTCTGGAATTGAATGAAAAACAGATGTGGACTCAGACTAGAGTACTTGTCCGGATGAGAAACTAGTTGCATTGGATACTTCACCAAATAACAATGGTACGGTAAGTACATCAGATGATGATCAGTAACAAGTAAGCCTAAATAATATATCCTCAGTTGGTTGAACTAATAATCCTACAACAAGGAGTAAAGCTCACGCATTAGGAACGCTAGATAGTTTTCTAATGCTTGCTCTGTTTTTCTTCTATAGCTTACTTCAATGTGTACTGAAGATAAGATTTAGAAGTATAGGAAAGACATGTCCAAAGTCCACTGACTGTATTTATCACAAGTGTGGCAGTGGCTCGAGATCCACAATTCTTATGTTCTTGATATGAGCAAAAGCACAGTGATATGGTTTCTCCTCCTTGTCCCCTCTAGAAGATCTGCTCCTTGAGCCAACTAGCCTGACAAATTTAATAGATCAAGCACCAATGATTTCTGCATTCATATCTCAATTCCTACATTGCACGCTTGTTTGGTGGTTACTATCTTGTTTTGTGCCTGACAATTACTGATCGATAATTCATAAATGTATCAATTACTTGTGAACTGATAATGTTTCATGTAATACTCTTAAGATGTTAATCATATTCTTGTCCATTTTTCCTTGACATGAACTGTGTGGATGTGTAGGAATTCTGATATTATTCGTTGTGCTTATCCGTCTGTTTGATTGTTCACATACTAATATTGTTGGATTTTTTTTTAAAAAAAGCTTTTTAGTATCTTACTGATATATCACTCAAGAATAGTCATTACATTTTCTAAGAAATGAAAATATTAATCTCCTATGCACAAATTGTTTTTCCATGACTATTTGTTTTTGAATTGTATGATGATGCACCTAATATTTTTATGTTTGTAATTTCAAGTAAAACTAGTGCTCGTATGTGTGAACTGTCACACTTAGCCACTGATATCTTTCAATACTTGTTCTTTGTGTGCATTATACTGTAAACATTTTTTTTTTTTTTCTGCAAGCATTTTTTATTAGTGATATTCTTCTCCTAAACTTATATGGACGCTTCCCAAGTGTGCTAGCCAAGTATTGCTCTACTGCAAAATGACTCGGACTACAGTAGTATTCCATGTTGCGTGCACTCCCTCTATTGCAAAATGATTTCAGTGCACTTGCTATTCTATAAAGTTTTTCAACTCTGAGAATTTTAGTGACTATGAACTGTAATTCAAATTCATGTTATCCCTCGCTTTTCTTGTAGTTAGTAAACAAACATGCCTTTGAATCTAATATGTTTTCTGGGTCACATGCAGGCTTTGGAGATCATCCCCCCTTTGAAGGACCTAAAGAATCTGACAACGATCGTTCGTGCATGATACACGATTATTCGCTGGCACATGATCATCTCTGTCGTACCAACAAACGGACCACGTGTTGATTGATGGTCCCGTTCCTTTGCTTTTGAATGGGTGTATTGAGACACTCCAATAAATTTGAAACAGTATGGCATTACACACTTGCTGATGATACATGGGATATTTAATGATCTCTTTGCAGCAGCACAGTCTGTTTTCTTTGCTGGTGAGCCATTATTGAATCAAGAAGAGGCCTAGGCCAAGGACCACACTATGGAACTAGTGGAGACACAGATGGCTAGGTTAATGCCATATGCCATGGACCACTTATTGTTTCTAATTCCATGGTTTTTACTGCTTTATTGGGGTTTATGAAGCTGTTTACATACCTACATGGGTTTTGGAAGACTGGCAACTGAACTGGCATGAATAGGCATGGGTGGACTGTGAGCTTTTATGGAGATAGTGAAACATGAGTGGTACTTGTTCTAATCTCCGCATTCTGAACATTATTATCCATGCTTGGACCACAATATATATGTGTTTTTCTTCGTCTCCTGTCAAAGAATAGTGTCAATTTGTTGCGTGATTACTCGGACCATTTATGTTTTTACATGTCTTTGACAAATTGTGAGATTTCTTCACAATGCATTCATCAATGTGTTTGGTTCTTCCTGATGGGAATTGTTGTTTGGTTGCAGCACAAAAACACATGTACAGATTGCTTCTGTGTGGACCAAGTGAAAAGATGGAGATGCATCTATGTAGGGGCTTTTCTTATTGGCAGGTTCTGCTATATATGTAGGAAAGTACTGTATCTACAGAATCTGGAGGCTATGGAGGTTAGAATTCTTTAATTCCTTTTCTTGTTCAGTAATCAAGGTTGAACTAGGAAGATCTAGCTAACTGTGCCAAAGGCAGAGAGGAGTGAGTTTTGTTAAGAGAGTTGTTGCCCCTAGGTAAGTGATGCTGCAGGAGGATCTAGGTTTGATACTTGGCTGATGCATGTGGAAAAAAAAAAAACCAAGTGGTACATCTTCATATCAGGCTTGTTTCAGGGAATTAATTACTTGGCAATTGTGTTTATTTTCCCATGTGATCATTTCCAAAGAGGGGAGAAGACACCTCGACCATCATTACTAGTTGGGACTCTCCAATGCAATTCGGGGCCCTAAATTTCAAAAAAAAATAAGATAAATGTAGAATGAGATGGATTTGTATGAGAATAGTAGGAAATGATAAAGTGAGCTCCGATCCCAAAGATTGTGTGGTTAAAAATTGATGTGGAAAAAAAATGTAAAATCTAGAATCTAGAAAGTTGGGCTTTAAATTGGGACTTGCTATTCTACAAAATGAGTTCCTACAACCTAGAATCTAGAAATTTGGAGGCCCAACCCTTAGCACCTATGTGACCGAAATTGTAGAAACTGGGACTAAGGATGGGACTTAATTCTACAAAATAAGCTTCAAAATTCTGAATGTAGAAATTGGGCATGAGGATTAGCCTTACTAAGGATGCTCTAATTTGTGGATGAACTTTGATATATTGAATGAAGTTAGGTAGTGAAATATTCAGATTTGAATAAATAGTTTTCTATTAAGCTTTAATATATCCATGGGGCATCTCATTTAGAGACATGTCTATAGGTTTAGAAGAAACAAGTTTTTCTTCTCTTTTCTATTGGGTCATAGGACATGGATGTTATCATAACTAACTACAACTTCTACTTGGTTGATTAATTCAGGGCAGTGCTGGAACATAATCAAGGACAACCTCCATCTCTAATATGGTTGTTGTTTTTTTTTTTTCCTTAACTTCACAAGGTTGCTTGATTTTCTAAACTTCCTTTCCTGTTGTGCTACATGTCCTTAAGACAGTCAAAAAGCAAAATAACATTTCTATCTTCTGGCATTACGTCACTCAACTAGCCCATGGAGCGGTGGTTAAACTCATGCCTACTTGAATGAGAAGAGGATCATGATTAACACAGATTAAAGGCCATATTTCGCTAGCTATTAGTTATTTCCATGTTGGGTGTTAACAGTTTTATATTGCTAGTTATTAGTAAAGCATTGTGTGTGTTTATTGACTATTGCTATTGGTCATCATAGAACCGTTGTACAACTAGGAGATACACAATGACAATTGAGTTGTACACTAGGCGAGAGACGATACCATTTCTTCAAAACAAATGTCCCATTTAGCATGATAAGGTCAAAATCTTCCACTTTTTTCTCTAACTAGAGACATTCCTAATATTAGTCCATTTTGTGGCTTAAATTTCTCTTACCAAAATATCAGGACGACTAGTAACGGGACACGCCACTTCTTCCAAGAATGATGAGTGAGATTGAATAAAGGTCGCACTTCCACTATCTGTATTTATTACGCGTGATTGTATTTATTATCCGTGGTATGATCAATCAAACTGGACTAGCTTCAGCTTGTACCAAAAGAGCAAAAAGAGCTCACTTGCTAAGAAAGAAATCAGTAAAAACGATTCAAGAACTTGTTCATGCTAAACTTCAACCGTCAGAGTTGAGCTCAAAATAAAGAAGCGTCACCAATAATAGGTTTTCATGTCCTCTCCCTGAAATAACGAACTTAGGGCCCGTTTGGTTTGCAGGATTGGACAACGTAATGTAATTGACATTACGTTGTCAATCTAACTCGGGTGTTTGGTTGGACAAAAAAAATTAGATGTAATGTAATCGCGATTACAAGTTTGATTACATTACATCAATTTCTTCTAAACTCAATTACATCATAAAACTTATCTAATCGCAATTACATTACAACTTAAGCGGAATGTTGGTATGCTATAATTTGTTCTTTTTGTTCGTTTTTGATCATTTTTGTTGTTTTTGTTTGTTTTTTGTCGTCTTTGGTCGTTTTTGTTCGTTTTAGGTCGTTTTTTTTGTCGTTTTTGTTCGTTTTTTGTCATTTTTGTTCGTTTTTTGTTGTTTTTGTTTATTTTTTTGTCGTTTTTGGTCGTTTTTGTTCGTTTTGTCATTTTTGTTCGTTTTTTGTCATTTAGTTCGTTTTTGGTTGTTTTTGTTTTTTTTTGGTCGTTTTTGTCCTTTTTTTGTTATTTTTGTCCTTTTTTCGTTTTATCCTTTTTTTGTTGTTTTTGTCCCTTTTTGTCGGTTTTGTTCGTTTTTTGCCTTTTTTTATTTTTTTGTCGTTTTTGTATTTTCTTGTCATTTTTGTTTGTTTTTGTTTATTTTTTGTCGTTTTTTGCTCGTTTTGGGCCTTTTATTTGGGTTTTTGGTCGTTTTTGCATATTCTTGGCCATTTTTTTGTCGCTTTTTGTCATTTTGTCGTTTGTCATTTTGTCGTTTTTATCATTTTTTGTTGTTTTTGTCCCTTTTTGTCGTTTTTGTTCGTTTTTTTGCCTTTTTTTTTAGTTTTTGGTTTTTTTTTGTCGTTTTTGTGTTTTTTTTGTCATTTTTGTCGCTTTTGCACTTTTAAAATCTTTTTTGTCGATTTTGTTTTTGTTTATTTTTTGTCGTTTTTGCTCGTTTTAGGCTTTTTTCGATTTTTGGTCGTTTTTGCACATTCTTGGCTATTTTTGTCGCTTTTGCACTTTTAAATCTTTTTTGTCGATTTTTTACATTTTTTGTCGGTTTTGCAACTTTTTTTATTGGTTTTGCTTTATTTGCACGTCTTTTGCCTTTTTGCACACTTTTTTTATATCGTTTTTGGTCAATTTTTTACGTTTTTATATCGTTTTTGGTCAATTTTTTACGTTTTTTTATCGTTTTTTGTCGATTTTGCACATTTTTTCCATTTCTGCATGTTATTTATCTATTTTTGTCGATCTTGTACGTTTTTGACCAATTTTCACGTTTTTATCGTCTTCTATCGTTTTCGGTCGATTTTGCACATTTTTTGTCGCTTTTTTTTATTCTTTTTTACTTTTTTGGGGTCTTTTTTTCACTTTTTTGTCGTTTATGCTCTTTTTTTTTCTTTTTGTTTGTTGTTTTTGTCGTTTTTGTTCCCTTTTTTGTCTTTTTGAATTTTTTTGCAAGTTTTTTAATCTTTTTGTCGTTTTTTGCTCGTTTTAATTCCCTCTTGTTTTTGGTCTTTTTTCGTTTTTTGTCATTTCTGTTCCTTTTTATCGTTTTTTATTTTTTTTTGCTCTTTTTTATCGTGTTTTGTCATTTTTTTCTTTTTTTTGTCGTTTTTGTTCATTTTTTGTCCTTTTTTGGTTTTTGGTCGTTTTTCGTCTTTTTTCCTTTCATTTATTTTGTTTTTTGTCAATTTTTTTGTTTTTGGTCATTTTTTTATCATTATTGGTCACTTTTTATGGTTTTCACATTTTTGATTTTTTTTTTGTTGTTTTTTTATCGCTTTTTCATTTTTTGTTTTTTTTTTCCTTCTGTTTTGTTCGTTTGTCATTTTTTGTATTTTTTATTTTTTGGCATTTTTTTCGTTTTTGGTCTTTTTTTAGCAGAAAACAAACCATTTTTTTCTTATTTATTTACTATTTATTTTTAGTTTTTTTCTTTTTAAATTTTTAAAAAAATTTAGTGATCCACTTTTTTAATTTTATGTTGTATTTAAAAAAATATTAAATTAGAAACTTAATTACATTACATGGTAAACTAAACATATGAATGTAATTGACATTACATTACATGGTTTGATTACATGTTTCAACCAAACATAGTAATGTAATTATAATTCTATTACATTACAAACTCAATTACATTACAAATCCAATTCCATTACGATTGCGATTACATTATAATGAACCAAACGCAACCTTAGTAAGGCAGAGCTTATTCGTGGAAACCTCGGCTGATGTGATTGGTTATTTTTCACCTCCTCTCTGCAGGCTAGTTCTAATTAGGCAGGATCGGTCCAGAGGTAAGCCTGACAAGACTTCGGACTTGGACAACCCCCCTTCATAAGATAACCCCCGAGGTCATTTTATGTTCTTAGAACCTGTCTAGTCCAAAACCAACTTAAACCTATATCTTTTCAATAGGGATGAAGGACAATCAAAGTTAGCTCTGACTAAGGCAATCCAATCTTCTGGGCCGACCCTAACTCAGGCCACCTCAATCTGAAGAAGAGAAGCAATATCGTGTTAGTTTCTCTTACTTGCAAGAATGAGAAACAATATTGAAGGATATGGGTTTAGGAAGAAGCACACAACAAAGGATGGGTGCTTAAGGTTTCGATCAGTGTTCCAAAAAGCAGATCGAATCAGTCGGTTGAATCGGTCGACCCGTTAATCAGTATCTTTTTCGGACTGGTTTAATACCGACCTACTATTTTTTCCAGAAAAATTCGATCAACAGGCCGATCAGGCCACCGAACTATCTGACCCAGTTTGATTTTGAACCGATTTGACCCTGTCTTTTGACTTTTATTTTGGACTTTACATACAATCAAAGTTAATATATTTGTTTATTGACTAATTCTACTTAGATAAACATGCAGCACTTCTAAGTAGTATATATATAGTTGTGTACTATGTAATATATTCAATGTAAGATTGTAATCCGGACTAAACTACTGGTTGGAATGGTTTGACTCAACCTAGTGTCTTGACCGTGCCGAACTCCAGTCCAATTTTTAAACATTAGTTTTGATTAATTTTATAGCCTTTTATTTTGCCAACCAAATCCTTACTAGGATATATGACATTGCTTGAAGGGGGGTGGGGATAGGGCTCATAGTCTTTGATAATCCATTTCTCTTGGCATCTTCTTCTCTGCTATAAAAATCTCATCCAACTCTTCACTAAAATCCTACATCACAAAACTAACAAAATTTTTTTTTTACTTCTTTGTTTGATGATAGCGACATTTGCTTTTGTGGAACTGTTCGACACCTAAAAGAAAAGAAGAGAACTGTTCGACTATTATTGTTGGTGTGGGAACAATGTGCAGAACAAATGAGGTTCGCTTGAGATCATTAATTTAAACAAATGTGTCCCAATACTTCTTACATTTCGCAATCTATTGCGAAATTGAATATATTGCCCCTAGCAAGTAGAAAGGAGCAAGCACACCAGACATTTATAGCTCATGTGAAAAGCAATACAAATATCAAGTGAGACTAAGTAGGGTTCAAGTCCCCCAATCGTAAGGATATGTAGAGGTATATGTGTGGGTTGTAATAAAAAAAGGCAAGTAGAAAGTTCCTATATACGAGGAGTTCAACTACAGGAATTCAAGTAGCAACTTGTAAAATAGTCATGACATTTGGTATTATTTTTGCATTTAGGTCCTTGACTTTTTCTGTTTAGGTCATTAAAAATCAAGAAATGAAATGCATGTAATCCAACGGCTATTAATGACCGAGTTTTTAAAAGGGTTAATTGCATTAAGTACCCCTATGTTTTACACTTATTACACGGATCACCTCTGCTTTGAAACTAATTACACGGACCCACCCCCCCCCCCCCCCCCCCCCCCCCCCCCCTCCCAATAGTTTCTATTTTCTTTAGAAACTAATAACACTGACCACTCCTATGGTTAATAAAATTTGCAAAGGAGAGGGGTGGTCGGTGTAATTATTTTCGGAATATGATAGTCCTCGCAATACTCATGGAACATAGGAAGATAAGTGTAATTAACCTTTTTTAAAATTAAGAACTTGTGAGTTCCTCTAGGATTTTGATATAGAGTTAATTAGTTGTACCCCCTATGCTTTGTACGCATTTTGGTAACTGTTTTCGTTGTTTTAAAAACAAAGAACACCCCCCTGATTTATAGAATTAATTAGTTGTACCCTCCTAGTGCATAGAAGAAACTGAGTGAAAAATTAAGCACCCAGGAGGGTGTTCTTTGTTTTTAAAACAACAGAAACAGTTACCAAAATACGTACAAACCATAGGGGGTACAACTAATTAACTCTTTTGATATATGAGTATAAAAGGTAGCATTCAATCCTTATTAATCCTTTCGACTTTTTTTCATATATTCGATAAACATGTATTTTACATGAATACTTCCAGTAGCACATTAAATAAAGTAATATTTTATTTAAAATATGTATTTAGCATTGTAACATATGTATTTATTAGTGCTTGTGGGAGTACCCATATCGAATATATATTTATTGATATATTATTATATATCCTGGTGACATTATGTTAACATAACCATATATCATCTAAAATATATATTTATTGATATATTATTATATATCCTCATGACATTATCTAACATAACCATATATCATCTAGGCTATGATTTATGTTGGTGTTTTGCCTTTGGAGGCTAGAAAAATAGTCTCACATTGCTCACATCAAATAGTGAGTATCTCTATATAAAATTTTGCTTGTGTTAAGATGTGCACATGCGGTATGGTGGGGCACATAGGTGCCATGTTGGGGTATTTTTCTAGTAGAAAAAAAAAAGGTTAACTACTCAATAAAGCATTTATACTTTTTGTCATTTCTTATGTCCATTAGGAGCTAAGCCCTCAATTCGGACTCGGACTCGGACTCATGGTCGTAAAGTGACGCTTTGTTGGCGCACTTTTCACTTAGCACGTTAGCATCGGCGTATGGCGTTTTGTGCGTTGTTGTTGCGCTCGTCTTATGCACGAGGCGCATGCACGGTCGCAGGCGCGGGCTATGCGCGTATGCATGTTTACGTGTATGCCTATGCAGCGCATGTTGCCGTTGATTGCGGGATTTGAACGGTTAAGGAAATGTATGATCAAAATATTTATATCCGATTATTGTGGGATTTGAATTTAAAACGGTCATCTTTTCGTAATCCGTTGGCAGCCAGGATTAGGGTTTCCACCCAACTTTATAAATACTCTATTCGTATCTATTTGAGAACTTACTTCGAAAATAAGAGAGCCGAAGAGAGAATGGTTGTTGTCGCCATTGAAGTTCAGAAGAGTTCGTGAGAGAAGTGACAATGAGCGTTCCAGAAGTTCTACGAGAACTTGTTGGTTCCTTGGAGCAGTTCATGTGGGGCGAATCTTGCTTTGAGCTACTGTGATCTTTATTACCCCAGCAAAAGTTATGTCATCTTCTTCCTTCTCTTTTAGTTTTTGCAATTGTAATCTGTTCTGTCTGTTTGCAACTGCGATTGGAAGGAAGAACGCAAAAGAATTTTTTTGTTAGCTTGTAACAGAGTTGTAACCTAAAGATTGTTAGTGGCTTCAAGTTCTTTGGAAAACAAACTTGTTTGCCAAATCTCCGAAGTTCTAAAAACTCAAAAATAGAGAAGCAAATTTGTTTGAATTAACTCTAACTTGCTGACAGTTCTTCTATCTTAGATTGAGCCTCGGGACTAACAATTTATAATAGCTTTTTGTTACATGTACAAACATTTTCGATAACAAATGAGTTAATCATAAATGTTATAAAATTTTCAGTATTCGAGTTTCCTATTTAGAGTCTAAAAGGTATAAATCAAAGTGCGGTATCTGAGATATTTACATTAGCCAGACGTAGATAAAAATGACTATGTACGAATGTGTCAATGTGCCTAAAATGCATCTTTGGCACAAATTTATAGTAAAAAAAATAATATAGAATGGGTTGAGGTCATATGAGAATAATAGAAAATGGATTGGAAAATATTTGAAGTATATTTTTCTTTCTTATTTTTCACTCATTTTCAAAATGAAAATGGATTGGACCATCATGGGACTCCAAGCTCCAATTAATAAGTGTTACTATTCTATAAAATAAACTCATATATTCTGAGGTAAAAATTCTCAGGCCAAGGCTTCAACACATGTGATAAGGATGGGACCATCATGTGACTTCAATTGAATTTTACTATTCTACAAAATACGTCTATACATTTTGAATCTAGATTCTAGAAATTAGGATGAGCCTTACTATTACCGGTCTAAGGCCATCTCCAAAGGGGGTTTCTATATTCCATACTTATATCGTAGAAATCCAATTTAGAAAAAACATATCTCAATGGTTGTTTTATCTCAATGTCTATCATATATGGTGGCGATGTAGGGTGAAGAGTTTCTAGGAGGGTTTCTCTACATGTAGAAACTTCCACAAAAATTCTCCATCTCTTATACTTATTATATTGGGCCCCACGTCATTAAATTAATTATTTTATTTGTTGTCAAGTAGGATAGAAATGGAGAATTATTTGAGAGTGTTTTCTTGTGTATACAATTTCTTTATAGAAACTCTACAAACTAGGATATAAATTTTCTTAAAGTATAATAACAAGTAGGATAAAAAGTCAAATTTTAGAAATCCCCAATGGAGATCTAAGAACATCAATAGTAAACTCATCTCAATTTCTAGATTCTAAATTCATATTGAATGAGCCCATTTTGTAAAATAGTAAGGTTTAATTAGATTCTCGTGATGATTTGGTCCTAGCCATACGAGCTATAGTATGGATCTTAGAATTTCTACATTTAGGATGTAGGAACTCTTTTTTTTAGAATAGTAAGGTTTAATTTGAAGTTCCAATTTCTAGATTCTAGATTTTATATTATTTTGGGGAAAAAAAAATAACACATGAATCTATATCCATTCATCTTATTTTAATTTTTGTTTACTATTATCGTACAAACTCAACCCATTCTATATTAATTTTTTTATTATAAATTTTGATCTCAAATTTTCTTTTTTTACTTTTCATATACTGTTGGTATCTAACAAAACCTACAGCAAGGTGGGGGTGGGGAGCCCCTCTATTATCTTCCATTGGACATCTCAGGGTTTGTACTGCATAACTGCATACATGCATGCAAATCTTCTTTGTTGCACGCGTATCAGATTCTTTGTGTGCAAAAGCCAAAATAATGAAAGGGAATCCCTTTGCTTGCAACCCTTCCCTCTGGGGTTTTATGGTACAACCATATTATCATGGCTACTGGAGTAGAGCCTACTGGTCTAGTGATAGTTACTCTTTCTATGTATATTATATAATATATATACTCACCCTTTGTCATCAGAATCATGGCTCATGTCATGGATGATGGATCTCTCTCTCTCTCCATGTGATTGATTATGTCATATACTTATTTTCTTTTTCCCATTTATTTAAAAATAAAAAAATTGTCTCACTTATTAATATAAATTTTTACTTACATCACAATTTTTATATTTATTAGACTTATATTTCACTTTTTGTCACAAAAAATATTCATTTTATTACGAAAAATATTCAAGTGAAATATAAGTCTAATAAACTACATCTCAAAAAAATCTAATAAACACAAAAGTGAAATACAAATACAAATTTATATTAATAAATTGAACGGAAGTCAAAAAAAATCTTTTTTTAATAAAGGGTACATATATTATACATCCACATGCATTAAAAAAAAAGAAAAGAAATACTAATCATTTGTCCTATTTGTCCTGGACTTTGATCCTCTATTACTAATATTTTTAATGTAATGTAATACTAAGAGCATCTCCAACCCTATTGTGAGTTTAGAAAAAATGGTTGCCACATAGGAATGACAAACTTTCATTCCAAAAATTCTTCTCCAATGCAAATGTAGAGTAAAACATGAAGTTGACATGGCAATGACATGGCAAGAAGAATGTGAAGTTGGTTGTCTAGATCTAGACAATGCACTTCACAATGACTTTGTTTCCACATCATCAATTATGAATAGAAATATTTATAAAAAAGTTGAAGAAGTGGAGGAGTTGTCTTGGAAGTTGGAAAAAAAATACTTTTTATTGTCTCCTCAATACTTTTGCATTGGAGAGAGTTTTTCTATCTCATTGTCTTTTGAGATATAATTTTGCCACATAAACAAGACATTGTCTTGTGGCTCATGCCACATAGGAGCCACCTAAGACTTACAACACTTAACAAGACAATAGGGTTGGAGATGCTCTAATACATATGAGAGGGAGTGTAAACTCCTATTCCCTTTAGCATTATGGAATATTATAAAATATTGACATTAGAGGATCTCAATTTCATTTGCACCATAGATGCAATCATATGTAATTAGTTTATTTGGTAACATACAAATTAATATATGGATGTGAGGCAGGTCGTCCGAGAACTTTCGAGAAAGATTGTCCTGGTATAGGAGGAGAAAATGGATACTATCAAGTGTATGTGATTAAATGTTCAAGATTGTTCGAATAACGATATGACAATGTGTTTGATCTTGTTCACGCTCATCCAGATGCGAGATAAGGTGGGTAGCAATGGTCGGTTCAGGTAACACCGCATTTCCGGCAACTTTTATTGACATGAAGGTTGTTAAGTAATCTTTATTGAGAGACAACTTATACAATTAGAAGAAATTATGATCAATACTTTTAGGGGTTATTTGGTTGCCCGTAAATAAAAATATTATACAATTGTTGTGATTTGCAAATTCTTTATCTAGAATGATGTAACTAAAATATTTAGTTGCGCATAATAGATATTGTTGCAATTTTTTTGTCCACAACAAAAGAGGAGTTAATTCAGCATTTGTTGTACCAATTTTACCGGTTTCATCAAACAAAATATTGAAACAGTACAAAATTTGTAACAAATGTTGAATGTATTTCTATTTACAATCAACCAAATTATCTTGAATGATATATGCTTGACTTACTTCCTACCATTTCTGATAAGAGTACATATATAAACATCAAGATAAATGTGTTGGGAAAGAAACGCGAAAATCTTTCCCCAAACTAGAGAGTACCTGCGAGAGAAATGAGCAATACAACGCACGAACCAAAACACCAAAACAAACCACGCAGACATAGAGAATTTTTGACGTGGCCGAACTCTGTCCCCAGGCAGAGTTCTGGCCGAACTCTGCCTCTTGGTTCCAGAAAAGTTCTGTGACAAAAACACAGAGTTCTGCCTGAACTCTGTGTTGTCGGGCTGAAGTATTTTTAGGGTGATTTGATCACCGTTGGATCGTATCCTACGGTCCAGGTTTTGTTACGGGATTAGGGTATTTACATATGATTTTTTCTAACCCTAATCATATACGAAACACACACAAGAGAGAGAAAAAGAGGCAAGAGTGTCATTGCAACTTTGGGAGAGAAGAAGGAGGATTGAAAAAGAGTCAAGAGTGCCATTGCAACTTTGAGAGAGAAGAAGGAGAATTGAAGGTCGTTTTCGAAGGAGGATCGTGTTCGGGTAATCTCTACTCGTCGTCTTTATTCTTCGTAGCCTTGTAATCATTATTCTTGCTTTTAAGTGTTGTGGGGATCCGATTTGGATCGGGAGAAGTTTGTAGAGGGTGTACTCCTTTATTTCATTAGTGAAGGTTTCTCAGGGTTGGACTCCGATCGTCCTGTGGTTTTTTCCGCAAGAGTTTTCCACGTCAAAAATTCTCTGTGTCTGCGTGGTTTGTTTTGGTGTTTTGGTTCGTGCGTTGTACTGCTCGGTTCTTTTGCAGGTACTCTCTAGTTTGAAGAAATGTTTTCGTGTTTCTTTTCCAACAAAATATTCACTCATGAGATAAAACCTTTTTTCATAGCAAGTTATCTATTTCTTAGCTTTTAAGCTTTCTATGTGACTGAATAAAATCAATCTCACTAAGAAAATATAAGACGGAAACCAGGTCAAGTGTTGGGTTTCCAGTCTCGATTTGAGGTATAAAGGAATAGTCTAGAGTGTTGTGAAGTATCGACGAGATTTGCAGCAAAGACGACGGAGTATTCGTGGTGGAACCGTGGCTCAAACAGAACCAAAGTAGCAACGATACAAGCAGATATGCCGTTTTTTTTGCTCATTTTGTTCAGAAACCTATTATGTAGTTTTTTTTTAGTGCAGATAGTATACTGCCAAATATATACTATCATGACTCGTTTTCTTCCATAACCTAAATTGGAGTACATACAACATATCGTCCAGTATATCGCATGCGTGTTTTCTACCCAGCTTCGAGTTTCTCGTAAGACTATTTTGTATCATTGGATTGTATCTAGATGACCATGATTAGGTTGTGGCTAATTTAGGATTAGAAAATCCTAAATTAGATTTTCTTAACCTATTTAAAGAAGACTAAGGGAGCTGTGAAAGAGAGTGTTCATCAAGGATATTTGAGTACATAATTCACACAAATATAGGAAGTTGTGCTTTGCTCAGGCTAGCTCTCAGTCTCAAGATAGTTGGAGAATAATATTTGTTTGGAAAAAAAAAACTGCTTCGTTTAGAAAGACCTTCACTGGGTTGGTGATCAATTTTATTCTGTAATATTCTTCTTTCTTATTAAGATTGGTAAGAAATTGGTTCTTGAGGGCAAAAGAATCAATTAATTTTGTAATCAATCTTTATACCGGAATTTGTCCAAGTAATAAAGTTACAAGATATTTGATCTGTCTTGGTTATTGCATAGAGATTGTAGTTCTTCAGAGCATCCACAGTGATAACACTCCAAACACATACTTCAAATTATTTGTGTAAATTATTACTGTTGGAGTGTCTCCTGGATATTGACCCACAATGTTACACTCCAAACACATACTCCAAATTAACATCATTTTTTATATCTCTTTATTTTCTTTCAATGTTTGGTAAGAGTTTTTATCCTCTTTTACATCTTTAATTTTCTTCCATGTATGGTAAGAACGATTAATTTGGTGGACCCAAAAATCAATGTAGCTGAACTAGAACACGCTCCAAATATGGAGTCTCTTAGCTTTCTAGTAATTTTCAAGTATGGACAAGTGTTCATTGCAGCCTTCAAGTGCTACACAACTTAACTAAAATCAAAGGCTTAATTGCACTTCAGAAATTAAGACTTGATGAAGTAATGTAGTTAGCCTAAGAAATCATTTCCTCCTTTCGTTGATGCCTAAAGAATCGGTTTCACGTAGCGTTCTGAATGAGAATTACTACTCTGATCTGAGCGAGAATTACAACACCTTCTCATGCTAAATAATAGAAAATGAAAAAAAAAAAAAAAAAAAACGAAGAACTAGTAAAAACGAAGAACTAGTAGTTAAAATAATTCGAAAAACTAGTAGATGTGTAATAGATCGCAGCGTACGTCACACGATTAACTTAAAATGATATGAAGAACTAGTAATTAAAATAATTCGAAGAACTAGAAGATGTGTATTAGATCGCAGCGTAGGTCACACTCTTAACTTACAATAATACGAAGAACTAGTAGATAAAATAATACGAAGAACTCTTAGTTAAAAAATTTCGAAGAACTAGTATAGTAGATGTGTATTAGTTCGCAGCATAGGTCACACTCTTATCTTAAAATAATTCGAAGAACCTAGTAGATAAAATAATACAAAGAAATAGTTAAAATAATTCGAAGAACTAGTAGATGTGTATTAGATCGCAACGATAGATCTCGCTCTTTAACTTAAAATTAATACTAAGAATTAATACGAAGAACTAGTTAAAATAATTCAAAGAACTAGTATGCGTATTCGCACAACAGATCAAGCTCTTGACATCGCAAATTGAGATGACAAATGATGACCTCTTTTGTGATCTTATTTACCACTTCTTCCTATTTCAACCATCAGCTAATTCTTATTACTTTTGAATGATTTTTGCATTCGATGTGAACAACACTCACAAAAGTAGAAGAAAAAAAAAATTGTAAAAAAGAAATGAAAATTAACAGAACTTCCTCTCCTCCTTCCTAGAGGTCTCCTCTCCGTTTGCCATTTGAAGGTTTTCGGAAGCACGGTTTAGCACGAGGAAAAAAATCTTTCCAAATTATTTCTCCAACTTCTCATAACACAAAAAGATCACTTTGGGGTTTCGATTGAATGAATTATCATGATGGCTAGATTCCAGAATTTGTCGAGTATCAAACATAAGCATAGCACAAAAAAGAGCCATGCTAGCTAGTAATGTAAAGAAATGTTCCAAGAATTCTTGCAAGTTTACAAGTTCCTATTAATTTAAAACAATGTGTACTTTTTGAAACAAAAAAGAAAATAATGTGTGTACTTGTTAAGACTATAGGATCTACCATGGTTTCCGCTTGATAAACTTTAGGATCTGCCCATTTTTTCTTCTGCTCTACAAATTATATCTAAAATGTGTAGTCAACAGCCAAAATCACACACAGAGATCTCATTTGTTGATGAACCGAACACTTTCACAGCACACATATGCTTAATCAACAACATGCGTTCATTAAAAGTAGGCCACACTAGGTTTACCAAGTACATAAAATGACAGCAAATTTCCATGCAACTCTTTGAGAGAGACTTCCATGAGACAAATCAACACAGAAAATGGAAAATTTAGGCAGAGATCGATGTTGCTCGAGGAGTACCAACTGATGATCCCCAGCTTTCCTGAAGCATGAAAAAAGAAAAGGGAGAACAAGAGTCAGTAAACCTTGTGATGTGAAGCAACATAGAGGAGGAATATACTCTACATTGGCGTTTCTGTTCACTTCCCTTTTTGTCTTACTCGTAAGCCTGTAGGTGACAAACTCACACGGCCCCAAGAGACCAATAATGGGGGGAAGAAGTGAGGCTGTCAGAGCATGACCTAGCACTTAAGAATCGACTGCTTTCAACAACAACAAAAAAAACATTTGTTTTTTGTTTTTTTGCTTCATTCGAGAGCGCTAGATCATGCTGGCAGCTTCACTCGTTCCCCCAGGTCTCACTCGCTCACTGCGCAACATGACTGCCGCACTGGACCATGCCTCCATTTGAGAATAAGAAATGAATGTAGAAGCAACCATGAAAGAGAAGTGGTAGCAAAAAAATTCATTGGAACCAAAGCCTCACTAGTGCAAGTTATTGCACCAAACTCCAAAAGCATGCACCAAAAAAAAAAACAAAAAACAAAAAACAAAGAACAAAGAACAAGGAACAAGGAACAACAACATATATATAGAGAGAGAGAAGAAAGAAAAGGACCTAAGAAGAAGATTATTGCTTCAAAGTGTGCAACTATGAAGCAACTTGGAATGAGAAGCAAAGGGAAGAGACATGAAAATAGCATGGAGAAGAGGTGGATGGGGAAGAAGAGTACAGCGTATGGAACGCTAGTATGGCAAGTACTTGGCATGAGAGGAAGCGAGAGAGGGGTGTGAATTTATAGAAGGGAAAGAGGAGATCCCAACAGCTGTAAAGTGTAATGAGAGAGAGAGAGAGAAAACTAGTGAAGGGAAGGTGGGTGAGAAT
Organism: Iris pallida; assembly: GCA_029216955.1. Lineage (NCBI taxonomy): Eukaryota > Viridiplantae > Streptophyta > Magnoliopsida > Asparagales > Iridaceae > Iris > Iris pallida. The sequence goes on along the minus strand of JANAVB010042018.1, from coordinate 1,631,173 downwards.
AATAAAGTGTAGAGAGAGAAGTGAACTAATATAATACAAAGAAACAACGTACCAACAAACAAACAAAAACAAACAAGAAGTTCTTCAAAAGAGAGAGACAGCAAATAGGGGTTGTATGTGTCTACACTATATAGCTAGCTAGGGCTATAACTAGGGTTAGGGTTACAGTTAGACAGAGAGTAGGGTTGCAGGGGAGTAGGGCGGCACATGCAGCAGGCTATGGCAACAGCTCCGAAGGATTGGTGCAAGACATAGGGAGGGGGGGCCGTACTCCCATGCGGATTCTGACTTGATTTTTTTTTTTTTGAAAGGCACCTAAGAGGCTAGAGCTTTCCCACTATCGAGGTGGCAAGCAACCAAGCAAGCAATTCACATATGATATAAACCATTACAAACTATAGTGTACTTGATTTAATCATATTGATCACTCTGTTGTAATGGTTTGGTAGGTAGAGAAAGGGATGTCTCTACTTATTTGGGGAGGGCCTGTTTGGTTCAACAAATATGCCCAAGTAAAAAATTCAAATATATATATATATATACATATATATATATATATATATATATATATATATATAGTGTGTGTTTAATTGCAAGGTGGAAAGTACGTAAAAAAAAATTAATTTCATGAAATTATTTTTCTAGAAAAAAATTCTATGAAATTTAAAAAAAATCATGAAAAACATAATTTGGGTGTTTGATTGTCATTATTTTCGACGAAAACTAGTTATTTTCCTATGGGTTGGGCAAGTTTCATTTTCCACTATTTTAGAAGAAAATATAAAAAATGATAGTTTTTTGAAAATAATTCCTTGAAAAATATAAGCTATCAAACACTATAATTTGTGAAAATTTGTGAAGGAAATATTTTCCATGGAAAAAAAAGCCCAATCAAACACAGCCATAATGTATATTGTACATATTTATTTTTTTCGTTTGGGTATTTCTAAGAAGTAGAGATTATAAGTGAAAATTTCAAAGGTTTGATGTTTGAATGTTTGTTGAAGTGAATTGGAAAGTATAACTTATTGTACTTTCTATTTTTGGTTCGTAAAGAAATAGTAATAGAGAAACGATATAGTTCTTTTTTTCTTTTTATATTAATTGTTCTCTCCAACTTTGGAGACTTGAGATCCGGAATCACTTTCATGCTTAGCTCATTCCCTTCTCGCTGATATGATTGAGCCGCCTGTGCCACAACTCGGTAGATGCGTCATTGATCACGTTCACCTCATGTGTCTCACATGCGCTTCCCTCCATAGAGTATGGACTTCTTCTTCTCTCTGGAAATCACCATCGAACCTCTGGAATCTTTCTACTGACCATTTTCGAAGAGATTAAAGCATCCCTCCTTATCAAACCTTCCAACCGATACCAGGTTGAAACAGAAATATGAGACATGATGAACCTTGAGAACAAGAACTGCACACGTCTTGGTTCTCAAATGCACGTATCCAATAGCAACAGCCTTCGACATATTTTCGTTGTCCATCTTCAACACTCTACAGTCTCATGTTGTGTAAGTGGCAAACAATGCCCCGTTATGAGATACGTGTGCTGAGCTCCTGAGTCCACCAGCCAAGAATTGTCATCGTAGGCGAGGTTCATGACTACCTCATCACCTACAATGATCACGTTGCCTTCATATGCCAAGGCAGCTGTTGCATGTAGTATTCTCGCTCTACTGTTCTTTGTCGCTCTTCTTCTCTCTCTTCTAAACGAAATAATTTTGTTTCATGTGGCACTTCTTACCACAATGGTAGTGCTCGGAGTCTTTGTACCGACCCTTGGACTTGCCTCTGCTCTTATCTCAGACACCGCCAGGATCCTTGCTTTTACTCCTTCCACGATTCTTTGAAACGAGGGCTCTGAGTAGAATGCAGATGAAGTGCCTCGAGATTTCCTCTGCGTCTCTTCATTCAGTACCCCACTTTTGGCCAACAACAGACTAACAACACCTTCTGGAGCAGAAGCGATAATGGACACTCGTACGGTCTTCCACGAGTCTAACATCATACACAACAACCACAGTCCCTGAACTTCGTCGTCAAATTTGACTCCCATCGAGGATAACTGGTCAATCATGCCTTGGAACTCACTCAGGATATCCATAATAGACGTACCATCTTTATACTGCATACCCATCTTTTATCAGGTCAGAAATAACTTATTTATCTCGGTCTTCTTCGCGTACAAAGATTTCAACTTCTCCTAAAGTATCCTTGCATGCTCGATACCAGCAACGTGATTGTACACATTCTCGTTAACGAACTATCTATGTATCCACACACATGTATGTGTTCGAAACTCCAGTCCTCTTTGGGTTTATCACTGGGTCTCTCGAAAACAAATAACGGAAGATGCAGTTTCTTGAAAAATAGTGACTCTCTCATCTTGCTCCGCTAGTAATGATAATTGGTACTATTTAGGTTTACCATGCATACCAATTTTGCGTCAATCTCTTCTTCTTGGTTTGAAACACCCTTTCAAACAAAGCTCTGATACCACTCTTTTGTTATCAGCAGAACCAACTACAAGCTTTAATACCACTCAGTTAGATATACAACGCAAAAATTGTTCCCCCAAACCAAGAAGCCGTGAGGGAACCAAGTAAAAGGGCACAAAATCGAATCGTCACTAATCACAAAAGAACCAAATGCAAACACAAACTATTTTACATAGAAAATTCTTGCAGAGAAGCCACGGAACGATCAGAGTCCAACTCTGAAAAACCTCCACTATTGGAATAAGAAAGATCCAAATGGATTCCCACAACTTCTTGGAATATAAAATTGATTTTAGACTTACGAAAATGAAGACAAGGAGAAAGAATTATGATCTCCTCTTTGAAGTAGCCGTCAATCCCTCTTTCTCTCTCCCAAAAGTTGTACCTTGATTTTTTTTCCATCCATTTGCATCAACAGTTGATAAACAGTATATGAATTAGGGTTATTGTATATTAAAAATATATATATGGAAGTCCAATATATATTGAAATTCCAATATATTCAATCATATATATAGTCAAAGTTAAAGATACGGAAATCCAATCATATATAGACTTACCATATATGGTCAAATATGATGCTATACACACTCTCTGAGCTTATCCGACACAAGGACGATGCTCGTCGCACTCCAAGGTATTTTTTTACTTAGGTTGGAAACCCCACCCAAGTCCCATATAGGGTAGAGTTCCTATTGTACCTAGATGTGAATAGGGGTACATGTAATAATGTTCTTGATCTTGTTAACTAGATGAATAGTTCATCTCTCAAAAAAATTAAAGCTTGCAATCACTTCTAAACATGTTAAACTGATTTGACGATTTTAAATTATGATATTTGCATGTGTATCTTTAGTATGTGAATTTTTATTATTTTTATTATGTGAATTTTAGGAAAGACGATCCTCTTTAATCATAAGAATATGAGCGATGAAGAAATAGAATAGGAGGAGAATCAGTAGGATTTTTTGTAGAAATAGAAGGAGGAGGAGGAGGAGCGCAAGAGGTGCTCACGCACGATACATTGGGTTTTTATTTTTTTTATTTTTGTTTCTCTCTCTACTTCAATTATTTTATTAGATTTAATCTAGTACGTTATTGAAATTTGATCCAATGAATAAGATTTGGATGATAATGCAGTAGATAAAATAGGGGATAAATCTAATTCCTCATATATATATATATATATATATATATATATATATATATATATATATATATTGAAAGAAAGGTAAAATTTTATTCACTAAGAGAAGCCAAACACATAAGGATAACCCCTCAATTTGGGGTCATCGACGATACATCAAACTCTATATTGTGTAAAATCTCCGTAGTAGAGGTCTGGACGTCCTCGAAAATACGCCTGTTTCGTTCCTGTCATATATGCCAAACCGATGAAGCTAATCGTATATGAGCCTCATTTAACCATCCTGCTCCTTTATGCTTGTCAACTTTAATCTGGGTAATAATACCCCCAATGTCACGAGCGTCATCCTAGCTGTCACTCCCTGTGTAGCTCCCCTTCCCGAGAATTTTTGAAATATTTTTATATTATTTATTTAATTTAATTTGTGATTTTTTAGAATTTTAGAATTAATTATTTAGTTAATTCTTATGGTAGATGACCGTAGCCACGGTTGAGTTTTGAAGTATCAGACGACTAGGAATCATGACACGGATAGTGCAGTGGCGTGCCTTGATGACTAGTGTATTAGCCATAGTAGGGATGGCTGAGCCATAGTGATGTCCTAACTAGGAAAACACTACTAAAATATGATCTATTAGCGACGTAATTTAGCGACGGCATAAAACAACGTCGCTAAATATGGAATATAGCGACTCCTTTCTATAGACATCGCAAAACGTCGCTGAATAGCGACGTTCAGCGACAGGAGATAAATTACGTCGCTGAATAGCGACTTTCAGCGACATATTATTAAAATATGTCGTCATATATTAAAATGTTTGCGACGTTTAGCGATGTCGACTCTTGACGTCGCTAACATTTTTACTTAGGGCACCCTGTTTCCTTTTTTCTCCCTCACTCGAAAATTTTAGAATTTTCCCTCGAGCTCTTCCCCCCCGGCGACCCCTCCCCCCCCCGGCGACTCTCTCCCCCCCCGGCGACTCCCTCCCCCCCGGCGACCCCTACCCCCCTCCCCCCGTCGAACTCCTCCTCCCCCAATCCAAGCTCCTCCTCATATTCCTCAGGTAAACCCTAACCTAACTCCTCTCCCTCCTCCTCCTCCTCCTCTCCCACGGACACACACACACACACGGACACACACACAGAGAGAGCACACACACACACACACGGACACACACACACACGGGCCGAACCCAATCGGATAAACCCGTTAATGGGTTGGGTTAGGGTTGAAGATACTCGGGTTCGGGCTCGGGTTCACGTGTCGGGTTCATGTCCAAGTCCGATGGCTTGTCCGGTTGACCGTTTTGACCATCTAAATAATTGTAAGCAGTGAAAACTGCTATAAAGCTTGCTAAGGGGACTTAGCATGTCCAAGTCCCTGTGTAGAGCCCCATCTATACATATCGGTTAACTGATATTAGATAGGGCTCGGGTTGTGGGGGATCAAAATAGATGGGCAATGATAGTGGTGAGGAAAAGGCTCGGGTTTGGCCCAGTAAATTAGTAGAAGTAGCAATGTTACTTGCTTAGCAACAATTGGCCTTTGCAGTATGGCTTGACCTTGCATAGCCAAGGCTGGCTTTGGAGCCCGTACACAGGTTTTGGGGCAGTAGAGTGATGCCCACTCGAGTGCAGGCATCAAGGGGACTTAGTTTCACTGCAGGAGGCTCGGAGAGCTCCTGCAGAGAGCAGGTTTGGAAGTAAAGTGCTGGGACTACACTTGGCAGCAGTAGGTTGCCTGCACTTAAGAAAGGATTGGGAGGTTAGCCCAATACAGAGATGTAAATATAGAGTAGGTGTCATATATTAGTTAAATAGATAGATTATTAGTCTTTAGTTGTATAGTTGTATGTATTAGTTTCAGTCCCCCTTACATCCAGTTCAGACCCATTGGAGTATGGTATCAGTTTAGGATAATTAGTTTAGTCTAATATTCCTATCTTTTTCAGTCTAATGCCTTTGAGTTTCAGTCCCATTTGTTAATGGTCAGTCCTAAATGTTCAGTTTGTTACATTATTGATTCAATCCCATTCCCTTTAAAGTTCAGTCCATTACTTGTTATATTAGTATCAGCCATATGAAGTATGAAAAGGTTTATAGTAACAGTCTTTGATAGGATGTATCAGTCCTTTGATGAAGTGGATCAGCCCCTATGTGAGTGTTAGGAAGAACTGATCTCAGTTGGTATCAGTTGATAGGTAAAGGAGGGATTTTAGAATCAAGTATCAGTCAACCTTTCCTATCTTGGTATCAAATATCTGATATGAAGAGGATATGATTGTTAGGGTTATATACTAAAAGTATCACTTTTGTAGTAACCTTATTTCTTTAAATTTTGAATGAGAATCATATGGGCAAATGTTTGCATATTGTATTTTTTGTAAGTGTTAATACAAATGTCTGATATTCTATATTGTAGATAATATGGTGTGTGGTGTCACACAGAAGATCATATTATCAGTTCCCTATGGAGTATATAAATAGTTCACAACCTAGATGGACTTGGACAATCTATTGGAAAGGTTGTAGTGTAATCCGGTATTAGTCTATCTTGACTATAGGTTTATACTAGTACACTTTGTGTGTATTGAACATGACCACTTGAGGTTGTTCTCTTTGTACTGACTACATAAGAGAACAAATACCTCTGTTATTATGGATGCTTGTGCTCTTAATCCGGATATAATAACAGACATGTATATGCAGTGTGTATTACTTTGACTCATAAAAGAGTGAGATTCATTATGGATCAATAACCTCTATGAATTGGGTAATAATATTGTATGTATGTTGGACTGTTGATTATAAATAGAATCTATGTTCCGATACATCGGATTGATGATGTCCCCTTAAGGAGCTCATAAGGATTGTCATGTAAACCCTGCAGGTGGATTATATCCGACATGACAAATAAAGTTGAGCGGTACTACTTAAGGATAAAAGATGTCAAATCAATATAGTTGTCAGTAACTTAATTTGATCGACGGACATACGATAGCTTAACATGGGGAGCCAAATGAGCATATAATAAAAGGAGCCCACAAACATAATTTGGGATTAGGGAGGTAGTGCAACAATAGCTCATTAGTGGACCGAGCTATTGTTAATGGGCCTGGATTGTGTGTTCGGGCTGAACACGGAATATCCAGATCCGTTAGGAGGCCTAACCCTAATTTCTCCTCATGGTCCCTGCCGTAGCCTATATATATCCTCTATTCTCTGGTCGCCAGATTACTGATCAGAAATCAAATACTTTCTCTAAATTCGTGATTCACGTAAGGAGAGAAAGAGAGGGCTGCCAAGGAGAAAAAAAGGTTGGAAGATCGTCGCCCACACGACATCCAACTCAAGGAAGGAATACATGCAGAAGATCTTGGGGTCGTCCACTCGAGATTGCCTGGAATTACTTGTCTCCTTTCCGCCGTAGGTATAATTCGTGAACCCTAGTTTCCGCCTATGAAGGGTTAGAACACGTATTAGATCTTTTTAACTTTCTATCGAGCAATACGCACACCAAAGAAAGGGTCCTGGGAATCTCCAGTTCCATCAATGATATCAAGTCGAGTAGAGGAATTGGCTTGGGGCATAGGCTAATAGGTCATGTACACTCATGTGCACTGGTATGCACTGATGTGCAAGTGATAAATATGAGGAAAGGGTCAAGTGTAAGGCAGGCTAGGAGAACTACCCTGTAGGCAGTGAGCTCAGGTAGGCAGAGCCATGCCCCGCCCGAGTTGCACCCCTACACACGGTTACCATGTCTCTCTACTATAATATACACTAGAAAGTTCGGACACTGCAAATATCGGTATTTCTTCCATGTCTATATCTAGTGAAGGATAATTGCCTAGACTTAGTCAACTTCACCCAGTTTGACTAGTTTGTCCAAGATATTGACTTAGTCAACTCAACTTCACCCAGTTTGACTAGTTACTGCGCTGAATATGTGTGTCCATCTTTGCAGAATTATTTTCAAATAGATATGAATTACTACTTGCAGAATCATTCATGGATGTACAATCGTCGTCCTGATGATATGTGTGGTGTGCGGGATGAATACATAGCGGGAGTAGAGCAGTTTCTACAGTTTGCTAAGGCATTCCCTCAGTATATGGACGGCACCAAAATTAAGTGTCCGTGTGTGAAATGTCATAACGTGAAATATTATCCAGAAGTGGAAGTGACATATCATTTATACTCGAGAGGTTTCACGCCTAATTACTATCAGTGGATCGTACACAGAGAACTTGTGCCTTTAGCATTAGAGCCGGAGCCTTATGTTGAGCCGTATATGCATGTGGGACCTAATTTTGTTTCAGATAATCATGCATACGACGACGGGTGCGTGAATATGGTTTTCGATGCTGCGGGGCCTAATTTTGTTCATGATGCAGCTGAGGAGGCACCGAATGTCGATGCTGCGAAGTTCATGGAGTTGCTGGAGAATGCAAGAACTCCATTGTATCCTGGTTATGAGGATCATTTACCGTTGGAGGTGGTTACAAGACTATTGAGCATTAAGTCAGATTTTAACATGTTGAAAGAATGCTACAACCGAGTGTTGGAGTTGATTATAGAGATCTTGCCGGCGGATGCTAAGTTACCTAAAGACTTCTATCGGTCTAAGAGGATGGTGAGATCGTTCTGGATGGGATACGAGAAAATTGATTCTTGTCGCAATAGGTGCATGCTGTACTACAAAGACGATAAGGACGCAGATATGTATAGATTTTGTGGTGCTGATCGCTATAAGACAACTAGTACAGGAAGGTCTACCGGTGCAAGAAGACCGATCGATTTAATGTACTACTTGCCTTTAACGCCGCGGTTGCAAAGATTATTTATGGTGAAAGAGACGGCCGAAAATATGAGTTGGCACATGCGAGAACAGATTGAAGGAGTGTTGGATCACCCATCCGATGAAGAAGCGTGGAAGCACTTTGATCGAGTGTATCCTGATTTTACTTCAGATCCGCGTAATATCAGGTTGGGGCTATCTTCTGACGGTTTTACTTCTTTTGGTCTTTCGGGATCCCAGTATTCGTGCTGGCCTGTGATTGTCACTCCGTATAACCTACCGCCTTGGATGTGCATGAAGACTCAGTACATGTTTCTAACCGTTATAATTTCTGGTACGAATAATCCTAAGAGGAACATTGGTGTGTACTTACAGCCTTTGATAGATGAGTTGAATCAGTTATGGGAAGTAGGTGCTAACACGTACGATGTTTCCAGGAAGCAAAAATTTTCAGATGAAGGCAACCCTTATGTGGACCATCAACGACTTTCCGGCCTATGAAATGTTATCTGGATGGAGCACTCATGGCCGTCTCTTATGTCCGTATTGCATGGACCGTACTAAGGCTTTCCGCTTGAAACACGGAGGAAAACCGTACTTCTTTGTTTGTCATCGGCAATTTCTGCCAAAAGATCATCCGTTCAGAAGGAACATGAATGCATTCCGTGCCGACGTTGTAGAGAAGGGTGATCCACCGCCAAGGTGGTGCGGAGCCACGATATGGAAGAAGGTTAGAGATTTTCCAAGTGCTATCGAAGATCCTACAACTGGGTACAAGTGCGATGGATTTGGTAGAGATCATAACTGGACAAAGAGGAGCATATTCTGGGATCTGCCATATTGGAGTACCAATCTGATCAGACATAATCTTGATGTCATGTATATTGAGAAGAATGTGTTTGATAACATAATTAATACTGTGATGGACGTAAAGGAAAAAACGAAAGACAATCCCAAGGCCAGGTTGGACTTAGAAGAAATATGCAAACGCCCTGCGTTGTATTTGATAGAGGAGAATGGAAAATAGTTCCTGCCGAAGTCAATTTTTTCACTAGACAAGGAGGATAAAGTGAGACTTTGTCGGTGGATCCAGGGCCTAAAATTTTCAGACGGATATGTGTCAAATCTGAGAAGATGTGTCGATCCGAAGGAAAACAAATTGACGGGTATGAAGAGCCACGATTGTCACGTATTCATGGAGAGGTTAATTCTGATTGCATTTTGGGAATTCTTACCGCACGCAGTTTGGGATCCATTGACGGAGCTTAGCATATTCTTCAGGGATCTTTGTTCTAAGAAATTACTCGTTGATCGTCTAGAAAGCAAGAGAAGGACATTGCGGTAACACTGTGCAAGCTAGAGAGGGTGTTTCCTCCTGGATTCTTCGACTCTATGGAGCATTTGCCGATTCATCTATCCTATGAGGCACGTGTTGGTGGACCCGTCGAATATTGATAGATGTACCCGTTCGAGCGACATTTGAATCACCTAAAAAAAAAAGTGAAAAATAAGGCACGGGTCGAGGGTTCTATTTGTGAAGCCTATGTACTCGAGGAGATTACAAACTTTTGTTCGATGTATTTCAAGCCTCATGTTACAACTAATAGAATGAGAGCTTCCAGAAATGACGACAAAGATCATGAATGTAATGATACAATACTGAAGGTATTCAATGCTCCAGGAAAGCCATCGGGTAAAATGAAGAAGAGATATCTGAACGATGATGAGCTAAGGGCTGCTCAGGTGTATGTATTACTCAACTGCGACGATGATAAAGTAGAGAAGCTGGAGGGGTAAGTAATTAATACGTCTATATTATTTTAATAGTGTTGATTATTATACTATTACATTAATTGAACGATGTTGTTTTCAGCATATTTAATGATGATGTGAGGTCAGGTAGGCCACACATAACAGAAGAAGAACTAGAACAAAAAATAAGGTATTATTTTCCATCATGGTTGAGTGCATATGTAAGACTTGAGAACTCTGTAATTACCTTTCTGTATATGCACTTGAGAATGAACTTAATTTATTTTTTCGTGGTATTTAGGTCGATCGTCCATACGCAAGACTTGAGAATGAGTCTATTAGAACGCTAGCCAAGGGACCAATTTATGCTGCAAAAATATGGCCAAGCTACTGTGTTAATGGGTTTAGGTTCAAGTCAACAACTTGCCCGATCAGAGATAACTTTGTGGATCTCGATTCTACCAAAAATAGCTGTTTGTGTATCAGATCTTCGAACTATAAAGATGTTGATGCGGGCAACAATTTCTATGGCGTCCTACGGGAGATTATGGAGCTGACATATAGTTATGGAATAGAGCCTGCTAAGATTGTGTTATTCAGGTGTGATTAGTTCGATCCGATTGAAGGTCAAGGTTGGAAAGTAGACAAGCACGGTCTTGTGGATATAAACTATCGGCGTCGATGTCAAGCCTATGAACCATTTGTCCTATCAAGTCAGGCTCAGCTCGTGTACTTCACAAGTTATCCTAAACAGGGAACAACAAGGTCAGACTGGTGGACAGTATGCAAGACCAAAGGTAGAAATACCTTTGAGGTTGACGATATAGCTTATCAAGAGGATGAACTACCTCTTGTAATAAATATTATAGAAGTGGACACGACGGAAGTTCCTCATTACACATCTAACTGTGTAGAAGAAGTAGAATTATCTGAAGAGAAAGATGCAGATGAAAGTGAAGATGTAGAAGAGGAAGAAGAAGAAGAAGAAGAAGAAGAAGAAGATGAGCTAAACGAACTAGATAAATTTTTAGAAGAGGATTAAATCTGTACATTTGTTTTATCATCATATTTAACACTTTAGTGACACTTTTATCATATAAATCTGTGATACTTTAGTGACACTTTTATCTGTGACTATAATATTTTTCATAAATCTGTGATGTCTATCATATAAATATGTATAATTATTTTATTGTCATATGTTATTATCAGGTATGACTAGACCAGGAGGACGATGCGGAGGATATTATATTAGGCAGTCCCATCTGCCTTAGGCTGGGGATGCAGATTCCGTACCCTCATCCTCATCTCCGAGTACGCCAGTGTACCGTTCTGTTCCCGGTCCATTACCGGGACAGGACAGTTCCAGCAGGTTGGCGACTCCTCTCTCGTCGTCCAGCATTTCTGATCCCGCGTCCAGCATTCCTTCCGTGTCCAGCATTCCTCATGCCGACGGCTCCATGGGGAGAGCCGACGTCGAGCATATGGAGGACGGCGATCAGACTGATCCTGCCCAGGCAGGAGGTAAGAGCGACCCTCCATGCGCTTCCCCTGGACGAGACACGTATGGAGATTTGGACGGACGGACCTACGAAGTAAGTTAATTAGTTAATATATATTTTTCAAATGATTATATGTACATATATATTCATGAAATTTATTATTGTATAGATATCGGCCTCCTGCAGTACAGAGACAGCTGGGGTTATTTCTGAGGCAGAACTATGGTGGGCCTTGGATTAACTACTCAGATGCTCCCGCAGATAGGAAGGCCTTTTGGTTGGCCCACTTCAAGGTAAAAAATTTGTTTATTTTTAAATTTTAATAATTATTTGTGTATAGTATATAATTTTTCTATTTTACTTTTTGTAGAGGACCTATTTCTATCCACCACATCGGGCGACGAAGATCGAGGCCCAATTTTCTGCCGTCGTAGGCAAGCTCATCCGTGATGCGATCCACGACCAGAAGTCTCGTGATCGCTCCGGAAAGTCGATCCATGGTTGGATCACGCCAAAGCAGTGGACTGCGATGAAGGCTAGATTCGGCAAGGCCAGGTACCAGGAGCGGTCTGACAAGGCCAAGGTGGCGCGGTCGATCGCCAGTAAGTGGTATGGTGGCTCCATTCCGATGACGGAGCATTTTCGTCGTCTGTACGTTTTCTATGACGGACATCATTTTATATAGAGTTGGATAGAATGTTTAATACTAATAATAGATAATATATTTTAACAGGTAAAAAAGGGTGAGGACCCCAACATGGTCACCATCTTCCTGGTCACCCATCGGAGGGCTGGGGAGTTCATTGACGAGAGGGCGACGCAGGCATATGTACGTTCTATTCTTTATATTAATTTACTATAATTTAGAAAATAGGAAAATAGATATCAATATAGACTTTAGCAAACACTTAGACGTTAGCAAATATTGTTCTAGGCCGAGTTTCTTCGGCTACAAGAGGAGGCGGCTACTGCTGCTAGTGCGCCAGCAGAGGGAGGGGCTGGTACTTCCTTCCAGCCGCCTACAGCTCCATCGCCGGACGACCTCTGGATGACCGTCGTTGGTGGTCTTCAGAAGGGTACGTACTACGGTACGGGATCCTACAGCGCCTATTTGGCTTTAGAGTCATCCTGGGCCCCCTCTGTCAGTTCGTAATCTCCAGCTTCGCAGGTGTCATCACGAGCTCAGGATATTGGTCATCAGATCGACGAGCTGCGTCGCGAGTTACAGCAGCAGATTTTTGATCACCATACCGCAGAGCGACGATCCGACGATCCGATGATCACCGGACGATTTGTTACGGTCGCACGCAGTATACAGGAGCTGATGAGTCTGCAGCAGGCTACAGCTGCCAGCTTGCACACGCTCACCGAGTTTACGCAGTGCATAGAGCGTAGACAGGTCGAGCTGGAGGGATCGCAGAGGACTATGTCTGCCTCACTCACTCAGGTACATACTTCGATTGAGGAGAGTACTCAGAGGATGGTGAGTACCCTTGCTGCGCATGCTGAGCGACTGCGAGTGCTGGAGCAGATACGTCCTTCCGGTCCATCGACGGTGCCGACTTCAGACATTGTACTGCCTCCTACTGCCCCTACGGTGCAGCTCACACAGGAGCAGTATGAGTACATGCTATCTCAGATGCACAGCAGGGGTCCTCAGTAATTTTATTGATTTTTTTATGAGTTGTATGTATTGGCCTTATGGGCAAATTATTTATTGGTACACTTTTGTTTATACATTTGGTGGGAGACTTTTTATCATCTTCCATTTTTATTTGACTCTATTGGATGTTTGTGATGATGTGTGTCTGTGAAGTGTAGTATGCATGATTTGAATATATTTATGTTTGTGACACGGGATGTGTGATATGATGATGTTTGTTATGAATTGTATGTATTGGCCCTATGATGTGTCTGTGATGATGTTTGTGATGATATAAAGTGCAGTGTAAAGTGTAAAGTACAGTGTGCAGGATTTGAATATAAAGTGCAGTATGCAGGATTAGTGTTTAAACTGTATATAAAGTGTAGGATTTTTGTTTAAACTGTATATAAAGTGCAGTGTGCAGGATTTAAAAACTGTATTTTTTTTAATTTTCCAGCATATTAGCGACGGATTACGACGTTTGGCGATGGATTTGCGACACGAAAGTACGTCGCAAATATGTATCTAGACGTCGCTAACTGCGATGGGCCGTCGCTAAATGTCGCCCAATATGCTGACATGGCAAACCTTGCCATGTCACCACATGCGACGAATAGACGTCGCTATATACGTCGCTAAATTGACGACGTAATATAAATGTCGCTGGACATCGCTAAGTCCGCGACGTTTTAGCGTCGTAGACTATTCGTCACAACAACGACGATTGGTGACGAACTTTTGATCTGCGACTAGCTTTTCAGCGACCTGGTTATTCCGTCGCTAATTCCGTCGCTAAATTAATTTAGCGACGTATTTTTACTTATTAGCGACGTTTTTGGACGTCGCTAATATGACTCATTCTAGTAGTGAAACTAGGCCAAGTTGTGACTTAACCTCTAAAGACATTTTAAATTATTTATTAATTATATTATTGACTTGTAGGAGACCCAGTTTGTGTCGATTTAGCTCGGATTAGACCCGAACCAAAATCGAGCCCATATAATCTTGTAGTGAGACCAAAGACGACCATGTAGGCATATTTTATGTGTGTACAAATAGTTCCTAAATTATTTTGGTATTGATGTACATTTTTAATTATTTGAATATTTGTACAAAAATTGGTATTTTTATTATTAAATATTGTTTCACCATATTTGTACAATTTTCTGGACCCGGATAAAGGTGAATAGTATGGATTCACCAAACCACCATTTAATTATTTTATTATTTTGTGGTGATTAAATAAATATATTTATTACTATTAGATATTATTAAAATTGATTATATTTAAAATATTTTATTGTCTATATGGAATTTGTGGTATATATATGTATAAATATCAGGATATATATTGAATATGTACGCATGTAAATGTATTTATAATTTATTAGGGTATATATAGGAATACATGTTGTACATATATATATATGTGTGTGTAAATACATTTATAATTTATTAAAGTATATACGATGATCACCGGACGATTTGTTACGGTCGTGCGCAGTATACAGGAGCTGATGAGTCTGCAGCAGGCTACAGCTGCCAGCTTGCACACGCTCACCGAGTTTACGTAGTGCATAGAGCGTAGACAGGTCGAGCTGGAGGGATCGCAGAGGACCATGTCTGCCTCACTCACTCAGGTACATACTTCGATTGAGGAGAGTACTCGGTGGATGGTGAGTACCCTTGCTGCGCATGCTGAGCGACTGCGAGTGCTGGAGCAGATACGTCCTTCCGGTCCATCGACGGTGCCGACTTCAGACATTGCACTGCCTCCTACTGTCCCTATGGTGCAGCTCACACAGGAGCAGTATGAGTACATGCTATCTCAGATGCGCAGCAGGGGTCCTCAGTAATTTTATTGATTTTTTTATGAGTTGTATGTATTGGCCTTATGGGCAAATTGTTTATTGGTACACTTTTGTTTATACATTTGGTGGGAGACTTTTTATCATCTTTCATTTTTATTTGACTCTATTGGATGTTTGTGATGATGTGTGTCTGTGAAGTGTAGTATGCATGATTTGAATATATTTATGTTTGTGACACGGGATGTGTGATGTGATGATGTTTGTTATGAATTGTATGTATTGGCCCTATGATGTGTCTGTGATGATGTTTGTGATGATATAAAGTGCAGTGTAAAGTGTAAAGTACAGTGTGCAGGATTTGAATATAAAGTGCAGTATGCAGGATTAGTGTTTAAACTGTATATAAAGTGTAGGATTTTTGTTTAAACTGTATATAAAGTGCAGTGTGCAGAATTTGAAAACTGTATTTTTTTTAATTTTCCAGCATGTTAGCGACGGATTACGACGTTTGGCGATGGATTTGCGACGCGAAAGTACGTCACAAATATGTATCTAGACGTCGCTAACTGCGACGGGCCGTCGCTAAATGTCGCCCAATATGCTGACATGGCAAACCTTGCCATGTCACCACATGCGACGAATAGACGTCGCTATATACGTCGCTAAATTGGCGACGTAATATAAATGTCGCTGGACATCGCTAAGTCCGCGACGTTTTAGCGTCGTAGACTATTCGTCACAACAACGACGATTGGTGACGAACTTTTGATCTGCGACTAACTTTTCGGCGACCTGGTTATTCCGTCGCTAATTCCGTCGCTAAATTAATTTAGCGACGTATTTTTACTTATTAGCGACGTTTTTGGACGTCGCTAATATGACTCATTCTAGTAGTGAAACTAGGCCAAGTTTGTGACTTAACCTCTAAAGACATTTTAAATTATTTATTAATTATATTATTGACTTGTAGGAGATCCAGTTTGTGTCGATTTAGCTCGGATTAGACCCGAACCAAAATCGAGCCCATATAATCTTGTAGTGAGACCAAAGACGACCATGTAGGCATATTTTATGTGTGTACAAATAGTTCCTAAATTATTTTGGTATTGATGTACATTTTTAATTATTTGAATATTTGTACAAAAATTGGTATTTTTATTATTAAATATTGTTTCACCATATTTGTACAATTTTCTGGACCCGGATAAAGGTGAATAGTATGGATTCACCAAACCACCATTTAATTATTTTATTATTATTTTATTATTTTGTGGTGATTAAATAAATATATTTATTACTATTAGATATTATTAAAATTGATTATATTTAAAATATTTTATTGTCTATATGGAATTTGTGGTATATATATGTATAAATATCAGGATATATATTGAATATGTACGCATGTAAATGTATTTATAATTTATTAGGGTATATACAGGAATACATGTTGTACATATATATATATATGTGTGTGTGTAAATACATTTATAATTTATTAAAGTATATACATATATATACATATTATTTATATTATATTATATTATATTATATATATATATATATATATATATATATATATATATATATATATATATATATATATATATATATAAATGTGTATGTATATATATGTGTAGGTATATATAAGTATATTCGATATATGTGTGTATATGTATGTATATATAAATGTATAATACATATGTAAATGGGTGTAAATATATATATATATATATATATATATATATATATATATAATATATATATATATATATATATATATATATATATATATATATATATATGTACATAGGTATCCTCGTATATGTAAATATATATAGATACTAATGAAGCAAAGGAGCAACACAACCCCAGGCCCAAGTCAGCCCAGCCCAGGCCAGGACAGACCCGGCCCAGGATTCCCCCACAGCTAATGCGACAGACCCGACCCCCTTGGGTTTCATAGCCGAACAACAGGCCTCTTATATAGGTATATATATATATACTAGAGAGAGCGAGAGAGAGGATCATATAAATCCTAATGCAAACCCCAAAGCCACCACTCAAGCTGCGCGCCCGTCCTCCATGCTCGCGCACGCCGTTACGGGCCACCGTCGAACGGCCAGAGTCGCTGGAGCAGCACGCGAAACAAAGAAGAGCCACAGCAACAACAGCAATGGCAGGAGCAGCGACGATGTTCGGGACGCCGTATCTCCCTCGATGCTCTACCAAATCTTGTTCCGTTTGTTGAGGTTCGATAACAACATAACCAACTCATAGTCCCTTTAATTCGTTTGATTTTAGCCACTCTAGGTTTCCCAGAAGATCGACTCCAAGTCGACAAAAATCATGTTCAAACAGAATATAAGACCGTCCATACACCCATGTTCGAGGATCGAGTCCGATCGATCTTTTAACAGTTTAGAAGTTGTACTTGAATACAGTTATAGACCACATGTAGAACTATAAATACCTTCAGATAGATTAATTTTTCGTTCACTGTATAAAAAGTAATTGGATCGTAAAGTTACGAAAAAATATGTTTTCAAAATTGTGAAATTTTAATAAAACCCTTCGATACGACGTGCGTCCCGCCAATCCGGACGATGTGGTCATGAACCGAAAGCATCAAAAGGTGCGTAATGGTTTCGTGGACGTATGGGCTTTGACGGAATTCAAATTGGTTGCGTGTGCGCGACGAATTTGATGCGTATTCGTCGAAATTCACCGTATCGACCTCTGTGCAAAATTTTCAATTACTTTGTGCACGTTCATCAGATCGAGACGGAACTTACGCCAACAGGATCGTATCATTTTTCTGGTCCTGTGTGCCAGGTTTGGTCCAATTCTGGGACAGTTGATCGGATTGCCGTTTTATGGGCCCTACGGTCCGATTCAACGGGTGATTTTGTGTACGGCCCACCAAAATCCAAAATTGGACATACCGTTAGGTTCGTATCATCAAACAGGATCCGTAGACATGTAGTTTGACGACTTTAGAGACCATTGATTCTGGCATGCTTTTCGGTGTAAAGCGGGTCCAACGGCGGACATCGTTTTGATCCAAAATTACTGTTTTGCCCCTGTGTCCAGAATTGGACTTAAGGATAGGCAATCTTAGCTAATTTGACTATTTTGAGAATGTTGGTAATGTCTGTTTCAGCTTTCGGAGACAGTTGTGATGATTTGGACTTTATGGCTTACCGGTTGATTATATTTTGTTGGATCTGCGTGCAACCTCCAGACAAGATACCTTGCCTACATCTACAGCTTATTTACATACATATTTTTATAATTATATAGTTTTACTGGTTGATTATTGACAGGTGATTTGTACATCGTGCATGCTAGTATATATATAGTCCTTATTTATAGTTAATTTTGTAGTTCATATTGGATTAGTTCTCTCGTGTATCTTGATTGGGTCGTGTCGTATCATTACCTGTACTTGGACTGAGTCGTATCATATCATGGGATGAATAAGTCATAACGGAACTGCTGTACCTTGAATTCTTGAAGCTAACCTGCGAGTCCACACTAGGGTCGAGGGTTAGTAGTTCTTCGTACCTTAATTTCGTGAAGCTAACCTGCGAGTCCATACTAGGGATAAGGGTTAGTAGTTGTCTGTATCTTGATTCCTAAAGCTAACCTGCAAGTCCACACTAGGGGCGAGGGTTAGTAGTTATCTGTCCGCACCTGCGAGTCCACAATAGGGGCGAGGGTGATTCTTGATTGTAGCCTGCGAGCCCACACTAGGGACGAGGGTTAGTAGTTGTTTCAAACCTGCGAGTCCACACTAGGGGCGAGGGTTTGAGTATCCATTGATCTCGTGACATATTTTCTCTTGTTCATCTCCAACAGTTCGTTTATGCGTAGTGGTTCTTCCAGTCGTATATAGTCGTATTTTTGTATTGATTGGTCTTTTCCTGTTTATTTCTTGTATTTTATTTATTGCATAATAAACTGCTAGATAGACATATTTTTATGTATCTTGCTATGTCCCCTGAGGACCTGATGATCTCTTCAGGTTTAGTGATTGCATGAAGATAGCTAGTAGTTCTGGATGGCGGACGAGATGATACGCTTGCGGGATTCAGGTATCGTTATTACGTTTATTATTCGCTCGTGCTTTCATACCTTATCATGGGATATCCTGTTTCTTGGTTCAGTTTTTAGACTTTTGTTACTTTCTTTAGTGTCTTATCGGACATATATGCTAGTGGGCTGCAGACCACGACCCATAGTGTTTATTAATGTTTCGTACACTTATTATGGATTTGAGATATATATTTGTTTTGCCATGATTTGGCATTTTACCATAGCCGTGACAGCGGTTACGTATTCGAGTCGGGCTGGAGTCCGCTTGATACTTAACTGGCTTGCTCACGCTCTCGCGTCCGAAAAGCGGGTGCGGGTCGTGACATCATGTTCCCAGAATACGTGAAATTTTTGTTTTTTCCTGTATATAGTATCTGCACCTGTATCTTGATTGCATGTTTCATGTATTTATAACTGGCCATGGCATGGAACATTATCTTATCGCGGATTAGTATGCTAACCCTTGTCCATGTCTGGTTGTAGGTGTGACTTACTGCTTCGATAATAAAATTTCTGGACCGTATTGTGGTTAGAATTTTATTTATTTATTTAATTTAATTAGTTATATCATGTAGCATTTATTATGTTATTAGTTAAAATTATTAAGAGCATGCTTAAGAATAGGGTTTTTATGAGCCAACCCAGCTATATATATTCTCTTCCTTTTCTCTCTCCTCATAACCTTTCATTCATTTTCCTCAACCACCACTATTAGGCAAGTACAACTTGCTCAAAAGTGGAGATTTGTGTACTTTTATTCTTGATCTTTTCTTTGATATTATTAGTCAAAAATGTTCCTCTCCTCCTTCTCTACAAGTTTAGTTCTTGGTGTTTTTGATTTTAATGACTATCTTTGAATAGATCTAAGTTTCCAAAACTATGGTTTTATAGATTTTTGTTGTTTTGATATATCAAACTTGCTTATTTTCAAAAGCTACTTGTTCCATGTTGTAAAGAAATCAATTTCATTCAGTTTAGACCTTTATTTTGCCCAATTTCGAGTCTTGTAGCCCAAGTTATGGACATTAAAAGTTTCTAAAACTCCATAGCCAAAAGCTTGCTGGTATGGATGACACCTCGCGCACCATGCACCTCGCGCGCGCCATTTCGCTCGTGTACCTTGCATCTCGCACACCTTACACCTCGTGCACCTTACACCTCGCGCACACCTCATGCACCTTGCACCTCGCGCACACCTTGCACCTTGTACACACCTCGTGCACCTTGTACCTTGCACATGCCTTTTGGCTCACACACCTTGCACCTTGCTCCTCGCGTGCGCCTTTTGGCTCGCGCACCTTGCACCTTGCGCACACCTTGCGCACCTTTCATCTCTCGTGTGCCTTTTGGCTTGCGTACCTTATACTTCGTGCACACCTCGCGCACCTTGCACCTCGCACACACCTCGCACACCTCGCACACCTTGCACCTCGCGCACACCTTGCGTCTTTTACCTCGTACGCCTTGCGTCTTGCACCTCATGCACCTTGCACCTTGCGCCATGTGCCTTTTGCCCATGTGCCATTTGTGCCACTTAATGACTTGCGTGCGCTTCATATCCTAAGTGCGCAGTGCCTTCTAGTTTCTCTTCCATCTTGTGGCTCGACCTTTATTCCCGACCTGACTATCTATGTGTATGCTGGTCCTATACATGTACTGAGGTACAATATATGTGAGCCCCGTTGTGTTATCTCACGTGTGAAGTGTTCCTACACGATAAATGTCAGTACATCTAATGCCTCCAGTACTTACATAATGAATGGTCGGTAGTAATGACGTGGTTTGTGCAGCATGTTGCATTACACTAAGGAGGGATCCTTATGTATGACTCCTTGAGCCAGTATGGATCCTTTCTTGGGGTACTCATACTATGTACGACATTTAGGAGGATGAACATGTGACCACGATATGTGAATCTCGAGATTAACCTTGGGTTAACTAGACAACTAATCTGGTAGATGCATTGGGCGGAAAGAACCTTGGACGGGAAGAACCTCGAGATTGTGTCATACTAGCCAACCCAGGTCCCATCCTAACGTGCCGGGTTGGCCTCCACGGACATAGTTTTATCCGCTTATGGTGGATGACCATATCCGACTCCTATGTGCTATGTGTTATATGTTTTAGCGTGGTGGCCTTACGGGGGACCGATACATAATCAAAGTGCTACGTGTGTATATATATAATGGATTGGCTAGCCCTGCTGGAACAACACGATATGAGGATTCCTATAACAGTATTACGGAGATAACCCTGCCAAATGTAGAAAGCCGCAGGAATGAATGGTCGCTTGAAAAATGGCTTGACTGTGCCTTGTACCTTCCGATAGTAGCCGAGGGACACGAACTGTCATGGTGCGTGGTCCAACCCATGTCCTTGTTTGGTTGTTGGATTGGGCTATCGTGCTACGACAGGCTGTGGATCGAGGTTACGACCGGAAGCTTTTTATTATTACTATTTATTATTATGCTTGGGTTTTATCTCACTCTTTCGTGCTCCCTTGTGGTACTTGCTATTCGGGACCTGACTCCGCTGGTTTTGTTTGGCCAGATATCGTAGCAGCACCAGAGGATCCAGCCTTCTACCCGAACAATGGTGCACACCAAGAGTATAGGCGCCAGCGACCATGAGTGGGTTTCTTCTTCACCGGTCTGATATCTTTTATTTTGTACTTGACATTTAGCCACCGGCACCTGTTAGTCGGCTGTTCTGGACATTTAGCTCCTTACATAATTGTAATTAAATCAGGCTGCAGCTGACTACGATTATGTACCTATGATTTTCTGGGCTAGCTAACTTATAAAGCTAGTCCCCTATGATCATTTTGATGAAGCGTCAGGGACGCCTTACTGCTTTATCTTATATGTTCATTAATTGTTGCTTCTTGCTTGCACTATTTGGTCAACTGTCTATCTAGAGTTAACTATAGGTCAACTTAGTCCATTGATCTAAATCTAGGGTTAACTATTAGATAGCTAGGATAAAGTGATATCAACCATAGTCCTACCTTTAAACTAATCCCAAAATCCTTATTCAACATATACCATATATCCTAAGTATCACATCTATATATAATGGATGATATCTAACCTCATCCTATATATAAGGTATAACCCAATACAAGTATGATACATCCTATACAATATATGATACACATCACATGTACATATATCTATGAATATACCATAGGATACGACCCAACTTCTCATTAAAAACCATATATATATATAAAAAAAAAAAAAAAAAAAAAAAAATATATATATATATATATATATATATATATATATATATATATATATATATATTTTTTTTTAAATATATATATATCTCATCCTATATATATATATATATATATATATATATATATATATATATATATATATATATATATATATATATATATATATATATAATATATATATATAAAGTATATACTACACCAAAAAGGAAATGATCAAATACATAGGTAGTTAATGAACTCTTCACCTTGTAACTGGTATAGGCTATCTAGGGACATGATAACAACCTAAAGTGGACTGCATAGAGGTTCCAAATGGACTCAACAATATACTACTAATTCCCTAACAAATCCTCATACCCATCTATACACCTGGTACCAAATGTATACTCCTCATATATCCTTATTTGAACAAGCCTATTTAGTCTATACTAGGAAGGTAATAGGCATTACAAATCCTCTGAGAATCTGATCTAAAGGTATCCTAAGGCTGGCATGTGGGGATATCTCAATCAATTGTCTGCTATAATACATGTATATCTAGGTCATCCCAAGGACTTCTCTACTCTTGATACACACATGTAAGGTTGATACACATGAAGTAATTATGAACAAGAGATTACACATATGGGCACAGCTACAGAACAGGTTGTCAATATGGAAATGTGGACAGAAACTTAGACTAACCAAGTTTAGATGTAATTTCTTAATTGATACCTTAAAGGATATCCATGGACTGAGCTCAACTTGACCTACTCAAGTCTCATGGCTTCCCAACAAATGAACAATGCAATGGGTTGATAGTCAATGGTGCAGGGATAAACATTTCTTAGCTAATACAAGTGAATGACTTGATAACCTAGGATGAGAGTGGACATGACATCATAATACAATAAAGACTGAACCCAACCCATGATATATATATATATATATATATATATATATATATATATATATATATATATATATAGTCCGATACATAGATAAAGGACTGCACAACTAAAGTCTCGAGCCATTACCTATCAATTTATCTGTCAAATGCTTGAACAAGAGGCATAGGAATGGCTACAAGTGGTCTGAACTAAAATAGAACTTATCAGATATTAGGATTGACCTTATAGTCTAGGATGATGATTGTAGAGAACATGTGAACATTCATCTTACTGTACAGAGCTAAACTGGAACATACATAATATATGGGGTATCATATCCAACTGAGCATCTAACAGGATAGTACATAGTGGCCAAAACAGTTATCAAATAGTAAAAACTAATAAAAACAAAAGACTAAAGTTCAGAACCTAGGCAATATCTGATATATGATGGTTTGAGCCAATAATCAGTATGCAATGAATAATCACCTGTAGGAGGAAGGCAGGATGGTGATTCATGGATTAAACTCTCATCTGTAAGGTAGGACAGATTAGAGTGGATGCAGGACATATGAAGACAAGGGAACAGAACAACATGTAGTATGGTTGCTCAAATGGTCAGTGGACATGAACCCTCAATTGCAGTAGATAACCACAAGATAAGACATCAAATGAAGGCAGTGTGTGTACACAATGAAGGGTGGCATGCACAGGCAATGGGATATGCAAATGTAGTAGGAGTGATGTGTTCAGACTAGTGTCGAGGAGTGAAATGAAATGAAGGTTTCAGTTGAGATTGCAGTCATGCATTAGCAGGGTGAAGGCCATCGAATAAGTAAAGTGGTGAGTATGTGGCATAACAAAGCAACGTGAAGGGTGTGTGTTCGCAGACAACTAAATATGAGTGTCAAAGAGTGTGCAAGGGTGAACTAAGTGTACATCAGAGTAAATTAAGTGTGCACAGACAATGGGTGTCTCGACCACACAGAACTGGTTTCTGCGGGTCATGCCACGGCTTAACAAGGCCATGACTCACTGCCCAAGGCCTAGGGTCTTAGGTCAGTCACCTACCCTACCTATAGGAGTCAGTAGGAAGTGAAATGGTCCAGTGATGGTCGAGATCCAGGCCCCTAGTAGTAGGGGATACTGTTCAGTACAGAACAATCCAGTTCGAGTGTCCCCGTCTCCAAATTGATACATCAAATCAAACCAAAATCAACTCAGTCATAAACTTATGTAATCTACATATAATTAGCTACCAAAACATATAATTTGTTTAAAAATTAGAGAACAAAAAGTTCTAAGTAGTATTTCATCGAACACTTGAAATACTCCTCTGATACTCTTATGATATGCACCCCAAATGGATTCGATTTTGAACCAAACATAACCTAGTGCTAGGGAAACCCTAAATGAATGCATCTATGGTGAAAAATCAGGAAATTAATAGGTTTAGAGGTCATTACCTATTGAGAGTTGGAATCTCAATGAAAAGCCCTTTGAAAAGATCCCACACCAAATCCAATGACCAAATTGCTCTCAATCCTTGCTAAGCTAGCCAATAGAGACCTCCTCTACACAAGGGGAGTGATTTGAAATTGGTTTGTTTGAATTTGGAGATGATTTGATGAAATGGGACAAATTTGGGAAAGAAAACAAATTTGGGTTAGGGTTTCAATGTAAGGGAAGAAGGAGGCAACTTATACTATATATAGGCAAAGGAATAGCCTAATGTGGCCGGCCAAGGGGTTACCTAGGGTTAGGGTTAGGTTCAATTGCCTTGAAAGGCCTCTCAATACATCAATTCTAGCCCTTTAGGTAAAGGCCCAAACTTGAATAGGGTTTTGCACAAATATCTAGTTCTAACATAATATCTAGATACTTTAGGACTTAGTTAACTAGTTGAATTCTACTAACTAAGATTCTACGGTCATGATCAACATCTAGATTTGGATAATTCTAGGGTTAGACCTAATATAACACTTAGCACATTATTAATTAAATAAAATTCAAAAATAATAATAATTCATAATTTACCAAAATACCCTTAGCTAAAAAGTGGTATTGAACTAATCTAATCATATTAGCTAGGTTTTCATGGTCATGGTTAGTCTCTAGGCTAAGTAGTTCTAAAGTTTCACTAGCAAGGGACATAATCACAATACATCAATTTAAATAATATTAAAATAATCAAAAATTTACTAATTAATCATAACATGATTTAAATAAATTATTTAATACCTAACATGATCAATTTTACAAAAGTTCAAAATTACCCTCATTTTAGAAAAGTGGTAGTTACATGATGAATCCTTCGATATATGGAAACAATACTCTTTTGCCGCATCGCTATCTCTATATGATAGGAGAAGTATTCAATCACCAGAGTAAAAAAATATGGTGATAGAGGATCACCCTGACGGAGTCCTCTGTTACTTTTGATGAATCCATACGGGATATCACGGAGGATACAAAAAATATAGAGGTAGTGATGTACTCCCGAACGCGGTCAACCCATATCTGATCGAATCCTATAACAGCCATCAGTTTACAAACAAACACCCGATTCACCATATCATATGCTTTGCGGGGATCTTGTCACGACCCGCTCCCAATTTTGGGATACGAGTACGTGGCCAAGTCCAGCCTACGCCGCAGCATCGGCGGTAGTACGCTGTCTGGGCTCAATATAAATCTCAAATACAACAAATATCTCTATTTTGCTCATTCACAATAATTATTTTAATTATAACTCCAATAATGCATTCAAATTTACATACAGATACAAACCCGCTACATATGACTATTCTATCTAGAATCTATAGTTGGCCTCCAAGATAACTCTAACTCCACCCGAAGGAACCCAAAGCAAGAGAGCAAGTCATCGAGAATAGTCATCAAGAATCTGTCAACTGAAAAATGGTTATCCAGTCAGGATTGGAACAAGATCACCATAACACTATATTACACAATATATTATACAAGCATGAAGGAACGATAAAAGGGATTTAACTGAAGATAAGTAAAGGCATGACATTGTATGATAAGAAAGTACCTTTGAAACGTGATAACAATATGACGGTAGACTTGACGAAAGAAGATCAATAAACAATAGAGTAACAATAATTAAGTCACGTGTACTGTGTGTTTTAGAATACCAAATTTCAGCATGTAGACGGCTTGGGATATCCATCAGTCATACGTGTGGTGCATGACTGATATTATGCAATCAATGTATAGGGAGTCTGTATTCAATTCGTTGACCACATGCTTACTTGTTGTATTCCCCCGCCCGACTCACTCATAATACATGTCCACTACGATAAACATTAGCAATACGATAAACTGTAATCAATAGGAAACAATGAGTAAGGCATGAACATGTATGTATATCCAACCGATTCTAACTCTCGTGCACAATAGTAATCATGAACAATGACAATCATGAACCATAATCGAGTAATAGTGAAAAGATGACACGAAGATACATGTAGTATAAAATAAAGGAAACATAGGTCATAGTGATACTTCCCTCGGTTTGATTTGAAGCTGACTGGCACGATATTGTCATGTCGACACAGAAATAGTCTCAGAAGTTAAAGCTACGCAAGATGATTTTAGATGATGAGACGGGCCTCTAAAATAAAAACCAAAAATAAAATATTTTGGAAAATTGTTAAGAAAAATATATGATGTGTACTTTTTCATCAGCGTTCCGAAACTTTAAACGGATCGTGATTCCGATTCCTGGTTCACTCGAAATCTCGAAAACACCGAAACGTATCAAATTTCGGACAACTGACACTCCACGAATTTTCTAGAAAATTAGGTTAATATTATTTGAAAATAAATTTTATATTCAGAAAATATACCTCGAGACGGTTTCAACAAAAAAACTGGAGGTCAAACGGAGTCCGGAGTTGGAAGTTATGGCCCTTCGAAGTTGGTAAAACATTTGAAAAGGAAGGCTGAATTTATGACAAATTTGGGGTAATTAAGACGAAAAAAAAAGAGAGAAATTTTGGAAAAGAAGGTATGAGAGATGATTTTATTTTATAGCTTCAATATATATAGATAATGGAAAGCAATTAGTGAATTAGGATATGATTAGAACTCAATCAATAAAGATATGATTAGGATTACCAACTAATTTGGATAGGAATATGATTAGTTCAAATAAGAAATAATCTATCTAATACTAGATATGATTCAAATAGGATTACAATTTCTAATGGACAAGTCTCTCCATAAATTTAAATCAAATAAATTATTTAAATCCAAATTATATGAATTCAAATCCAAATATAAATCCAAATCAAATTCAACATAATAACTTTAAGATAAATTTAATGTTTATCAAAGCAATTTAAATCATATAATAGATAAATCGTTAAATTAAATAATATTTCAAATCTAGATTAGATAATTCTTAATGCCACAATTAGTAACCATAAGTATTTTAAATAATGTTTGATGTTATCAAATAAGGTAAAATATATTTTTTAAATCTAAATCTTATTCAAAATAAGTTACTAAATCTTTTTATTGCTCCAAAAATAATCATGATTTTCAAACTATTTTCGAAACCGATATTTTTTTTTGAAATCCAAACATAATAATAAATAACTTTATAATTTCAATAATAAAATTTTAAGAACAAATATTTTTTAAAACTAAATAGTACTTTCAAACCGTTAATTACAAACTACATTTTGAAATGCAGAAAAATAGTAAATATCTTTTACAAAGTTTCAAAAATAAATTACTTTCAAACACAATAAAAAAAATATAAAAAAATTGAGAAACAAGGGTTACAAATCTACCCACCTTAGAAAAATTTCGTCCTCGAAATTTAAGGATGACAGCAAAAATAGGATTGGTTGGTCAGGTGAAAAGATAGAAAAATTTAAAAATGAATAATGATCAATGAGATAAAAATAATATTTTATTTCTTAATAAGAAGATTGATCAAGAAGGATGGAAGAATGTAGTCAATGGATATAGTTCGGAGGAGTATTACCTACATGACATGTAATTTATCGCTCATCAATCTTATAAATTCGTATCCTCAAGAATATTAAAAAAATTCTCAAATTCAATCATTTTTTTTTAAATCACTAACTCAATTTAATACCGTGATGTAGCAATCATGAATATCATCTTATCAAATTCACAACCCTTAATCCAACTTGATAAATATCTTCAAAATCTAACTTCACAAAACTTTAAATTCCTCAATTTTATTTTAATTTCAAAATTCAACATTTTCATAATCGCCTCAAAAATTTAAATTCCATAAAATTTCAAATCATACCTCAATTTTATTGAAATTATTTCCTTTAAAAATTAAATATTCGACCTTATCAATAATTCATCGATCATATAGAAATTTAAACCTCAGAATACCAAAAAGCTAAAAATTTCATCTCCAACAGTAACCAAAATATTCAATTTATCAATCGAGAATTATATCCATCTTTGATTAGAGTCATTTATCAAATCATAATTTCAACTTCATCAAATAGGGCATCTCAAAATTCAACGAATATCACCACCTTAATCATGTAGCCTATGTAACAACCTTAACTACCCATACAATCAATTCAAAATAATTCTATGGGTTATCCACGGTGTACCTAGTCCTAGGCCTAGTCATTTTTTTAAAAATCAAATCAACCTGATTGTGAATGAGCATCTTAATCGCAGGCTTGCAGTAGTACGACTAATATAGGTACTACCACAAGTTCGCATAATTTTGCAAAAACGGACCTGCATGGGCCACCATAAAAACTTGTCACGACCCGCTCCCAATTTTGGGATACGAGTACGTGGCCAAGTCCAGCCTACGCCGCAGCATCGGCGGTAGTACGCTGTCTGGGCTCAATATAAATCTCAAATACAACAAATATCTCTATTTTGCTCATTCACAATAATTATTTTAATTATAACTCCAATAATGCATTCAAATTTACATACAGATACAAACCCGCTACATATGACTATTCTATCTAGAATCTATAGTTGGCCTCCAAGATAACTCTAACTCCACCCGAAGGAACCCAAAGCAAGAGAGCAAGTCATCGAGAATAGTCATCAAGAATCTGTCAACTGAAAAATGGTTATCCAGTCAGGATTGGAACAAGATCACCATAACACTATATTACACAATATATTATACAAGCATGAAGGAACGATAAAAGGGATTTAACTGAAGATAAGTAAAGGCATGACATTGTATGATAAGAAAGTACCTTTGAAACGTGATAACAATATGACGGTAGACTTGACGAAAGAAGATCAATAAACAATAGAGTAACAATAATTAAGTCACGTGTACTGTGTGTTTTAGAATACCAACTTTCAGCATGTAGACGGCTTGGGATATCCATCAGTCATACGTGTGGTGCATGACTGATATTATGCAATCAATGTATAGGGAGTCTGTATTCAATTCGTTGACCACATGCTTACTTGTTGTATTCCCCCGCCCGACTCACTCATAATACATGTCCACTACGATAAACATTAGCAATACGATAAACTGTAATCAATAGGAAACAATGAGTAAGGCATGAACATGTATGTATATCCAACCGATTCTAACTCTCGTGCACAATAGTAATCATGAACAATGACAATCATGAACCATAATCGAGTAATAGTGAAAAGATGACACGAAGATACATGTAGTATAAAATAAAGGAAACATAGGTCATAGTGATACTTCCCTCGGTTTGATTTGAAGCTGACTGGCACGATATTGTCATGTCGACACAGAAATAGTCTCAGAAGTTAAAGCTACGCAAGATGATTTTAGATGATGAGACGGGCCTCTAAAATAAAAACCAAAAATAAAATATTTTGGAAAATTGTTAAGAAAAATATATGATGTGTACTTTTTCATCAGCGTTCCGAAACTTTAAACGGGTCGTGATTCCGATTCCTGGTTCACTCGAAATCTCGAAAACACCGAAACGTATCAAATTTCGGACAACTGACACTCCACGAATTTTCTAGAAAATTAGGTTAATATTATTTGAAAATAAATTTTATATTCAAAAAATATACCTCGAGACGGTTTCAACAAAAAAACTGGAGGTCAAACGGAGTCCGGAGTTGGAAGTTATGGCCCTTCGAAGTTGGTAAAACATTTGAAAAGGAAGGCTGAATTTATGACAAATTTGGGGTAATTAAGACGAAAAAAAAAGAGAGAAATTTTGGAAAAGAAGGTATGAGAGATGATTTTATTTTATAGCTTCAATATATATAGATAATGGAAAGCAATTAGTGAATTAGGATATGATTAGAACTCAATCAATAAAGATATGATTAGGATTACCAACTAATTTGGATAGGAATATGATTAGTTCAAATAAGAAATAATCTATCTAATACTAGATATGATTCAAATAGGATTACAATTTCTAATGGACAAGTCTCTCCATAAATTTAAATCAAATAAATTATTTAAATCCAAATTATATGAATTCAAATCCAAATATAAATCCAAATCAAATTCAACATAATAACTTTAAGATAAATTTAATGTTTATCAAAGCAATTTAAATCATATAATAGATAAATCGTTAAATTAAATAATATTTCAAATCTAGATTAGATAATTCTTAATGCCACAATTAGTAACCATAAGTATTTTAAATAATGTTTGATGTTATCAAATAAGGTAAAATATATTTTTTAAATCTAAATCTTATTCAAAATAAGTTACTAAATCTTTTTATTGCTCCAAAAATAATCATGATTTTCAAACTATTTTCGAAACCGATATTTTTTTTTGAAATCCAAACATAATAATAAATAACTTTATAATTTCAATAATAAAATTTTAAGAACAAATATTTTTTAAAACTAAATAGTACTTTCAAACCGTTAATTACAAACTACATTTTGAAATGCAGAAAAATAGTAAATATCTTTTACAAAGTTTCAAAAATAAATTACTTTCAAACACAATAAAAAAAATATAAAAAAATTGAGAAACAAGGGTTACAGATCTAGTTTAATGCATACCTTCGTGCTACCTTTTTTGTTGAACTCTCGCATCATCTCATGTGCCAACAAACTATGCTCAGCGATGGATCGTCCTTTTATGAAGGCTGCATGGTTCTTTGACACCAGTCCTTGCATTATACCCTTCACCCTACGAACCATCAGGTGTGTAATTATTTTGTATAAATAATTACAACACGCAATTGGTCAGAAATCAGCCAACGATGTCGCACCTTCTTTCTTCGGCAGCAAAGTTAGGAATGTATGGTTCAACTCCTTCAATAATTTCCCAGATCCGAAGAACTCCTGGACAGCTAGAATTACTGGGGCCTTAGAGTTCTGCCCAGTAAAATTTGTAGAATTTGCATGATAATATCCTCGATCTCCTCCAACCTCACAGGTTCCATGAGCAAACGATTTCCATAAGCAGTAACAATCCTCTTGCACACTATGTCAGGGAAAACAGAGGTATAACGAGACTGATTATAAAGCTCTGAGTAATACTGACAGCTTCTGTCTGTATTCCTTGCTGGAAATCTACTGAATTTTTGCTCGAGTGTAATAGTTGTTGGAAGCTGTTATGATTTTGTTTGGCACGGATCATGTCATAGAAGAATTTTGTCCTGCGATTGCCATCTTTAAGCCATTTGTATTTTGAACGCTGAGCAAGTTGTACCTCCTCCTGTAGCCGTAGTTCCCCCACTTCCCGTACCAACTCATTTTCCCGAGCCGCTAGCATCCCGTCCAAAATATTCTGCTGGAGATCACCCTGTATCGTCTGAAGTACGGCCTCCAAATCTGCTAACTGGGGACGAGGTCGCTCCCGCACCCATCGTCGAAGAGCTGCCTTGGTTAACTTCAAAATTTATGCCATTCTGAACTGTGCGAACCCTTATGCCGTAGATGTCAGACATTGATTCACAACCTCCGTATAGCCAGGAATGAGGAACCAGCTATTGTTGTATCTGAAAGAGTGAGTCAACCAGTGAGGATTGGACATGAGTACAACCCGAATTGGCGAATGGTCGGAGGTCCCAGCTGCTAGTCCTTCTGCTGCAACATGAGGGAATAATCGGAACCAGTCACTATTGGTCGAGGCCCGATCAAGCTGGCAAGCCACTTTTTTTTATGGATTTGTTGTGCCACGTCCAGAGATGTCCCGATCTCTCCAAACTTTAAAGTCTGAACTGTAGTAAGCAACGCTGAAAATCCATCAGGATGGGATATGGGACCGCCGTCCCCCAACTTTCTCTTTTCTATATAGGATAGCATTGAAGTCACCTATACATAGGAGAGGAAGTTTTACAGAACTTGTCGTACTGTAGCTCTCCTTCCCGAATTTTTTTGAAATATTTATTATTATTATTTATTTGATTTAAATGGTGATTTTTAGAATTTTTATAAATAATTAATTATTTAATTATTACGGTAGATGACCTTAGCCATGGTTGAGTTTTAAAGTACAAGACGACTAGGAATCATGGCACGAATAGTGCAGTAGTGTGCTTTGACTAGGATATTAGTCCTAGTAGGGAAGGTCGAGCCATAGTGATGTCCTAACTAGGAAAACCAGGCCAAGTTGTGACATGACCATTATAAATAGTTTAATTATTCATTATTAATATTATTTGACGTTTAGGAGACCCGGTTGTACCAAACCATCCCGGACTGGACCCATACCAAGCCCAAGCCCATATAGTCATACGGGACGTCCAATGACATTCGTGTTGATGTATTTTGGAATGATGGTGTCGTATTCCGTTTTAATAATCTAATAAGTATTTTCTAAGTATTCTTAAATAAATATTATAAATATCATTATTAGTTGATATTCAATGATATTGTATATAAATAGGTCCTTGTACATTTTTAGAATTATTAGAGTGTGCATAATGGTATATACACCATTATTGGTTTATTAAATTTCGTTATTATTATTATTATTATTATTATTATTATTATTATTTTATTGAGATTATTATTATATAATATAAATGTATATATATAGGCGTATATGTGAATATATAATATATATATGTAGGTGTACATGTGTATGTATACATAAATATATATAAATATATGTGTGTACGTGTATATATATAAATACATATACAGCGGGTCGCTAAAGACGAGACCCTGCTGGCCACCATTTCACCAAAGAGCGGGTCGCTAAAGACGAGACGCTATTGTAGGTTATCCCTTCCCTCATTAGCGATAATGACAACGAGACCCTGCTGGCCACCACTTCAGAGGAGGAGGTCAAAGCAGCAGTCTGGTCCATTAACGAGCACAGTGCCCCGGGACCGGACGGGTTCAACAGCGTCTTCTTCAGAGATTGCTGGGATATCATTAATGACTTAGTCGAAGCCACTACTGCCTTTCTCTAAGGGACCAGTAACCCTAATTCGATTTCATGCGCCAACATCATCCTTATCCCCAGAAAGACAATCCGAAAACCTTTAAGGACTTCCGTCCGATCAGCCTCTGCACCTTTACCAACAAGATCATATCTAAGATTGTCGCTGTTTTCCATAAATAAATTCACTTTATTTATTGTGTATCTGGGAAAATACAACTGTAGGAATCCGATCTAGAAGACGATCGCTTTATCCCTTAGACGATGCGAAGAAGAAAAGCTCTCAAGAATTCGACAGCAATTTAGATAGCTATGTCTCTGTACAATGAATGAGAAAAGAACTCTATTTATAGAGTCAAAAATAACTGAAAAGATAACTGTCTTCACAACCTGTGCATAGTTAAAAATCACGCAGGATTAAACATATGCAAGGTTATGAGCAGTTACTGGACGTGGCCTGTAACTGTTGGACACATGGCAATCGTGCATGAGTCGTGTGTAAGTTACAGGACACACAGGTGAGAGATTGGTGGCATGGCTGCCACGTACTCCAATTTGATGAAATTCACGCAGGCTTGTTGAGGACGAAATCCACGCAGACTTGGGGCAGAAAACTTCAGAATCCAAGCAGACTTGGGGCAGAAAGCTTCAAAATCCACGCAGACTTGGGACAGAAAGCTTCAGAATCTACGCAGACTTGGGGCAGAAAGCTTCAAAATGCACGCAAGCTTGAGGAAGAAACATAGAAGTTCAAAATACACACAGACTTGAGTCAGAACTGCCAGCTGTCTTGATTCGACGTGCCTCGACTGACACAAAATCTCTGACATTGATTGTCTTGTCAGTCGCATTAAATGAAAATAAGCTCTTTTGGTACGCCAACTTGAAGAAAGCTGAGTCTTGTTGAAGAAGATTTCAAAAGTCACGCAATAGTCGGCTGTGATCTCTCGAGTTTCGTGCGTACGTGGCATGCGAGGAGACATTCTTTGACTGTCGTGCTGTCAGTCATAATGACACTCTGACAAATGATGAGCTGTCTCTGCGTATATTTGAAAAAATAGTCTGGTAGAACCCAGCGTAACTTTTAAACATTGTTTTGATCAACTCAGCGTGACTTTTAGATTTTGTCCTGATCAACTCAGCGTGGCTTTCATTTTTGAGGCCTACAAAACTCCCTTCAAAGTTTTCGAAAAAATGATAAATTATTTCGAAATACTTTGAAATCGAGATGATAAAATGAATTTAGTCACGCTGAGATGACTTTAAAGAGAAATTTACTCCGAAATGATTTGGACTGTTGGGATTCTGTGCAGTTAGGATCCCGTACAAAGCTCCTAAATCGAGGCAAATAATGATGTTGCCGTTTGGAATTCTTCATGAGCCTATAAATAAGCCATAAATCACTTCTTTCCTTCTTTACTTGCTTTAGAGAGAGAAAAATCCACAGAAGAGAAACTTTATCTTCCCCGACTTCTTCTTCCCCTTCTCAGCAGCAATGGCTCCTAAGAAAACCGACGCTCAGGCCAAGGAAAAAGCTCCTGCGACTTCCTCGCGTGCCACTACCAACAGACTTCCTCGACGCGAAGTCACGCATCCTCCTATGCAGCGTAAGTGATGGATGGGGATACGAACTGTTGAAGATGACTTGATAAAGATGACTTTGATGAAGATGAACTCCACATAAAAATCTTAGGATCTTAAAACAAATAATAAACTTCAGAAATATATCCCCCCTTCTTAGGGCACATGATATTAATAAAGTATGCCCCCTCTTTAGGGTCAGCCATACTTTACATCTTCGTGTTTACGAAGCTCTGTGTTTCACGCAAATGAGCATGGCTCTCATGACTCTGCATGATTTTTTATGTATTGGCAGGGATGTTAATGTTTGAATTATTCACGCAGCTTTCATGACTCTGCGTAATTTTTCACATGTTGGCAGAAATGTCAATGTTGAATTATTCACGCAGCTTCTGAGAGTCATCCTCTGGATAGACTAGTCTTGATCTGTCAGCGTATTTTTGTCATTTTCACTTAAATGTGATTCTGGCAATAATGCGTGATTTTTATTTTAATCTGTCTGGACTTTGCGTGAATTAATCACCTGTGTGAATAAATCATTCAGCGTGTCTTGATAGTATATCTGTCTGAAGTCTGCGTGACTTATGAAATTTCCTTCGAGCACTGCTATACATGCATAAGGCTCGTAGAGATAGATTTTACTGAAACACATCTGACCTTGTCTTCTTTTATTTTCTGTAGTGAACATCCGAAGTGAAGAGGCAGATTATGAAGGGCACTTGAGTTTTTTATTTAAACATGATTTATCTCATGTGTAATTTCCTCAATTTGACCTTCCAGAAGCCAGACTGTCGTTGTTGACAAATCAAGACCATACAACTCTACTCTATCTGATGAATGGTCAACCCTTTCAGAGTCTTGATTTGGTGTCCCACAAGAAACTAGCATTTCTGTTCGGGGATGCCATAGCACAGAAGTCACAACCAAAGGGCATCAGAGAGAAAGTCTGCTTCTATTTCGAAGGTGATGCAAGACAGCCCATGTACTGGCCGAAGGTTTCTAGGGGCTTATCTATCATGAGATTCATGCATGCCAGTTATCCCAGAAAGATGTCCTGGCACTTAACAGAATATCAGCAGGCAAAGACGAGCCATATCAATTACAGGAAGGAAGGATTCTTCAGTTCCCCAGAGAATCATGTATCCGTGTTCCGAGGTTTGAAGCCGGGATGTGTACCACCCGAAGACTCATCAATATTGATGCCATTCAGGATGCCTGTTTTCATAAATGAATTCATGGCAAACGAGAATGCATTCTACCCCACCGATTCGACGTCGAGGATGAACGGCTTAATGAATCAGGAAAACATAAGGTGGAGGACTTTGGTCCATTGGGCTCTGGAGAAGTTTGAGAGTGAGTTGAAGAAGATAAACCTTTATGACGCAATCGTCAATTCATCCTACGGTTTCAGACCCAACCCCTTTCTGTTCCTGGCCTTGATTGAGAGGTATAACCACAGGACGGGGACATTTATGACTCCCAAAGGGGAGATGGGCTTTGCCCTTCATGAGATGGAATACATCTCGCATCTGCCTTCAGGCACACTACCGTATGAAGAGTATGTGCCTACGACAGAAGAGCTTAACTTTCTGTCGGAGAAGAATCCGGAGATGGTACACCTGTTTGAAGAGATGATGTGCCATTTTGGCACATGTACTCTGTATTACAAGAGTACTAAGGAAGAAATCGGCAACCACATCCAGAAGTGGATGTCTTATCTTTTCATGAACCGGAAAAAGGATGAGAAAAAGATAAACGAGAAGAGATGGTACCAAATTAATTCCTTCAAGCCTCTCTCTGAGAGTGAAATTATTTATCTACTAGAGAAGTATGACTGCAAGGATTTCACGATCGATGAAGACTGGTATAAGTTAAAAGCTGGAACCACCTTCAGCTCGTATGTGAGACAGAGTGGAAAGACTCTGTCAAGGAACGATCATTTAGCCGGATTCCTATCTCTTTGGTTAAGAAGATTCGTCGTTCCTGGCTCCAGCTCTCTGGACAGAATACATAGAGGCATTATTTTTGCAGCAGTGCGCCTTATGTATGGTTATAAGATAGACTTATTATCAGCGATGACCTGTAGGCTGAACGCAGGTCTTCGAAATTTTGTAACCAATATGCTATCTAATCAGAGGAGGATGACCGATGAATTCCCGAGAATAGAGATGCCCTTCACATATCTATATGGTTGGCTTCTTCTCCATCATGACGGTCTGATACCTCCGGGAGCAGAAGGGAGTGGCAGTCTTTTTTTTGGAGAAGTACTCTGGAGAAACTTTCTGGAAGGTTCACACTCTTCTAGAATGCAGAAATATTCTGAATCGAGCATCATATTGGTCCATTCAATGTGTCCCTCCACCACTGGGTTATGAGAGCATGCCCTTGAATATGATAGACGGAGATAAAGGGAACAGGCTAGATGATGTAGCCTTTGAGAGGTTGCAGAGAATTCGGCCCTCTCATCTGGTATACCGTCATGAAGAAATGACGTATCTGGAGCCGTATCTACCGAGCCGATTTGCCAGGCAATTCGGATATGACCAACTTCATGTTGGGAATGCCACCACCTGCCTTTCTGCTCGTGGAGGGCTTATTGACGGAGCTCGGGCCTGGAGATACTTCGCGGCTAGAGATACAAAAGCTGTATTCTCTATGCCTAATCCTTTATCCAGCACGGGGATGAAGATGCTTTACACATATGCTCGCTTCTATGTTTCGTCGAGCACCTTCATGCCGAGTTTCCATCTGAAGACTTTTGTTGCGGAAGATGACCCAGCTCCATCAAAGAGGTCGAAGAAGAAGATTGTTACTCAACGATTTTCTCCGGAACCTGAAGATGAGACAGCGGAGGTTGAGCCCCTATATGACTTATTTCAAGAGCAAAATTTTCCTGATGAAGTTCTTTCTCCCATATTTGTATCCCTTTCTAAGAGGAAGTGAAGTGATGAATCTGAGACAGTCTCCAAAAAGAGTACTAAGTCTCAGACATCTAAGAAAAAGAAGAAAGGGGTCTCAGTAACTGCCACTTCATCTTTAGGTGGCATCTCAGTTGACGAAGATGACGCCGCCGATAAAGACGAAGATACAGATGAAGACGATGCTCCTTTGATAACAAGGAGGTCGAGAGGCAGGTACGTCAAGAAGACCGTCGGCAAAATGAAGGGCAATAAACTCCTGGAAACAATTATGAGTGGAGGGGTCTTGCCAGAGATTAATGAAGCGGCTTCCACTAAGAAAACAGAATCTGATTATGTTCATCTTCCAGCAACTTCAGCTGAACAGACTGAGGTAGAGTCCACTCGAGCTCAGGAAACGACTGCTCCGACAACAAGTGGAGTAGCTACTGAACCCTCAGAGATGAGGATGATCCCTTTTGAACATGGGACTGAGGGCGTCATCCAGGCATTGGATGACCAGATTGAATATTCTAAAGAAGAACCAGCCCCGGCAGAAGTTATGGAACAACCGGAAGTTCCAGAAACTCAGGTTGAAGAAAACATTTCTTTGGCCAGAGGCGATGAAGACGTGCCAACGTTCGAGCTATCAGCTGCTGATGACTTGTTGAAGAATGTTTGTAAAGACATCATTCTTCGAACTGATATTCCAGAAAAGACTGAACCGGCAGTCAATACTGAGCTTGCTATCA
Source organism: Iris pallida (assembly GCA_029216955.1). Lineage (NCBI taxonomy): Eukaryota > Viridiplantae > Streptophyta > Magnoliopsida > Asparagales > Iridaceae > Iris > Iris pallida. The sequence goes on along the minus strand of JANAVB010042018.1, from coordinate 1,592,205 downwards.
TTACTGTTCCTGAGATTCATCCATCTCAAGGAATAGATAAAGATGTGAACATCGTGGACTCCGGATCAGAGACTCATCCTGAAGCTGGGGATAAAAAAGAGTCTGAAGAAGAAGAAGAAACTGAAGAAGGAGAGGATTGGCATGCTGGCACTTCTACTCATTATGATGAAGATAAAGTCATAGGGAACAGAATGGAACTCAGCTCCGAACCTGCTCAATCTTCGGACAACGCTCCAGTGCCTAGTAATTCTAGAGCTGGAAGCAGTCACATAAAGCAGGTGTCGGACACCATCATGGACCGGCTACGAGAAGACGCAAGACTCCCTCAATATATAGAATATGAACCTCAGCCTGGTAGAATTTTATTCTAAATTCTGTTTTTACTGTTTCTTTTTCTTTAGATGCTGATTATTTTTTCTTCGACTAGTAGGAACTGCTGCAACAATGAGTTCAACTCATGCTCCACTTGTCCAGACTGATGCTGATGAAGGGAGCTCGTACTTGCCAACTTCTTCAGCGGCACATACCTCCGTTCTCAGGATAGAAAACATACAAGCTTCTTCTTCAATGATGACAGCGACTCCTGGGTTCGAGACAGGATTGGCAAGGACTTTGGGGATGTATTCAGATATCATCTATTCATATCTGGATACGTACTCCAAGCGTTTCTTGAAAGACGAAGCTATGCCATTCTCTGAGCTCCGAACGGTGGTCAATTTCCTGCTCCTGGCATTGTGACATGCTGGCTGCGAATCTCAATGTATCTTCTTCGAACATCTCCTGGATGAACTAGAGATAACTTTCCGAAAATACTGGGAAACTAAGAAGGAAGATATTCAATCTTTAACTGTGGCTGAGATCAGTCAATTGGAGCATGAGGCCCAGGCCCAGCAAGTTGCATTAGAAGAATTTCTCGCTTCTTCATCTGAGAAATTAGTAGAAAAGGGTGCAGAAATATCAGCTACTCGTCAGAGAGTAGAACTTCTGGCAAAGGATGAAATGTCAAAAGCTGAAGGGCTCAAGAAGTTGCAAGAGGAGCTAGCTCGTCTTCAGGAGCGAATTGCCTCCATAGAAAAAGAGCGAGCTGAAGTCGTAACTGCTCTTATATCAGAAGCTGAACGCTATCAACTTCTTCAACAAGAGCGAGAGCAGATACAGGCGAAGCAAATTGAAGAAGTTAATCGTCTCCAATCTGCTATTATCATTTTTGATGAACAAAATGTCACAGTCGAAGCAGCAGAAAGAGTTCACAAAGCTCATGATGAGAAAATGAGTACTGTACTTGATCGTATTAAGGAGCTAATAACTCCTAATAAATAGATCTCTTACATTTTCACTTGTAATCAATATTTTGATTTTGAATGAAGACGAATGAGAACTTTTGATCTGATTTTTGACTTTGTTGTTTTGATAATGATATATTTATAGAAAATATGTTCAGAAGTAAATAATACATGACACATTTCTATAGAATAGAATGTACAAATGAACTTTGTAATTCTATCAGATGATATTAAACTAGAGATGATCTTAGTTTAATACTGATTAGAAAAAATAGAATTCAGACATAAAAATATCTTTGAACTCAATTTTTCATGATCTTTGGACTCCAGAATCAAAAGACTAGATATCATTTTCATAAATATGATACTGACGTGTATGATGAACGATGATGAATCGAATGTATGTGAGATAAACGGAAAAACCGACAAATGATGGAATGAACGGATAAACCGTCTAAAATGAATGATAATGAACGGATGAACCGTCAGATGATGATGAATGAACGGGTAAACCGTCGAGTGATAATGAACGGGCGAACCGTCGGATGAATGTGATAAATGAACGGATGAACCGTCAGGCATTAATGAACAGGCGAACCGTCGGATGAATGTGATAAATGAACGGATGAACCGTCGGGTGGATGTAATGAACGGACGAACTGTCAGAATAAATGTAATGAACGGACGAACCGTCAGGTGATAATGAACGGGTGAACCGTCGAATGAATATGTCACTTCGTTGTTTGAGGAATCTCTGTATATAAATAGAACATAAATCTGACAGGAATGAGCACTCCTACTTTTCACATAAAAATGTCATCTGGAGAAGTATCTAAGAAGACTGAAATCGCCCCGAAGGTTCAGAAGGGCACTGAAGAACGCCCTGCCGGTCCAGTTCAGCCGAAGGAGGTAGAAGCAGGCGAAGGTTTGTCTGCACCCCAGCCACCACGAGGCATCCTAGACTTTCTGTTTGATCCAGGAAGGACTGAAGAAGAGGAAGCCATGAGGATGGCTGCTTGCAAATTCCTCGTGGGTTCCAGCAAAGAAGTTCTCAGCTCTTTTGCTGATCGCGTTTTCGAGAAGGACGGCAGCGGTCCGCGTCCAAATGTAGAAAAAAATGATAGTGATCTTCCTTAATATCATGTACTATCATCCATGATGAAATAAAATTTAAATTTTATTTATAGACTTGAACTTGTCTGATGATTTACAAGCATTTATATTTATACATAATACTTTTTAAGGAATTTGCCATTGATAGGCATCATAGCAATTCGACCATCCAGTTCTGAGAGTTGATAAGCTCCATTTGAGAAGACTCGGCTCACAACATAGGGACCTTCCCACTTTGCATCGAATTTGCCTTTGCTTATATGAGTCATAGTCATAGGACGTCTGACTGTTAGAACAAGTTCTCCTTTTTGATATGCTCGAACTCTGACTTTCTTGTTAAAAGCTCTTGAGATTCTAGCTTGATAGAATTCGATATTCTGTTGAGCAGATAATCGTTTTTCATCCAGAGCTTCTAATTCCTGAAGTCGAAGACGATCATTATTCTCGGTGGTAAGTTTATTAGCGATTGCTATCCTTAAAGAAGGAATTTGAATCTCTAATAGAAAAACAGCTTCGCATCCGTACACCAGAGAGAAAGGTGTACATTTAGTAGCATTACGAACTGTAGTACGGTAAGCCCACAAACATTCACCAAGTTTCTCACTCCAATTACGTTTGTTGGTAGAAATAAACTTCTTTAAGAGTTTGATGATAGTTTTGTTGAAAGCTTCTGCTAATCCGTTAGCTGCCGGATTATATGCGGTAGAAGCCATATTGTTGATCCGATGATCGTCGCAGAATCGAGTAAACTTCTGGCTGACGAACTGTGGTCCATTATCATGAACAATGCGTCGAGGAACACCAAATCTATAGATGACATGATGCTTGATAAAGTTGATGACATTGGAAGTTTTGACTTCAGATAAAGGAATGGCTTCTGTCCATTTGGAGAAATAATCAGTTATTGCGAGAATAAACCGATGACCTTTTGATGACGGCGGATTGATCGGACCGATAATATCCATGCCCCAAGCTTCGAAGGGCCATGATGCTGCCGTTGGATGTAGAAATTCTGAGGGTTGATGAATAAAATCCGCATAAATTTGACAAGCTTTACACTTTCTTGCATATTCGATGGCATCTGATACCATAGTGGGCCAATAATAACCCATACGTCGAATACAGTCTTAAAGTTTTGGTCCTGGCTGATGTGCTCCACAAATTCCATCATGTGCTTCGCGAATAATTTGTTGAGCCTCATCACCAGCAACACATCGAAGAAGTAAATCATCATAAGCTCGACGATATAAAGTTTTTGTAGTATGATTGTAATAGAATCTCAGTGATCGTCGTCTGATAGATGCTGCCTCACTCGGATTATCTGGAAGGATATCATACAATACAAAATCTAAGAAAAGAAGTCTCCAATCTTTATCTGTATTCTGATTCTCAGCTGAATTACTGAAGGTGAATTCCATACTAGAATCAGATGAAGATGATAATGATTTATGACTTAATCCAAATCCTCTTGTTGCATTGACATCATGAGATGTTGATTCTTCAGTGTCAACTGGAAGTCCTAGAGTTAGGTTGTTTTCAAGATAAAACAATTCTCGATTGTAAACAACAATTATTTGTTGCCGTCTAATCGGAATAGCCAATACTGTCGCGAGATTAGCAAGAGCATCAGCTTCTGTGTTACATGCTCGCCTAACATGCTCGATGAAGAATTCTTCAAATGAGGAAGCCATAGATATAGCCGATCTATGATAAGGAACCAGATCTTGATGGCGAACTTCATAAGTGCCCCTTATCTGATTGACAATGAGTTTAGAGTCTCCATACGCCTCCAAATGTTGAATATTCAGATGTTTAGCGAGCTGAAGACCAATGAGTAATGCATTATACTCAGCAACGTTGTTTGAACATGGCTGATCGAGAGAATAAGCTCTTTGGATAGCAAGACCTTCTGGTGATACAAGAACAATTCCAACTCCAGCAATAATGTTACCATTAGGACCTATTCTTGAAGCTCCGTCAAAGAATAGACGCCAAGTAGAATCTTCTTCATCAATTTGGTTTGAGTCTAGGACCTCATCTGGAATTTCATCGTAGAGTTTTGAATTTTCTGGAATTGAATGAGCAGCCAGAAAATCAGCTAAAGCTTGTCCTTTGACTGATTTCTGAGGGATATAATGCATGTCATACTGAGCAAGTAAGATTCCCCAGTTAGCCAATTGAGAATTTAAAACACTTGGTTTCTTCATCATAACTCGTATGGGGTTGATCCTGGAGATGACATAAATAGTCTGGCCAATGATATAATGTCGTATCTTTTGAACAGCGAACATCAGGGCTAGACATTCTTTTTCGACTGGTGAATATCGAGGTTCAGCTCCGGTCATAGTACGACTGAGATAGTAAATGGCTTGTTCATGACCATTTTTATTCTTTTGAGCGAGCAATACGCCCAATGAATGACTCATTGCTCGGGTATATAAGAGGAACGGTATTCCTGAGACAGGAGGTACCAATACTGGAGGGCTCATCAGATATTATTTTATATCATCGAATGCTTTCTGACATTCATCATTCCAGACAAAAGAAACACCTTTTTTCATAAGTTTATTGAATGGTTTGCAGCGTCCTGAAAGATTAGAGATGAATCTCCTGATATAAGCGATCCTTTCTTGAAATCCTCGTAGCTCTTTTAAGGTGCGTGGAGGACGCATCTCTTGGATGGCTTTGATCTTCTCGGGATCCACGTGTATACCTTTCAAGGTAATGACGAAGCCGAGAAATTTGCCACTAGAGACGCCTAAGAAGGACTTAGTAGGGTTCATCTTTAATTGATGCTTACGCATTAAATCAAAAATAGTCTTCAAATCTTGGATGTGATTTTCTTTTTGTCGACTTTTGACTGCAATATCATCAACGTAGCATTCGACTATTTTTCGCAAATGTTCACGGAATATAGTGCTCATGGCTCGTTGATAAGTTGCTCCTGCATTCTTGAGACCGAATGGCATCACTGTATAACAGTATGTACCAATTGGCGTTCTGAAGGAAGTGTGTTTTTCGTCATCTGGAAACATTTTAATCTGATTGTACCCAGAATACCCGTCCATGAATGACATTCGTTCGAATCCACAGGTATTATCGATCATAACATCAATAATTGGTAGAGGGAATTCGTCTTTAGGACATGCCGCATTGAGATCGCGGTAGTCTATGCATACTCTGATCTTGCCAGTCTTTTTAAGGACATGAACTATATTAGCCACCCAATCAAGATGTTGTTCCTCTCTAATAAATCCAGAGGCCATGAGTTTATTGACTTCAGCTTCAATTGCATCCATAATGTCTGGACAAAATCGTCGCTGTTGTTGTTTGACCGGTTTAGCATTCGGCATGATATTGAGTTTGTGAGTTACAATCTGTGGATCAAGTCCTGACATATCTTCATAACTCCAAGCAAAGACATTGATGTATTCACGAATAAGTTTGATCATGTCTTGCTTATCAGTTTCTGAAAGACTTTCACTAATGAATATTGGTTTGGGGGATCCCTCTTCACCAACATCTATTTGAACAAGTTTGTCTTCAGTCGGAGGTTCTTTTTGCTCAAATCGGAACTTCCATTGATTATCTAACCTTTGAGCCCATTGCTCTGATTCCGGTGAGATTTTAAACTCGTCTTCGTTTTCATCATTTTCTTCAGCACTGTCAATGGAGACCATGTTGGAAGACAGAATGTTGTAGTGGAAGTCACCGATACTTGTATCAGAATCCCAAGAGGTGGTACTAGAAGAATCAGATTTCTTATCTTCGTCAGATTCGGGATCTTTATGGACAGTATTGATAAAAGGAGGAGGAGCAATATAACCTAATCCGCATTTTGTCCTCCCATATTTCAGAGGAGGAATCCGGACAGGCATTTTTCTTCCTCTACCATCACTAAGGCCAGTTCTGAAGTCATAGCCCATATTTTTGATAATGTCTTTAGATTGCTGACTATAACGACGTAATTGTAACCTTCCAGTATCATCGTTTTTGTCATCGTCTTCTAAATCTGAAGGATTCTGGGGCCCTTTGTAGAAGAATATTGGAATGTCTCCTGGCTTTCTACTAGGAACCAAAAAGTATGAAGTTTGTACTGATTCTAGGGATACGTCTGTATGAAAAGTCTGTACAACTCCTATGGTTATTGTTCTCAAGTCATCTAACAAATGCAAATAACTATGAACATGATTACACACATCAATATACTACAAAGATGGAGACTTTTCATTAAATTTAAAAGCAGTAGTATTTACATTGGGAGAAGGCTGAGCCTTAGAAATCTTAGCCAAATCAATGATTAAAGGGGAAGAAGAAGAACGAAAGAAAGTTTTGTTTCGATTAAGATCGATAACAAATGGCTCAGAAGAGGTGAGCTCCCTTGAAGCCTGAGATGGAAGAGTAGTCCGCCCTCCAACAGGGATTACCAGAATATCTTATTTTATATGTGAAGATGCAGGAACTGTAGTACGCCCACTGACAGGAATGATCAGTGTATCTTGAGTAGGCGACTGAGGTAATGGAGAGATCCATCCGCTCACTGGAATAATGAAAGAACCTTCTCCAGAGGGTTTAGGAGACTGTTACTGAGTAGTTCGACCTTTAACAGGAATTATCAAGGTCTCACTTTGCGGATCCTTTTTCTCCATAGCTTGTATCACCCTTGTATACTCTTCTTTGTACATCCGGGAATCATTGAAATAAGCTTCAACCCCATGGAAAGGATTTATATCAGCAACTTCCTTTTGTACTCTTCTATTGCTGTCAATGTATTTAAAACACTGATGAAGAGTAGAAGGCACCACATTATTTTCATGAAGAAAGGGCCTCCCCAGAAAAAGATTATAAGATCCCACGATCTCGATCACATAGAAAGTGACTTTGGATCTGAAATCGCCTATCTGAAGTTTCAGATGAATCTTTCCCAAAGGCTCGCTTCGGCTTTGATTGAATCCCAGGATAGTAGTAACCGTCTTGGAAAGCTTGTGAAGAGGGATTTTTAGTTCATCCAACAGACTCTTTGGCATTATACTTATAGCAGACCCTGGATCAATGAGGATACGATCTATCTTCATCGTATCGATATAACCGGTGTAGTAGAGAGGCCGATCATGTCGATTATCCTCCAGTAGCATGTCGTCTTGTGTAAAGGTGATATTTGGGATAATCTCCAATACACTGTTGCAATGTAAGCAAGTGGCAGGTTCTTTATCTGGCTTCTCAGCCTGAAGAAGTGCCTCACTTAATGTCTTCCGAGTCTCTTTAGAAAGACGTAGAAGTTCAAAGAGGGACATTCTAGCTGGAGTATTAGCAAGTTGAGCTAGAATGTCAAAGTTATAAGGTTTCTGAAGCCCAAGAGGAGGGGACTTCTTGATTGGTTTATCAAATCGAGCCTGTTGTTTGCCTTTCTTAAGAGCTGTGGGCTTAGAAGGAGTAGATACAATCGGTGCAGTTGAAGGAACAGGTGCTGTGGATGATTCTTCTTCAAGAGGAACATTAGGAGCATCTTTGTCAGTAGGAGGGATATCAGGAGTATCCTCAGGACTCTTGAAATAATCTTTTAGATAAGGTTTCCCCGTTCTAGTAGCACCAGCAAGTGCTTCTTCTGTATCTTTTGGTTCTGTGTCGGGAGTAGATCCGAAAGAAGTCATATGACATGACTTAGTTTTTCCAGCCTTCTTAGATTTTTGGGAAGTAATCTTTTGAAGAGGAGGAGATTCAAAATCTACCACTAGATCAGGATGAATCCATATGATTTCTCCTGTTTCCATAGTGATTGGTACTAATCCTTCAGACTGTGGAGGAGAAATATTCACTATTTCAAGAGTTGCCTTGGGAATAGGAACGATCCCGCTTTCAAGTAGTTGAGGAGGGAAATCTCTGAATTGCATAGAGACGACGTTGGAGGTGACGGTCTTCTCTTTCGGAGTAAGAGTGATAGCTCCAGATTTAATCATTTCCTAGATCTTTCCTTTCAGTACATAACATGTACGAACTGTGTGACCCAACATTCTGTGGTATGGACAGTATTTAGGATGATCCGTCTTACCAGCTTCATCAGGTTTCTTGATTTCAGGTAATTGTATTTTATTACCTTTCAGCAGACATTCAAAGATACCAAGGACATCATAGTCATCAAAAGAGTATTCTTCTTTGGGGCGAGGTGTTCTTGGTTGTTGGGTCGTAGAGGCAGGAGGAGTTTGAACAGTCGATGCATCTTTACTCTGAAGATTAACTTCAAGGGTTTCTTTTCCCTTGCGAGTATTGGATTTAGCATTATTGTTAGTACTTTGACCTGTTTCTTTGGGAGTCATCTGCACTCCTAAACCTTTGAAGGTTTCAGCACTAATTTCTGCGGCCTTGGCACTAACTATGAAGGAAGGCCAATCTTGAAATTGAGTAGATCCTGTCCACATGCTGATGATTGGCAACAAATTTGATTTGCATGTGTCGATGGTGACAGCATCAGGAGTTCCAAGAGGCATCTTCAGAGCTTCTCTTCGAAACCGTTCAATGAATTCCTCTGTAGTTTCATTATTTTTCTGCTTGATTCTTATAAGAGCAGACATAGTCATATCATTGAGCCCTTCATAGAACCGTTCAAGAAACATTTGTTTGAAACCGACAAATGAGGTAATACACCCATCCGGGAGACTTCTATACCATTCATAAGCCGTTCCTTTGAGACATCCGATAAACACCCGAGTAAGGAGGGCATCACTTGGTTGTAGCTGGTCAGTCATCACTTCAAAGTGATTAATAAACTGACTCGGAGAAGTGGTTCCATCATAGAATGAGATAGTAGGAGGTTTGTATTTAGGAGGATACGATACTTGCTTCCATTCTATTGGATAAGGTTGCTTGATACCTAACCTTTGTAAACCATCCTTCTGTTTAAATGCCTCAAATTGAGTTCGGAGATTCTTCAATTCTTCAGTAACAACTCCGGAGGATTGTGGAGTTGTAGCTTGTAGAGAAAAGTTGGGAGGAGGAACAGCATTATAAGCACTACCCCCAGCTCCAGAGTGACTAGGAACCGGCTGAGCTTGCCCAGGAGTATTGGATTGTACTGCTGGAGGAACATGTACTGGACTTACACCAGTATCAATTGGTATGGCATCTGGTACAGTCTGTCGATTTTGCAGCTGGGTTGCCATGAGTTCATACATTGACTTCATAGTATCAGCCATAGATTTCATTTGCTATTCCAAAGAAGCAATTCTTTGGTCTTGAGGAGTCATGGAAGAAGAAGGTTCATCAGTATTCCCATCGACCATGTAAGTCGTGACTGTACGAGGGATTATTGATGAACTGGTGGATGTTGTTTGTTCTGAATCATTACTTTGTGTATCAAAGTCAATTGTAGGAGAATTACCCCCAGTAGGCAGAGGTGGGAAGTTAGATTCTCCAAGAAATTCAGAATCATCTTCAGAAATCAAAGTCCTTTGATTAGAAGTCATGACTCTTGATCTGGTGCCTCTATATACTCCATCTGGACTATCAGTTCTACCCCCAGTATTCCGAGAGGTCATATTAACAGAAGCAAACAGAGGTTCATCTTCATCAGGCATAGGTTCACACTGAATCCGGGTGAAGACAGATTATCGTTTAGTTTGACATCTGCATTGCATCATGACTCTTGGCTGGAAGTCACATTCATGATCAGCATGGTCATGATCCATTGATTGACATCTGCATTGAATTATAACTTTTGGCCAGAAGTCACATTCAGCATGGTCATAGTCCATTGACACAGAATTATTCCTTCTCTTCTGTTGAAGATGTTCTCGTAGATCTGTCTGTGAATATTGAGGTACATCAGAGAACATTCTTTGTGTATTTTTAGGAATATATTTCCGATTCTTGGGTCTTGATGGCTCTTGATTATATAGAGAGTGATTAATCTGAGCCACATAATTTCTAGCATACTCTGCATCTGGATCTCTTGCTTTTGTTCCCGTTTGGTATGGTTTTTTGACACCAGAAGTGCTTCCCAAACGGGTTTGATTAAGTTTTGTTCTTAGATCAATTGGAGGTAAAACATTGGTTTTTGATACTTGAAGTTTTCCTTCCATTGATCTGGATATTTGCAGAGAAGGAAGAGTTGATCCATCCCCTTGATTAGGAGTTGGTAACAGACCCTCTTTTATAGACAAATTCTGTGCCCAATTCGAAGAAGTCGTAGAAGAAGACATTAAGAAATGTTTCTTCTTAGACTTATTCAAGTTTTGAGACATAGAATGTCCAGAAGGAAGAGTAGTCAAAAGACCATCTCCTTTTCTTTGACTAACAAAACTGTCAGTCAAAGCTGTTCCTGAAGTAAACACTACAGGAGCAGAAGAAACAACTAAAGAGTTGTTTCTTTTCGAAGGGACTTTGTGTGCCATTTGTGAAGGAGCTTTAGCAAGACCACCCCCAGTTCTAGTAGAAGTTGGCAAGGAAGAAGAGATAGCTAAAGAGCTATTTTTCTTAGATGATGTATACGGAATACACGCTGAAACAGGCTTGGTTAAAGAACCAGTGCTGTTAGCGTGACTTTTGAATTTAGAAATACACGCTGGAACAGATTTGGCTAAGGAGCCAGTGTTGTCAGCGTGACTATTGGGATTGAGATTGCACGCTGGAACAGGCTTGGCTAAGGAGCCAGTACTGTCAGCGTGACTTTTGACTTTGAGATTGCACGCTGAAACAGGCTTGGTTAAGGAGCCAGTGCTGTCAGCGTGACTTTTGACTTTTGTCGTCTTCGAGCACACAAGAGCGTGTGTGTTTGCAGTAGAGTTCTTGCCAGTGTTAGGAGTAGACACTGTGGCAGAAACTTTACCATTGGTTGCCAACAGATTCTTAGGGACGTAGATAGATCGTCCCTTCGACTTGGCAGTGGTGATGGAGGCTGAAGTGGGCTTGCCACCCTTAGCCCGCTGTATTTCTTCGTAGGCGAGTTGATCGAATTAGATCGATATCACCTTCTTCGTCGAGCCGACTGACGAAGTGTCGCATTGAGTTGTTGCCATCTCAGAAGAGGAGATGGTTTTCCCCAGCAGAGTCGCCAATTTGTTTTCCATAAATAAATTTACTTTATTTATTGTATATCTGGGAAAATACAACTGTAGGAATCCGATCTAGAAGACGATCGCTTTATCCCTTAGACGATGCAAAGAAGAAAAGCTCTCAAGAATTTGACAGCAATTTAGATAGCTATGTCTCTGTACAATGAATGAGAAAAGAACTCTATTTATAGAGTCAAAAATAACTGAAAAGATAACTGTCTTCACAACCTGTGCATAGTTAAAAATCATGCAGGATTAAACATATGCAACGTTATGAGCAGTTACTGGACGTGGCCTGTAACTGTTGGACACATGGCAATCGTGCATGAGTCGTGTGCAAGTTACAGGACACGCAGGTAAGAGATTGGTGGCATGGCTGCCACGTACTCCAATTTGATGAAATCCATGCAGGCTTGTTGAGGACGAAATCTACGCAGACTTGGGGCAGAAAACTTCAGAATCCACGCAGACTTGGGGCAGAAAGCTTCAAAATCCACGCAGACTTGGGGCAGAAAGCTTTAGAATCCACGCAGACTTGGGGCAGAAAGCTTCAAATTGCACGCAAGCTTGAGGAAGGAACATAGAAGTTCAAAATACACGCAGACATGAGTCAGAACTGCCAGCTGTCTTGATTCGACGTACTTCGACTGACACAAAATCTCTGACATTGATTGCCTTGTCAGTCGCATTAAATGACGATAAGCTCTTTTGGTACGCCAACTTGATGAAAGCTGAGTCTTGTTGAAGAAGATTTTGAAAGTCACGCAATAGTCGGCTGTGATCTCTCGAGTTTCGTACGTACGTGGCATACGAGGAGACATTCTTTGACTGTCGTACTGTCAGTCATAATGACACTCTGACAAATGATGAGCTATCTCTGCGTATATTTGAAAAAATAGTCTGGTAGAACCCAGCGTAACTTTTAAACATTGTTTTGATCAACTCAGCGTGACTTTTAGACCTTGTCCTGATCAACTCAGCGTGACTTTTAGACTTTGTCCTGATCAACTCAGCGTGACTTTCATTTTTGAGGCCTACAGTCGCCAAGCGGATGTCCGAACTTCTTCCCAAGATCATTTTCGAAGAGCAAAGCGGGTTTGTTAAAGGCCGCAATATTACAGACAACATCCTTCTTGCACAAGAGATGATCATGTGTATGAAGTTCCCGTCGAGGGGGGGAACGTAGCCATCAAACTCGACATGGAAAAAGCATACGACCGCCTAGACCGGCAATTCATGATCTGGGTATTCAGGACCTTTGGCTTCTCCGAAACATGGATTGACATCGTCTTCAGATCAATTAACAATGCGTGGTTTTGTCATTAACGTCCAGGCAGCGGGATTCTTTCATTCTACTCGCGGGGTTAGACAGGGGGATCCGCTCTCTTCCACCATTTTCATTATCACGGCCGAAGCCCTCAGCAGAAGCCTCAATAGCATGCCCAGTATGGCCGGTTTCAACCACTTCTACACCACAACCGGATGCCCTCTTATCACTCACCTGGTCTACGCTGACGATATCCTCATCTTCTCCTCTGGAGACAGCGGATCAATCGAGGTCGTCTTGAGTATGATCGCCAGATACACCAACGGCTCTGGTCAGCGTGTCAACAACAACAAGAGCGTCATCTACACTCATTACAAAGCCGACAGAATCTGCTCAACCTTGCTCGCCAACATGACCTCCTTCAGTACGGCCTACCCCCCTTCCTTTACCTCGGGTGCCCGCTGGTGTACGGTAAGGCCAACTCCGGTATATACGACCACCTGGCAGACAAGATCCGTAAACTTATCGCAGGATGGCACAATGCAACCTTATCCCTAGGAGGCAAAACGATCCTCATCAAACATGTTTTATCGTCCATCCCGATGTACATTTTGGCCGTCTGTGCCCCCCATGAAGGTGCTCCACTCTCTTGAATCTCTCTTCACCAAGTTCTTTGGGGACATTGCGACGGCAAAGACAAACACCACTGGGCCGGTTGGAAGACGATGGCCAAACCCTGTAGAGAAGGTGGTCTGGGGTTCTGTAGACTTGCCCACATCGTGGACGCCTGCTCCTTTAAGTTATGGTGGAATTTACGCACCGAGACCTCCTTATGGACGAAGTTCATGAGAGCTAGGTACTCCAGATTCTCCCATCTGTCGGAGGCTAGCACTAACAGCAGATCCTCGTCATCGTGGCGCTGCATAACTCGGGGCCGTATCACTGCTGAAGCTCTTATTCGTCTCCAATTAGGGGACGACCGCTCCCCGGCATGCCTGGAGCGGTGGTTAGGAGAAGATACCATTCATCCCAACATTCTTTCTCCACAGGGGTGCACCATTAGAGAACTATGGAAGGGCAGTTCCGGATGGAATTGGAGGAAGGTCAGAGATTGGCTTGGCCAACCTGCAGCTACCAGTCTACTTGCTACGAATCTGCGGATTACCGACACGTCTGACACTTGGAGATGGTCCCCTAACCCGAGTGGGAAATTCAGTTTGGCTTCCGCTAGAATTGTAGCCAGAGGCAGCGGGGTGCCGAATATCGTCTATGCTAAATTTTGGCCGGCATGCATTCCCATCAAATAGTCTATCCTCATCTGGCATGCTCTTCGCCGCAAGATCCCGACGGACGACATCATCGGATCATTGGGATTCAGCCTCGCTTCCAGATGCCACTGCTGCGAGGAGCACAAGACGGAATTAGCGGAGCACGTCCTTCTTTTGGGGGATCTGGCTGCTAGCACATGGTCCAAGCTTCACCATAGTCTTAGTATGGGTCAACCCACCGAGGGCTTCTACGATCTCCTGGACTTCTGGAGCCGTTCTCACGGGCATCAGATCGTAGCAGCCGCTGGCATTTGGGTTCTTTGGAAAAACAGGAACAAATTTCGATATGAAGGGCGCCAACTCCCTCCTCCTCAACTGCACAGAGAGATCATCAGACAATGCTAGAAAATGAGGAGGTGTTATTATCACGTCTCCAACTCGTTTTGGGAGGCCCTGTCATAGGCCGCCCTCCCCTCTATTTTGTGTGCGCGTATCGCACTTTTCGATTTCTGTCCTTTGTCGCGTTAGCGCGCTTACTTGTATAGGCTTCGGCTTTTTGTGCCTATTTCTTCAATTAAAGTCCGATTTTCCAATATATATATATATATAAATATATATATATTTTATATATATATATATATATATATATATATATATATATATATATATATATATATATATATATATATATATATAAATACATGTATGTCTGTAAAGATACATGTGTATAAAAATATATAATTACATATATATGTGTGTGTACGTATAAATAAATAAATATATGTATATGTGGGTGAATATATATATATATTATATATATATATTATTATTTATATATATATATAAAAATAATAATAATATATATATATATATACATATATATATATATATATTTTTTTTCTTTTATATACATACATATATATATATATATATATATATATATATATATATATATATATATATATATATATATATATATATATATATATATATATATATAAATATATATATATATATATATATATATGAATGCATTGTGGAATAAAAGAAATAAATCCTAGCCAAACCAAAGCCAGGCCGAACCCCCACAAGAGCAGTAACCCAGCAACCCGGCCCACAAAAAGGAAATCCCAGCCGAACCAGGCCCGACCCCCTCGGCTCGGTTGATAGAGAGCAGTATATACATATATATATATATATATATATATAGGACGAGAATAAGAGAAAAACAGCAAAACCCTAAACACAACACGCCTGCGTGCCACCCCTGGACCCCCGCGTGTCGACTGTGCCGCCTGTCGTGGGCCGTCGGTCGCCGGAGTCGGCCAAATCGTGCGTACAGGCATGGGACAGAGCAACAGAGCCACGACTCGGGAAGCCAAGTTCGTGGCTGTCTTTTCGCTTCCATGGTTCGTTGTTTCGCGAACCAGTTGCTCCGGTATGTCGACAACCTATACCACTATTTTTCCCTTCAAATAGATTCTATCGTCATGCGCTAGTTTCTCCGAAAAATTGACCCAAAGTCGATGGAAAAACCTGTCCAAAACAGGACAGGAACCCGTCCCAAAGACCCAACTTGGAAGGTGTTTTATGATTTGTATGTTAGGAATTTTTGAAAACTAATTAAAGGCAGTTACAGACAACATGTAGGACTTTACGACCCTTTTTGTGGATTTGGAAATCATCGACTACGCGTCGAGAAATCGAATCCCGAAGTTGACCAAAAAATTGTTTTTCGAAAACATTAATTCCTTCGATACGACGTGCGTTCCGCCAATTCGGGCAACATGGTCGCGAACCGAAAGCATCGAAAGATGCGTATCGGCTTCGTGGATGTGTGGGCTTTGATGAAATTCAAATTGGTTGCGTGTGCGCGACGAATTTGATGCGTATCCATCAAAATTTACCGTATCGGCCTCTGTGCAAATTTCCTAATTACTTTGTGCACGTTCGTCAGATCGAGACGAAACTTGTGCCAACAGGACCGTATTATTTTTATGGTCCTGTATACCAAGTTTGGTCTAATTCTGAGAGTTGATCGGATCACCGTTTTGCGGGCCCCACGGTCCGATTCAAGGGGCGATTTTGTGTACGACCTGCCGAAATCCAACTTTGGATATACGGTTGGGTTCGTATCATCAAAAAAAATTCGTAGACATGTAGTTTGACAACTTTAGGGGCCATTGACTCTGGCACGCTTTTCGGTGCAAAGCGGGTCCAACGGCGGATACTGTTTTGGCCTAAAATTACCGTTTTGCCCCTGTGTCAAGAATTGGACTTAAGGACAGGCAATCCTAAATAATTTGACTATTCTGAGAATGTTGGCAATGTCTATTTCAGCTTTCGGAGACAGTGTGATGAGGTGGATTTTATGGCTTATCAGTTGATGATATTTTGTGGATTTACGTGCAACCACCAGGCAAGATACCTTGTCTTCCTCTATAGTTTAATTTCATGCTTATAGTTTTTCTTGTGAGTATTTGGTTATCATTTGGTTACTCTAGTTCTATGGACATATATGTTATTATCAGTTCTCTAGTCGACTTGATTTATATATGTTCTTCATACCATGTTCACTAGTTCTTTGACTTGCCTGTATATCATCTTCATGACTTGATAGTGTAGATATGCCAGTCTTGTTCACCTTATGAGTTCATATTAGAGTTGTCCTTACCTGGGTCTTGACTGAGTTGTACCTTGTCGTTACTTGTACCTCGTCTGGTTCGTGTCATAGAACGAATACGTGTAATTGAACTACTAAATCCTTGTTATTGTTTCCTTGGCACTAGAGAGTCCACACTCGGGACGAGGGTGTTTATCTTAATCAGTTGCACCAGAGAGTCCACACTCGGGACGAGGGTGTTTGTCGTGTTCATTGGCACCAGAGAGTCCATACTCGGGACGAGGGTTGACCATTTGCACCAGAGAGTCCACATTCGGGACGAAGGTGTTTGTCGTATTTTGTACCAGAGAGTCCACACTCGGGACGAGGGTGCCTTGCCGTGAACTAACCAGAGAGTCCACACTCGAGACGAGGGTTAGTGATTAGTTCAAACCTGCGAGTCCACTCGGGGCGAGGGTTTGGTATTCCATTGATCTCGTGTTCACTTGTTTATCCAGCAGTTCAGTTACGACGTGTTGTTCTTGTATTCCAGTTCATATTGAGTCAGAATAATATATCCCAAACACAAAATCATCTCGTATATAAATATGTTCCGAATACATGGCCAAAATATAAAACTGGATACAGGTCCAGAATAATATATCCCGAAGGTACATACTCGTAAGGTAAAGTCTGATCCTCGATGGCAACTCCATAATAGGAATCACATAGCAACTCCTCCTCGGTAAGTATACCTACAACGTTATCCTGTCAGGACGGGAGCAAGAACTGATTCTAACAAACTAAATATACGAAGCATAAAATGAACTGAAGTGTAATAAACAGGAATCATGGCATATCATAATCTATTATGGCAAGGATACGTATGTCATAGCGACAGATGTATATGTAGTATTTAAAACTGTAGCAGGTACGTGATCGTCAATAGGTGTACAATATGCGGGGGCATATGTAAATGAAATATACTTCCGTACAAGTGATACGGCAATAGATGTACATACGCATAAATACGGCTTTGAGAAAAGGCCTACGGCGCGGTAACATATAAAATAAAACTTTGCTCGAGTACGGTAGAGGGGGCATGATCATGTACTCAACTATCAGTTTCTCCATAACCCATATTTTAAACATGTGAGAGATACGAGAACAGTATAAAATATGATGGATACTGAGAGCAGTATAAAGTATGTGAAACATAGAGAGATACGACTTGCAGTTTAGGCACCGGTATTTAACATGGTTTTTACACAATTCATTATATATAGTAGATAAAGTTTGTAGAGGTACTTGCCTTGTGCAAAGCAAGTGTATGTATATGAAGCTATAGATACCCGGTGTCCCGTCACTGTAAAAAGGATATATAAACTTAGATTTTATACTAAGCTAAATACTAGGGCGCTAGTGGTGCGACACGACTTTCTGACTGGACACCTAGTCAAATGATAACTTTAGCATAGGAGACCAATGTGGGGTGACACAATACCTAAACCAACTTTCTAGGGCCTTTACACTATGGTAGGTTAAGGTCCAACACTAAAATATCCCAAAATCACGCAATACATCGCAAGTCGTAATTATTTAATAAATAAATCAGACTTTACAATGTGTTTCAACAATTATTAAGATAGCCAAAATGCTCAAATATACATAAAATAAAGTACCAAGATGATTCTTTTTAATTATAGAAATTTATACTAAATTTTTTGGAATTTAAAAACCCTCATAAATATTTATTAAAAATCAGCAAACATAAGTACCCTGAAAGTGAGTTCTGTTTTCCTATTCTTATAAAATACCAAAAGTAATAATTAAATCCTAGAAAAATTATATTAAATTATCTAAATTAACATAGTATTTAAATATAATTTTTTCCAGATTTTTACAGCAATTAAACTACATATAAAAATTCAAATACAGCAAGTTACAATTTCTGGAAAAAAAATAATTATTTAATATTTATCCACGTATACTAAATTGAATCGGAGTCCAGATACGGGACCCAAAGCCATGAATCAAGTCCGATATGACTCGTACAGGCCTTAAATATATTTAGGCTCATTTAAGTCTACAGAACCCATGATAGGTCTGGACTCAATGGCCGTAATCAATCAAAATACAAAAATACAGATATTAAAATATATATACAAATAAATATTAAAGTATTTTAATAATATATATGTTAATGTAGTGAAATATATAAGTCATAAAATTAAATAATAAAATAGCTTGTAAATTTATACACAATAACATATAGCATAAAATTATATTTACATAGAAATATATTGTCACGACCCGCACCCACTGTTAGGGTACGAGAACGTAACGACGCCCAGCCTACGCTGCAGTGTCGGCGGTAGAACGCTGTCCTAGGTCACAATATCTAACAATATAATGCTAAGCAGTTATACTCCCCGAATGGGGGTGACATAGCAGATACAGTCTCAATCACATCTAAGGTAGAGCATGATAAAGATAGATAAAGCATGAAATCCAAAAGAGATACAGGAGATAGAAGTCTAAGTGTCTAAGATACATAAACCCAGAAATACAACTCAGAACTCAAATACAGTAATCCACAAAGTAAATACAACTCCAGACAAATGAAATAACTATCTAAACAACCTCTAAAGTGTCTCCTCTAGGCTAGCAGGCAACCTCCAAGCTATCTGTAAAATTTATCAACAGGTCCAGTCAGGACAGGAGCGAGCATATTACATCTCAACAGTTCATAGCAGGTTAGAAAATATAATCATGCAGTAAAGTAAGATACAGGTACTGAAAGAAATGCTGTATGTAAATAGAGAGAGAGCTGTAATAGAAATATCTACTATAAATAGAGAACTAACATGTGGCTAGTGAGTCAGAGTACAATATAGACATGTAAATGGCATAGGAGATTCTGATGCTACACTATGGAAGAGATTCTGATACTACACTACTTGGATAGTATTCACATGTCTACTTCTACTCCCCCGTACCCCCAATCAGTACACAAGGATCCAACCAAGTTATGTTATGATTCCACGCAAAGACCCCGAAGGGTGGTACATGGAAGTCCCAAAAATGGGGATTCTAGGAGATTCTAGGATACCCAGTGAATGGGATAAGAGATTCTAGGAGACTCTGTGATCATAAGAGTATATGTCACAAGTGATCGAAGAACCTGTGAAGCATAGTGATACGACATGTAAGTGAAACGCACAGAACATGTAGTACCCAATGCTCCCTAAGGATAACATCTTAAGAAGGGATCCATATAGTACCAATCTGTGTGACCAACGTGACAGTACAAGTAAAGTAATCTACTGCAGGAAATAATTCTAAGCAGGATATGAAATGATCAGAGAATGTACTCGCCTGATAACCTGAACAGCCGATAAGTATAGGGGGGTCCAACTGAAGCCACAGAGTCCTATTTAGAGCAACACAGGTTACAAGGTGTTCAAGTTGAAATAAATGAAACTCTACTAGCCATCTATATTATCCTAGGTTCTTTTAAGTCAAAACAACTCTAGGTCGACTCCGGTCAATAATCTAGTCAAACTAGGTCAAGTGTTGACTTACAGTTGACTTTGGGTCAACTGGTCAACTCTGGTCAAACAGGGTCAATTCTAGTCTAATATAAAGTGTACTTCGTTATTTGTACGTCGAAACTTACGACACGCAAATCGAGACAAGATGATCAACGATAAAGTTGATAATCTTATTATAGTGATCCATGTGTCCAACTTATCAATTTCAGCGATGTGAGATCACTGGAATTGACTGATCTCAGTTTCGTTGTACTAATCCCGAAATACGAACATTATAAGAATTAATTATTAATTAATTATAAAAAGGTTAAACTCAGAAAAATTATCAATAAACATTGTCGGACGATGAAATAAACATCGCCAACGTGTCCGGAATGGTCAAAATAGCTAGGATAGCCTACCCATCGGTCCAATTTGGACACAAGGGCAAAAAGGTAATTTCGGGTCAAAACGGTGTCCGTGTCGGAGCCGTTTTGCACCGAAAAACGTGCAAGAAAATAAGTCTATAAAATATAACAAATTATATGTCCACGAAACCAGAATGACGATACGAACCCAACGGTATCTCCAGAATTGGATTCCGTTGACCCGATCTCAATTTGGTCCGTTGACCAGAACTTGGAATTCCGGTTTGCACGGAAATGCGTGCCGGAGCCAAAGTTCTCAAAACTTAGCAAACTACATGTCAACGAGTCCAAAATGATGATACGAACTCAACGGTATATCCGGAATTGGATTCCGATGAGCCGATCTCAAAATGACCCGTTGACCCGGATGTTGGTAATCGACTTGCACCGAAATACTTGCCGGGTCCAATGTCCACCAAAACCTAGCAAATTATATGTCAACGAGTCCAGAATGACGATACGAACTCTATATCCGAAATTGGATTCCGATGAGCCGGCGTCAAAAAGTCCCGTTGACGCAGAATGTGGGACCCACTTTGCACCGAAAAACGTACCAGGGCCCATGTTCTCCAAATCTAACAAATTTTATATGAAAATATGCCAGAACGATGTCACGAGTCTAATGGTGGTGTCAGAAATGAAATCTGGAGTCCCGTGTTCAAAAATAGAATTTTACAAGTTGAAAATTACGAATTCGGACGGCCAACTTTGGCGTCGAATTCAACCAATCAAACAAGCTCACAATGAAACGAAACTGGAGGGGTAGCAAGAGGGTTATACCAGCTTCGCACAGGAACTGGTAGCACGCCAAACGGAGATGCGGTGGAGGAGGTACAAGCTGACGAAGTTGACCCCGCGAAACTGTCCAAAATTAATATAATTTAAACGGTCAAATTGGTGGCCGGTTTTGATGTATCAAACGATAAAATTAACGGACGAAAATTGACAGGGATGAAGGTGGATATACCGAGATTGCGACGGAGCGAAGAAATCACCGATCCAACGGTCGGATTTCCGAGAAAACGTGCATGAAGTTGCTGCTATGGGGCACGATTTCAGCGTCGTTTTCGAGCTCGTCACGACGGGACGTTGTGCAAAACGCACGAATCGCCTCGACGGCGCGTCCTGGAGGACGGTGGCCGTCCGGGGAAGGCAGCCTAGGGTGTGCCCGAGGGGGGGCCACCCATGACGGGGGTCGCCAGAGCACGGTGGCCGGCGGCGGCGCCAGCGCCGTTCGCGCGCGCGCGCCTGGCGTGTGGCTGTTGCATGCTGCTGCCAGCGCGGCCTGCGCGGCGGCGTGCGGGGCTGCGCGTGGCCAGGCATGGCCGACGATTTCAGGGGCGGCACGGCCTGGAGCTGGTGGTGGCGGGCTTAGATGAGGATGGTGAGGTGATTAGTCAAGTGGTGGTGGTGGTGGTTTTGATCCATGGAGGAGGAAGTAGGAGGAGTAGAGGAGGAGGGGAGTATGCCAGGGTAGGGCCGACGGTGGCCGACGGCCAGATTGGCCGGGGGTCATCGGCCAGTGGAAGGTGGTAATGGAGGAGTTTGCATGGGATGTTGGTGGTGTTGTCGTTGAAGTTGTTTTTGTTGCTGTGGTTGTTTTGTGTGTGTAGAATAGTTATTAGGAGAGAGAAAGAGAGAGAGAGATAATAGTAATGAATGATAGGGAGAGAGAGAAAGGTGTCCTCCCTAGAAATTAGGGCCGGCCACAATTGTTGGCTGAGTGTGGGAAAAATTTCATGGGGGAAAATCAATGGATGGGATTAAATGGGGGGATCTAAAGGCTAGAATTAATTAGCTAAATGGGTCATCCAATAGGGATTAATTCAATAGAAATTTCCAATAAATATTAGAAATAGGTAGAAAGAATAATTAATATTTTTGGGCAAAAAAATATGAGGGTGTCACGATGGAGGGTAACACAAAGCTGGACTGGACTCGGTGGAGCCGGATTGGATGGAAATCAGACATTGAGCAAAATCGAATTAAAATTAGACGTTGATGATCATGGGTAAATAAGTAGCACATGGGGATTCCAATAAATAGGACAGAAGTGGCGGACGGGTAGTAGGCTCAATGTGGGCCATGTCCA